>CM057343.1:122582564-123782564 GCA_030015575.1 Agapanthus africanus
AAGTCCCTGGCCAGGGCAAGCGAGATTTGCTGGTAGGTTCCAGTAGTTTCTCAGGGTGTAATGGGCTTCGCTCCGACACGACTTATACCGCTATTAGGGGACTGACGCTTGCCGCCCCCCTAGGCCCGATATGCGATAGTCTAAGACGAACGGACCGGACTGTATGGAGATTGTCACAGCAGGCTCAGTAGGAGTTCGGATGGGTTTCCTCATCGGCCTTCTTATCGACAACTACCTGGGGACCGTTACGTACAGCTAGTGCCGCTTGCGGTCTGTGGTTAAACCCACTGCCGGCGTAGTAGTTGAGTCTCGAGAGTCCTACACAGAGAGTTTCCTACTACAGGCGAAACGATATAGATGTCGTATGGTTTTACGACAAAGGGTTCGGACGCATACGTGTGTTTACGCACGTACGACTTTCGGACAGTTTTTACCAGTCGGCTTTGGTTTAAGCCAGTTACTGGTATCCGGTTATTGGATTTATACAGTCTAAAGTTTTTCTGTATTTTTGCGGATTGGAGGGGCGTTCTCGTAATTGTGCGAGAAGCTTCTAGAAGATGGTGACTAAGGAGGTTTAGGTGTCATATGCATTGAATGAGTTTAGTGAGTCATGAGAGTGATTCATCCATATCATTAATGCACAATAAATGATTAATGAGTCATGGTTATGAATCACCATTAGATATTTATGAAACTTGATTATTCATCATTTGTTTTTCTTTTATTAATGAATTTTAAAGTTTCATATATATTATGATAACTTACTATTCTCACTTGATAATATCATTCACATTCTCTCTCCTCAAGCTCACTCTCTTCAAACCCTAATCCTCACCTCTCATGTGTTGAGAACAAGGATTAGTTAGACTAAACAATCCATAACCCTCACTCTATCTCATCTATCTTCTTTGATTAGCAATCCAAGAAGGTTAGTTGCCTCAAGTTTAGAGGCTAAGCTTGGAGTTTTGCTCTCGGGTGGATCATCTACTACATCGAGAAGGCCGAGGAGGACGAGGAGATCGTAAAGCCGAAGGACTTGGTTCGATAGGTATAATCCCTAAGCATAGTAGTTTAGAACAACTATGTGTTTGGTTAGTTATCGTTTAGCTTCGATTCAAGCGGTTAGTCGATGTTTGTTCACTAAACAAGTTCGTTTTTGAAAATTCCGCCTCCCCACAAGTATTGGGGTGTTGTACATCGACTTACAGTGGTATCAGAGCCTCGCTAAACAATAAATAACTTTTTTTGCAAATTTGTATGAATTTCGAACGGAAAAACCGAAACCGGAAAAGCCCGAAAACTCATGTTTCTGTCGATTTATAAATGAAGTCCAAAAATTTTTCAGGGATGTTCAGAAAGCTTAAAATGATAGTAGTAGAACACACAAAAAATTTGATCCCTTGAATCGCCTACGGCGCCGCGGATCCGCGGCGGCTAGCACAGAACCCGCCGCGCTTCCGCCGCCGTTTTGACGATTCAGGGACCCATTTTTCTTGTGTTGGTTCTCTGTGATATTTGGGATTTTCTGGTATTTTTTAATTTTGCTCAGATTTCAAGTTTACAGAGCAGTATTGGAGCAAGATTAAAAGTGTTTAATCGATCGAAATTATACAGTATTTGCTTGTTGGATTATATCTGTGTTTGTATAATGTGTTCGTAAACCTCCCCTAACTGTTAGTATGTCAGTTGGCAGGGGGTTGCACATTTCTGAAATGGATTTTATCTGTTTGTGCATATGAACTGTGTTGGACTGTTGTGATGTATAGCCGGGGTTATGTGATGGGTTATTATTTAATTCATTTGATGTAAATGTAATTTGTTGTAATATTATTTTGCGGGGCACATCCAGGTTGCGGTTGCAGCCACCGTTGTATTATTTCATTTTACTGTTTTTGCTCCTAGGACAGACCCAAGGTGGGGTGCACAAACTGCCGGGCGGGTAGTTTGCCGCACCCGTAGGGGTCGTGGGTGGGGTAATGGCTATTCATCACAACTGTGTAATCCGTCTTTTGTTGCAGGCTCAAAACAAACACGGATTACTTGCAAATCCAATAAAGTTCATCTGTGATCTGGAATGCCTATTATTGCGTCTGACGAATGTACAATATCTATATATGATAGCTATTTAGATGTCACTTATGTTTTACACCCGCGCTAGCCCAGCCCCCGCTCTGTCGTTAGTTAAGTAACCTAACGGGTGATGACGGGACCCCGTGGCGAATGCGGATGGCATAAGAGAACGTTGTATTTGCGTTGTTTTCTGCAATGATAGGTTAATGATGGGATGCATTATCTATAATGCAAAGAAAAACAAACCAAAGTTTAAATCGTTGGAACAATTTAAAAGAAACCACTCGGTTAATTTTAAAAACATATATTTTTAAATACGGAGCTTTAACCACTCCTTTTTTTATAAGCTATCAGGTTCCTTCGGTTATATCAAGTTCACTACGTTCACGGTTTCGCCAAAACCATTCGTAGCCCTCCGTCATTTCATTTGGGTATTCAGTAGTATTCAAGCTATGAATTTTGGCCAAAGTCAAGGCATAGTGTTTGGTAGCTGCTGGGTTTTCATTTGTTGCATAAGATAGATGAGTTAGTTTGGGACAGTCGTATTATCATTTGACCAAAGTCAGGGGTATATACGGATGGGTTCAAATTGACAAGATAATGACGGGTAGAACTTGACATGTGACTTATGACATTTTGACCAAAGCCAAGGTCATAAGAGCATGGGGCAAAAATATATATCGGGAATTTCTAAAGAAACTGGAATTTGCAAAGAGATGCATACCATTTGGAGTTTGATGAATGTTGGTAGGATTCCTTCAACATTATCATACGATGATATTTGGATCCCGATCCTACTGTGAGTATATGCTACTTATCAGGATATTCGTCACTTAACGATCAATGCTATAAACCAAGTAGGTGTCCAGAAAAGTGTCAGCGGGGTTACGCCCCCAGAGAAAAGAGGTTATTTAATTAAGGAACTTCGCGAAAGCGTTGGAAAACCTCTCTCGAAGTATCGACACTGGCCTGGCTGAACGGTTAAGCAAGTATTGTACGGTGAGAATAGTCCTGGCTAATTCTTCTTTTATGGTTTGAGGAAGGATTCGAGAAACAGTGGGAGCCATCCAGTTTAGATAAACTAAAAACCACTCTAAACTTGCAAGAGCATCATGCTAAAGAGTTTTCTTCTCTCTCTCCTAATTGCAGCGACCCTGAAAATGACTGGACTTAAGTTACTTTTAGAGAAAAATATACTGACAGGGCCAAACTATAAAGATTGGCTGTGGAATGTCAAAATGGCTTTGACCTATGACAAATTGGGGTACATCCTCACCGCTACGGCACCTGCTGTCCCTGGTCCCAAATCCAGCAATGCGGATAAGGAAATCCGCAAAACCTGGGATTTAGATTGCGCGAAAGCCAAGTGCATCGTGCTTGCCTCAATGAACAATGAACATCAGAGGAGGCACGAGGATATGACCCTAGATGGCATATTTCTCCATACAAAGGAACTTTATGGAGAGCAATCTCGTATAGCAAGATACGAGACCTCTAAGAACTTGTTTCGAGCGAGGTTGGCTGTCGGGTCATCAGTAGGAGAACATGTCCTAAAGATGATCGGCTATATTGAAGAGCTCGCAGACCTTGGGACGACTTTGGATAATGAGCTCTATACAGACCTTATTCTCCAGTCCCTTCCTCCCACCTACGCCCAGTTTATCCTGAACTTCAACCTTCAAGGAAAAGTAGTTGAACTTGCGGAACTCCTGAACATGTTAAGGAGTGCAGAAGGCACCTTGCAGAAAGCAAGGGAAACACCCGCTATGTTTGTTGGCGGTGCATCTTCTTCCGGGTCCAAGGCTAGGGCCAAAGGAAGGAAGAAGAAGGCCGTCCCCAGACCTAGAGGAGGTGTTAGTAAGGTGGGAGGGAAGGGAAAGAAAAAGTTTGCAGTACCGGTAGTGGGCCAGGATGAGTGCTTCCATTGTCACAGGAAAGGGCACTGGAAGAAGGATTGCAAGGCGTGGAACGCCAAGAACCAGGAACCGAAGCAAGCTGTGGCTTCGACTTCAGGTGTGTTTGTAATTGAGAATTGTCTGTCGATCAACTCTACTTCCTGGGTATTGGATACCAGATCAGGATCTCATATTTGCAATTCATTGCAGGCACTGAGAAACCGTAGAGTGCTGAAGGAAGGTGATATGACCCTAAAGGTTGCTAACGGAGCTAGCGTGGGAGCTGCGTCCGTCGGGGATTATCACCTAGGATTGACGAGTGGACACATTTTGGTTTTACATAACTGTTATTTTTTACCAAGTTTAACGTGTAATATCATATCAGTTTCCTTGTTATCAAATAAAGGTTATGATTTCACGTTTGTAAGAGATGTTGTTAACATCCACCTTAATCATGGTTTGATTGGGTCAGGTACACTAAATAACGGTATATATGTTTTAAACCAACTCCAAATTTTCAATGTCCAGAACACACTAAAAAGAAAGTCTCCAGATTTAAATAAATCTTTCTTATGGCATTGTAGACTGGGTCACATCAATGAGAGAAGGTTGACTAAGTTGCATAGAGAAGGATATTTGGACTCGTTCGAATATCAAACTTATGACACTTGTCAATCTTGTCTCAAAGGAAAGATGACAAAGACTCCATTTACTGGATAAGGAGTAAGAGCGAGCGAGCTCTTAGGACTCATACACAGCGATGTATGCGGTCCGATGTCTACACATGCAAGAGGTGGTTTTTCCTATTTCATTACTTTCACGGATGATTACTCAAGATACGGATTCATTTATCTGATGAAACATAAATCCGAGGCTTTTGAGAAATTCCAAGAGTATAAGAATGAAGTAGAAAACCAAACCGGCAAAAGTATTAAGACACTAAGATCTGATCGAGGTGGAGAATACTTAAGTGCCGAGTTCCTAGGTTACCTAAAAGAGAAAGGAATTCTCTCTCAGCTTACTCCTCCATACACTCCACAGCACAACGGTGTATCGGAGAGACGGAATCGAACCCTATTGGATATGGTACGATCCATGATGAGTAATGCTGAGTTACCGCGATCTTTCTGGGGTTATGCGCTAGAATCAGCGGCATATCTTTTGAACAGGGCTCCTACCAAGACTGTGCCTACCACTCCATATCAGATGTGGACTGGGAAGAAACCCCATCTTCAACATATGAAGATTTGGGGATGTCCAGCTTTTGTTAAAAAGCAGCATGTGGACAAGCTCGAGGCACGATCAGTAAAATGTATGTTTGTGGGATATCCAAAGAACTCCAAGGGATATTATTTCTATTACGCAGAGGAACAAAAGGTTTTTGTTTCTCGTAATGCCCATTTTCTGGAAAATCAGTTTTTAGAAAAGGAAATAAGTGGGAGCGAAATAGAACTGGAAGAAATTCCAGAACCACAAACTGCTACTGAAAGTTTGGTAGAACCAGGAGTTCAAGAAGAACAGGACATTCCCGCACCCTTCCGCAGGAGTAGTAGGCCGTCTCATCCGCCTGAGAGATACTACGGTTTTCTCATAGATGGGGATAGAGAGGATTGCATCATAGATGATGATGAACCTATTGACTTTCAGCAGGCCATCCAGAGCGGCGACTCGGTACGATGGCTAGATGCAATGCGGACCGAAATGGAGTCCATGTACACCAACAAAGTATGGACTTTGGACTTTGCTCCAGATGGGGTAAAACCCATAGGATGCAAATGGATCTTCAAGAAAAAGATTGGTGTAGATGGACAGGTGGAAACCCATAAGGCTAGACTTGTTCCAAAGGGTTTTCGTCAAAGACCTGGTTTGGACTATGACGAAACTTTTTCTCCAGTGGCTATGCTCAAATCCATTCGGGTCCTTCTTGCTATTGCTGTCTTCCATGATTATGAAATCTGGCAGATGGACGTAAAGACGGCTTTTCTGAATGGAAATTTAGAAGAGAGCGTCTATATGGATCAGCCAGAAGGTTTCAATCAGAGTGGGAGCAGCGGGAAAGTATGCAAGCTGCTTAAGTCCATTTATGGACTAAAGCAGGCATCGCGGAGTTGGAACATCTGTTTTGATGAGACAGTCAAAGAATATGACTTTATCAAAAATCCAGATGAACCGTGTATATATAGTAAAGTTGTAGCCAGAAGTGTCGTATTCCTCGTCTTGTACGTGGATGACATTCTATTGATAGGAAATGACATTCCTATGCTGCAATCTGTCAAAGGATTCTTGTCACACAGGTTCTCCATGAAAGACCTGGGTGATGCCTCTTACATTCTGGGGATCCGGATCTATCGTGATAGATCCAAGAGGATGTTGGGACTTTCGCAGTCCAGGTATATCGACACTATACTGAAAAGATTCAGTATGGAAGATTCTAAGCGCGGTAATCTACCGGCTTGTCACGGAATCACCCTCTCCAAAGAGATGTCTCCCAAGACTGATTTGGAAAGGGAACGCATGTCTATTATACCCTACGCTTCTGCGGTAGGCTCTATAATGTATGCGATGTTGTGTACCAGACCAGATGTAGCTTACGCACTGAGCGTGGTAAGCCGGTATCAGTCAGACCCAGGGGAGAAGCACTGGATAGCAGTAAAGAACATTCTCAAGTACCTGAGAAGGACTTAGGAGATGTTCTTGGTTTACGGCGGAAAAGACCTCAGGTTGGAGGCCTTTGCTGATTCCGGCTTCCAGAGTGATAAGGACGATTCCAAGTCCATGTCGGGATATGTCTTTACCCTCAATGGAGGGGCGGTGTGCTGGAAGAGCTCCAAGCAGGACACCGTTGCTGACTCGACGATGGAAGCGGAGTATATAGCTGCTTGCGATGCCGCAAAAGAAGCAGTTTGGATGAAGAAGTTCCTAACAGAACTTCAGGTGGTTCCTACCATAGTTGATCCAATACCTCTGTATTGCGACAACAACGGAGCTATAGCTCTAGCGAAGGAACCAAGGTCCCATCAGAAGTCCAGACACATCTTAAGGCGGTATCACCTGATCAGGGAGATCATTGATCGTCAGGAGATCGAGATTCGGAGAGTTGCTTCTGAAGAGAACATTGCTGATCCATTCACGAAGGCCCTACCTCAGATTCAGTTCGAGAGGCTACTCGAGATCATCGGTCTACGATACGCCAGTACATGGCCCTAGTGCAAGTGGGAGATTGTTAGTGTTTATGCCCTAGAAGGCCATTACTGTATCATACTAGTTTGTATATTACTTAATGGAAGCTTGGGATATTCACATGTATATAACAGTCTTGCTAAACATAGTAGTATGCTACTTGGTTTTTCTATCTTAATATGTGAGTGTACGTATTGATAGAGCTCTTAGGATCTTGCTTGTCTACCAGCGTTGTGATGGCAGTCACACTAGTGGGGGCTGGGTAGTCTACAAGCACATCCTTTTTCAGGTCCCTGGTCGTTGGATTATCGAGACAGAGCATCGATACTCCGGAGTAGACTAGTGTGTACGCTTCTCATCCCAGTTGGGGAGATGGTCTGTCCCACAGCCGTCAGTACGTCGTACTGGAGATAGTATGCAGGTGCTCGTTAGGTTACGGGTACACCGGACAGGACTCACAGGGAACTGTTGGTTGGTTTTATACCAGTCGTCAGTGAACAGTTCCCAGGTGACATGAGTACAGCATAGTCCGCAGACTTGACACTGCTACTTCGCCTCAAGTGTGTCCCACTGTTCTTAGATTGCTACCCTACCACGGCTCAAAAGAGTCGTGCAAACAGGTAGCAGTTGGGTGCAGTCCCGAGCACTTGGAGGCAGTGGCGGTTAGACATGATTCGTCTCTCCCGGTATTGGGAGTTGATATCGCGCTGTGTCAGAGAGCCATTACGCAAAGTCCCTGGCCAGGGCAGCGAGATTTGCTGGTAGGTTCCAGTAGTTTCTCAGGGTGTAATGGGCTTCGCTCCGATACGACTTATACCGCTATTAGGGGACTGACGCTTGCCGCCCCCCTAGGCCCGATATGCGATAGTCTAAGACGAACGGACCGGACTGTATGGAGATTGTCACAGCAGGCTCAGTAGGAGTTCGGATGGGTTTCCTCATCGGCCTTCTTATCGACAACTACCTGGGGACCGTTACGTACAGCTAGTGCCGCTTGCGGTCTGTGGTTAAACCCACTGCCGGCGTAGTAGTCGAGTCTCTAGAGTCCCACACAGAGAGTTTCCTACTCCAGGCGAAACGATATAGAGGTCGTATGGTTTTACGACAAAGGGTTCGGACGCATACGTGTGTTTACACACGTACGACTTTCGGACAGTTTTTACCAGTCGGCTTTGGTTTAAGCCAGTTACTGGTATCCGGTTATTGGATTTATACAGTCTAAAGTTTTTCCGTATTTTTGCGGATTGGAGGGGCGTTCTCGTAATTGTGCGAGAAGCTTCTAGAAGATGGTGACTAAGGAGGTTTAGGTGTCATATGCATTGAATGAGTTTAGTGAGTCATGAGAGTGATTCATCCATATCATTAATGCACAATAAATGATTAATGAGTCATGGTTATGAATCACCATTAGATATTTATGAAACTTGATTATTCATCATTTGTTTTTCTTTTATTGATGAATTTTAAAGTTTCATATATATTATGATAACTTACTATTCTCACTTGATAATATCATTCACATTCTCTCTCCTCAAGATCACTCTCTTCAAACCCTAATCCTCACCTCTCATGTGTTGAGAACAAGGATTAGTTAGACTAAACAATCCATAACCCTCACTCTATCTCATCTATCTTCTTTGATTAGCAATCTAAGAAGGTTAGTTGCCTCAAGTTTAGAGGCTAAGCTTGGAGTTTTGCTCTCGGGTGGATCATCTACTACATCGAGAAGGCCGAGGAGGACGAGGAGATCGTAAAGCCGAAGGACTTGGTTCGATAGGTATAATCCCTAAGCATAGTAGTTTAGAACAACTATGTGTTTGGTTAGTTATCGTTTAGCTTCGATTCAAGAGGTTAGTCGATGTTTGTTCACTAAACAAGTTCGTTTTTGAAAATTCCGCCTCCCCACAAGTATTGGGGTGTTGTACATCGACTTACAGGATGTACTTGGCGACTACACTGTCCCCACTAGTATGATCTGCATCATAGTCCTGGTAGTCAAGTACTCATCCTAAGGTCTTTATCAACATGTGACATAGAGACAATGAGAGTACATGTTAAGATAAAGAGTAACTGGATAGCATACTATCATGTCGAGCAAGAAAGTCCACCCTATATATGTCCAAGCATCCACTACAATATACAACGTATGTACAGTAATGGCCTCTAGGGCATACATATAACTAACAGCGATGCGATGCGAATAGCAAGAATATGCAGAAATTGACTAATAAACACAACAGTGAAGAATCTACATCAATATAAAAATGTCATACAGTTTTGCCATTTGAAATAAGACGAATCGGGATTTTTAGTAAAATAAGAGCTACGGTGTTTTTTAAGAAAAGGTGCGTCCTTTGAAAATATCCGTATAATCCCTTTGCCTGTCTTTAAAATACTCCCGATTCGTTAGTTTTTGAAATAGGTATGACATCGGCCTAGCCTAACATCTACTAGCAAAACTACAGCTCTAACTAACAAGTCAATCAGGAGGGGTATGGAAACCACCTAAATATGAGTCGATATATATATATATATATATATATATATATAATAGTCGGTGATCCCGCCTCAAAGGTACTGCGTACGATACAATATCATATGACATCCCCGAGTCATGAGTGCGGATCTATCATCAATATAAAGCTCGTACGGTAAATCATCGTACGGCCTCCCAAAAGCTGGGTACGGGTCAATATCACATTCATCTCATCAATTATCTGGTATCCTTATCATCATATCTCATGATCTGGGGTACTGATCTAAGTATAGTACAAATCGATACCATCTATATAAATATAAATGCGTGTGTGAAACACATGTCCAAAGGCCCGCTAAAATCTCATGTCGTATTCCAAATACGAATCACATCATATCACCGACCTCATGGCACTATGCCCAATCTCATCGACTCATCTCCAAACATCATCCACTATCCTCATCATCCAGGTATAACCACATCAAAAGCATATGTGTGCGTGTGGGTGTAAACCTATTCTACGGTTCGCAACCAGGAACTATACTAATTTACTTCTAAACCCTAATCTAACCATAGCACACCTAATCACAACCTGAAAATCCATGTCACGCATAACTCTATCATATATATATATATAGCATATATAGTATACTAAACATCGAAATGCGAAGGTGCTATACGCCATCCACCTGACTTCCCCCGTAGATATAATCTACTCACCTTGATCTTACTTGCCGATGTCGATGTCGCCATCATCTTCTTCATCGTCTCGAATCATCGTGGGGGTACCTACATGTCATACGTATCGCATCACATTAAAACCAAATCGAAACCAAAACGACACACGAAAACCAGAACGACACGCTTAAAAGCTTATAGGTTAGAACCTATAGTTTGCATCTCGCAACTCAACCCAATAACACTCGGGATAGACGTACAAACGTCAAGTGACCGAGTACAAACACAAATATCAAATCTTAAATCCATATACATCATGAAACACATGACAGCAACCCAGAAAAGTGGTCTCAGATTTCGTCTCAGGTGAAAACAAGGTAAGCAAACAACTCTGGGGTGATGTATAGGGTACATATGAGCTACTAGAACAACCTGGACACATTCCATCACCAAGTGGCCAGCCACTCCCTTGCCAAAACCGGCCTCCTCAGTTTTCCTGGTGATTTAGGGTGTCTTCTTCACATGGTGGTCTCGTGGTGGTCTATCTAGGTCTCTAAAGTTGTTTATTTATCTCGTAAATGCCCCGTTTCATTCCATATTTCCCTGCACACCCTAAAACTCAAAAACCGACATTTACAGTTTTCTGTTTTTCCGTATTTGGGTTTCAGGTAAGGTTATGTGTATGTTCTGGGTTTATAACACCATGGGGGGTTTGAGGTCACCACAAGAGTTCAATTGCACAACCACAACTCAATTAAACCCTAACCCTCACTAGAATTTCCCAAAATTCACTAAACTTCGCCAAATCGAAAACAAACATGAAAAGAGGCTAAAGCACTTGAAACACTACAATAATTGTGAAAGGGTTTACCTTATTTAGCTCTCATGAATCCTCCACAGCGCCAAAATCACATTTTTCTTGGTCCATTAGGTAGTTAGAGGGCTTGTGCACCTTTTTTGTGAAATGGGTGTTGGATTTTGAGGTGTTTATTGTGATGATTTGAGAGGGTTGAAGAGGGTGGAGGAGGAGGCAGCAGCAGCAGCAGCAGCAAGGAAGGAGAGGGGAGAGGAAAAAGATGGAAATGGTGAGATGCAAGTCAAAGATAACCCCCCTCACCTTCTCTCTCTCACCCATACCTAATATTCTATTCATCTTTTTCTTTTCTTTCCCTCTTCTATTTTCCCATAAATCAACAACCATGCTTTAAAACATGAAGGAAAGCCATGGAAAATATATGGAACAAGTGTAAAAATGATACGGTGCCTGTTTTGCACAAAATACGCTTAAAGTCCGATTAGCGATTTTTAATCGCGATTAGCACAAAATTAGTGTATAATAAATCATAAAAACTTAAAATTTGCATAATTCACATAAAACGCCCTCTTTTAATAATTTCCATAATTTTTTCAAATTTTTTCCCCAATTTATCGGTATTTAATTATACCGCCTTATTAAAATATTCAATATTTTATTATTAAATTATAAAAATTCCTAAAAATAATATTTTATTTTTTTTGAAATGTTACAGTTCGGCACAAGCCTATGGTTTGGAAGAAGACTATCCAATAGGCGTAATAGGTGTACCGTCCTAATCCTAGAAGCACTCGCAATCTGAGAGAAGGTAAAGATAAAAGACAACTGAATAAACCTCATTCCTATTTCTCCTGAACCAGAATCTATCCCCGAACTGGAACAAGTTCCTTCGAGTTCGTATATAATCATACGATAGAATATCCAATAACTGTGGATCTTCGTAGTGATACGGGGTGTTCTGTAGAAATATCAAGGTGAAGTAGGAGTGGCGATGAAATATATGGTTTGGTCGTGAATGATAGCAGTTGCAATTTACTTTGCCCTCTTTCCGATCCCTTTATTTGTTATTTAATACCTTCTGTACACCACGCTTAGGCTAATTGGTTTTCTTCATTCCCCACCTTTCGACACCTGCCTATGGTTTGGAAGAAGACTATCCAATAAGCGTAATAGGTGTACCCTCTCCTAATCCTAGGAGCCTTCACAACCTGAGAGAAGGTAAAAGGAAAAGACAACTGAATAGTCCTATTCATTTTCTCCAGAACCGGAAACCATCCTCGAATCTGGAACAAGTTCCTTCGAGTTCGTATATAACCATACGATGGTTTTATCCAATGGAAGAGGATGTTCGTAGTAATACGGGGCGTTCTGGAGAAAAGGGTAAAAGTAGGAGTGGTAATGAGGTATGCAACTCTGACAATCCAAAAGCCAGTGTTTTTAACAAGGTTCGGTTAACTTGGTCACTGAGTCATAGTCTAGGGTCGGGCCATGGTCGCTGTCAAAGAGAGAGAAAAGAAATACTCTGCGTGCATTCTAACCTAGATCGGAATGGTTATCAATTTATCTAATCAGGAAACCTCCTACTGTAAACTCAAATTCTCCTCTAAACCTAAAAGAAGAATTAGTCGGGATCACCCGAGCAGTAAACCAACTCATCAGTGGGAATCGGGATCCAATTATCATCGCATGATAACGTGATGGAATCCACTCACGTTATCACATTCCAGAAGGTATGCGCATATCTGGCAAGTTTCAGTTTCTTTAGAAACTCCCGATGTTATTTTTACCCCATGCTCTTATGACCTTGACGAAGGTCAACAAATCATAAGTCACATGTCAAGTTCTACCCGTCATTGTCTAGGTTAATTTGAACCCACCCGTACAAGCCTTTGACGAAGGTCAACAAGGCTATACGACTGTCCCAAAGCAACATATCTATCTATGCAGCAGAAAAGTAACAAATAGCTACCATACACTATGCCATGACGAAGGCCAACAAATATAGCATGAATACTAAGTGCTACCCGTCTGAAATGACGGAGGGCTACGAATGGTTTTTGGCAAAAAACCTTTAACGTAATGAACTTGATATCGTTGAAGGAACCGGATAGCTTTTTTATAAAAATATAGTGGCGAAAACCTTTGCTAAAGAGGTCACTCCCGGTGAAGGGATCTCGGCTCTTTCCCCGTAGAATTAGGTGCAGGATATTCCAACTGAATACCATGATGCAAAGCAAAAAGAAATCGACTATAGTGAAGTTATTACCCTGACGCAAACTTCTGCCGAAGGGGTCATTCCCGGTGAAGAGATCTCGGCCCTTGCCTCGTCGACTGAGGTGCTGGATATTCATAACCGAATACCACTGTGCAAAGCAAAAGTGAACGTCCTTGCAATAACACTTTTTTGAAAAATGTTCCAACAACATCAGAATAGGTTTGTTTAGCTTACATTGATCCGAATCAATGCAGTCCCATCAATTAATCACACCACAAAAGAAAAAAAATATTATGTACGTATATGCCATCCGCATTCACCACTGGGTCCCATCATCACCCGTTAGGTTACTTAACTAACGACAGAGCGGGGACTGGACTAGCGCGGGTGTAAAACATATACAACATCTACTAGTATATATATCAATATATAATATTCGCTCATGGCGTGATAAAATGCAACATCACAGAAATGTAATAAGTATCACAGAACAATACAGATAATCTGGGATCCCCGGGTTTCATAGAGCCGCTACTAAAACCCGACATTCCCCTGGTCGTGTGGATAGCCTGTGCAATGAAATCCTAGACCCCTACGGGTGCGGCAAGTTACCTGCCAAAACCTGAAGCGAGGCAGCTCCCTTCAACAAAGTGAATGGACCACCCAGCACTTCATGGAATCCGGTAACTTGAGCACCCCTCCTTGGGTCAACCTATACCCCCTACGAGTGCGGCGAATAGCCCGCCAATTCTAGAGTTAAGCCCCCTCCGTCTCAAAGCAATGAGATGCGGGCTCGTTGCCCTCTAGAACCCGGCTATCAGTGCACCCCACCGCAGGGTAATCCTAGTACAGAAAAGAAAAAAAATATGTACAATGGGTACATCGACCTCAACCCGGTCGTGCCCCCAAAGAATAATATACAAACATGCAGTGATGGCAGTCCACATGTCGGACGCTCGCCCCGCAATATCAAATGTACAAATATAACCAAACTGTACTAACATTGCATCCAGGCTATCCACCACGACAAATCCGCAACATCACAGCACAACACAGAACATCAACGTGAATGTCACGTTTGCAAATCCGTCTAAAAAAGCTATAGCAATTAGACAAGATTTACCGATCAAATGACATTCACGGTCACAGATATAAAGTAAGCACTGTGAACTAACATATTTAAAATTTTCGATCGACAAAATTTCCCGAAGTGGGCCCCAAGCACAAATCCAGTACTGTAACAAATCTGGGCCTAAACAAAATATTCCAGAAACCCCATTTCCAAGATTAAGATCACTGTAGAAAAATTGGGGCAGAGATGACACTTGCTGGCGACGGAACTGCGACCAAAACATGGGTATGGCCGCGGTTCCATGGCAGCACTGTAGCATCATGCTACCAAATTTTCACAGATGTCTTAAAAAAGCCTGCCTGATTTTCTGAAATACTCAAAATAATTTTTCGACGACAAAAAAAATTCGACAGAAACTGCATAAATTGGAATCGTGGTTTTGGAAATTTCGTTCGATTGATATTTTAAACACGTTAGAACAAGCTAGTAAAGGTTAATGGCGTGTCACTGATACTATGTAAGTCTACGGTAGCGGCCCGGCCGTCAATCCGAGGCCAAATGCGGAAACGAAAACTTTTTCTAAACTTGAAACCGGCGCTATCGTAGTCTTTCACCCAGATCGAACCATTAACGCTAAACTAGCTAACTACTAAGAAGTGAGAGTGGCTATACCGATCGATCCATGTTCTTCGGTCTTTGGCCACCATCCCAAGCTCCTCGCGGTATCTCCGATCTCCAGTCTCCTCGTCGGAAAGGCACCACATCAATGAGTCTTTTTACGGGCTCCCGCTTCATCCGAAGCAATTCGGACACGAAGTTTGATAGCCGACGTGTCCAAGGTGAAGTAGAGAGTGTGTGTGATAATTTTGTCTCTTGACACTCTAGGATTCTCAACACATGAGATAGTTAGAGTGGAGGTAGAAGATGATGCCAATAGTGGAGCTTGTGAGCAAGAAAAAGAAAGAAAAGAGAGGAGCCTTTTGTGTTATTATGTTGAATTATTGTTGTGAGCACTAGAATGAAAATCCAAGAGCCAACCCCAAGCCTTTGGCTGCCCCTTCTCTCTCCATCATCAATTCAACACAATAAACAAATTCTAATGTGACATTAGCATAAATAAAGAGACCATGAGTCACTGAACATGTCCATGTCACATTAAATGCACCTCATCATGAAATCCACTCACAATTTCTACATGTAAATATTAATCTAAATGTTTACAACAATAAAAAAATATGGCAACATCTAAAGTAAACTCGTGATGGATCACAAGGATACCCCTCACCAGTATATACATACCTGCATCCGCATTCCGACTGAATGCGAACGCAATGAGACTAAAGTAATCCAACAAATCTAATACTAGGATCCGGCTTAAACTAAAGCCCACTAGTATGATCCGTCCGATCATGATCCGTGCACGACTGCACGTATATGATCGAACCCAGCCATAATACCATACGGCCTCTACAACGTTTCGCCCGAAACTTAAGAAACTGTCTGTGGAGGACTCTAAAGGCTCATCAATACACTGGCTGTGGATTTAACCACTAGCACGTCAGTGGTACTAGCTGTACGTAACGGGCTACCAGACATTGACCAAAAGGGAGGCCGATGAGCGAACTCATCCTGACATCCTACTGAGCCTGTCAGTGACAATATCCGTACAGTCCGGTCTGTTCGTCTATGAGCATCGCATGTCGGGCCTAGGGGGTTAGTAAAAGTCAGACCCCCAAAAGCGATACAAGTCGTGTCGGAGTGTAGCCCAGAATACCCTGAGATACTACTGGAATACCTACCAGTAAATATCCTGCCTTGGCCAAGGACTTCGTGTAATGGCTCTCCTAGATACAGCGCGATCTCACCCCTAATACCGGGAGAGACGAAACCCCTACCGATCCTCTCACTGCCTCCATGTGGCTCGAGACTGTACCTAACTAAAAGCTGTTTGCACGACTCCTTTGAGACGTGGTAGGGTAGTAATCAAAGCACAGTGGGAACTCACACGAGACAAATGACGATCTAAGGTCGATGAACTAACCTGTACACATGTCACCAGGGAACTGTTATCTGACGTCAGGTATAATACCAACTAGCATGTTCCCGGCGAGTCCTGTCCGGTGTACTCATAACCCAATGAGCACCTGTATACATCTTAGGTGAACGAACTGACACCAATGGCTTGTGAGACCGGCCACCGCCCCTCGTCGGGGTCTCGACTGTATACACTAGTCTACTAATAGAGTATCGATGCCCAGTCTCAAAACTCCCACGACTAGGGACCACTTTAAAGATGTGCTTATAGACTACCCAACTCTCACGTATATGATCGCCATCATACTGCTGGTAGTCAAGCAAGAATCCTAAGGGCTCTATCAATGTGTAATAGTGATCTGTAAGGCCACCTAAAGCATGTACACGATGATAAAGATAAACCAGATAGAATACTATCATCTTGAGTAAGACTGTCCTACCGGCATAGGTCGTCCCTCAATCATTGCAATCACGCGCCCGTGATCCAATAATTGACTTTGAGGGCACTATATCCAACAGTTTGATTAGGATTAAAAGCTTGCTAGGGTTAGGTTTAGGTTAAGTTTGGAAATTCAATATTTCTCACCACTTTCTATGCCCTAATTAAGATCTATTTAGGTGTTAAGGTAATAATTAACAAAGTGGATTAATACCATCGGGAAGAAACTAGGCTTCTTCCTCTAGGTCCTTGTCCGTCCTTTCTTAACTCTTAACCTAACATCCATGGAAAACATACACAACCGGTCTTTAACCATGGTATCACCGCTACCTCGTGGGATAGGGTGCCATAGTGAGCGGTGTGTGTATGTATACATAGAGTCCTATTAAAATGTATGACGGGCAAGAAAGGGGTGAGAGATTTTCATCTCTCAAACATTTCTCATTCCTAACCCTAACAAGTGAGGAACTACTCACTCATAAGGGAATTGATAGAAAGAGACATTTTTATGATTTTAATTTAACAACTATGGTAATTAAATAAAAGTTATAACTAGGGCAGATAAATAAAATCTATACTAGGGCAGAAAAGAAAATTACTAAGGCAAGGTAAAGAAAAAGACTTACTTTTTATTTGATGCACTCTTCAAACATTACAGGAATTGAAATTCTGAATTTTGATAAATAAAAAGAGGCATAGGAAGAGGCATGCTCCAGAAAGAGCTATAAGGTTCCTATTTATAGATTATAGAAACCCTAGGGTTTATATCTGATCCCTATCTACATTTACAAAACTACCCTGAGAAGTCTAGTCAACGCACCGCCACCACCGTCAAAATTGCACTGTGTTCTATATGGCCGCGGATCCGCGGCCATATGCCTTGTTTGGCCGCGGATCCACGGCCATATGGTGGGGTCTTTGGCTGGATTCTTCTGGGCTGCTTCCTGTTGCATTTGGCTTCTGGTTTCTTCACTTGGTTTCTCAGATTGTCTTCTAGTTTCTTCCAGATTTCCACAGTGCAGAATGTTGTGGACTTTTACCATTTGCTTCGTGTTGAAGTCTTGAATCTTGCGCTGCCTTTGTACTTTGTGAAATTGTTCATTGATCTTTATTTGTCCCTCAAACTGTAGGCATGATCAAAATTCTTCTATTTGTTGGTCGTAGTCTCACTTTTGTATCGTCTTTTCATCATTTTCACTGTTTTGTTCCGAGAACCTGTAACCTGCAACTATGTAGCAGACATGGATCAAAAGCACCTGTTTATTTGTAAAATGAATAAGAATGGAAAATATAATGCAAAATTATGATATGAACAAATACCCCCAAACTTATCTTTTGCTCGTCCTCGAGCAAAACTAGTTTATTCTCGAAAAAGACCTAATCTCAATTTCACAGGGAAACGCGATTGCACTGAGCTCGTGCAACAAGCCGTTAAACCTCTAGGTGTCCCTAGTAGGAAGAGTGTTGTCTCCTGAGGGTTTTCAGCGGATACTACCCACAAAATCCTAATAATTTGGCCTATTGACTTTTATTCTCCAATTCGGTTTTCTAACAAGAAATTCTATCATCTTCGACTCAGAAATTATCCACCCATATTTTTCACGCTTCCTTATCATTTAACTTAAGATTGTATATGTTCTGTAGATTTATTTAGCTTTTAGCATATTTTGAGTTTTCCTTCTAGGTTCCATCTCAACTTAGGAATTTTTATCATCTCTACTAAAGATATAATTCCTATATTTCATTCCTATCTCTCATCTAAACCCCAATCATATACCCTTACGTGTGTGTATGTACCACCCCTACACTTAGAAATTCAATTCAAGCTATTATACTCTTGTCCATTGTCCAAAGTACTTTTAGTTAGTGAATTTTTTTAGATGAAATTGCTCACACATTCTTCATGCGACCGTTAATACTTCTTGAGGTACCAACGACCGATTACAAAATATGGTTGCACATTAAGGCGTAATTCCTCGTCTTGTAATACCTAAGGCTTTAGCAGTGACTCCCAAACCAGTTGGTCTAAGGCACTAGGTGATAAAGCACCCTCGCTAAATATTTTTTTCTATTTATGCAGCCTTAAGTAATTACAAAACTAGTGTTCATTTTTATCTCTTTATTCACACTTGTATTTTTATTTTATTTTCCTTCATACCAAGGACTTTAGACAAGAGCACTTCAAGGTCTCCTCTACTATTCCAAGTTTCAAGGTTCGTATTTGTGCAATTTGTAGGGTATATATTTTCAGAATTTAGACTTAAGCTTAGGAATTATTTTTCAGACTTATACTTTAATAAAAAATTTCAATACTCTTCCTTTATTTTGACTTAGCCCAAGAACTGAACTCAAAATTTTCCTATTTCTAAATAAACTATAAGGACATATTTTTTTCTACAGTTAAACTTTAAGAAAGGTTATTTTTAGGATTTTTAATTTACTAAGTTTAGGATCTAGTTTTTCCTTACTATTCAACCGTCATGTTGAACTTAAGTCAAATATGGCCAAAATTGAACTTTTCAATTTTTATAATTTTTTTTATAATTTTTTTTCAATTTTTATGGGTTTTAAAATAAGTATGCAAATGCAAAAATATACATATGAATGCGAAGGAAGAAACCTTACCAAGCACACCCCCAAACTTAAACTTGACAATGTCCTCACTGTCAGGCTACACCAAGAGGGTCAAAATTGTCGGTACTCCCCTGTTTATTTTTATTATTATTATTTTTTTATTGTTAACAGAAAAACAAAACAAAATATATATACAAAAAGGCCCCCCCCAAACTTAAGTGAAACAGTGTTTCCACTGATTAAGCGTTAAAGTTCAGAGTTAGGGAGGAGAAAAACACAGTATCAAGCTATACAAGGCTTTACACAGGCCAAAGGTTAGCACCAACTATTCAAAAATTTTATCGTTATAATGGTGTGGTTGGTAAAAGAATGGAGTGTAGAGAAAAGAAATCTGAAACACACGAGACCGTATGGGAAGAAATGTGGAATATGGTCTCGGTATATTAGGAGAAGAATGGAGGAAAAAAGAAAGAAGTGTAGTACGAACTTGAAGGTGTAAATTAAGTGAATAAATTAGCACAAATTGTGATGACCGATGTGTTAAAAACGATTGTGCTAATTTATCAACCCATCGAGAAATAGGGTCAAATCCCTCAAGATTCGCGAGAAAACATGGGTACGTTGAACTTGGTAAACCAGACATTGAAAATGGAAGCGTGACAGATTCTTGCGCGGTCAAAACGATGGAAAGGACGAAGGGGAGTGATTTAGGAAGGGTCACAGTTAAAGGTTCAGGAGGATGAATTGGAAAATCTGACTCATCAAACAAAACTCTCCTCAATACTATCCTCAATACTCTCCCCAATAGTATCCTCATAATTCTCCTTAAAAGTTATCTTATCCATACAATTATCATCAAAATCAAGACGCATATGAAGTTCGAGAGAAACATTTAATGACTCGGGATGATGAATTGGAGAGAAAAATTCAGTCAAATCTGCGGGTTCATCATCCAAATTATTCCCTGCGTCAATATCCTCAATCAAGTGAAAATCAATTTTTTTGGACACCTCATCAAAAGCATGGATATTTATCAACTCAGGTTCTAGATTGGAGGTGTAGAGGTCGAAAGGATTGGTGATGGTTTCACTCGAAAAGGACCCTTCACAATCTGGCAAATCAAGCACTACAAAGTCACACAACCCATTAAACGTTTTATTTTCAACTGGTGAATCATTTGGGACACTTGATAGAAATTCAAAACCGTAGTTGTAGGATTCAATTGGGGATGGGTAGGTTTGATTTGGAAGGGTGCACAACTCACTCTCTCCACTCAAATTCTTAATCTGTCCAACCGCCGCATCATACATTGGAAAATTTGGAGCTAGTTGGAAACTAGCTACCGGATCACTAGGTTGTAATAGGGCAGCAATGGACGCATCCAAATTCCTCATCTGTTGGTTTGTTGCTACAATATAAGCTTCCAATGACTGTTCCAGACTAGACATGGGTTGTGAAGGGGTTTCAGTATAAGATTCAAAATTGTTTGGATTCTGGAAACTTCCAAATGGCTGAGTAGAAGCAATGTCTAGGGAAGGTGTGAAAGTCGGGTAGGAATGGTAGGAATTGAATGGTTGGATAGGAGTAGGATCAACATTTGGATAAAAAGATGAATGGACTTGTTGATCCCAAGAACTGGAAGTGTTGAAAGGAGTGAAAGATCGGTTACGAGCTTGTTCAATATGTTCAGTAATAGACATGGGTTTCGGAGTTACAACAGGACTCGAAAAAGGAGTATCAACGTAAGGAGGTGGTGAAGGTTGAAATGGTTGATACAAAGTGGATTGCAGAGTCGAACTGTTTCTCCTAGACACTTCTATTCGATCTTTCAAAGAAATTTTGGGCATGGAGGTGTCATCTGTAATTCGACCAAAACAATTCGCGTAGGAAGCAATGTTTGGATGAGGATACCAAAGTTCGGCAAGAGTTTTATGAGGTGGGGTACCCATGATGTAAGAAAGGAGAAGAAAAAGAATGTGGGTGCAAGTGGGGTGCAATGGATTTCTAGCGACAAAATTGGCAAGTCTTATTGCAAAATTTTCTGTTCTGTGTTTTTTTTATAGAGCTTTTTGCAAAAAGATTTTTATAAGAAGTTTAGACACAATCACAATATGCACAATCAAGTCTAGATCTAGGGTCTTCTAGGTCAACTAGACTGCTCCTAACTGTTCCAAAAGTCAAATTGTGAGGTCCTCAAATCGCCTCTTCACCGCCAATTATGGCCAGGTAAGCACAAGTAGAGAAAGGAGGGATCCGCTCACGAATCACCGTGAGACGAGCCTTTTAAAGTTACCTTTCCCCACTTGTCTAGCCTAGGCACCACAAAGTCTGGTTTAGATAAACGATCGATGCCTACAACTATTCTTTGTCCTATTGAGCGCAACAGTCCTTATAGGCTGAGTCTAATCTTTTTTAATTAACTCGATGGTTAATGCAAAATGCTTTTTGTGATTTTTGGGGTCCTAGGAAGGGTAATGAAATCCCCACCCAATCAGGATTGGTGTTAAAGCCCCTTAAAGTCAGTTTTAAAGATGCAAAGTAGTAAACACACAAAACACTTGCCAAATTTTTTTTTATTGCTGCACAAAGAATCCTGCACAAGATCAAGTTATTAGAGAAGGGAGAGAAGTTTTTCCGCAAAGAACCCTGCAGGAAAATTTTTCAGAGGATATCAGGGGGTTCAGAAGAAGAAAAGAGGATTACAGAGACTTTTTCAAATGATGACGTCACCACCAGGCCGCGGATCCGCCACGGAAACGTGCCTTTGACCGCGGTTCCGCAGTTGACTTGGCGGTTCAGTTCTCCAAATTTTTTCTGTTTCTCTGTTGTGGTTCTCCTCTGTTTGTTCAGATCTGCTGTTTGCTGTTTCGCTCTCTGGATTTTTCCAGATCTGAATCTGTTTGTCGATGCTGCACAATTCAAACGAAAACCCTTCAAAGAATAACAAGATGGTAAATTTTTTATATATATTTTTTATTTTTCAGTTTTTATGATTTTTCAATTTTTATATTAACCCGAAATTACAAAAAGAAAATAACTACGCCATCCCCGGCAACGGCGCCATTTGATTGTTTGTGATTTTTATGTGCTTTCGCTTTTAAAAGATAAATCAAAGAATAGTTAACCGCAATCAAGAACGGCGTCGCTTGGTAGCTAGCCGGTTGAGTACGGGTCGGTCCACAGGGATTTTGTGTATTTTCTAATTGTTTTAACGAGTTAATTCCAATTGTGGTAGGATTGATTATCACTAAAAACTGAAATGAGTTTGATTAGGATTAAAACCTTGCTAGGGTTAGGTTTAGGTTAAGTTTGGAAATTCAATATTTCTCACCGTTTTCTATGCCCTAATTAAGATCTATTTAGGTGTTAAGGTAATAATTAACAAAGTGGATTAGTACCATCGGGAAGAAACTGGGTTTCTTCCTCTAGGTCCTTGTCCGTCCTTTCTTAACTCTTACCCTAACCTCCATGGAAAACATACACAACCGGTTTTTAACTATGGTATCACCGCTACCTCGTGGGATAGGGTGCCATAGTGAGCGGTGTGTATATGTATGCATAGAGTCCTATTAAAATGTATGACGTGCAAGAAAGGGGTGAGTGATTTTTATCTCTCAAACCTTTCCCATTCCTAACCCTAACAAGTGAGGAACTACTCACTCATTAGGGAATTGATATAAAGAGACATTTTTATGATTTTAATTTAACAACTACGACAATTAAATAAAAGTTATAACTAGGGCGGATAAATAAAATCTATACTAGGGCAGAAAAGAAAATTAACTAAGGCAAGGTAAAGAAAAAGACTTACTTTTTATTTGATGCACTCTTCAAACATTACAGGAATTGAAATTCTGAATTTTGATAAATAAAAAGAGGCATAGGAAGAGGCATGCTCCAGAAAGAGCTGTAGGGTTCCTATTTATAGATTATAGAAACCCTAGGGTTTACATCTGATCCCTATCTACATTTACAAAACTACCCTGAGAAGTCTAGTCAACGCACCGCAACCACCGTCAAAATTGCACCGACACGTATTCTATATGGCCGCGGATCCGCGGCCATATGCCTTTTTTGGCCGCGGATCCGCGGCCATATGGTGGGGTCTTTGGCTGGATTCTTCTGGGCTGCTTCCTGTTGCATTTGGCTTCTGGTTTCTTCACTTGGTTTCTCAGATTGTCTTCTAGTTTCTTCCAGATTTCCACAGTGCAGAATGTTGTGGACTTTTACCATTTGCTTCGTGTTGAAGTCTTGAATCTTGCGCTGCCTTTGTACTTTGTGAAATTGTTCATTGATCTTTATTTGTCCCTCAAACTGTAGACATGATCAAGATTCTTCTATTTGTTGGTCGTATTCTCACTTTTGTATCGTCTTTTCATCATTTTCACTGTTTTGTTCCGAGAACCTATAACCTGCAACTATGTAGCAGACATGGATCAAAAGCACCTGTTTATTTGTAAAATGAATAAGAATGGGGAATATAATAATGCAAAATTATGATATGAACAGTTATCTACGATACGAACACTCTGATAGAACACTGCACAACTAACAATGAATACTATGCTGCACAAGCACGTAAATATATGTTACACCACACCTTATTGGTATTGACATGTCACCGTAGAACCGTTCTGTTGTATAATGCGTATATATACATGTGTTAATATAAATAGGTTGTTACACCGTAGAACACTTGCACAAATACTAATGATTGCCATGTTTGCACGAGAACAGACGCGTATGCTACACTACACATCATTAGTATTGCCATGACACCGTAGAATTGAGATCATTATGCCTATGTGATATAATTACATAGTCTTTCTTTATTTCTGTTGTAAATTACGAATATTAGTACTATAGATGCTGTATTTGATTCTTATGGATTTTCTGGAAATTTTACTCCTGATGATATATATCGGTGGTATGGGACACTGTTATATATGTATATATATAATATATCATCAATATAATCTATGCAAGTATTCTTATTCCTTACCTGATATTTATGATATGATGAGTTAAACGTCCACCATGAGTTTTGTGTTTTCTGATTTTGATTCCGAACCGAGTTGGGGGTCATACGGTTACGGATTTACAAGTTATCCAGACTGAGTCGGGGGACATACAGTTGGATACATGGTGGACCCGGTTCGGGGTCGAGAGGCAGGATAGCCGCATTATAGGTGGGGAGCTTAACGAGGATACTCGAACCGGAGATAGAGATGAGCACGGCAGATATTCAGGGGATACTAACCGGGGCCAGATTGGGCACGGCGGATATTCAGGGGATACCGATTGTAGCCAGGGATATCGGGTGGCGATCATCTGTTGAGATAGTGTCGACGATACCTGAATTTACGTGTCGATGTTTAACACGAGAGATTTCTGATTTCGATGTCGATGCTGGACATCCATATAGATATATTGATATGATTGTTATCATGAGGTACAGAGTTAAATACCATTATTGGATTCGATTAGGACTGATCCGGGGGACAGTACCTATATATATATTCTGCTTGGGATTGCATGACAGTCAGTGTTTCATTATGATACATAGGCATATCATATTATATTTGTACAGATTATGGTAGTACTATATTTATGACCTAGGTATCGTCGTGTATTTCGATTTCTACTTTTAGATGTACTTTTATTCACTGAGTTGGCAACTCATCCCCGTTGTGCTACAGTTTCTTGCAGGTTTTACCGCTTGGATTATCAGTGGCTTGGGTACACATTCCTTTCGATGATTGATTAGTAAGTAGGTTATTATTGTATTGTACTCACTCTTGATTTTTCTTATATTCTTGTATCTAGTGGAAACTCCATCAACTTAGAAATGGTATATTGTGGACTTAGAAGCGAGACTTAGAAATTCTGAGGTCGCACTCTTTAGAGTCGACTTCTGATATAGATTGTTTGGTTGTTCCGTCTTTTGGACGTGAAAGCTAGCTCCCGTTGGGATTCTATTTTATTGTTGTAGTTGTATCGGGTTTTATATAAAATTTTCAAAGGAAGTGCTGTCAGATTTTCAAAACGTCATAGATGCTTTTCAAACATACTTAGTTAAATTTTAATGTTATTTAAACTGATTCCATCTGATGACTATTTTAAACTCACCTCCAATATTTTCAAAAGGGTTTAAATTCCAGGTTTCGGCTTACTTGAACCGCGTCGACGTTTTTAGATGTCACGTGATTTAAGTGCCGGCCACGTGCCACATTTGGGTCGTGACAAAGTTGGTATCAGAGCGTTTGGTTTAACTTTTGTTCGAGTCTAGGTTTGGCTATATAGGGTCTGGGTATGCACTTTTGTTACCTGGATTTACCTTATAGGACTTAGACTTGACTTTGGGGGTCTTATACCCGAACTTTCATTATATAGGATGACCTTTGTTGATGGAGTAGGTACTAAGTAGAGTGACGTACTGTACATATGTTCCGCGACATATTTACGATATGATACTCCGCCTAAGTTACCTTAGGATTTATATCTTGAGATCTTCCTTTTATTCATTCCGTTGATCTATCTTCTTCAATGCATGTTGATTGTTTCGGTCACCATGTTTATGGGAGCCGAAAGGGCTGCAGTTAGAGATACGGTCAAAGCAGACTGGTTGGGGACAAGGACTGACCAAGGTGACTTTTCGGTGATATAGAGACATGTCGTTTATTTATATTTGATCGAGTTCTAATATTCAAACGAGTTTCTTCGGAATCCGCACCAGATGGTGGAGTCATTGCTAGAGATCAGTCGGACTTGAGACGTGATGTTTTCTCCTCTTCGAAGATCGTGGTGTCATGTACTGTTTAGACAGCGGTACCAATCATTGATGAAGTTATCGAGATGTTGCTTCCAGAGTTTATGAAGTTAAAAGTTGACGATGTTTACAAGTGTAGATGGATCAGAAGGAGTCGTAGTCGTTCAGATGTGGGATGGTTAGGACTTTTAATCCGTTGTGGCGCTCCAGTTTCGAGATCGGTGAAATTGATTTGTTTCTTCCGATGGGTCTTTCTCAGACCAGATGCAAGTTGCTTGAGAAAGAGATCGTACAGTAAGTTTTCCTCCGACCAATTTGGACGAGTTTTCGAAGGTGAGCTTAGTTAGATTCTTTTACAGAGTATCAGAGATGCTGGATTCGTGTTTTTGAAAATCTTGTAAGGCTCCGGGCATGGTCATGATCGAGTATGACATGCAACTCGCCGGATAGTCGAGATACGCTCTTTAAGTGGTTGATATTGGAAATGTATGAAATAGGAGATTTATGCAGAGTTTTAGGGGACCGTTGTTCTTCACCGCCGATGTTGAAGATTCAAAACAAATGCAGAAGAGAGTACGACCATACGTTTAGGGAATTTTTTAAAGAAATGACAGTCGTTATTAAAGAGAAAATGGATTCAGAACTGAGTGTTAGTTCCGGGCAGGCTGGATAAATGATTTAGCAGAAGATTTGATATATTCTCTTCCAGGAGTTTATAAAAAATAAGATTGGACTGGGATTAGTTGTTAGCACACAAGCAGAGGACATAGATTTTCGTTATCAACATATTACGTTACAAAAGATTGGACTACTGTGTAAGTCCACGTTACCCTTCCCGGTTCTTTCGGGGTTGCGGAAACGGTAAAAAATGATTTTTTTGGGCTAGGGTAACATGGACTAGAAACCGGATCTTTGCTAAATAACACACTAGCAATAAACTACAAGTTTTACCTACTCGGTTAGAGAGTTATACCTAGTCTTGAACTCCTTCTCTTCTTCTCCTTGGAGTGGGTTGAATGGTTCCTCCTCGTCGCCTTCTCTAGCCGAAGAAAGATCCACCCGAGGGCCTTTACCTTAAGCTCCGTCCTCAAACTTGAGGTAACTAAAGTGTTAGGTTTGCCAAACCTTAAACCTTAGGATGAGTATAGAGTAATTTTGGTGTTTTATCACAATGGCAAATGGTTCTCAACTCATGAGAGGTATTTTGCCTTGGGAGAGAGGAAGAGGATGAAAGAGAATGAGAATGAGAGAATGAAATGAAATTAGCAACCATATTCACATATATGTGAATTATCATTTAACAATATTAATCAAAAAGAAAAAGGTGATGGTTGATTTGAAAAGACCATTATCATTTCACATTTAATGAATTTTGCTAAGATCAAAGAGCATCTTTTGTGTGAAATGATGATGGTCAACTTTTCAACATGGGTCAACAAGTCAACCATGGTCAAATGGTCAACAACCCTAACCACAACTCAATTTTATTTTAATTAACATTATTAATCATATTTCACATATTCATTAGGGTTCGGAAAAAGACAACAGTCATCAACCCTAATGAGAATCCTCTGCCTCTGCCTCAGTCAACTGTGCATACACACCCGCATCCATGTTTCGAGGAACACGAATACAATGAGATAAAACCAATCCCAAAACATATACTAGGATCTGGCTTAAACCAAAGCCCGCTAGTAATAACTGTCCGGACACCAAACGTGCACAAGTGCGCGGATGTGAACGAACCCCGTCGCAAAACCATGCGATCTCTACTCTGTTTTGCCCAAAGGCGAATAACCCTATGTGTGGGACTCTAAAGACTCGACACTACGCTGGCAGTGGGTTTAACCACAGACCGCAAGCGGCACTAGCTGTATGTAATGGTCCCCAGGTACATGCCGATAAGAAGACCGATGAGGTGAACCCATCCGAACTCCTACTGAGCCTGAATGTGACAATCTCCGTACAGTCCGGTCTGTTCGTCTGAGAGTATCGCATGGCGGGCCTAGGGGGGCGGTAAACGTCAGTCCCCTAATAGCGGTACAAGTCGTGTCGAAGTGTAGCCTAGAACACCCTGAGATAACACTGGAAACGCCGCCAGTATATCTCGCTTGCCCTGCCCAGGGACTTTGTGTAATGGCTCTTCTAGACACAGCGCGATATCAACCCCCAATACCGGGAGAGACGAATCCTGTCTAATCGTCACTGCCTCCAAGTGCTTCGGGACTGCACCCAACTACTACCTGTTTGCATGACTCCTTTGAGCCGTGGTAGGGTACTAATCAAAGTTCAGTAGGAACACACTCGAGGCGAAGTGACGCTATCAAGTCAGCGGACTAAGCTGTACTCATGTCACCTGGGAACTGATAACTGACGATAGGTATAGTACCAACCAACAGTTCCCGACGAGTCCTGTCTAGTATACTCGTAACCTAATGAGCACCCACATACTATCTCAAGTACGACGTACTGACGGCTGTGGGACAGACCATCTCCCCTGCTGGCATGAGAAGCGTATACGCTAGTCTACTCCGGAGTATCGATGTCCCGTCTGGATAATCCTACGACTAGGGACCTGTATAAGGATGTGCTTGTAGATTACCCAGCCCCCACTAGTGTGACTGCCATCACAACGCTGGTAATCAAGCAAAGATCCTAAAGGCTCCACTAATGTGTATAGGCGATATGCTAAAATAAACATATGTACACATTAAAGTAGAGACAAACCAAGTAGCATACTACCATTTCGAGCAAGATTGTCTATACAACTGTGAATATCCCAAGCTTCCATCAGGTAATATACAAACTAGTATGATACAGTAATGGCCTCTAGGGCATATACACTAACAATCTCCCACTTGCACTAAGGCCATGTACTGGCGTATCGAAGACCTATCATCTCGATCAGCCGCTCGAACTGAGTCTGAGGTAAGGCCTTGGTGAGTGGATCTGCAGTGTTATCTTCTGAAGCAACCCTCCGAACCTCGATCTCCCGGCGATCCACGATCTCCCTAATCAGGTGATACCGCCTTAAGATGTGTCTGGACTTCTGATGGGACCTGGGTTCCTTCGCTAAAGCTATAGCCCCGTTGTTGTCACAATACAGAGGTATTGGATCAACAATGGACGGAACCATCTGAAGTTCTTTCAAGAACTTTCTCATCCAGACGGCTTCTTTTGCGGCATCAGAAGCAGCGATATATTCCGCTTCCATCGTCGAGTCAGCAACGGTTTCCTGTTTGGAACTCTTCCAACACACCGCCCCTCCATTGAGGGTAAAGACATAACCCGACATGGACTTAGAATCATCCTTGTCACTCTGGAAGCTGGAGTCAGCAAAGGCCTCGATCTGGAGGTCTTTTCCGCCATACACCAAGAACATCTCCTTAGTCCTTCTCAGGTACTTGAGAATGTTCTTTACCGCTATCCAGTGCTTCTCCCCAGGGTTTGACTGATACCGGCTTACTACACTCAGTGCATAAGCTACATCTGGTCTGGTACACAACATCGCATATATTATAGAGCCTACCGCAGAATCGTAGGGTATAATAGACATGAGATCCCTTTCCAAATTAGTCTTGGGAGACATCTCTTTGGAGAGGGTGATCCCGCGACAAGCCGGTAGATTACCGCGCTTGGAATCTTCCATACTGAATCTTTTCAGTATGGTGTCGATGTACCTGGACTGTGAAAGTCCTAATATTCTCTTGGATCTATCACGATGGATCCGGATCCCTAGAATGTAAGAGGCATCACCCAGGTCTTTCATGGAGAACCTGTGTGACAAGAACCCTTTGACAGATTGTAGCATAGGAATGCCATTTCCAATCAAGAGAATGTCATCAACGTATAAAACGAGGAATACGACAATTCGTGCTACAATTTTACTATAGATGCATGGTTCATCTGGATTTTTGATAAAGCCAAAATCTTTGACCGTCTCATCAAAACAGATGTTCCAACTCCGCGATGCCTGCTTTAGTCCATAAATGGACTTAAGCAACTCGCACACCTTTCCGCTGCTCCCACTCTGAATGAAACCCTCCGGCTGGTCCATATAGACACACTCCTCTAAGTTTCCATTTAGAAAAGCGGTCTTTACGTCCATCTGCCAAATCTCATAATCGTAGAAGGTAGCAATGGCAAAAAGGATCCGAATGGATTTGAGCATAGCCACTGGAGAAAAGGTTTCGTCATAGTCCAAACCAGGTCTTTGACGAAAACCCTTTGCAACAAGTCTAGCCTTATAGGTCTCAACCTGCCCATCTACACCAATTTTCCTCTTGAAGATCCATTTCCATCCTACGGGTTTTACCCCGTCTGGAGCAACGTCCAAAGTCCATACTTTGTTAGTATACATGGACTCCATTTCGGTCCGCATTGCATCTAGCCATTTTACCGAGTCAACGCTCTGAATGGACTGCTGGAAGCTAGTTGGCTCATCATTATCAATGATGCAATCCTCTCTATCCCCGTCTATGAGAAAACCGTAGTATCTCTCGGCGGATGAGACTGCCTACTACTCCTGCGGAGCGGCGTAGGAATGTCCTGTTCTTTCGAACCCTTCGGTTCTACTAAGCTTTCAGTAATAGCTTGTGGTTCTGGAATTTCTTCCAGTTCTATTGCGCTCCCACTTATCTGATTTTCCAAAAATTCAGTTTCCAAAAAGTAGGCATGACGAGAAACAAAAACTTTTTGTTCCTCTTCGCAATAGAAGAAATATCCCTTGGAGTCCTTTGGATATCCCACAAGCTTGCACTGTACTGAGCGTGCCTCGAGTTTGTCCGCATGCTGCTTTTTGACAAAAACTGGACATCCCCATGTCTTAATGTGCTTAAGATAGGGTTTCTTCCCACTCCACATCTGATATGGTGTGGTAGGCACTGTCTTAGTTGGAACTCGGTTCAAAAGGTATGCAGCTGATTCTAGTGCATATCCCCAGAATGATCACGGCAACTCAGCGTTACTCATCATGGAACGTACCATATCCAATAGGGTTCGGTTCCGTCTCTCCGATACAATGTTATGTTGTGGAGTGTATGGAGGAGTAAGCTGAGAGAGAATTCCATTCTCTTTTAGGTAATCCAGGAACTCGGCACTCAAGTATTCACCACCTTGATCATATCTCAGTGTCTTGATACTTTTGCCTGTTTATTTTTCTACTTCATTCTTGTATTCCTGGAATTTTTTGAAGGCTTCAGATTTATGTTTCATTAAGAAGACATATCTGTACCTTGAAAAGTCATCCGTAAAAGTAATGAAGTAAGAATAACCGCTTCGCGCATGTGTAGACATTGGACCGCACACATCGCTGTGTACGAGCCCCAAGAGCTCGCTTGCTCTTACTCCGTGTCCAGTGAATGGAGTCTTTGTCATCTTTCCTTTGAGACAGGATTGACAAGTTGCATATGATTGATATTCGAACGAATCCAAATATCCTTCTGTATGTAACTTCCTCAACCTTCTCTCACTGATGTGACCCAGTCTACAATGCCATAAGAAAGCATGATTTATTTCTAGAGACTTTCTTTTGTGTGTATTCTGAACATTGAAAATCTGTGGTTGGTTTAATACGTATATACCATTGCTTAATGTACCCGACCCAATCAGAACTTGATTAAGGTGAATGTTTACAACATTGCTTACAAATGCAAATTCATAACCTTCTTTAGACATTAAAGATACCGATATGATATTACAAGTTGCATTGGGTACAAAATAACAATCACGCAAAACCAAAACATGTCCATCTGACAACCCCAAGTGATAGTCCCCCACGTACTCAGCATCCATGCTAGCTCCGTTTGCAACTCTGAGGGTCATATCACTTGCCTTCAAAACCCTACGCTTTCTCAGTGCTTGCAAGGAATTACAGATATGAGATCCTGATCCGGTATCCAATACCTAGGAAGTAGAGTTTACTGATAGACAGTTTTCAATAACATACACACCTGAAGCCGAAGCCACAACTTGCTTCTGGCCTTCCAAGCCCTGCAATCCTTTTTCCAGTGTCCACTCTTGTGACAGTAAAAGCACTCTTCCTTTCCCACAAGCTTTCCCGCTACCTTTGTTGCTTTTGCCTTTCCCTTCGTTTCCACTTTACTAACACCGCCCCTTGGTTTGGTGGGGGGTTTTCTTTTTCTTTCCCTTGGCTTTCGCCTTGGACCTAGAAAAGGAAGGTCCTCCAACAAACAAAGTGGATGTTTCCCTACCTTTCTGTAGGGTGCCTTCTGCACTCCTCAACATGTTGAGGAGTTCCGGAAGTTCAACTTCTTTTCCTTGCATGTTGAAGTGCAGGATAAACTGGGCGTAAGTGGAAGGAAGGGACTGGAGAATCAAGTCAGTGTAGAGCTCGTTCTCTAACGTGGTCCCAAGGTCTGCGAGCTCTTCAATGTAGCCAATCATCTTAAGCACCTGTTCCGCTACCGATGATCCGATGGCCAATCTCGCCGAAAACAACTTTTTCGAGACTTCGTATCTGGCGATACAAGATTGCTCTCCATATAGTTCCTTAGTATGGAGAAATATGGATTCGAGGTCCATATTCTCGTGCCTCCTCTGATGTTCATTGTCCATAGAGGCAAGCACGAGGCACTTGGCCTTCGCGCAATCAATCTCCCAGGTCTTACGGATTTCCTTATCCGCGACGCTGGAGGTGGGACCTGGGACAGGGGGAGCTTTGGTGGTAAGGAGATACCTCAACTTGTCATAAGTGATTGCCATTTTGACATTCCTGAGCCAATCTTTGTAGTTTGGCCTTATCAGTATGTTTTTATCTGGTAGTAACTTAAGTCCGGTCATGATACTTGGTCGCTGCAATTAGGAGAGAGAGAAGAAACACTTTAGCATGGTGCTCTTGCAAGTTTAGAGTGGTTTTTAGTTTGTCTAAACAGGATGGCTCCCACTGTTTCTCGAATCCTTCCTCAAACCAAAAAAGAAGAATTAGTCGGGATCAATCTCTCCGTACAATACTTGCTTAACCGTTCACCTAGGCCGGTGTCGGTACTTCGAGGGAGGTTTTCCAACGCTTTCGCGAAGTTCCTTAATTAAATAACCTCTTTTCCCTGTGGGCGTAGCCCCGCTAACACCTTTCTAGACACCTACTTGGTTTATAACATTGATCGTTAAGTGAGAAAGTTCCAAAGGAGTAGCATATACTCACAGTAGGATCGGGATCCAAATATCATCGTGTGATAAAACTGAAGGAATCCTACCAGAATCATCACACTCCAAATGGTATGCAGTGCTAGCAAGTTTCAGTTTCTTTAGAAACTCCCGATGTGGATTTTTGCCCCATGCTCTTATGACCTTGACTTTGGCTAACAAATCATAAGTCACATGTCAAGTTCTACCCGTAATTTTCCAGGTTAATTTGAACCCACCCGTACCTACCCTTGACTTTGGCCAACAAGGCAGTACTACTGTCCCAAACCAACGCATCTATCTATGCTACATATGAATATCCAATAGCTACCAATCACTATGCCTTGACTTTGGCCAACAAACACAGCTTGAATACTATTGACTATCCATATGAAATGACGGAGGGCTACAAATGGTTTTGGTGAAACCGTGAACGTAGTGAACTTGATATAATCGATGGAACGAGATGGCTTTAAAAGGAGTGGTTCAAGCTCCGCGTTTAAAAGTTGGTTTTTGAAAAGAACCGAGTGGTTTTGAAAATTTTCCAATGACTTTACTTTGGTTTATTTTCTTGCATTGATTTAATGTGTCCCATCATTTAATCCTACCATTGCAGAAAACAACGAAAATATGACGTACGCTTATGCTATCCGCATTCGCCACGAGACCCCGTCATCACCCGTTAGGTTACTTAACTAACGACAGAGCGGGGGTTGGACTAGAGCGGATGCAAAACATAAGCAACGCCTAAATAAATATCATATATAGATATATACATTCGTCAGATGCAATGATAGCCATTCCAGATCACAGATGAACACATTAGATATACTAGGAATCCGCGTTTCGTTCGAGTCTGCAACGAAAGGTGGATTATACGGTCGTGATGAATAGCCAAAACCTCACCCTAGACCCCTACGGGTGCGGCAAACTACCCGCCAAGTACCCGAAGCGAAGCAACCTTCCTCAACAACGTGAGTAGGCCACTCGGCACTTCGAGATACCCGGTAGTTTGTGCACCCCACCTTAGGTCTATCCTACGAGCAAAAACAGTAAAAAGAAATTATACAATGGCGGCTACAACCTCATTCCGGATGTGCGGCCATACAAATAATATTACATCAATTTACATATTACATCAAATGAAAGATAAATAAAACTCTCATCTCACAACCCCCCGGCTATTCATCCGCGACAATCCAATGAATTCATATACACAAACCATCAACATTACAGATCACAGATATGTATAACCCCCACTAATCGACGTATAGCGATTAGCAGACGTTCAATACATATATCACATCACAGATATAACCCATTAGCTAAAGTCTACAGAAGTTCGATCAAAATACGGATTTGTAACCACCCCAAACACAAATTTGTTCTCTGGAAATTCTGGGCAGAAACAAACCATCCTAAAAATCCCAAAACACCATTCTAAGAACACTGCAGGAAAATTGAGCCACGACCGAGTCAACTCGGCCACGGATCAGCGGCAAGAATTATGTTCTTGCCGCGGTTCCGAGGCGTGTTGACCGCGTCAGTGGATCATTTTTCTTGTGTGTTCATTAAAAACCCTGAGCCGAATTTTAGTGTATGTTAAATTATTTTTTGAACAGATATAAAAATCGGCAGAAAGTTCACATTTTGTGCATATTTTGCGGTTTTTTTCTCCGATCGAAATTCTAGATACTTTTCTAACATGCTAGTTTGTGTTTAGCCAGGCTCTGATACCACTGTAAGTCCACGTTACCCTTCCCGGTTCTTTCGGGGTTGCGGAAACGGTAAAAAACGATTTTTTTAGGCTAGGGTAACATGGACTAGAAACCGGATCTTTGCTAAACAACACACTAGCAACAAACTACAAGTTTTACCTACTCGGTTAGAGAGTTATACCTAGTCTTGAAATCCTTCTCTTCTTCTCCTTGGAGTGGGTTGAATGGTTCCTCCTCGTCGCCTTCTCTAGCCGAAGAAAGATCCACCCGAGGGCCTCTACTTTGAGCTCCTTCCTCAAACTTAAGGTAACTAAAGTGTTAGGTTTGCCAAACCTTAAACCTTAGGATGAGTAGAGAGTAATTTTGGTGTTTTATCTCAATGGAAAATGGTTCTCAACTCATGAGAGGTATTTTGCCTTGAGAGAGAGGAAGAGGATGAGAGAGAATGAGAATGAGAGAATGAAAAAGGTGATGGTTGATTTGAAACGACCATTATCATTTCACATTTAATGAATTTTGCTAAGATCAAAGAGCATCTTTTATGTGAAATGATGATGGTCAACTTTTCAACTTGGGTCAACAAGTCAACCATGGTCCAATGGTCAACAACCCTAACCACAACTCAATTTCCTTTTAATTAAAATTATTAATCATATTTCACATATTCATTAGGGTTCGGAAAAAGACAACAGTCATCAACCCTAGTGAGAATCCTCTGCCTCTGCCTCAGTCAACTGTGCATACACACCCGCATCCATGTTCCGAGGAACATGAATACAATGAGATAAAACCAATCCCAAAACATATACTAGGATCTGGCTTAAACCAAAGCCCGCTAGTAATAACTGTCCGGACACCAAACGTGCACAAGTGCGCGGATGTGAACGAACCCCGTCGCAAAACCATGCGACCTCTACTCTGTTTTGCCCAAAGGCGAATAACCCTCTGTGTGGGACTCTAAAGACTCGACACTACGCTGGCAGTGGGTTTAACCACAGACCGCAAGCGGCACTAGCTGTACGTAACGGTCCCCAGGTAGATGCCGATAAGAAGACTGATGAGGTGAACCCATTCGAACTCCTACTGAGCCTGAATGTGACAATCTCCGTACAGTCCGGTCTGTTCGTCTGAGAGTATCGCATGGCGGGCCTAGGGGGCGGTAAACATCAGTCCCCTAATAGCGGTACAAGTCGTGTCGGAGTGTAGCCCAGAACACCCTGAGATAACACTGGAAACGCTACCAGTATATCTCGCTTGCCCTGGCCAGGGACTTTGTGTAATGGCTCTCCTAGACACAGCACGATATCAACCCCCAATACTGGGAGAGACGAATCCTGTCTAACCGTCACTGCCTCCAAGTGCTTCGGGACAGCACCCAACTACTACCTGTTTGCACGACTCCTTTGAGCCATGGTAGGGTAGTAATAAAAGTACAGTGGGAACACACTCGAGGCGAAGTGATACTGTCAAGTCAACGGACTAAGCTGTACTTATGTTACCTGGGAACTGATAACTGACGATAGGTATAGTAACAACCAACAGTTCCCGACGAGTCCTGTCCAGTGTACTCTTAACCTGACGAGCATCCGCATACTATCTCAAGTACGACGTACTGACGGCTGTGGGACAGACCATCTCCCCTACTGGGATGAGAAGCGCATACGCTAGTCTACTCCGGAGTATCGATGCCCCGTCTCGATAATCCTACGACTAGGGACCTGTATAAGGATGTGCTTGTAGATTACCCAGCCCCCACTACTGTGACTGCCATCACAACGCTGGTAATCAAGCAAAGATCCTAATGGCTCCACTAATGTGTATAGGCGATATGCTAAAATAAACACATGTACACATTAAAGTAGAGACAAACCAAGTAGCATACTACCATTTCGAGCAAGATTGTCTATACAACTGTGAATATCCCAAGCTTCCATCAAGTAATATACAAACTAGTATGATACAGTAATGGCCTCTAGGGCATATACACTAACATACTGGTCAAGAAGGTGTGATGGGATGTATCCACAATAATACGAATGGTGTTGTTGCTCCTCACCGGACGATCGCATAAAGAAGCCATGGTATTAGAGATTTGCAAGAAGAACTAGAATTCAGAGACAGAGAACGTTAGAACGTGGCAGACGGCAAGGAGTAATCCTTGCTATTCCAATTCTAGTGGTATAAACACCTTCCGACATTGAAGAGAATATGCTTCGATGTCCTTTGAGTTCGATTTACGTTTTTAAAATCTAAAACATTCATTTTCAAAAGTTGGAGAAAGGACAACTCGACGTCCGTGAGTTTGATATATGTATTTTGAGAATTTGAGGATCAATTTATGTTTTGTGCACACCAGGTGCACTTGTTGAGATTTTTTTGTGCGAGGTGACTGCACTCGATTGGAGTGTTATGTACACCGGATGCACTACACTGTTATTTCCATGCACATCAGATGCACATGCTTAAAAGGATTTTATATATATATACCCTAGATATACTTGATTTTGATTTTGTGCACTCTGATGCACTTGATTTTTTATTTGGTGCACCCCGATCCACTTGATACTATTTTGTACACTTTTGTTCCATGCACAGTAGATGCAGCGGATATTGTTCCGTGCACGCCTGTTGCCCTTAACGCTGTTTTGTTTTCATGCACACCGTGAGGTGTGGTTTGAGATTTACATGCAAACCCATTAGGGTTGATTTTGTTTTCGCGCTTTGCACTTGATATGATATGTGATAGAGTTGATTTCTTTATTTTCGCTTGGTCGTGTGCAATGATATTACACTGCGATTATGGCATTGATTGTGTACTGAGGATACACAACTGTTTTCGTATTTGGCAAAATTTTTGTCATAACTGGAGTAATTCTTATAGCAACCGCTAGAGTTACAGTTATGAGAGATTATATGTTTGAGGTTTCACGCACACGGCTGCGTTATGGTGCGTTTTAACTCATGTGGGACTTTGGAGTTTCATTGTTTGCATGGACATTGTATGTTTTAAGTTGGACCCCGGAAAATTGTTTTGAATTTGAACAGATTGGATTAAGGAAAGTGTTTTAAGAAGGGGATTTAATTTAATTCGGGGACCGAATTTTCTTAAGGGTGGATATTGTAACATTTCGAAAATTTAGATAATAAATTATTTTAGTTAATTAAATAATAAAATGTTAATTTAAAAATTTATTGAAATAAAATAGGATATTTCATAAGTGGTATGTGAAACTAATTAAATTGGAAGTTTAGTTTGTAATATTAATGAATCACAAGGGTTTTAGTGAAAAGATTAGCTTCATGTGTAATATGATATAGTATGGGGGGATTATGTGAAAAGATTAGTTTCATTATGCAAATTAGAATTTGTTAAGGGTTGTTATGCAAAAAGGGGTAGGAATTGGTTAAGGTTAAGTTAAACCCTTTGGTATATCATAACACCATGAAGACACATCCTTCTTGCACATTTACACCTCATGCACACACCTCACCCTTGCATGAAAACCCTACCAATTTTGTGCACACACCTCACCCTTGCATGAAACAATCACCTCCCTTTTGGTGACACCTCCTCCTACCACCCTCACTCATTTACCTTATATGATTCAGATCATATATCTTGGGAATTTAGAAATCAACTGAATTAGAAAAGAAAAAGGGGGAAAAATATTAGAACACATAAGGAGAAAAGAAAAGATAAGTGAAAAGAAGAGCTAAGTTCTAAGATCGTCACCCTCAAGGTAGGAACTAGGAGCTTGTGCATCTTAGAGGAAGATCTTCCAGCAATCCTTTGTAGGTATAATTTTTAAACACTGTAGGATTTTAGTTCAGTAACGGTTTTAATTTAGAAATCGAATATCGGTAATATCGTATTTTAGGCAAAGTGTAGCTTTGTAAAAATATGCTATAGTTTAGATGATAACTAAATTGATCAAACAGTACCTTAATCTTATAAACTAGACCTAGAATTAACCATAGGAAAATGAACCAGGGTGCTCGGATTTTGACCGGCGACCATCACAAAAATTCCGAGCTCGCCGGACTTCTTGGTGAGTTAGGGTTTTTGGTTTTTAGGGTAGGTCTCTGTGTATGGATTAATCTATTTGGTATTGTTTATTTAAGTTATTTTAGCAGTAGGTTAAATCTGTAAGCTAGTATCAGTTTGGAGTAAAATTCTATATACGACACGTAGCATGTTTAGTTTGTGCAGTATCATAAACTGGAATTTTGTGATATCTAGCTCATTGCAATTGAATCTGGAACCAATAGGTATAAGCACAAGAAAAACAAGGAACATCATAAGCATTACAGGACCACTATAAGACTTAGCATAAAAGACCAAGCCCCAAGTCATTGGTTGAACCGGCGACATCTAGGACTTTTCCGGCGACGCCGGCCCCCTGTGGGTTTTGGTGTTGGTTTTTCCTCCAGTAGTTTTGTGTTGGATTTTATAAGTTTTTGTATTGTTTGTTTTATCTAAATATTTACACATTAAAATCTGGGAATGTTTAGTAAAGGTTTTATCAAATTTCCGATATTACGATACGGGTTTTGCGTATTTCGTATTGCGACTGAAATATCGAAGTTCATACGTAGATTTCAGTGGCATATTATTGTTTTTGAGTTAAGTATACTGTAGGTTCTAACCTACGGGTGCTTAGCTCGTTGTTTTGGTTTTCAATATGATATTTATATTGATGTGATTTTAAATACGATTATAGGTGCGATCGCAAAGGATTCCGAGACGGAGTTGACGAACTTAGCAGTATGAATTTCAGCAAGCTCATTAAGTTGGTGAGTAGATTTACATCTACAGGGGAAGTCGGGTGGATGGCTTATAGCACCCTCGCAACCTTATAAATATTATTATGATATCTCGTTAGTGTAATATTTATGCAAGATATTGATATAGTGTTGCATTTAGTATGTTCTTCATTTGCATAAAGTTCTATACGTAGTTTTAAATGAGATACGTACGTGATGTTAGATCAGTACGACATGGATATGGTTTGATGGATTGTACGATGGATCATGCCGTACTTGAGATGATACAGATATAGCGATATAATGAGATATTATACAAGAGTTTATACGTATTGGAATTGATGAAATTCGTATGCCGAATAACGGCAAGGTTTTTCCTTTAGACTTGTACCAATAGGTGATATTCCGTTTTAGGATGTAATACATATGTGAGCTATACTCTTTTAAAAACCACAATTCATTTATCTTTTAATAAAATACTAGGATGTGGTGCCAATTTCCAAAACGAATATCTATTTTAAATCTAGGGCAGCTTCCTTATTTCAAACGTTTCGTGTATTCCTAAAGATAATGGTATAGCTCATAGCAAGTAATTACAATAGTTACGTTTAAATTACTTTATATGTTTGCATTATATTATCGACGTTATCTACGATACGAACACTCTGATAGAACACTGCACAACTAACAATGAATACTATGCTGCACAAGCACGTAAATATATGTTACACTACACCTCATTGGTACTGCCATGTCACTGTAGAACCGTTCTGTTGTATAATGCGTATATATACATGTGTTAATATAACTAGGTTGTTACACCGTAGAACACTTGTATAAATACTAATGATTGCCATATTGCACGAGCACAGACGCGTATGCTACACTACACATCATTAGTATTGCCATGACACAGTAGAATTGAGATCATTATGCCTGTGATATAATTACGCAGTCTTTCTTTATTCCTGTTGTAAATTACGAATATTAATAATATAGATGTTGTATTTGATTCTTATGGATTTTCTAGATATTTTACTCTTGATGATATATATCGGTGGTATGGGACACTGTTATATATGTTGTTGGAGATAGTGCCCTCAGAGTCAATTATTGGATCACAGGCACGTGATTGCAATGATTGAGGGAGGACCTATCCCGGTAGGACAGTCTTACTCAAGATGATAGTATGCTATCTGGTTTATCTTTATCATCGTGTACTGCTTTAGGTGACCTGACAGGTCGCTATTACACGTTGATAGAGCCCCTAGGATTCTTGCTTGACTGCCAGCAGTATGAGGGCGATCATATACGTGGGAGCTGGTAGTCTATAAGCACATCCGTAAAAGGTCCCTAGTCGTGGGAGTTTCGAGACAGGGCATCGATTCTCCAGAGTAGACTAGTGTATGTTAGTTGTATGTATGCCCTAGAGGCCAGTATTGTACAGATTATGTATATTATATTGGATGCTTGGACATATATAGAGATGACTTTCTTGCTCGACATGATAGTATGCTATCTGGTTGCTATTTATCTTAACATGTACACTAGTCTCTTTATACTGTCTTATAGTTACATGTTGGTAAAGCCCTTAGGATTTGTACTTGACTACCTAGACTATGATGCAGATCATACTAGTGGGGACATGGTAGTCCATAAGTACATCCTTCAAGGTCCCTAGTCGTAGGTGTATCGAGACGGGGCATCGATATACCAGAGTAGACTAGCGTATACGCTTCTCGACCCATATGATGGGCGATGGATGATCCCATATCCATTGGTGTTTGACATCAGAGATGGTGTACGGGTGCTCAGTGGAAACTGGGTACACTGGACGGACTCGCCGAGAACTCCCAGATGGTATTATACCTCACGTCAGATGGCAGTTCTCAGGTGACACTTGTACAGGTTAGTCTGTAGACCCGAGATCGTCATAGAGTCTTGTGTGATTCCTACTGTGCTTTGATCTCCACCTTACCACGTCCATGAGGGCATGCAAAACGGTGGTCTTTGGGTACAGTCCCGAGTCACATGGAGGCAATGAGCGATAGGAGGGGTTTCGTCTCTCCCGGTATTGGGAGTTGATGTTGCGCTGTGCTCGATTGGCCGTAACAGGGAAGTCCCTGGCCAGGGCTGATCAGAGATTTGCTGGTAAGTGTTACCAGTAGTTTCTCGACCCGTTACGAGCCTCACATCGGCACGACTTATCGGGTTATTGGGGTCTGACGTATACCACCCCTAGACTTGATATGCGACGTATCTGACGAAGAGACTGGACTGTATGGTAAGTGTTACTGGTCGGATTCGCAGGAGTGTGAGCGGGCTAGCTCGTCGATCTTCTGATCGCTCAATACTCGGGTGGCCGTTACGTTTAGCAGACCGCTTGCGGCTTGTGGGTGCTTGATATGATCATCATCTGCTACCGGCGTATTGACGAGTCTTTAGAGTCCTACACAGAGGTTTCCTGGCTCAAGCGAAACGAAATAGGAGCGCATATGAGATATGTGCGGGACCGAGAATAATGCGTGTATGTGATACCGCATTTCATTCTCGCGATATATGTTTCGATTGGTTATATTCGATATGACCTAGTTATCAAATCATTGATTCGATAAATCGATACATTACATACTAGTCGGTTGTATGCGATATAACCGGATCATTGAATCAAGTGTTGATTTAATGATTTAATGTATAATTATATATTTGATATATTACTTTGCATTAACTAGTATTGGTTCACTTTAAACGGATTTTTCTCACTTGATGCACATTGTATATGTGATATGCTTTCGTGCACTTTTTGTATCATGTTTGATGATACTTGATCATTGCGTTAAGTGTATAGAATTAATCCATGGTTAATATGATAATTAGGGTTTTGTATATTCATTTATTTATTTATTTGTTTATTTATTTATTTGAAATGGATTATGATGAGAATGGTGGCTCTTTTTGTTTTAAGTTGAAGCTTCATGAAGCTTTGACTTTGCTAACCATCCTTATCTTCATGCTTAACCCTAACCCATCTAAAGTGACCATGGTTAATTCTCTACACTTAACCCTAGTTCAAGTTATGATAAGTATTTGATTTAAAATTTATTTTATCACAAGACTTATCATATTCTTTTCTTGAGCTCATCTTCTTCTTCTTCTTCAAGCTTGCTACAAAAATGGCAACTTGAGTAAAAGTGAGATAAATCCAATTCTAAAGTGAACCCACCTCCTATTTCTTCACCCTCTACCTCTTGCCAAGTTGTTTTGGGTGTTTACTTCACAAGTTTCACAAGTTTGTGAAGTCGGAGCTTGAGTTTGTGGAACCTCGACGTAGATCGTCTTTGACACGAAGCCGACGACCTATTCCGCACGTTTCTCCGATGAAGCCGTCACGAGAGTTCAAGCTTCAAGATGGACAGCGAGAGGACGCCCTTGCGGAGCCGTGGAGGTGGATATCCGGATCTACAAAGGTTGTAATTTCCGTATCCCAGTAGTTAACTGTTAACTAGCTTTTTGTTTCGCCTAGAATTCTAGCAAACGATCCGTAGTCGGGTCTCTCGGCACCGTTAAAATTTTAATATGGCATGTTCGATGCCTTGTGTGACCTCATTAGGGTGCCTAGGAACCCTACAGTGGTATCAGAGCCTAGCTAGAGCCTTAGGCGAAGTCCAGACGGAGTTTGAAGTCCGAACGAACCCGAAAACCAATTACAAACATGCTCTCTGTACTTTTTCCAAAAACGTGGATTTTTCCATATTAAAAATTGCCAAAAAATTCAGCAGGGAATATAATGAGTTACTGTGAAACACGTGCTGATAACTCCCCAACCCAAGCGCGGATCCGCGGCCTCCACTATACAAAACGCGGCTCTTCCGCGGCCAGTGTATTGATTTACAGCACGTGGCTTGCACGGTAATTCATGCAGTGTAGTGCTGAGTCTTCTGGAAATTTTTAGTATTTTTTCCAGAGTTGATTTTTTCTGGGTTGTTTTAGGATTTCATGGACTCGATCGGATTATCAAATTTTTGTCTATTTGGCTTTCCGGATAAATTTTAGAATATGTTAAAAAGTTCGACCGGATATAAATACCCAATTTTTCCCCTGTCGGGAAATTTCCAAGTGTTGGATTTTTCCGTAGTTTAACGACGTTCTAAGTAGTGCAAGTAACGCGATGGTCCCTCTAGAAGACACAAACCTTAACTCGATTATGTGACCGTCTTGAACTGCCCTTTGAACCTTCGGGTTTGGGGCAGTACGGCGTGCCACATGTGAGGCGTTGGCTTGACCCTTCTACGGCTGGACCGTTGGTACTGAGGTACGAACTGAATGTTGTTAGACTTATTTCATGTATTGGGAAAACTTGGGTGTTCGATTGTTCGATCGGAAAGTTTAACATTTTCTGTTTATCTGGAATGTGATACAATAATTGGAATTCACAAGTAGTTATGAGATAACTGAATGAATGTTATAAATCTAGCAATTTAGTCCCATATGATATTGAAAAGAGTTTTCGATAATGAGACTAAAATGCGGGATTTATATCTGATTAGGCATGTGATGTCTAAAGCCGTTGCGGATTCCAATTGTTGTAGTTTTACACTTTCTTTTCTGTGACCGTAAGTGTAGTATGTTCATATCGCCGGTTTCGTTGCTATACGTCAACGACAATTGGGGTATGCATACTTACTTACGTTGATGACATGTGATGTTATTTGTTGCTGGATATGTTATATTGGATCGTCGTATTCGAATAGCCGGGGTTTTTTATGTGAGATGAGTGTTTTTCATTTTCATTCATGTAAAAACTTGTATGTAATATTCTTTTATTTGGGGCGCTTCCAGGTAGCGGAAGTTGTCACCCGTTGTATATTATTTACTTTTCCGCATTAGGATAGACCCAAGGAGGGGAGCACAAGTAATCGGGTTCTGGGGTCCAGTGGGAGACCAACTCGAGGAGTCGAGTCTGGGTCTCCTAACCCTAGAATTGGCAGGGTTGCTTGCCGCTCTCGTAGGGGTCTAGGGGTGTGGGATTGGCTATTCATCACGACCGTGGAATCCGTGTTTTATACTGGCTCGTATTGAAAACACGGACGTCCTAGTATATCCAATATTTCATATGTTGATTCTGCTGCGATATCTGTGATGTGATTCTGTGATGGATATAGTATATAGTATATATGATATATTATATAGACGTTACTTATGTTTTTCACCCGCGCTAGCCCTGCCCTGCTCTGTCGTTAGTTACCTAACCTAACGGTGCACGAGGGGACATCGAGGCGAATGCAGATGGCATAAGTGTACGTCATATCTATCTGTGATGTTTAGGTATTTAAATGATGGGACTTCATTAATGTGATTAATGAAAGATAAGAAACCTAAGATGTTGTAGAATCAGATTTTAAAATAAAACAGGTAGCTACAGTTCTTGCTTTGCACAGCGGTATATATGATATACCCCGCACCTTATTCGATGAGGAAAGGACCGAGATCCCTTCACCGGGAGTGACTCCTTTAGCAATAACGGGCAGATGCTACACACTCGGTTTGCTTTTGACTGCTTTTGCGTTTTTGCTTTGCACAGCGATATATATGATATATCCCGCACCTCATTCGACGAGGAAAGGACCGAGATCCCTTCACCGGGAGTGACTCCTTTAGCAAAACTAGAAAAGCCTCAAAATCACTCCATTTCAAAACATCATTTGATTCTACAACGATATCAAGTTCATTACGCTCATGGTTTTTATGAAAAACCTGCGTAGCCCTCCGTCATTTCAGATAAGTATTAGTTAGTATTCGTGCTGCGGTAGTTTGGCCTCCGTCAAGGCGCAGTGTGCGGTAGCTAACTAGTGCTTATCTGCTAGCATATGATGCGATTGGATTAGGGTATTCGTACGGCGTTGTTTGGCCTCCGTCAAGGGTCGTGCGGGTGGGTTTAATTCAATCAGGAAATGACGGGTTGAACTTGACTAGCGGACTATGGGTTGTTTGGCCTCCGTCAAGGTCATAGGACGCTAGGGGCAAAATATTATCGGGAATTTCAAGTGTTGAAATTTGCAATGAGATTGCATACCTTCTATGAGATAGTTGGATCCCGATACCCGCTGCGAGTAAGAGTTACTCCTGGGAGAGTTTTACACATTACAATTAGCCGATCAAGTAGGTGTCTAGAAAGGTGTTAACGAGGTTACGCCTCTGGGAAAACGAGGTTTACAGTAATTAGGTTCGTGCGAAAGCACGGGGGACCTCCCTCAAAGTACCGACACTGGCCTGGCTGAAAGATTGGCGAACTTGTAGTGTGTAATTAATCCCGGCTAGTCTTTCCTTTTAAGGTTTGGAGGAAGATTTGATAAAAAGCAGTGGGAGCCATCCTGATTAGATAAGATAATAACCAATCTGATCTTGCACGAGCTTACGCTAAAGTGTTTTCTTCTCTCTCTCTCCAGGTAGCGACCATTTCATGCCTTAATAAAGATAATAATATGGATGTATTGACCGAACCCGCATGTTATACTGTGCTGGGGAACGTTGGTTCCGTTCTTTCTTATAAGAGTTATAGGAATGAACAGGATATAGGGGAATACCAGGATTCCCATGCCACCCGAATGAAGAAAGTACATGTTGATGCATTTTCTTCGGGTGTGTTCGTTACTGAGAACTGTTTCTCCATTTGCTCTACGTCCTGGGTATTAGATACCGGGTCAGGATCCCATATATGTAATCAGTTACATGGGCTTAGGAAAGGTAGAGAACTTGGAGAAGGTGATAAAGACATAAGAGTAGGAAATGGTGCAATTGTTGCAGCCAAGACTGTCGGGGAATATCACCTTGTATTACCAACTGGTAATACATTGGTTCTGAACGAATGCTATTACATGCCGAACCTGATATGCAACATTATATCGGTTTCTTTGCTAAGTAAAGAAGGATATAATTTTGTATTACAGGACAGTGTTATGAACATTTTCCTTAACCAAAAGTTGGTTGGATCAGGCACGTTATGCAATGGCATTTATGTTCTAAATCAATCAACAGTTCTGAGCATAACAAACACACACAAGAGGAAGAGTTCTGAACTCAACGAATCCTTCTTGTGGCATTGTAGACTGGGTCACATCAATGCGACACGACTAGCTAAGTTGCATAAGGATGGATATTTAAATCCGTTTGAATTTTCATCCTATGACACTTACCAGTCATGTCTCAAAGGCAAGATGACCAAGACTCCGTTTACGGGACACGGAAAAAGAGTTACCGAACTCTTAGGACTAATACATAGTGATGTATGCGGTCCCATGTCTACACATGCCAGGGATGGTTCTTCATACTTCATTACATTCACTGACGATCTCTCTAGGTTCGGGTATGTGTTCCTGATGAAACACAAATTAGAAGCTTTTGAGAAATTTAGGGAATATAAGCAAGAAGTTGAGAACCAAACCGGAAAAAGTATGAAAATCCTTCGATCTGATCGAGGAGGAGAATACTTAAGCAATGAATTCCTGGGCTTCCTAAAAGAGAATGGGATTCTCTCTCAGCTGACTCCTCCATATACACCACAGCACAACGGTGTATCAGAACGGAGGAACCGCACCCTATTAGATATGGTGCGCTCTATGATGAGTACAGCTGAGTTACCTATTTCCTTCTGGGGATATGCACTGGAGACTGCTGCATACCTACTGAATAGAGTTCCGACCAAATCAGTGCCTACCACTCCATATGAGATATGGAATGGCAAGAGACCATGTCTTAATTTTATTCAGATATGGGGTTGTCCGGCCTATGTTAAAACACAAAATCCGGACAAGCTCGAGGCAAGGTCTGTTCTATGTAAGTTTGTTGGATATCCCAAACATTCGCGAGGGTATATCTTCTACCACTCCGAGGAACAAAAAGTGTTTGTTTCTCGACATGGCACTTTCTTAGAAAAAAGTTTTCTTATGAAACAGATAAGTGGCATTGAGGTAGAACTGGAAGAGGTTCCAGCAATACAGACTACAACAGAAGATTTGGTTGAACCAGAGGATTCCGTAGTTCCCGATGAACCCCAGCCTCTCCGCCGATCTAGTAGGGTTCCTCGCCAACCTGAGAGATACTACGGTTTTCTCATTGATGGTGGCAGTGAGGATTGCATCATGGAGGATGATGACCCAACTAGCTTCGAGCATGCCATCACTAGTGGGGACTCAGTGAAATGGCTGGATGCTATGCGGTCCGAGATGGATTCCATGTACACCAACAAAGTATGGACTTTGGAAGTTGCTCCTGAAGGGGTAAAACCCATTGGGAGCAAGTGGATCTTCAAGAAGAAACTTGGTGTAGATGGGAAAGTAGAGACTTTCAAAGCTAGACTTGTAGCAAAGGGTTTTCGTCAAAGACCAGGTGTGGACTATGACGAGACCTTTTCTCCAGTGGCTATGCTTAAATCCATCCGAATCATGCTTGCCATTGCTGCCTTTCATGACTACGAAATCTGGCAAATGGATGTTAAGACCGCCTTTCTAAATGGTGATTTAGAAGAGTGCGTGTACATGACTCAGCCAGAGGGCTTCGTAGACAGTGGGAGCAGCGGGAAGGTGTGCAAGCTGCTTAAATCAATTTATGGATTAAAGCAAGCATCGCGGAGTTGGAACATCTGCTTTGACGTCGTTATCAAAGAGTTTGATTTCGTCAAAAATCCAGATGAACCTTGTATCTACAAGAAGGTGGCAGAGAGTAAGGTTGTCTTCCTTGTATTGTACGTGGACGACATACTCTTGATAGGAAATGATATTCCTATGCTGCAATCGGTCAAGCTCTTCTTATCACAAAGATTCTCAATGAAAGATCTTGGTGATGCCTCCTGCATATTGGGGATCAGGATCTATAGAGATAGATCCAAAAGGATATTGGGATTGTCCCAATCCAGGTACATTGACACCATACTAAAGAGGTTTAGTATGGAAGAGTCCAAGCGTGGGAACTTACCTACGATCTCTGGAGTCACTCTCTCCAAAGAGATGTCTCCCAAGACTGATTTGGAGAGAGCTCGCATGCAAAGGATACCCTATGCTTCGGCAGTAGGCTCTATCATGTATGCGATGCTATGTACCAGACCCGATATAGCATACTCACTAAGTGTAGTGAGTAGGTATCAAGCTGATCCTGGAGAGAGTCACTGGACAGCTGTGAAGAGCATTCTCAAGTACTTGCGAAGGACTAGAGATATGTTCTTGGTGTATGGTAACGGAGAACTCCAAGTGGAGTCCTTTACCGATTCCAGCTTCCAGAGTGATAAGGACGACTCAAAGTCGCAGTCGGGCTTTGTCTTTACCCTTTACGGAGGGGCGGTTAGCTGGACGAGTTCCAAGCAGGAAACCGTGGCAGACTCGACGATGGAGGCTGAATACATCGCTGCCAACGATGCTGCTAAAGAAGCTGTCTGGATCAAGAAGTTCATTTATGAACTTGGAGTGGTTCCATCCATTGAGCATCCAATACCTTTGTATTGCGATAACAATGGAGCGGTGGCTTTGGCCAAGGAACCCAGGTCCCATCAGCGGTCCAGGCATATTCTGAGGCGGTATCACCTGATCCGGGAGATAGTTGATCGCCGGGAGATCGAGGTCAGGAGGGTTGACACGAAGAACAACACGGCGGATCCACTCACGAAGGCCATTCCCCAGATACAGTTTGAGAGACTCTTCGGGATGCTCGGTATGAGATACTACAGCAACTGGCCCTAGTGCAAGTGGGAGATTGTTAGTTGTATGTATGCCCTAGAGGCCAGTATTGTACAGATTATGTATATTATATTGGATGCTTGGACATATATAGAGATGACTTTCTTGCTCGACATGATAGTATGCTATCTGGTTGCTATTTATCTTAACATGTACACTAGTCTCTTTATACTGTCTTATAGTTACATGTTGGTAAAGCCCTTAGGATTTGTACTTGACTACCTAGACTATGATGCAGATCATACTAGTGGGGACATGGTAGTCCATAAGTACATCCTTCAAGGTCCCTAGTCGTAGGTGTATCGAGACGGGGCATCGATATACCATAGTAGACTAGCGTATACGCTTCTCGACCCATATGATGGGCGATGGATGATCCCATATCCATTGGTGTTTGACATCAGAGATGGTGTACGGGTGCTCAGTGGAAACTGGGTACACTGGACGGACTCGCCGAGAACTCCCAGATGGTATTATACCTCACGTCAGATGGCAGTTCTCAGGTGACACTTGTACAGGTTAGTCTGTAGACCCGAGATCGTCATAGAGTCTTGTGTGATTCCCACTGTGCTTTGATCTCCACCTTACCACGTCCATGAGGGCGTGCAAAACGGTGGTCTTTGGGTACAGTCCCGAGTCACATGGAGGCAATGAGCGATAGGAGGGGTTTCGTCTCTCCCGGTATTGGGAGTTGATGTTGCGCTGTGCTCGATTGGCCGTAACAGGGAAGTCCCTGGCCAGGGCTGATTAGAGATTTGCTGGTAAGTGTTACCAGTAGTTTCTCGACCCGTTACGAGCCTCACATCGGCATGACTTATCGGGTTATTGGGGTCTGACGTATACCACCCCTAGACTTGATATGCGACGTATCTAACGAAGAGACTGGACTGTATGGTAAGTGTTACTGGTCGGATTCGCAGGAGTGTGAGCGGGCTAGCTCGTCGATCTTCTGATCGCTCAATACCCGGGTGGCCGTTACGTTTAGCAGACCGCTTGCGGCTTGTGGGTGCTTGATATGATCATCATCTGCTACCGGCGTATTGACGAGTCTTTAGAGTCCTACACAGAGGTTTCCTGGCTCAAGCGAAACGAAATAGGAGCGCATATGAGATATGTGCGGGACCGAGAATAATGCGTGTATGTGATACCGCATTTCATTCTCGCGATATATGTTTCGATTGGTTATATTCGATATGACCTAGTTATCGAATCATTGATTCGATAAATCGATACATTACATACTAGTCGGTTGTATGCGATATAACCGGATCATTGAATCAAGTGTTGATTTAATGATTTAATGTATAATTATATATTTGATATATTACTTTGCATTAACTAGTATTGGTTCACTTTAAACGGATTTTTCTCACTTGATGCACATTGTATATGTGATATGCTTTCGTGCACTTTTTGTATCATGTTTGATGATACTTGATCATTGCGTTAAGTGTATAGAATTAATCCATGGTTAATATGATAATTAGGGTTTTGTATATTCATTTATTTATTTATTTGTTTATTTATTTATTTGAAATGGATTATGATGAGAATGGTGGCTCTTTTTGTTTTAAGTTGAAGCTTCATGAAGCTTTGACTTTGCTAACCATCCTTATCTTCATGCTTAACCGTAACCCATCTAAAGTGACCATGGTTAATTCTCTACACTTAACCCTAGTTCAAGTTATGATAAGTATTTGATTTAAAATTTATTTTATCACAAGACTTATCATATTCTTTTCTTGAGCTCATCTTCTTCTTCTTCTTCAAGCTTGCTACAAAAATGGCAACTTGAGTTAAAGTGAGATAAATCCAATTCTAAAGTGAACCCACCTCCTATTTCTTCACCCTCTACCTCTTGCCAAGTTGTTTTGGGTATTTACTTCACAAGTTTCACAAGTTTGTGAAGTCGGAGCTTGAGTTTGTGCAACCTCGACGTAGATCGTCTTTGACACGAAGCCGACGACCTATTCCGCACGTTTCTCCGATGAAGCCGTCACGAGAGTTCAAGCTTCAAGATGGACAGCGAGAGGACGCCCTTGCGGAGCCGTGGAGGTGGATATCCGGATCTACAAAGGTTGTAATTTCCGTATCCCAGTAGTTAACTGTTAACTAGCTTTTTGTTTCGCCTAGAATTCTAGCAAACGATCCGTAGTCGGGTCTCTCGGCACCGTTAAAATTTTAATATGGCATGTTCGATGCCTTGTGTGACCTCATTAGGGTGCCTAGGAACCCTACAGTGTATACATTCGAGACCCCGACGAGGGGCGGTGGCCGGTCTCACAAGCCACTGGTGTCGGTTGGATCACCTAAGATGTATACAGGTGCTCATTGGGTTATGAATACACCGGACATGACTCGCCGGGAACATACTAGTTGGTCTTATACCTGACGTCAGATAGCAGTTCCGTGGTGACATGTGTATAGGTTAGTTCATCGACCTGAGGATCGTCATTTGTCTCATGTGAGTTCCCACTGTACTTTGATTACTACCCTACCACGCTCAAAGGAGACGTGCAAACAGGTTTTAGTTGGGTACAGTCCCGAGCCATATGGAGGCAGTGAGCGGATCTTCGGGGGCTCGTCTCTCCCGGTATTGGGGGTGAGGTCGCGCTGTGTCTAGGAGAGCCAGAATATGAAAAGTCCTTGGCCAAGGCAGGAGATTTACTGGTAGGTATTCCAGTAGTATCTCAGGGTGTTCTGGGCTGATCTTTGACACGACTTGTACCGCTTTTGGGGGTCTGACTTTTACCAACCCCCTAGGCCCGCCATGCGATGCTCATAGACGAACGGACCGGACTGTACGGATATTGTCACTGACAGGCTCAGTAGGGTGTCAGGATGGGTTCGCTCATCGACGTCCCTTTTGGTCAATAGCTGGTGGCCGTCACGTATTGGCTTATACCTCTGACGTGCTAGTGGTTAAATCCACAACCAAGGTGTTGATGAGTCTTTAGAGTCCCCCATATTCAGTTGCTCAAGTTTTCGGGCGAAAAGCTGTAGAGGCCGTATGGAGATATGGCAGGGTTCGATCAGATACGTGCGGTATTGCACAGATCCTGATCGGACGGTTTATACTAGCCGGCTTTGGTTTAAGCCGGATCCTAGTATAGTACAGTGTAGATTTTGTCTCATTGCATTTGTATTTCGGTCGGAATACAAATGCGGGTGTGTATACACAGTATCGGGGTTTTCCTGTAATTTATTACGGGACCAGTTTTCTGGAGTTGCCAGTTTGCTTTTCGTTTCAGCCATATTTCTTTGTATCATTCAATGGCTGAAGTTTGGTGGAGGAGGGCTTATTTGCATTTGTGCAAATAAGCATTTGTGGAGGGTGTTCTTTGCATTTTGTTGCATCATGATGGGTGCACCATCCTTTGACTTGATTTATCCATCATGGCTTGACTTTTGTGTGACATGGTTTTGATAATGGTTGTGGTTGAGTGTGGATATGGTTGTGTTCATTGCTTTTGATCATCATTCTTTTCTTGCATCATGATTGATACACATCCCTTTGGACTTCTCTCACTCTCTCATTATTCATTCCATCCTCACCTTGTAATGGCCGGCCTTGGCTCTTTGGGGGGCTGCCCAATATTTTTGGGTGGGGATTTTTGTTCATTGGCATTGCACAAAATCCATTTTAGCTCCATCTCCAAAACTTCATTCCTCCACCATCTCAAAAGGCAACTTCCATAAACCCCAAAGTGAGACATGAGCACTACACATTCTACAGCAAATCTTGGGCACGTCGACTCGCCAGCTTCGTGCCTGAGTTGCCTCGGTATAGAGGTGGGAGCCCGTAAAAGAAGCCGGCGACGTGGTGCCCTCCCGGCGACATGGTGGAGACCGGACATTCCGCAGGAGATCGGGACGACGACGAGAAGACCGGAGGACACGGATCACTCGGTATATCTCTCTTCCCATCTTGTAGTTAGCTAGGACTAGTTTAATGGCACAATCCGGGTTTATAGTGCGCGGTGGTGCCGGTTTGAAAAGTTATTGTAAATCACCGCTTCCGCATTCCGGCGTCGGATTGACGGCCGGGGCGCCGCCGTGCACTTACATATGTATATATATAATATATCATCAATATAATCTATGCAAGTATTCTTATTCCTTACCTGATATTTATGATATGATGAGTTAAACGTCCACCATGAGTTTTGTGTTTTCTGATTTTGATTCCAAACCGAGTTGGGGGTCATACGGTTACAGATTTATAAGTTATCCAGACTGAGTCGGGGTGCATACAGTTGGATACATGGTGGACCCGATTCGGGGCCGAGGGGCAGGATAGCCGCATTATAGGCGGGGAGCCTAAAAAGGATACTCGAACCGAAGATAGAGATGAGCACGGCCAATATCCAGGGGATACTGACCGGGGCCAGATTGGGCACGGCGGATATCCAGGGGATACCGATTGTAGCCAGGGATATCGGGAGGCGATCATCTGTTGAGGTGGTGTCGACGATACCTGAATTTACGTGTCGATGTTGGACACAAGAAATTTCTGATTTCGATGTCGATGCTGGACATCCATATAGATATATTGATATGATTGTTATCATGAGGTACAGAGTTAGATAGCATTATTGGATTCGACTAGGACTGATCCGGGGGACAGTACCTATATATATATTCTATTTGGGATTGCATGACAATTAGTGTTGCATTATGATACATACGCATATCATATTATATTTGTACAGATTATGGTAGTACTATACTTATGACCTAGGTATCGTCATGCATTTCGATTTCTACCTTTAGAGGTACTTTTATTCACTAAGTTGGCAACTCATACCCGTTGTGCCACAGTTTCTTGCAGGTTTTACCGCTTGGATTATCAGCGGCTTAGGCACACATTCCTTTCGATGATTGATTGGTAAGTGGGTTATTATTGTATCATACCCACTCTTGATTTTTCTTATATTCTTGTATCTAGTGGAAACTCCATCAACTTAGAAATGGTATATTGTGGACTTATAAGCGAGACTTAGAAATTCTGAGGTCGCACTCTTTAGAGTCGACTTCTGATATAGATTGTTTGGCTGTTCCGACTTTTGGACGTGAAAGCTAGCTCCCGTTGGGATGCTATTTTATTATTGTTATTGTATCGGGTTTTATATAAAATTATCAAAGGAGGTGCTGTCAGATTTTCAAAATGTCATAGATGCTTTTCAAACATACTTAGTTAAATTTAAATATTATTTAAACTGATTCCATCTGATGACTATTTTAAACTCACCTCCAATATTTTCAAAAGGGTTTAGATTCCGGGTTTCGGCTTACTTGAACCGCGTCGACGTCTTTAGATGTAACATGATTTAAGTGCCGGTCACATGCCACATTTGAGTCGTGACAGAAGGGGAAGCTCAGTCCCAGATTTGTAGGTCCCTTCAAGATCCTTGAGCGAGTTGGTACCGTTGCTTACCGTTTGGCGCTCCCGCCCAGTTTTCCGGATGTTCACCCCGTGTTTCATGTGTCGATACTTCGTAGATACCTTCATAACCCTTCTTACATGATTCAGCATGAGACCGTTCAGCTTGAGCGCGATCTTTCGTTCACCGAGCAGCCGGTAGTTATATTGGATCGACAGGTGAAGAAACTTCGGTCAAAGGTCCTACCATCTGTGAAGGTTCTTTGGCGTAGCCCGACTAGTGAGGAGATCACTTGAGAGGCCGAGAGCAAGACGCGGAAGAAATTCCCTCATCTCTTTGAAGGTACGCTTGTAAGAATTTTAATTCGGGGACGAATTTTCATTAAGGGGGGAGATTGTAACACTTTGGAATGCAATTAGTGTTAATTAAGCGTTAATGCGGGTTTTTAAGGAAAAGTTTGCCAAATCAGGTTCCTCACATTTTATATCAATTAATTAATATTTTATTATTATTTGATATGGCTTGCACACATACGTGCATGTTAATGTGAGGGTTAGTTAGTGTTAATCTTGTTAAGAAACCAAGACATCTTAGTTAATCATTGCCCTAATTTAACCTTGCCTTAGATATTTTTGGGTAAGAAAATATCTTTTGCTTTGGGTTGAGAGAGAGAGAGGTAGCAAGGTGAGTGAAGAGGCATTAATGGAGCATTAATGAGGTGAGGAGAGGAGAGTGAGTGTAAGGTTTTGATTCACCCTACACTCACCTCTCACCATTAAACTCTCTCACTCTATCATTTTCTCTCACTCTCAATTATTGCTCATTTCCTTCAACCCCAAACTGAACCCTCACCTCCCACTTCATAAATCCTTACTAAAGTTCACAAAAATCCATGGAAAACACTTCTAATGTCTTGATTTGCCACTAGGTTGCCTTGGAACTTGGAAAGCTAGGATTTTTGAGCAAGAGTGGCTAGGTAATGATCTCTAAACTGATATTTAGGAGTTATTTTGTTGTGTTGCCTTGAAGTTATGGTTTAGAACAATAAATGTAGCGTTTTGTGCAAACATCGTATTTTTAGTGTCAACTTTGAGTCTTTGTGATCTGCTGTAGAACCAGGTGTTTTCTGGAAAAGTTCCCATCACAGTGACCTAGTGTTGTGACCTAGAACCCATCATAAAAACCTGAGACCACCCCTTAAATTTTGGGCCGCAGATTTATTAGTTCTGGCCACAAATTGCGGCCAGAGTAGGGGCTGGGGTGTTGAATCTTTGTCGTGGGGTCTCTAGGGTTGTTTGTGGTCTCGTGGTACTTGCAACTTTCACCAATTTTTAGTGTATCAAAATCTGGGACCACTTTGCTATATTCTAGTGTTTTGAGTACGCGTGTTACGTTATCCGACACGGTTCATAATCTGGTGTGCTGCTACACTTGGGCTGGTGTTGGTGTGTCGTCACGCACGTTAGCCGTTAGACGAACACTTGTGGGTCGGATTGGAGTTGGTGCGTTGGTCAAACGTCTTGTGTACGTGATATTGATCGATTTCTGAGATTTGCACTGGTTATGTTTTGTGTTAATAGGATCGCTGGAGAGGACTTTGGACGCTGCGAAGAAAGGGAAGCAGGTGATTGTATTTACCTAGCCCGTGACTATCGGTGAGTAGATTTAACATCTATGGGGAATTCGCCCGCATGGCGTTATGCGTCAGGGCTAGATATGATATGATATTAGCCGCATGTTTATATTGCACATATAGAGTTTGCGCATAAACTTCATTGCATATTATTACTTGTTGTGCTTGGACTTGTACCCATTGGGCACTGCACTATTATTGACGGCTCATGTTGCACGAGCACTGATTGTATGCCACACACACCATCGATAATTGCCATGACACGCACAATTTATATACATACGAGATATAGTTGACACATGTACATACGTGATATTGTATGGTTAGGGACATTGATGTTGCGCCACGGCAGCGCCCCGGCCGTCTTACTCGAGGCCAAATAGCGGAATCAAAAATTTTCCTTACTCGGAAACCGGCGCTACCGCGGACAAAGAAAACCCGGATCGTAACCATTAACCTAATGCTAGCAATCAAGAGATAGGGTGAGAAGTATACCGAGTGATCCGAGTCCTCCGGTCTTCTCTTCATCGTCCCGATCTCCCGCGGAAAGTCTTGTCTCCATATCGTCGCCTCCTCGCCGGAAAGGGCACCACATCGCCTGCGTCTTTTACGGGCTCCCGCCTCAATACCGAGGCAACTCGAGCATGAAGCCGGCAACTCGACATGCTCAAGATATGCTGTAGAATGTAGTGTAGAAGATGCTTGTCTCATTTAGGGTTTGTTGCCATGGTGATGGAGGAATCAAGAATAGAAAAATGGTGCTTGTATTTTTCTAGCAAGAAAATGAGATCATGAATGAAACTCTCAAGATGAAGCTCTCTTCTTCTTCTCCTCTCTTTCTTTTTCCTCTCATGAAAAACTTGTCATCTAAATGAGAATGGTGGAGGAGGTAATATGAAGCATGAAGGGAGGTGAGTGTAGGGTAAAGCAAGTGGTGACCACATCAAGACATAATCATCATCAAACTTACATCAAACTTCATCTCAAATCTAATCTTCATAAAGCAAGACAAGATGATAGAAAAGAATGGAATAAAAAGATGCTATCATAATTAATCATCTTACAAATAAAACCTCCACCAAAATGTAATTTGCAAAACTGCAAATTACCCCCTCCATCAGAAAAGTCCGGCCGGGAAAGAACAAAGAAAAACCGGCCGGAACGGAATGCAAACTGGCAACTCCAGAAAACTGGTCCCGTAATAAATTACAGGAAAACCCCGATACTGTGCATACACACCCGCATCTGTATTCCGACCGGATACAAATGCAATGAGACAAAATCTACACTGTACTAAACTAGTACCGGCTTAAACCAAAGCCGGCTAGTAAAATCCGTTCGATCCTGATCCGTGCAATACCGCACGTATCAGATCGAACCCTGCCATATAACTATACGGCCACTAGTACAGAACTGTCCGATCCTGATCCGTGCAATACCGCACGTATCTGATCGGACCCTGCCATATCTCCATACGGCCTCTACAGCGTTTCGCCCGAAAGCTGAGTAACTGAAAGTGTGGTGGACTCTAAAGACTCGTCAATACAATGGCTGTGGATTTAACCACTAGCACGTCAGAGGTATAAGCCAATACGTAACGGGCCACCAGCTATTGACCAAAAGGGACGTCGATGAGCGAACTCATCCTGACACCCTACTGAGCCTGTCAGTGACAATATCCGTACAGTCCGGTCCGTTCGTCTATGAGGATCGCATGTCGGGCCTAGGGGGTTGGTAAAAGTCAGACCCCCAAAGGCGGTACAAGTCGTGTCGGAGTGTAGCCCAGAACGCCCTGAGATACTACTGGAATACCTACCAGTAAATCTCCTGCCTCGGTCGAGGGCTTTGCATAATGGCTCTCCTAGACACAGCGCGACCTCACCCCCAATACTGGGAGAGACGAACCCCTGAAGATCCGCTCACTGCCTCCATGTGGCTCGGGACTGTACCCAACTAAAATCTGTTTGCACGACTCCTTTGAGCCGTGGTAGGGTAGTAATCAAAGCACAGTGGGAACTCACACGAGACAAATGACGATCTCAGGTCGATGAACTAACCTGTACACATGTCACCAGGGAACTGCTATCTGACGTCTGGTATAATCCCAACCAGCAGGTTCCCGGCGAGTCCTGTCCGGTGTACTCATAACCCAATGAGCACCTGTATACATCTTAGGTGAACCAACTGACACCAGTGGCTTGTGAGACCGGCCACCGCCCCTCGTCGGGGTCTCGACTGTATACACTAGTCTACTAATGGAGTATCGATGCCCAGTCTCGAAACTCCCACGACTAGGGACCATTTAAGGATGTGCTTATAGACCCCAGCTCCCACGTATATGATCGCCATCATACTGCTGGTCGTCAAGCAAGAATCCTAGGGGCTCTATCAACGTGTAATAGCGACCTGTAAGGTCACCTGAAACAGTACACGATGATAAAGGTAAACCAGATAGCATACTATCATCTCGAGTAAGACTGTCCTACCGGGATAGGTCCTCCCTCAATCATTGCAATCACGTGCCTGTGATCCAATAATTGACTCTGAGGGCACTATCTCCAACAATTGATACATTGATTCATATTCCATTGTGCGACATATAGCATACCTGTATATCTATATGCTTACACATATGCCTTGCCATGCCTACTTGTTAGCTACGCATATACCTGGAGGGTATTGTATCATTATTGACATGTATACATATATACCTTGCTTGATATAGCTACATACATACCTGGAGGGTATTACATCATTATTGATAGGTAGATACATACATCTTGCTATACCGACATGGGTATGCATACCTGGCTATAGCTACGTGTTCACCTTTATATGATGTTGCGTTTGGTTTCGGAGAAATTAGGAACCGCATGATATATTTAATAACTTGTTGCAGTTAAATAGCGGTTTTTCCTTTATATGCTCATATTACTGTTTCATGTTGCATATATTATATTTCATGGCTTTCGCATTGATATATGCATTTCATATGATGTTTCCTGGATGTTTTGCTCCTGGGTATATATATCAGTGGTATGGGACGCTGTTATATATATGTACACCTATATAATATATATCATCATAATGATCTATGCATGTATTCTTATTCATTGCGATATGAGAGGCCGATGTGCCCGATATGAGGGGCCGATGTGCCCGATGTGAGGGGTCGATATGGGGGCCGATTTGAGGGAATTTAGGGATTTAGATTGTCTTGATGGACACCGTTTCGCCACGATGAGGATTCCATGAAGATGACATGTTTTATCCCATACTCCGCATTTATTTGATATGCAATTGCTTCATGTATTAGTAGTACCCGATAGAGTACATTTCATGACTGTTGCATATACATATTGTCATACTTATGTTATCAGATTATATATGATAGATTATCGTTGTTAGTACATACTTGCGATTACTGTATGATGTTATTTACTATTCACGAGTTGGCAACTCACCCCCGTTGTGCCGAAGGGTTTTTCAGGTCTGATCATCAGAGTGGTCGCGGCAGGGTGCCTTTTTATCTCTACTTTTGCGGATACCACTACGGTTGGCTGTGAAGCCGTTTGCTATAGGTGGGTTGCGGTTATCCAATGATGTACATTGTATATTTCTTGTATCTAGTACTCTCCATATACCACCTTTATGTATTGACTTAGAGATGAGTTGTGAGGATCGATGTTGTTTATTCTTATGACTCTGGTTGTCGTGCTTGTGTGAGCCGGCCTTTATATATGTGGATTATCTCATTTCTTCGCTATGGCGTCGTATATCTGTTGTGGTGGTTGTTTCCGCCGTTGGGCGAGATTTGCTCCCGTTTGGGGGATGTTTTACATTTATCTTATATTTGTACCCGTTTCGGGGCTAGCTTTTATAAAGGAGGTGCTGCCGAAATTTTTATGAAAAAAAACAAACATTAAGTTTAAAGTTTTGCATCGAGATTTTTTTTAAAAAGTGATCTATCTTTCTTTCTTGTAATGGTTTAGATTGCTGGGTTTTTCGGCTTACTTAATTGCATTACGCCTGTTGACGTTACGTAGTTTAATGCCGATCATGTGCCCAATTTTAGGTCATGACAACTGCGCTTTCCATAGGTCACAGGGCCACTCCACTGAGAACTGCAAGCAGCTCCGAGACTACATCTAGGAGTTAATCTGCTCGGGCACCTGGCAACGTACTTCCGAGACAAGCGGCAAGCCGACCGTGAGAAAGAGTACCATCCCCCTCCCGGCGAGTTGACAATTGGCCAAATCATGGCCGTGTCAGCAGGGGGTACGACGGGAACCGACGAGACTCGGCATCCTTCACCGATCGCGGGAACTGGCAGCCACCCGAGGAAGAAGGCTAAAGCAGCCGAGCCGATCATCTTTACCGACAATGACATCCACGGTATATCCCTGCCTCACAACGACCCGCTGGTGATCATATCTCGGGCCCACCGCTACGAAGTGCAAAGGATACTGGTCGACTCGGGAAGCTCGGCGGACATTCTCTTTTATGACTGCTTTCTGCGTATGGGACTCACCCCGTCGGATCTAAGGCCGACCGCCCACGTCCTGTCAGGGTTCACTAACCACTCTATCTTGGCGGAAGGGGTAATCACCCTCCAATTTAACATCGGGGAGGCGGGCCGTACGTGCACCGTGTCTGTGAAGTTTATCGTCGCGATAATCCCATTGGCCTACAACGTCCTCCTCGGTTGCCTGACACTGAACTCCCTCCGGGCCCAGATATCGACCTACCACCTAGCGATGAAATTCCTGCTCGACCAAGGCGGTATAGGTCGGGCCTACGGGGACCAACGAACCGCAAAGGTTTGCTTCACTGCAACGTCTACATCTGAGCGGCCAAACAATGACGTTGGGGGTGAGGGTGATATCCATGGTTCTCTGGATACTCGAGACGAGCAAAAAGAGGTCCGAGGGACCCGGTAGAGCCACTGACAGAGGTCCCCCTCATAGAAGAGGACGATGAACGAACCGTTCAGATCGGGTCGCTTTTGACGGGGAATCAACAAGACTACCTGATTCACTTCCTCAGAAACAACTCTGACGTGTTTGCCTGGGCACCTACCGAAATGCCTGGGATCGACCCCAAAATCATATCTCACAAGCTCGGGGTGGACCCTACGGTCCGACCCGTCAGGCAGAAAAAACGAAGTTTCGCCACGATCAAGCAAAAGGCGATCGAGGATGAGGTAGACAGGCTCCTCGCCGCCAACTTCATTCGAAACATGCCTTACTCGGAATGGTTGGCAAACATAGTCATGGTTAAAAAGTCAAGCGGGAAGTGGCACATGCGCGTCGACTTCACCGACCTCAACAAGGCCTGCCCGAAAGACAACTATCCCCTCCCTCGGATAGATCAGCTCGTCGACAACTCGGCAGGCCATGAGCTACTCAGCTTCATGGATTCCTTCTCCGGCTACAACCAGATCCGTATGAATCTGGCAGACGAGGATCTCACCACATTCACAATGGATCGGGGCGTATACTGCTACAAGTTGATGCCCTTCGGCCTCAAAAACGCCGGAGCTACATACCAACGCTTGGTCAATCGCATGTTCAAGCCGCAAATCGGCAGGAACATGGAAGTTTACGTTGATGACATGCTCGTCAAATCGGTCTCATCAGACGGACACGCCAAGGATCTGGGCAAGGCCTTCGGCGTCCTCCGCAAGTATAAGATGAAACTTAACCCCGCCAAGTGCGCATTCGGGATCACCGGTGGAATGTTCCTCGGCTTCATGGTCACCCACCATGTAATCGAAGCTAACTCGGAGAAAATCGGCGCCATCCTTAACATGGCCGCGCCCAAGACTAACGTCGAAATCATGCGGCTGACAAGGCGGGTAGCCGCTCTGAGTCGTTTCATGTCAAGGTCTGAGGAGAAGTGCCTCCCGTTCTTCAAAGCTCTAAGAAAGATACCAAGGTTCGAGTGGTCAGAGGAGTGCCAGACTGCCTTTGAGCAATTAAAGAGGCACTTTGCAACTCCCTCACTGCTTACCCGGCCATTTGAAGGGGACGAGCTATTGCTATATCTAGCGGTGTCCGACCAAGCTGCAGGCTCGGTGCTCGTCCGAGAGGTCGAGGGAGTCCAAAAGCCGGTATACTATGTGAGCCACATCTTCAAGGACGCGGAAACAGGGTACCCATCCATAGAGAAGATCGTCTTGGTGCTCATCGTGGCATCGAGGAAACTACAGCACTATTTTCAGGCGCACACCATCCTCGTTCTTACCGAGCGGCCTCTGGGGGCTATCCTCGCCTCCCCCGATTCTTCTGTTCGTTTAGAGAAATGGAGGTGGGAGTTGTCCCAGTTCGACATAAAATACCGCCCGAGGCAGGTTATCAAGGCACAAGCCCTGGTCGATTTTGTCGTTGAGTGCACCATCCTCAGCAAAGAGCCGGGATCCACATCGGCCCCTGGAGCTCAACCCTCAGTCGATGGAAAGCCCGACTCCGTCCCTGATTGGATCATTTACGTCGACGGCTCCTCGACCGAGGAAGGCTGTGGTGCCGGCCTCATCATTCGGGGCCCGAACAAGGTAGAAATGGAGTATTCTCTAAAGCTCAGGTTCAAAGCCTCAAATAACGCAGCGGAATACGAGGCCTTGCTGTCCGGACTGCGCATAGCCTCCGGACTAGGGCTGAAAACGATCTGGATCCGCAGCGACTCCGTCTTAGTCGTTGGCCAAGTGACCGGCCGATTCGAGGCACGGGAGCCTCTGATGGTGAAGTATATGGCCGAGGTGAGAAGATTGCGAAAAGACTTCCACGAAGTCCGGGTGGAGAAGATCCCCAGACAGCTAAACGCCCAGGCCAACGCCTTGAGTAAGCTGGCTTCATCTTATACGGCCGACAAAAAGAGGAACATCCTCTTCGAGGTCTTGCCACGGCCCAGCATGGAAGTCGGAGAGACACCACTTCAAGTGTACACAACCCGGGAAGAAGACCGGGATTAGAGAAGGCCCCTTGTGGAATTCCTGAGGGAAGGTACACTCCCAGAAGATCGGGGAGAAGCCCGCCGTCTCTGAGCCAAAGCTCGCCATTTCGTCCGGAGCAATGGGAACCTCTATAAGAAATCTTTCACTCAGCCTCTGCTCCGGTGTGTCGCCCCCCACGAGGCCGACTACGTCCTCCGTGAGATCCACGAAAGGTTAGGCGGCGTGCACCAAGGGGCCCGCACCTTAATCAAGAAGGCACTGCTCCAGGGGTACTACTGGCCGACGATTCATCAGGACGCCTAGAAGCTCGTCAGGAGATGCAAAAGCTGCCAACTCCATGGAAGCATACCTCGCCTTCCGGCTACCGAGCTAACCGCCCTAACCTCCACATGGCCGTTTGCCCAGTGGGGAATGGACATGATAGTGAAGGGTTGCCTAGCACGGCAGCAAGGTTTCGCCATGCCAAATTAAAATTTTGCCGTTCTAGCTAATCCTAAACATTGAATCGTTTACTATAAATCCGACGGAATAATATACAAACACTTTGTAACTAAAAACGAACAAGGAATACAACCTTTGTAGACCGGTCCTTTACTTCATTAGCTCCGTGTAGTAGTCCCTTCGCTGCGATCATGAAGTCTCGGACTCTAGAGAGGCTTCCTTGAAGAAACGAACATACTTGCTTCGAAGTCTTCGAGGCCGAAGATGATCTACGTCGAGGAGACACTAACCCAAGCTATCTCTTCACTAATCATGGAATTAGTGAAGCAAACACCCTATACTAATTGGCAAGTAGTAGAGGATGATGAAGTAGGAATATTGTTCACTTTAGATTTCATTTTCTCACTCAAAATCATCACCTTTGAAAAAGCTAGAAAGCTTTTGTAAAGAAGAAGAAGAACAAGTGATGAAAATGAATTATTGTGTGAGGTTAGAATTGCAACCATAGTGAGTTAGTGTCATGCCTAACTCATGTAGAGAATAAACCATAGTTATGAGTTAAGGGTTGGATTAACAAATATCTTAAGATTGACAAACAAGTGGACTTGGTCAATGAAACCTATAAGCTTCTACAAGCTTTGAACCATGACTCATTATCCAAATGTTTAAAATCCTTAAGAAAAATAAAACCCTAACTTAACCTAGCATGGTTTGAGTCTCATACTAACTATGTTGCAAGTGTAACCTAACATGACACACTTATATATATCATATATATATTTTGTGCCAAAAAGAAAACAATACATATACCACATATATGTAAAGTATATCAAAAGTGAGAAAAGAAATCATAAGTGAGCTAATACTAGTTAATGTAAATTAATATATCAAATATATAATTATACATTAAATTATTAAATCAACAATTGATTTAATAATCCGGCTATATCATATATAACCGACTAATATCATGTGTAACAACTTATCGAATCAACACTTGATCCGATATCCCAGCTATATCTCATATAACCGACCAATGTCACAAATCGCGAGAATAGAATACGGTATCACATATCGTATTTGTCACGACCCGAAAGTAAGGAACGTGACCGGCACGTAGATTACGAAGCGTCTAGAGGCGCAACGCAACCTAAGTAAGCCGAAGCCCAGAAATCTAAACCATATTAAAGAAGAAGAAGTAAAAGAAACATGAAGAAAAAAAACAAGTTTAAAAGTATCAGCAAATTTTTCCAAAAATTTCGGCAGAGTCTCCTTTGTAAAAACTGGCCTCCAAACGGGTACACAAGTAATATACATAAACAACAAAAAAAAACATCCCCAAACGGGGGCTAACTCAACGCCAACAGGCGGAAACAACCACAACAAGCATAATAATATACAACGCCAAAGGGCGAGGCTCAAAACTCAAAAGAAAACAAAAACACTAGATCAGAATAATACATGCGCGACTCTAAGGTCGAAATAAAAGACTGGTCCAATAACCTTATCAAGTAATACAAGTATGGTTGATGGAGCTTACTAGATACAAATGAATGAATAAAACTACAATGGTGGTTCGGATACAAGTGAACCAACCTACCGTGCAAATCACCCTGAAAGAATAGATGTGCCAGCAAGCTGCCAGGGAAACCTGTACACCGAACCTGTAATAAAATTCGGCACAACGGGGGTGAGTTGCCAACTCGTGAGTAGAAGACATCTACGAAAAGAAATCGAATGCACGACGCTATCCTAGGTCATAATAATACACTATTATATCCCAATCCTCTAGTAATAGCAGGGTAAAACTACGTGTAAATGCAGATACTTCGTGCTCGTGTCTGTGCCTCATATAATACTATGTCATATGAATGTATATGCATGCATCATGAATATAAAATAACCAATCCTGAAATCCAGAAATATCTGTATGAAAAATCTTTAGCTGTTACATAGTAAAATGTGTACAAGAATCTGAAATCTCAACAATGAAATCCATGGAAATCAGTGTCAAGCATCGACACAACACATGTAATCTCAAGTCTCAATATCTCGGGCTCCGTCAGTCCGGATCGGCCCATATCATCAAATCTCACGACAACGGTCAGTATCCTCCGGATATCCGCCGCGCCAGACATCACCGGTAGGTAGCCTTCCCCTGCCAGGCTCATCGTCTACAACTCGATCTTCTTGCCCCGGGATACCATACCGGGCCCACCATGTACCCGAGACGGTTCATCCACTCCTCGAATCGGGTCTCGAAATCCAACAGAAAACATGAAATCTCATGGTGGACGACACATACATCATGAGAAAACCGCATCTTATATTTTAAAAAGAGAGGAGGAGAGAGAGAAGTTTTTATATATTCTTGCGGTTTTCTTCAAAATCAAGAAATCTCATAGAAATCCAAATCTCAAAATCATGAGTAAGTAAATGATAAGTGTCGACATATGCCCCATAATACTGCATGATAACATGAAAATATGAATGCATGAATGTCTAAGTAATAATTACCATGTCTATACTAGCATCTGAGAGTAATCACAATATTATATATCGATCTAGTTGCTAGCTGATTTTATCAATAAAAGAAAATAAGATCTAAAGTGTACGTGACATAGCAATTACCGATGATGATGTGTGTGAGCCGGAAAATAAGTGTGTGCGTGGAATATGCGCATCATCGGTAATGGTGCTGGTGTCCTAACAGGCAGAGTTTTATACTGATTACAGAAATATATGTATGAACATGCAACATTATGATTACAGTATGAATGTAAAGACAGATGTGCATTATCCACTCCTCTGCGATATACGATTACAACTACCACTATATGAATCGAACCTAAACTAGTGTCCATCTAACCTCCTAAGGAACTAAACCTAAGAAACTAGTCAAAGAAACAAGAGTCTACCTAAGGTCTGAATCAATATCTCTAATAGTCGGCGATCCAGCCTCAATAGCGTCACGTACGTAGTACGGCTTCCTCGAATCAAGAGTGCGGATCAATCATCATATCTATGCCTCGTAGGGTAAAATCCATCATACGGTATCCCAATATCGGGGTACGGGTCAAGTATCTCCTAGGTGTCTCATCATTCGTATAATGTCATCATCAACACATCTCATGATCAAGGTGCTAAACTGTAATCGCATACATCAATTATATAACATTGCCATCATAAATATACCTCATTAACTTATGCTCAGAAATACCATGTCATATGTATCATGTTGTGATTAAGTCATACTGATATCATATCGTCATCAAGTCATATCTATATGATATCGACGTCAGGTCACACCTATATGATGTCGTAATCAAGTCATACGTATATCATATCGTGATCAATCACAAGTTACAGTCCGGGTACTATTTTAGAGTCCCATGTACCTCAATATCATCACCACCCATTATAATTTATCTATACATGTTCATTATCTCATTCTCTAATGATCCGGTAACACTTAACACGACCGTATAGCCAAGATTCACGGCATCAAGCCCAGTTATACTGTTTCATCATACCTCGGATATCATATCACATCAATGTATCCCATACACGTGTTGTATATATATATATACCTATACCTAGTCCTATATGTATATATACATGCACGTATACACCATGTCGTTTTTCAGTGTGTGCGTGTGTGTTTCTACCTGAAACCTACGAACTTCTTCCAAGGTATTAATCTTCTGATATGTCTTCCTAAATCAGTCTAATCCAGCCTAGGGTCATTACTAGGGCCCTACTCATTAAGAATCTAGGGTCACAACTGGTTTCCTAATGTCAAAAAGTACTATTCATATTCTACGTTGCGGGGGTGCTAAACGCCATCCACCCGACTTCCCCCCGTAGATATGCATCTACTCACCTGGTCCATGTCTGCCGAAGACGGTGTCGCCATCCTCCTCTTCATCGCCCGTAGTCCACGTGAGGGGTACCTAAACGCAAACATATAAATAGTATCGTAACTGTTACGAAAGTCAAACGATACAAGGAACAAGCATAGGTTAAAACCTATGTCCCGTCCACGCAAAAGAACCAAATATCGCTCGATATCGGCGTACAAACCCCGATGGATCGAGATAAATATCAACAAATAACTCGTAGTTTTAAAACACATTACTTATATTATAAAACATGATTAAATCCATCGAAACCCTAAAATCCATCAAATCGCCCAATTTCGTAAAACCCGAAAATGCCAATTTACCGTTTTTCTTCAAAACTTGACATATAAATGAAACCAATGGTCATAAAACTCTTTAAATAGCATAACTAGATTATACAACCCATCACTATATTTTTAACACCCTAATTTGTATTAAATTGAAATTCTAGTTTTGCGAACTTACCCGATTTCGATACTTTTAAGCAATATGCCACAAATTTCACTTCTAGACTTGATTTGCAAATTTTAAATCGTTAAACTACTCCTTGTAACCTTTAGGACGTGCTAAAACCCTAACTTTATTTTTAAATCCTGCATTTTAAAAAATTTCAAAACCTAGTAAGCATCCAATTCCCATCTTAGCTTAAATCTTGATGTTTTTAAAAAGTCTTAAAGGTCACCCAGCTCACATAATGCCTTAACTAATTAACTCGAACCATCTCATAAATTTTATATAACTACTTTAATTACATCCCAAAAATTTAGTTTGCAAGTTTAACTAGAATTGAACAATTTTAAAGTAACACATTACCATTTACCATCTAAACTAGATTGTGCATGCTTTAAAATGTTAACTACACTTTACTAACCTAAAAATAATGTGAAAATCTAACCTAATTCAAAATCCCTTTTTCTTGAATTTTAAATCTAAGCATCAAAACCATATTTTAAATTCCTAATTAGGCTAGATTTGAGTACTTAGCTCAATTTTAACATGGGTAGGATTATACCTCAACAAGTTTTGAGATCAACTTGAAAACTTAAGTTTTTTTGACCTCCCAAAGTGATCTCTTGCTCAAGATCCAAGCTTGCTTTGATCAAGGAATCCTTAAATGAAGAAGTTGCAAGAATTTGGGTTGATTTTATTTTGGAATTTTTGAGCTTTTTGAAGCAAATAAAAGATGAAGAACTCATTCTCCCTCCCCTCTTCAAGCCCCAAATCACCATGAAAACAACACCAAAACACCACTCTCATTTCATTAAAAGTGTGCGTAAGCTCAAGATCTACACATTGGACCAAGAAAGCAAGGATTTTGGCCACTAGGGGCAACTCAAGAAAATTCTTGAGTTGCCAAATGAGGTATTTTCTGGACCTTAAAGCTTAGTTTATGCATTACCTTTACCCCATGTTTAGATTGAACCGATATTGTTTGATACTGTGGAGTTAAGGAAAACCTAGTTAGGGTTATGGGAAATTTTGTGTTGTAATGTGAAATTGAGCTCAGTAGAGGCTACACCAACACATTAGTGCATGAATTGAGACCCCAACCTGAGACTTAAGACCCGAAATACGGATTTAGAAACCGATATCGGATAAATTATGAAATCTGTGAAGCTTATATGAGATCTGCTATCAACCCGAGACTCTGAAAATTATATTGAGTGGACAGTGATATGTGCAGGCAACCAGGAAGCTATCACCATGACCCCAGCCCCTAACTCTCTTCTTCGGCCGCCAATTTATTCCAATTGGCCACAATTTGCGGCCAGACGTGCACCAATCTGTGTCGTTTTGGTTCTGCAGTTCCTACATGTGTAGATTAGGCCCCTGGTATGTGTAGATTTGTCTAATTTGACCTAGGGTGAAATCTGGAGCCTATTTCCTTAGTTGCTGTTTTGGATTCGTGTTTCCGTATTCCGTATTTTTAATTCTGAAATTGTGTATTGTGTTTTACCTCGACTATTTGGCGTTTATACGACGATATCGAGAATTGAGTTATGGTTTTGAAGGCGTGCCCATAGGTTCTAACCTATGGACCCCTTATCGTATCGTTTTGGTTTTCATGTTCCGTTTTAGCTTGATTCGGTTTTAATATGCATTTACGATACTTTGACGTGTAGGTACCCCATGAAGACTTCGAGACGACAAGCAAGCGCGTGGCGACATCGACAGATAAAGACGCAAGGTGAGTAGATTATATCTACAGGGGGAAGTCGGGTGGATGGCGTATAGCACCCCCGCAGTCCGTAGTTGATATATTATATATATGATAGTTATAGTGTGTCATGGATATTGTGTTAGGTGCATCATGGATAGTTTAGGGTTAGAACTAACTAGTGTAGTTCATAGTCGCGAAACCTAGAATAGATTTACACCTACACGCACACCCTTGCATATTCATTATACTTACATTGTGTTTGATAATTTTGGGTGACTTTGGAGATGAGTCGATGATGTTGGGCATTGTGCCGCGAGATCGGTGATTTGATGTGATTCGTATTTGGGATACGATATGTGATCTCTAGCGGGCCTTTGGACGTGTGCTTACACACGCAGTATATAGATGGTATCAATTTGTACTAGACTTAGATCAGTACCCCAGATTATGTGATATGATGATAATGATACCTGATATCTGATGAGAGGAATGTGATATTGACCCGTACCCAGCTATTGGGATGCCGTACGACGATTTACCGTACGAGCTTTACATTGATGATAGATCCGCACTCATGACTTAAGGATGTCATATGATATACTGTATCGTACGCGATACTATTGAGGCGGGATCACCGACTATTATATCTATATATCGACTCAGATTTAGGTGGTTTCCATACCCCTCCCGATTTACTTGATACTTAGATCTGTAGTTTGCATGGTAGATGTTAGACTAGACCCGAGTCATACCTATTTCAAAAACTACGAATCAGGAATATCTTAAAGGACAAGTAAAGGGATTCTACGGGTATTTTTCAAAGGACGTATCTTTCTTAAAAATACCGTAACCCTTATTTTATTAAAAATCCTGATTCGTCTTATTTCAAATAACATAACTGTATGACATATACATATTGATGTAGCTTCTTCATTGTGGTGTTGATTATTTGATTTCCGCATGTTCATGCTATTCACATTGCTTTGCATATGTTTATTGCTATATTACTATCATGTTTCTAGGACACCAGCACCATTATCGATGATGCGTATGTTCCACGTACACTTGCTTGCCGGCTCACACACTTCATCATCGATAATTGCCATGTCACTACACAGTAGTATTATTGCATCAGGATATGACCCTTGTATGTGCATACTATTATTTCATGTTGCATGATATACTGTTATACTTGCATTTCATTTATATGTCACATACATCATGCTTATTGATTATGCGCATTGAGACATTTGTTGTTTCTATGATATTTCTGGATTTGGGAACCGTGGATATTTCAAAAGATTATGTTAATGCTTTAAAATCCCGGTTACCCTTGATATGATATTTCAGTGCGTCCACCATGTGTTTTCTCGGTGCTGAGAGCGACATGTGAAACCTAATTCGAGGAGGCGGATGAGGCCGATTGCGGGTACACGGTGGACCCGGTATGGTACGCCGGGGAGAGAACGGTTTACTGTGTAGTAGACGGTGAGCCTGGCAGAGGGACCACTACCTACCGGTGATTGTATTTGAGCTCGGCGGATATCTGGAGGATACCGACCGGAGTTGAGAGATGGACATGGGCCGACCCGTACTGCCGGGGCCGAGGGCCGATACCGCAGACGGAGCCCCATATGGACGGGGATTTACGTGCCGATGCTAGGCACAGGTTTCATGATGATCTCCATGATTTTGATTATATCCTCATATTTGCATGCATGATGCTTATTGTCATTGGGTGACAGGTGGATGGGATCCACATATATACAGACATTGATTACATACAGACTTTGACTACATTGATCACACCTCATTTGTATATATAACAGGGTATGAGGGCGCTGTTATATATACCCTTACACCAATATTAGTGGAATGAGACGCTAATATATATGTATTGATATTCATTTGATACTTCATCATATTTACTTCATGCAGACATACCTTACATTTATGACATGTTATTACCTGAGGCACTGGCACGAGTACTTGGCACTACATACATGATTAGATGTTACATTGCCACCTTATCATGCTTCAGGCTTATTCTTTGAGGTTATATATCTGATCGTATTGACCTAGGAGTATGTTATGCATTCGATTTCTTCTTGTTGATGTTTTCTATTCATGAGTTGGCAACTCACCCCCGTTGTGCCACAGTTCTTACAGATATTGCCGTACAGGTTCCATAGCAGCATTTCTGGCACACTGCTTCCTTGCGGGTGAATTGCATTTGGTAGGTGGGTTCTTTTGCATCAAGAACCACCATTGTACTTGTATTATTCTTTTGTATCTAGAATTCCATCAACCAAAACTTGTATATTGTTTCAGACTTAGACACTAGTGATGTATTATTTCGACCTTAGAGTCACGCTTAGTAGTATTGTTGTTTTCAGGCTGTTTTAAGTTTCTTTGTGAGTTTTGATTCTCGCCATTCGGCGTTGTATATTATATTGCTTGTGTGGTTGTGACCGTCGATTGACGAAGAGCTAGCTCCCGCTTGGGATGCCTTTTATCTTTGCATATATATTGTTCTTGTTGTACCCCGTTCGGGGCCATTATTTACAAATGAAACTCTGCCGAAATTTTTAGAAAAGACTTTACTTTTTTAAAATGCATATTCGGCTTAGTTATTTAAAAACCTTGACTTCAAACATGTTTTTCTTCACTTCTTTAAACCAGTTTTCTTTATTTACTCTTAAAATGGTTTTAGATTACTGGGGTTTTGGCTTACTTGGATCAGATGCAGTCCTATAGACTTCATATGGTTCAAGGGCCAGTCACGTGCTCTTTCGGGTCGTGACACCTACCCGCACGACCCTCGACGAAAGCCAACAAAGTCGCACGACTACCCTAACTCAATCGCATCATATGCTTATGCAGATAAGCATAAATAGCTACCGCACACTACGCCTTGACCAAAGCCAACAAACGTAGCACGAATACTATGAAGTACTTATTTGAAATGACGAAGGGCTATGACAGGTTTTTAAGAAAACCCTTTGCGTAATGAACTTGATATCATCGTAGAATCGAGTGATTTTGAAAAGGAGTGTTTTTAGGCTTTTACTAGTTTTGCTAAAGAGGTCACTCCCGGTGAAGGGATCTCGGCTCTTTTCTTATTAAATAAGGTGCAAGATATTTCACAAATACCACTATGTAAAGCAAAAACTATAAAAGCAATCAAAAGACAAACCGAGTGTGTAGCATCTACCAGTTATTGCTAAAGAGGTCACTCCCGGTGAAGGGATCTCGGCCTTTCCTTATCGAATAAGGTGCTGGATATTCTACAAGGAATACCGCTATGCAAAGCAAGAACTAGAGCTACCTGTTTTTGAAAATTCGATTCCACCACATCTTTAGGTTTCTTTTATTTCATTAATCTCATTAATAAAGTCCCATCATTTTAAGTTACCTAAACATCACAGATAAATATAACGTACGTTTATGCCATCCACATTCGCCTCGATGTCCCTTCGTGCACTGTTAGGTTAGGTAACTAACGGCAGAGCAAGGCAGTGCTAGCGCGGGTGTAAAACATAAGCAACGTCTATATAATATATAACATATACTATATCCAGTATCTATCTCAACATATCAAATGATCACATCACAGATATCGCAGTAGAACACAACATATGAAATATTGGATATACTAGGATTTCCGGGTTTTATTTTAAGCCTATATAAAATACGGATTCCACGGTCGCGATGAATAGCCAAACCCAAAACCCTAAACCCCTACGAGAGCGGCAAGCAACCCTACCAATTCTAGAGTTAGGAGACCCGGTCTCGATTCCTCGAGATGGTCTCCCACTGGACCCTAGAACCCGGTTACTTGTGCTTCTCGCCTTGGGTCTATCCTAATGCGGAAAAGTAAATAATATACAATGGTGACATCATCCTCAACCCGGAAGTGTCCCAATAAATGAATATTACATACAATGAATTTTACATGAATGAAAATAAAAACTCTCATCTCACATAAAACCCCCGGCTATTCAAAACACGATGATCCAATATAATATATCACAGCAACACATAACATCACATGTTATCAACGTAAGTAAATATGCGTATCCCAATTGTCGTTGACATATAGTACCGAAACCGGCGATACACCACATATTACACTTACGGTCGCAGAAAATAAACTGATAAACTACAATAGTTGGAATCCACAACCACCTTAGACATCACATGCCTAACCAAATGAATTCCTTAGACATCGCATGCCTAACAATTATAAACCCCGCATTTTAGTCTCGATCTCGAAAACACTTTCAATATCTAGTCGGGCAATTCAACAATATTCCCGACACCCTGATCGAATACTTGATTGTTATAAAATTCTAGGATGCGTTTATCAAATCAAATACTCAAATGATTCCCGATAACGGTTTCATTTGATTGTAATGATTTCTTGTTTGTGTAAATCGAAATAAGCGAATGAGTTTCAATGTGTAGGTAATATTGAATAAAATTCACAATCAAAGAATTATATTTGACCGCAATCAATTACGGTGTCGATTGTAGATCGTAAGCGAGTGCGGATCGTCCACAGGGATTGTGCGATTCGTTTCTGCATTTAATTTGTTTGAATCAAAAAGTTAATCGAAAAGAAAAGAAAACATGATTCAAGAATTTATCGATTGATTCAGGTGTCACGATGTTTAATCAAGAATCAAGAAACTGATAAACAAATCAAGAATCGGTGTTTCGATGATATTTCCAACCAAATGTCAAGAATGTAAATGAGGCTCGTAGGAATCGATCGGATCTATAGACGTGATGTAATCTCAAGATTTTGTGTTCTTGTCCTTCGAAGGATTGATACTAGATCGATGATGATCGATGAGAGTTAGGGCTTTCTTGATGAAACTAGGGTTTCATCATTTAACCCTTGTTCTTTGATCGATATCATTCATATTCTATCCTCTAACAATTTCAAGAAACGATCGTAATTCCCCAATCTCGAGCGATATCAATCAAGAAAGCATCGCAACGAATTGGGTCGTCGATTCTTGAACTTGCTAGGGTTTACAAAACTCGTAGGATTCAAGAATCGATTTAAGATATATTACATCATCATTCTATTGATCGTCTCGACTCCTCGACGAGCGGAGTATTACTCAAACATCATCACACAGAAAGCATTCAAGAATTGAAAAGATATCATGATGCGAGAATTTAAAGAAAACAAGATAAAAGAATATCACCTTTTATTTATAAAAGAGTGAATGGCTAAAGATGAACTAATGGAGGGATATTTCCAAGATTAGAGATTATGATACAAGTGAGCCTAGGGTCTTATTTATAGATCTCCCAAACCCTAAGCCTTTGTGAAGTTCCCTCCAAAAGTTTGTTGAAAGACTTCTAGAAGTAGTTTGTTAGGCTTAGCTTAGGGTTTAAGTTAGGGTTTGGGGAGAAGTTTCTAGAATACAAGGCTAGTTTAGTGTTGGTCCCAAAGCTTGCTGATCTGGCAGAAGTCTCTGGAGTCTTCTGGAATTTGAAGTATATGAGCTGAATGTGGGCCCTGATTGAAACATTGTGCACCAAAGATTTAGGGCTGACGTGGCAAGACGGCTGCGGAACCGCGGCTCAAGCAGGCTCTGGCCGCAGTTCCGCGGCCATGTAGGAGGCTTAGGGCTTGGGGCTTCTTCTGTGGTCTTGGGCTAATATTTGGAGCTTTCTTTGATATGTTGATTTTAGTTTGTCTCTTTGGATTGATACCAGAATTGAAATCCTTGAGTTGGCGTAATATTTGATCGGTACCGTATAGATTGTGGCCTTTCTTCTGGATTTTCCTGCGCAGATCTTAAAACAAGTGTTGCGCAATATAGGAATGATGCGATGCCATGAAATGCAGTCAATTTCCTTTATAGTGTCGGTTTTAGAGTCTAATACATGCAATTTGATATTTTGCGACAGTTTTGCTAATATGTGAAATATGAATACCGAACACTTCTATATGAATGCAAATGATGAGGAAATTGCCGGCTAAAATATGCAATATTTTCGACTAATCAAATTCCCCCAAACTTAATTTCGATCGTCTCGAGCGAACTTTTTATTAAAAAGAGAAGGAGCAAATAAATAAAGAGAAAAACTAACTAGCACACTTTCGTAGGCAACACGATTGCACTAAGTTTGTGCAACAAGCCTTTAAACCTCTAGGTGTCCCTAGTACGAGGAGTGTTGTCTCCTGAGGGTTTTTAGCGGATTGCACCCAAAAAATCCAATAATAAAAAAAAGATCATGATTATTACATTTAAAGAAAAGAATTGTAAAAGAAAAACTTTGAAAATTAAGGTTTCCAACTAAGCTAGCTTTTCGGTTGTTATGAGCCCTATCATAATGGTAATGAAAAGATGTTAGAAATCACGTCCTCCCTCAATAAAACATCGTCTTATTCTTCATTCCTATCTTTCTTCCAAACATCGATCATATAACCCTGCGTGTGTGTAAAGACATCCCTACACCCGGAGAATTCAATTCAAGCTATCATACTCTTGCCCATCAGCCTCAGTACTTTTTAATTAATGAATATTTAGATGAGATTGCTCACACACTTTCATGCGACCGTTAATACTTCTTGAGGTACTAACCGACTGATTACTCCTGTGCTTGCTTACTTGGTGTATTTTTCTCGTCTTGCACCACTTCAGGCATAGCAGTGACTCCCAGACCAGTTGGCCTTAGGGCACTAGGTGAAGAGGCACCCTCTCTATATATTTTTTTTATTGCCTTCGGCGATAACAAAACCAGTGTCCATTTTTCTCACTACTTTATATTTCTTTATTCACTTTTCTTTTTTCTTTTTATTTCCTTCAAACATCGGCTTTAAGACAAGAGCATTTCAAGGTATCATCTACTATCCCAGGCTTCAAGACGTGTGTAAGTGCGAATAGCAGGGTAGCAACGTTCAAAATGTTTGGCTTCCAGAATAGAAACTATTTTTCAGACTTATTTTTATCCTCAGATTAGTGACGTCTTTCATCTTACTAACCCTTGGGACAACGGCTCATAACTTCTTATTACTAGTTCGTATAAGAAAACTTCTAATTTTCTTAGTTTTCTTAAATTTTTCTAATCTCATGGATGTAATTGTTCACTGTCTAAAATTTCATTATCTTATTTATATACAAGAAAGTGTAAATATTAAAATTATTTTTATACTTGGAAATTTTTAAATTTTTATTGTTTTTGAAAATTTTTCAATTTTTATAGATTTTTAAAGAAATGTTTTGTGCTTATGCAGATGATATGCAAATGATGCAAAAATAAGCACAAACCTCCCCCAAACTTGTTTTCAACAGTGTCCTCACTGTTGCCAATCGCTATACCTACAAAAAACTGTAAGCCTGGGGGGGATTCTTAATGGGGGCAAAATATATAAGTGAAGAGCTTCCCCCAAACTTACTCTTCTCACTCACCTTCATTCAAAAAATGATGCAATGATATACTGGACATGAAGGTGAGACGGAGGAATTTTAATCAAAATAAACTGGCTCTTGTAAGAACAAGAGCTCCTCTGTGGGGTCAGTGGAAAAATACGACTTTAGTCTGTGTCCATTCACTTTGAAAAAGGTGCCGTTTTTAACATTTTCTACTTCTACTGCCCCGTGCGGGTATACAGACCGCACAACAAAAGGTCCCTTCCATCGAGATCGGAGCTTACCCGCGTGAAGGTGTAATCGTGAATCATAAAGAAGGACTTGTTGACCAGGTGAAAATGTTTTCCTCAAAATGTTTTTATCGTGAAAAACCTTAGTCCTATTCTTTGTGATTACAGCGTTATCATAAGCTTCATCGCGGAGTTCGCTTAGCTCATTTAATTGCAGCTTCCGAAAGTTGCAAGCAAGGTTTAGATCAAAATTTATTTCTTTTATAGCCCACAATGCTTTATGCTCTATCTCGACGGGTAAATGACATGATTTTCCAAACACTATCCTATATGGAGACATTCCTAGGTCGGTTTTAAATGCAGTTCTGAATGCCCAAAGAGCATCCGTCAGTTTGGTCGACCAGTCTTTTTTATTTTTAGCAACAGTTTTCTCCAGGATAAGTTTTATTTGTCTATTTGAGATTTCAGCCTGCCCGCTTGTTTGGGGATGATAGGGTGTAGAAAGTCGGTGGTTGATTGAGTATTTTCGCATCAGAGTCTCGAAAGATCTGTTGCAGAAATGTGTCCCATTATCGCTAATGATAGCGCGGGGGTGTCCAAATCGCGAGAAGATATTCTCCTTTAAGAACTTAATGGCAACTTTCTTGTCATTAGTGCGACATGGAATGGCTTCTACCTACTTTGAGACATAATCAACCGCCAGCAATATGTACAGATTCCCAAAGGAGTTGGGAAAGGGACCCATAAAATCAATGCCCCAAACATCGAATATTTCAACAACCAAGATGGGTTGCTGAGGCATTTCATTCCTATGGGATATTCTACCCGTATACTGACATTGTGTACAGGTTTTGCAATGCTCAAATGCGTGCTTGAATAAGGTCGGCCAATAAAATCCACATTGCAAAACCTTCTCCGCTGTCTTTCTAGGACCAAAGTGACCCCCACAGGCCTGATCATGACAAAAAGAAAGAACACTCTTGAACTCTTCATTCGGGACACACCGGCGAATGATCTGATCAGGACAATATTTAAACAAATAAGGCTCGTCCCAGTAAAAATGTTTTACTTGGGATAGAAAACGGTATTTGTCCTGTTTTGACCAATCGCTCGGTATCAGTCCCGTGGCATGATAGTTCACAATATCCCTGAACCAAGGTTCAGCGGATATGCTCAAGAGTTGTTCATCAGGGAATGAATCATTGATCGGCAGGGTCAAAGTGGAAGAAATGATGCGTGAAAGATGGTCAGCTACTACGTTTTCACATCCTTTCTTATCTTTGATAACAAGATAGAATTCTTGTAACAGAAGGATCTAACGTATTAGTCGACCTTTTGCATCTTTCTTCGCCAGAAGATGTTTTAAAGCGGAATGGTCAGTATACACAACTATAGGTGAGCCAATTAAGTAAGGCCTGAATTTTTCTAATGCAAATACAACCGCTAAGAGTTCCTTTTCGGTGGTTGTATAATTGATTTGCGCATCATTCAGGGTCTTACTTGCATAGTATATCACGTGTGGCATCTTATCAATGTGCTGTCCTAAGACTGCACCTACTGCAAAATCAGATGCGTCACACATCAGCTCAAAAGGGTAGTCCCAGTTTGGCGATGATAAAACGGGGGCTGAAGTGAGTGAGTGTTTAAGTGAGTCGAAAGCTGTCTCGCAGTCCGAGTCAAAATGGAAGGTCGTATCCTTGGCCAGGAGAAGAGTTAAAGGTCTAGCAATTTTGCTAAAGTCCTTAATGAATCTCCTATAAAAGCCCGCATGGCCAAGGAAGGATCGAATATCTTTGACGCTTTTGGGATGAGGGAGGTTTTGAATGACATCTATCTTAGCTCTGTCAACCTCAATGCCTTTCTGTGAAATGACATGTCCAAGTACTATTCCTTCTTGGACCATAAAATGGCATTTTTCCCAGTTCAATGTCAAGTTCTTCTCTTTGCAACGAGTAAGAACAGCGTCAAGATTCTCTAGGCAATCAGAAAAAGAGTCTCCAAAAATCGAGAAATCGTCCATAAAGATCTCCAGAAAATTCTCTACCATATCAGAGAATATCCCCATCATACACCGCTGAAAGGTAGCGGGAGCATTGCATAACCCAAAGGGCATGCGACTGTAAGCAAAGGTACCAAAAGGACAAGTAAAAATGGTTTTATCTTGATCCTTTTTGGCGATGGGAACCTGATTATAGCCTGAGTATCCGTCCATAAAACAATAATACTCTCGTCCTGCTAAGCGTTCCAGCATTTGATCAATGAATGGTAGGGGAAAGTGGTCTTTCCTCGTGGCAGCATTGAGTTTTCTATAATCAATACATACACGCCACCCAGTTTGGGCGCGTGTCTGAATCAACTCATTTGCTTCATTGGTTATAACAGTGATGCCAGATTTCTTAGGAACGACATGTATAGGACTCACCCACTGGCTATCGGAGATGGGGTATATAATACCATTATCTAAGCATTTGACGATCTCTTTCATGACAGCTTCCTTCATGACGGGATTTAACCGTCTCTGTCGTTCTCGGGTTGGTCTGGCATCATCCATCACATGTATATGATGTTCAACTATCAAGAGACTGATCCCTTTGATGTACGCCATACTCCAACCAAACGCCTCTTTGTTAGATCTCAATACCGATAAAAATGCATTCTCTTGCTCTGATGCAAGAGAAGGGGATATGATAACCGGTAAAGACTCATTCTCACCTAGATATGCATATTTAAGGTGAGAAGGTAAAATTTTGAGATCTAACTTAGGCGGAGAAATGATAGAAGGAGGGATCATTGAGCGATTTTTGGATTTACAAAGAAGCTCAGAGCCTGTGAAAGATACAGACTCGGGTGGAGTAAAGTCAGGAGTGCAGGACTCGCATGTAGAGAAAGTGTCCTCACTAAGATCATGTGTGAAATCAAACAGAGATGTGGTAATGTCATCGAGATCAGTAAAGCAAACTTCCTCAGCTCCACAACTATTGGGAGCGATCTCATGGACAGAGCACACATCTAAAATATGAGCAGAGGGTTCTGATGGCTGACTTCCAACTTTGTAGATATTTAGTTCAATGGTCATATTTCCAAATGATAAGTTCATTGAACCATTTCTACAGTTTATAACAGCGTTGGAAGTGGCAAGGAAACGACGACCCAGAATCACCGGAATTTGGCTCTGGGGGTTTGCTGCAGGCTGTGTGTCGAGCACAATGAAGTCTACACGGAAAACAAATTCCCCGACCTTTATCAACACATCCTCTAGTTGACCCCTTGGTTTGGTGATAGATCGGTCTGCCATCTGGAGAGTGCAGTGAGCAGGTTTTAGCTCTCCAATCCCTAATTGCTCATAGACAGAATAAGGGAGTAGGTTAACACTTGCGCTAAGGTCTAAAAGAGCACGATTTATGTTTTTACCCCCAATAGAAATCGATATTGTAGGACATCCTGGGTCCTTTCGTTTCTTTGGTAGCTGGGGAATAAAAGCAGTGCTAATATTATTAGCTATAAAGACCTTCTTTGGCACTTGGGTCTTCCTCTTCCTAGTGCACAAGTCCTTAAGAATTTTCGCATAGGCGGGGACTTGTTGAATTGCATTTAGGAGAGGGATATTGATGTTAACCTGTTTGAACATTTCCATTATTTTCTCCATATGAGGACTCGTTCTATTACCCCTTAACCAGTTCGGATAAGGAGCTTTCGCAATAAGCGCAGGGTCCATCACAGGAGAAGGAAGAAGGGGTAGACGTGGTCCCAAAAGAGGTGTGGGGACTGTCTGTGGAGAACTATAAGGGTTGGGTTCAGGTGTCGAGCCTAATGGGAAATGGAGAATAGGCTCGCGAGAAGGTGGTATGGTAGAAGAAGAAGGATCAGAAGGAGAAGTGTGTGTGTGTGGAAAGGTCTCAGCCTGGGTGTTGATATGATTTTCAGTATCATCAATACCTTCCCCGACATGATTGTTCAGCACTCTTCCCGATCTCAACGTTGTTACGGCATTTACATTGTAATACCCAGGATTCTGTAGGGGTTGAGAGGGAAGTTTCCCTTTTTCTCTCGCACTCATTTCGGCTTTTAGGCGTGCGATTTCAGCTTCCATCGATCTGATACTCTCAGCTTGGGACGCTGAGTTTTTCTTTATCTCACTGACGGAAGATCTAACCTCAGTCGAAACCTCTATGAAATTTGATAAAAGTGATTTCATGGTTTGAGTGAATTGAGAGAATTCGTCAGAACAGGTCATAGGATTAGACTGTGCAGGAGTGTTGACCTGATTTTGGAAATTTTGTGACTGATAGGGGTGCTGAGTGAGTTGAAGGGGTTGCTGTTGTGGTGGAGGAAGAGCCCTTTGAAAATTATTCGTGTTTGGAACCGTGTTTTGAGATTGGTTTTGGTTCCAAGCGAAATTCGGGTGATTCCTCCAACCCTGATTGTACGTGGAAGAATATGGATCGTTTCGAGGTCGTGGAATGCGGCATTAGAATGCTCGTGACCTTGAAACGCAGAGTTTAATGGACATTCTTCGGTTAAATGAGACGGATCAGAACAGCACCCACAAACAGTTTTGGGGAGCGATACTGGGTTTAGGGAGGCTACTGCAAATTTGTGTTCCAAAGCGTCGAGCTTCTTTTGCATTGCTGCCATTTCAGCTCGAACACTTATGGACACATCTATTTGGTGTACGCCACCCCTATTCAATGGTTGGGTTCCACTCTCCCACTGTAGTGATTTTTCAGCGAACTCTTCTAAATACTTCCAAGCTTCCCCATCATCTTTGGTCATAAAAGTACCTTGACACATATTTTCAAGGCTCTGTTTAGTGTTTGGGTTAATGCCCTCATAAATGATTCGGCAAAGCTCCCATCTCGGGATGCCGTGATGAGGACACTGAACCAATAGATCCTTGAAACGTTCAAAGCATTTTGAAAATGGTTCAGTAGGGAGCTGGGCAAATTGATTCAGTTCGCTACGGATTCGAGCTGTCTTTTGTATTGAGTAAAATTTCTTAAGGAATGCAGCGACGAATTCTTCCCAATTCGTGATAGAATGTGCGGTAGTGGTATATAGCCACTTCTCGGCTATATCGCACAAAGTAAATGGAAGAAGTCGTAGACGCATCGCATCCACTGAAAATTGTGACGTACCCATCATTGCGCATACGTTTTAAAATTTGGCAATGAAAACGTAGGCGTCCTCAGTCTCGAGTCCGTGGAATTTGGGTAAAAGATTGATATACTGGGGCTTAATCTCAAACTTGTCCCCATTGGCTGGTGGTGTGGATAGGCAGGTCGAAAGAGGACCTCGAATAGGGTAGCACCTCTCCTGGAGAGAGATGCGGGATGGATTCTGCGCACCAACGGACGGTGGCAGATTAGGGTTCAAGAAGTTTGATGGATTCGGATCCATTGGTATGGGTGTGGTAGTGGGTAAAGAAAAGGTAAATGGAGAAATATCGACTTCGGAGTCGATAAAGGGTACGCGGACAAAACGGGCACTAGAATCCCGTGTCCAGCCTATCTTGCACTAAAAAGGGATAGTACAAGTGGCAGCGTTGGCTTATAATTAGGGGTAATGAATGAATGCAGTGTTTTCTTTGAAAAAGGGACGGATTTTTGAAAAAATGATGCGACACAACAAATGCAACAAACAAACCCTAGAATCTAGTGGTCACCTAGGTCCGGCTCTAGACCGCTCCTAACTGCCAAAAGACAAATCGCAGGATAGAATCCTCCACTGCCTCTTTGTTCCCCTGTGGCCGGATAAGTGCCAGGTAAGTGGGAAGGTACTCCACTACGTAAGTAGTGGGCCTAATTAAAAACCACTAGCCTTAGACACACTCGCCTTAGGCACCACAAGAAAACGCGGATAAGCAATGAATTACCCACGGCCTTCTCTTGTCCTAATTGAGCGCGACGGTCCTTAGAGTCATCTCTAGATATTTTTTAGTTAATGTGGGTCAATGCGGATGCAAGTTTTGTGGTTTTCGGGGCCTAGGAAGGGTAATGAAATCCCCACCTAATTTGGATTTGGCCATGCCCCTTAATTTCCGTATTTAGAATGCAAACAACCAAAAAACAAAATCACGCACAAATTTAATTTGCTTTTTGCGGCGCTGCGATTATTTGCAAAGAAGGCTGCAGAAATTTGTTAGTTGGAGCTAAAAAGAGGAGAGAGGAGAAAGTAAGAAATCACCTGAAGCAAAAATTGCACAGAGACCTCCCAATCTTGCCGCGGTTCCGCCGCATATGGGCACTTAGGCCGCGCTTCCGTGGTAGGGTAGTGAGAACACTGCACCAAACTTTTTCAGGGAGCTTCTGTAGACTCCCTCTGCTCTCTGGTATATCCCAAAAATTTTCTTCAATTGCCAAACAGCTCCAGATTTCCTTGCAATGAACCACAACAAATCGTTTAAGGTTTGCACGAATTTTGATCTCAAAATAACAATGGAATAATTCTTTCAATTCAAACTTTGATATAAAACGAATTAGCGCGCGATCCCCGGCAACGGCGCCATTTGATTGTTATAAAATTCTAGGATGCGTTTATCAAATCAAATACTCAAATGATTCCCGATAACGGTTTCATTTGATTGTAATGATTTCTTGTTTGTGTAAATGGAAATAAGCGAATGAGTTTCAATGTGTAGGTAATATTGAATAAAATTCACAATCAAAGAATTATATTTGACCGCAATCAATTACGGTGTCGATTGTAGATCGTAAGCGAGTGCGGATCGTCCACAGGGATTGTGCGATTCGTTTCTGTATTTAATTTGTTTGAATCAAAAAGTTAATCGAAAAGAAAATAAAACATGATTCAAGAATTTATCGATTGATTCAGGTGTCACGATGTTTAATCAAGAATCAAGAAACTGATAAACAAATCAAGAATCGGTGTTTCGATGATATTTCCAACCAAATGTCAAGAATGTAAATGAGGCTCGTAGGAATCGATCGGATCTATAGACGTGATGTAATCTCAAGATTTCGTGTTCTTGTCCTTCGAAGGATTGATACTAGATCGATGATGATCGATGAGAGTTAGGGCTTTCTTGATGAAACTAGGGTTTCATCATTTAACCCTTGTTCTTTGATCGATATCATTCATATTCTAGCCTCTAACAATTTCAAGAAACGATCGTAACTCCCCAATCTCGAGCGATATCAATCAAGAAAGCATCGCAACGAATTGGGTCGTCGATTCTTGAACTTGCTAGGGTTTACAAAACTCATAGGATTCAAGAATCGATTTAAGATATATTACATCATCATTCTATTGATCGTCTCGACTCCTCGACGAGCGGAGTATTACTCAAACATCATCACACAGAAAGCATTCAAGAATTGAAAAGATATCATGATGCAAGAATTTAAAGAAAACAAGATAAAAGAATATCACCTTTTATTTATATCAACAATTTGATTACAGTCGCTCAAGAACTACAAGAGGAAGAACTAAATTGTTGAATTGGCGTCGCTCGGCTCTGTGAGTCGCGGATCGGCTTGGACCACTTGCTCTGTTGAAGATCGGCTCGGCTCATAAAAGGTTGCAAGGCTTCTTGCTTGATGGGTACTCGGGATCTTGGCTTTTGATTGGAATTAGGGTTAGGGTTTCACACAAGTCCTCTCACTAGACTTGTGGAAGAAGATGAAGATAGTGAATGGCTAAAGATGAACTAATGGAGGGATTTTTCCAAGATTAGAGATTATGATACAAGTGAGCCTAGGGTCTTATTTATAGATCTCCCAAACCCTAAGCCTTTGTGAAGTTCCCTCCAAAAGTTTGTTGAAAGACTTCTAGAAGTAGTTTGTTAGGCTTAGCTTAGGGTTCAAGCTAGGGTTTAGGGAGAAGTTTCTAGAATACAAGGCTAGTTTAGTGTTGGTCCTAAAGCTTGCTGATCTGGCAGAAGTCTCTGGAGCCTTCTGGAATTTGAAGTATATGAGCTGAATTTGGGCCCTGAGTAAAACATTGTGCACCAAAGATTTAGGGCTGACGTGGCAAGACGGCCGCGGAACCGCGGCTCAAGCAGGCTCTGGCCGCGGTTCCGCGGCCATGTAGGAGGCTTGGGGCTTGGGGCTTCTTCTGTGGTCTTGGGCTAATATTTGGAGCTTTCTTTTATATGTTGATTTTAGTTTGTCTCTTTGGATTGATACCAAAATTGAAATCCTTGAGTTGGCGTAATATTTGATCGGTACCGTATAGATTGTGGCCTTTCTTCTGGATTTTCCTGCGCAGATCTTAAAACAAGTGTTGCGCAATATAGGAATGATGCGATGCCATGAAATGCAGTCAATTTCCTTTATAGTGTCGGTTTTAGAGTCTAATACATGCAATTTGATATTTTGCGACAGTTTTGCTAATATGTGAAATATGAATACCGAACACTTCTATATGAATGCAAATGATGAGGAAATTGCTGGCTAAAATATGCAATATTTTCGACTAATCAAATTCCCCCAAACTTAATTTCGATCGTCTCGAGCGAACTTTTTATTAAAAAGAGAAGGAGAAAATAAAGAAAGAGAAAAACTAACTAGCACACTTTCGTAGGCAACACGATTGCACTAAGCTTGTGCAACAAGCCTTTAAACCTCTAGGTGTCCCTAGTAGGAGGAGTGTTGTCTCCTGAGGGTTTTTAGCGGATTGCACCCACAAAATCCAATAATAAAAGAAAGATCATTATTACATTTAAAGAAAAGAATTGTAAAAGAAAAACTTTGAAAATTAGGGTTTCCAACTAAACTAGCTTTTCGGTTGTTATGAGCCATATCTTAATGGTCATGAAAAGATGTTAGAAATCACGTCCTCCCTCAATAAAATATCGTCTTATTCTTCATTCCTATCTTTCTTCCAAACATCGATCATATAACCCTGCGTGTGTGTAAAGACATCCCTACACCCGGAGAATTCAATTCAAGCTATCATACTCTTGCCCATCAGCCTCAGTACTTTTTAATTAATGAATATTTAGATGAGATTGCTCACACACTTTCATGCGACCGTTAATACTTCTTGAGGTACTAACCGACCGATTACTCCTGTGCTTGCTTACTTGGTGTATTTTCCTCGTCTTGCACCACTTCAGGCATAGCAGTGACTCCCAGACCAGTTGGCCTTAGGGCACTAGGTGAAGAGGCACCCTCGCTATATATTTTTTTATTGCCTTCGGCGATAACAAAACCAGTGTCCATTTTTCTCACTACTTTATATTTTTTTATTCACTTTTCTTTTTTCTTTTTATTTCCTTCATACATCGGCTTTAAGACAAGAGCATTTCAAGGTATTCTCTACTATCCCAGGCTTCAAGACGTGTGTAAGTGCGAATAGCACGGTAGCAACGTTCAAAATGTTTGGCTTCCAGAATAGAAACTATTTTTCAGACCTATTTTTATCCTCAGATTAGTGACGTCTTTCATCTTACTAACCCTTGGGACAACGGCTCATAACTACTTATTACTAGTTCGTATAAGAAAACTTCTAATTTTCTTAGTTTTCTTAAATTTTTCTAATCTCATGGATGTAATTGTTCACTATCTAAAATTTCATTATCTTATTTATATACAAGAAAGTGTAAATATTAAAATTATTTTTATACTTGGAAATTTTTAAATTTTTATTGGTTTTGAAAATTTTTCAATTTTTATAGATTTTTAAAGAAATGTTTTGTGCTTATGCAGATGATATGCAAATGATGCAAAAACAAGCACAAACCTCCCCCAAACTTGTTTTCAACAGTGTCCTCACTGTTGCCAATCGCTATACCTACAAAAAACTGTAAGCCTAGGGGGAATTATTAATAGGGGCAAAATATATAAGTGAAGAACTTCCCCCAAACTTACTCTTTTCACTCACCTTCATTCAAAAAATGATGCAATGATATACTGGACATGAAGGTGAAACGGAGGAATTTTAATCAAAATAAACTGGCTCTTGTAAGAACAAGAGCTCCTCCGTGGGGTCAGTGGAAAAATACGACTTTAGTCTGTGTCCATTCACTTTGAAAAAGGTGTCGTTTTTAACATTTTCTACTTCTACTGCCCCGTGCGGGTATACAGACCGCACAACAAAAGGTCCCTTCCATCGAGATCGGAGCTTACCCGCATGAAGGTGTAATCGTGAATCATAAAGAAGGACTTGTTGACCAGGTGTAAATGTTTTCATCAAAATGTTTTTATCGTGAAAAACCTTAGTCCTATTCTTTATGATTACAGCGTTATCATAAGCTTCATCGTGGAGTTCGCTTAGCTCATTTAATTGCAGCTTCCGAAAGTTGCAAGCAAGGTTTAGATCAAAATTTATTTCTTTTATAGCCCACAATGCTTTATGCTCTATCTCGATGGGTAAATGACATGCTTTTCCAAACACTATCCTATATGGAGACAATCCTAGGTCGGTTTTAAATGCAGTTCTGAATGCCCAAAGAGCATCCGTCAGTTTGGTCGACCAGTCTTTTCTATTTTTAGCAACAGTTTTCTCCAGGATAAGTTTGATTTGTCTGTTTGAGATTTCAGCCTGCCCGCTTGTTTGGGGATGATAGGGTGTAGAAAGTCGGTGGTTGATTGAGTATTTTCGCATCAGAGTCTCGAAAGATCTGTTGCAGAAATGTGTCCCATTATCGCTAATGATAGCGCGGGGGTGTCCAAATCGCGAGAAGATATTCTCCTTTAAGAACTTAATGACAACTTTCTTGTCATTAGTGCGACATGGAATGGCTTCTACCCACTTTGAGACATAATCAACTGCCAGCAATATGTACAGATTCCCAAAGGAGTTGGGAAAGGGACCCATAAAATCAATGCCCCAAACATCGAATATTTCAATAACTAAGATGGGTTGCTGAGTCATTTCATTCCTCTGGGATATTCTACCCGTATACTGACATTGTGTACAGGTTTTGCAATGCTCAAATGCGTCCTTGAATAAGGTCGGCCAATAAAATCCACATTGCAAAACCTTCTCCGCTGTCTTTCTAGGACCAAAGTGACCCCCACAGGCCTGATCATGACAAAAAGAAAGAACACTCTTGAACTCTTCATTCGGGACACACCGGCGAATGATCTGATCAGGACAATATTTAAACAAATAAGGCTCGTCCCAGTAAAAGTGTTTTACTTGGGATAGAAAACGGTATTTGTCCTGTTTTGACCAATCACTCGGTATCAGTCCCGTGGCATGATAGTTCACAATATCCCTGAACCAAGGTTCAGTGGATATGCTCAAGAGTTGTTCATCAGGGAATGAATCATTGATCGGCAGGGTCAAAGGGGAAGAAATGATGCGTGAAAGATGGTCAGCTACTACGTTTTCACATCCTTTCTTATCTTTGATAACAAGATAGAATTCTTGTAACAGAAGGATCCAACGTATTAGTCGACCTTTTGCATCTTTCTTCGCCAGAAGATGTTTTAAAGCGGAATGGTCAGTATACACAACTATAGGTGAGCCAATTAAGTAAGGCCTGAATTTTTCTAATGCAAATACAACCGCTAAGAGTTCCTTTTCGGTGGTTGTATAATTGATTTGCGCATCATTCAGGGTCTTACTTGCATAGTATATCACGTGTGGCATCTTATCAATGTGCTGTCCTAAGACTGCACCTACTGCAAAATCAGATGCGTCACACATCAGCTCAAAAGGGTAGTCCCAGTTTGGCGATGATAAAACGGGGGCTGAAGTGAGTGAGTGTTTAAGTGAGTCGAAAGCTGTCTCGCAGTCCGAGTCAAAATGGAAGGTCGTATCCTTGGCCAGGAGAAGAGTTAAAGGTCTAGCAATTTTGCTAAAGTCCTTAATGAATCTCCTATAAAAGCCCGCATGGCCAAGGAAGGATCGAATATCTTTAACGCTTTTGGGATGAGGGAGGTTTTGAATGACATCTATCTTAGCTCTGTCAACCTCAATACCTTTCTGTGAAATGACATGTCCAAGTACTATTCCTTCTTGGACCATAAAATAGCATTTTTCCCAGTTCAATGTCAAGTTCTTCTCTTTGCAACGAGTAAGAACAGCGTCAAGATTCGCTAGGTAATCAGAAAAAGAGTCTCCAAAAATCGAGAAATCGTCCATAAAGATCTCCAGAAAATTCTCTACCATATCAGAGAATATTCCCATCATACACCGCTGAAAGGTAGCGGGAGCATTGCATAACCCAAAGGGCATGCGACTGTAAGCAAAGGGACCAAAAGGACAAGTAAAAGTGGTTTTATCTTGATCCTTTTTTGCGATGGGGACCTGATTATAGCCTGAGTATCCGTCCATAAAACAATAATACTCTCGTCCTGCTAAGCGTTCCAGCATTTGATCAATGAATGGTACGGGAAAGTGGTCTTTCCTCGTGGCAGCATTGAGTTTTCTATAATCAATACATACACGCCACCCAGTTTGGGCACGTGTCTGAATCAACTCATTTGCTTCATTGGTTATAACAGTGATGCAGGATTTCTTAGGAACGACATGTATAGGACTCACCCACTGGCTATCGGAGATGGGGTATATAATACCATTATCTAAGCATTTGACGATCTCTTTCATGACAGCTTCCTTCATGACGGGATTTAACCGTCTCTGTGGTTCTCGGGTTGGTCTGGCATCATCCATCACATGTATATGATGTTCAACTATCAAGGGACTAATCCTTTTGATGTCCGCCATACTCCAACCAAACGCCTCTTTGTTAGATCTCAATACCGATAAAAGTGCATTCTCTTGCTCTGATGCAAGAGAAGCGGATATGATAACCGGTAAAGACTCATTCTCACCTAGATATGCATATTTAAGGTGAGAAGGTAAAATTTTGAGATCTAACTCAGGCGGAGAAATGATAGAAGGAGGGATCATTGAGCGATTTTTGGATTTACAAAGAAGCTCAGAGCCTGTGAAAGATACAGACTCGGGTGGAGTAAAGTCAGGAGTGCAGGACTCGTGTGTAGAGAAAGTGTCCTCACTAAGATCATGTGTAAAATCAAACAGAGATGTGGTAATGTCATCGAGATCTGTAAAGCAAAGTTCCTCAGCTCCACAACTATCGGGAGCGATCTCATGGACAGAGCACACATCTAAAATATGAGCAGAGGGTTCTGATGGCTGACTTCCAACTTTGTAGATATTTAGTTCAATGGTCATATTTCCAAATGATAAGTTCATTGAACCATTTCTACAGTTTATAACAGCGTTGGAAGTGGCAAGGAAAGGACGACCCAGAATCACCAGAATTTGGCTCCGGGGGTTTGCTACAGGCTGTGTGTCGAGCACAATGAAGTCTACACGGAAAACAAATTCCCCGACCTTTATCAACACATCCTCTAGTTCACCCCTTGGTTTGGTGATAGATCGGTCTGCCATCTGGAGAGTGCAGTGAGCAGGTTTTAGCTCTCCAATCCCTAATTGCTCATAGACAGAATAAGGGAGTAGGTTAACACTTGCACCAAGGTCTAAAAGAGCACGATTTATGTTTTTACCCCCAATAGAAATCGATATTGTAGGACATCCTGGGTCCTTTCGTTTCTTTGGTAGCTGGGGAATAAAAGCAGTGCTAATATTATTAGCCATAAAGACCTTCTTTGGCACTTGGGTCTTCCTCTTCCTAGTGCACAAGTCCTTAAGAATTTTTGCATAGGCGGGGACTTGTTGAATTGCATTTAGAAGAGGGATATCGATGTTAATCTGTTTGAACATTTCCATTATTTTCTCCATATGAGGACTCGTTCTATTACCCCTTAACCGGTTCGGGTAAGGAGCTTTCGCAATAAGCGCAGGGTCCATCACAGGAGAAGGAAGAGGGGTAGACGCGGTCCCAAAAGAGGTGTGGGGACTGTCTGTGGAGAACTATAAGGGTTGGGTTCAGGTGTCGAGCCTAATGGGAAATGGAGAATAGGCTCGCGAGAAGGTGGTATGGTAGAAGAAGAAGGATCAGAAGGAGAAGTGTGTGTGTGTGGAAAGGTCTCAGCCGGGGTGTTGATATGATTTTCAGTATCATCAATACCTTCCCCGACATGATTGTTCAGCACTCTTCCCGATCTCAACGTTGTGACGGCATTTACATTTTAATACCCAGGATTCTGTAGGGGTTGAGATGGAAGTTTCCATTTTTCTCTCGCACTCATTTCGGCTTTTAGGCGTGCGATTTCAGCTTCCATCGATCTGATACTCTCAGCTTAGGACGCTGAGTTTTTCTTTATCTCACTGATGGAAGGTCTAACCTCAGTCGAAACCTCTATGAAATTTGATAAAAGTGATTTCATGGTTTGAGTGAATTGAGAGAATTCGTCAGAACAGGTCATAGGATTAGACTGTGCAGGAGTGTTGACCTGATTTTGGAAATTTTGTGACTGATAGGGGTGCTGAGTGAGTTGAAGGGGTTGCTGTTGTGGTGGAGGAAGAGCCCTTTGAAAATTATTCGTGTTTGGAACCGTGTTTTGAGATTGGTTTTGGTTCCAAGCGAAATTCGGGTGATTCCTCCAACCCTGATTGTACGTGGAAGAATATGGATCGTTTCGAGGTCGTTGTAATGCGGCATTAGAATGCTCGTGACCTTGAAACGCAGAGTTTAATGGACATTCTTCCGTTAAATGAGACGGATCAGAACAGCACCCACAAACAGTTTTGGGAAGCGATACTGGGTTTAGGGAGGCTGCTGCAAATTTGTGTTCCATAGCGTCGAGCTTCTTTTGCATTGCTGCCATTTCAGCTCGAACACCTATGGACACATCTATTTGGTGTACGCCACCCCTATTCAATGGTTAGGTTCCACTCTCCCACTGTAGTGATTTTTCAGCGAACTCTTCTAAATACTTCCAAGCTTCTCCATCATCTTTGGTCATAAAAGTACCTTGACACATGTTTTCAAGGCTCTGTTTATTGTTTGGGTTAATGCCCTCATAAATGATTCGGCAAAGCTCCCATCTCGGGATGCCGTGATGAGGACACTGAACCAATAGATCCTTGAAACGTTCAAAGCATTTTGAAAATGGTTCAGTAGGGAGCTGGGCAAATTGATTCAGTTCGCTACGGATTCGAGCTGTCTTTTGTATTGAGTAAAATTTCTTAAGGAATGCAGCGACGAATTCTTCCCAATTCGTGATAGAATGTGCGGTAGTGTTATATAGCCACTTCTCGGCTATATCACACAAAGTAAATGGAAGAAGTCGTAGACGCATCGCATCCACTGAAAATTGTGACGTACCCATCATTGCGTATACGTTTTAAAATTTGGCAATGAAAACGTAGGCGTCCTCAGTCTCAAGTCTGTGGAATTTAGGTAAAAGATTGATATACTGGGGCTTAATCTCAAACTTATCCCCATTGGCTGGTGGTGTGGATAGGCAGGTCGAAAGAGGACCTCGGATAGGGTAGCACCTCTCCTGGAGAGAGATGCGTGGTGGATTCTGCGCACCAACGGACGGTGGAAGATTAGGGTTAAAGAAGTTTGATGGATTCGGATCCATTGGTGTGGGTGTGGTATTGGGTAAAGAAAAGGTAAATGGAGAAATATCGACTTCGGAGTTGATAAAGGGTACGCGGACTAAACGGGCACTAGAATCCCGTGTCCAGCCTATCTTGCACTAAAAAGGGATAGTACAAGTGGCAGGTTGGCTTATAATTAGGGGTAATGAATGAATGCGGTGTTTGCTTTGAAAAAGGGACGGATTTTTGAAAAAATGATGCGACACAACAAATGCAACAAACAAACCCTAGAATCTAGTGGTCACCTAGGTCCGGCTCTAGACCGCTCCTAACTGCCAAAAGACAAGTCGCAGGATAGAATCCTCCACTGCCTCTTTGTTCCCCTATGGCCGGATAAGTGCCAGGTAAGTGGGAAGGTACTCCACTACGTAAGTAGTGGGCCTAATTAAAAACCACTAGCCTTAGACACACTCGCCTTAGGCACCACAAGAAAACGCGGATAAGCAATGAATTACCCACGGCCTTCTCTTATCCTAATTGAGCGCGACGGTCCTTAGAGTCATCTCTAGATATTTTTTAGTTAATGTGGGTCAATGCGGATGCAAGTTTTGTGGTTTTCGGGGCCTAGGAAGGGTAATGAAATCCCCACCTAATTTGGATTTGGCCATGCCCCTTAATTTCCGTATTTAGAATGCAAACAACCAAAAAACAAAATCACGCACAAATTTAATTTGCTTTTTGCGGCGCTGCGATTATTTGCAAAGAAGGCTGCAGAAATTTGTTAGTTGGAGCTAAAAAGAGGAGAGAGGAGAAAGTAAGAAATCACCTGAAGCAAAAATTACACAGAGACCTCCCAATCTTGCCGCGGTTCCGCCGCATATGGGCACTTAGGCCGCGCTTCCGCGGTAGGGTAGTGAGAACACTGCACCAAACTTTTTCAGGGAGCTTCTGTAGACTCCCTCTGCTCTCTGGTATATCCTAAAAATTTTCTTCAATTGCCAAACAGCTCCAGATTTCCTTGCAATGAACCACAACAAATCGTTTAGGGTTTGCACGAATTTTGATCTCAAAATAACAATGGAATAATTCTTTCAATTCAAATTTTGATATAAAACGAATTAGCGCGCGATCCCCGGCAACGGCGCCATTTGATTGTTATAAAATTCTAGGATGCGTTTATCAAATCAAATACTCAAATGATTCCCGATAACGGTTTCATTTGATTGTAATGATTTCTTGTTTGTGTAAATGGAAATAAGCGAATGAGTTTCAATGTGTAGGTAATATTGAATAAAATTCACAATCAAAGAATTATATTTGACCGCAATCAATTACGGTGTCGATTGTAGATCGTAAGCGAGTGCGGATCGTCCACAGGGATTGTGCGATTCGTTTCTGTATTTAATTTGTTTGAATCAAAAAGTTAATCGAAAAGAAAATAAAACATGATTCAAGAATTTATCGATTGATTCAGGTGTCACGATGTTTAATCAAGAATCAAGAAACTGATAAACAAATCAAGAATCGGTGTTTCGATGATATTTCCAACCAAATGTCAAGAATGTAAATGAGGCTCGTAGGAATCGATCGGATCTATAGACGTGATGTAATCTCAAGATTTCGTGTTCTTGTCCTTCGAAGGATTGATACTAGATCGATGATGATCGATGAGAGTTAGGGCTTTCTTGATGAAACTAGGGTTTCATCATTTAACCCTTGTTCTTTGATCGATATCATTCATATTCTAGCCTCTAACAATTTCAAGAAATGATCGTAACTCCCCAATCTCGAGCGATATCAATCAAGAAAGCATCGCAACGAATTGGGTCGTCGATTCTTGAACTTGCTAGGGTTTACAAAACTCGTAGGATTCAAGAATCGATTTAAGATATATTACATCATCATTCTATTGATCGTCTCGACTCCTCGACGAGCGGAGTATTACTCAAACATCATCACACAGAAAGCATTCAAGAATTGAAAAGATATCATGATGCGAGAATTTAAAGAAAACAAGATAAAAGAATATCACCTTTTATTTATATCAACAATTTGATTACAGTCGCTCAAGAACTACAAGAGGAAGAACTAAATTGTTGAATTGGCGTCGCTCGGCTCCGTGAGTCGCGGATCGGCTTGGACCACTTGCTCTGTTGAAGATCGGCTCGGCTCATAAAAGGTTGCAAGGCTTCTTGCTTGATGGATACTCGGGATCTTGGCTTTTGATTGGAATTAGGGTTAGGGTTTCACACAAGTCCTCTCACTAGACTTGTGGAAGAAGATGAAGAGAGTGAATGGCTAAAGATGAACTAATGGTGGGATTTTTCCAAGATTAGAGATTATGATACAAGTGAGCCTAGGGTCTTATTTATAGATCTCCCAAACCCTAAGCCTTTGTGAAGTTCCCTCCAAAAGTTTGTTGAAAGACTTCTAGAAGTAGTTTGTTAGGCTTAGCTTAGGGTTTAAGCTAGGGTTTAGGGAGAAGTTTCTAGAATACAAGGCTAGTTTAGTGTTGGTCCCAAAGATTGCTGATCTGGCAGAAGTCTCTGGAGTCTTCTGGAATTTGAAGTATATGAGCTGAATGTGGGCCCTGATTGAAATATTGTGCACCAAAGATTTAGGGCTGACGTGGCAAGACGGCCGCGGAACCGCGGCTCAAGCAGGCTCTGGCCACGGTTCCGCGACCATGTAGGAGGCTTGGGGCTTGGGGCTTCTTCTGTGGTCTTGGGCTAATATTTGGAGCTTTCTTTGATATGTTGATATTAGTTTGTCTCTTTGGATTGATACCAGAATTGAAATCCTTGAGTTGGCGTAATATTTGATCGGTACCGTATAGATTGTGGCCTTTCTTCTGGATTTTCCTGCGCAGATCTTAAAACAAGTGTTGCGCAATATAGGAATGATGCGATGCCATGAAATGCAGTCAATTTTCTTTATAGTGTCGGTTTTAGAGTCTAATACATGCAATTTGATATTTTGCGACAGTTTTGCTAATATGTGAAATATGAATACCGAACACTTCTATATGAATGCAAATGATGAGAAAATTGCCGGCTAAAATATGCAATATTTTCGACTAATCAATACTCGTCGGAAACTTTAGTAGACGGCCGCACACCCCGATACCATCGACGAAGTGCACTAAGGCGAAACACTACTGCCGCGAGCACCCGAACGTATGTTTTTGGTGACGGGGTTCTCCTATAGTCTCTTGGTTGGGGCTATGGGGCATGGCTATCTAATAATTTTACCCGGCGAGTATCCGCGTACACTACGTGATTGCGAAAGACTTTTGATCACATCAAAATCCCATGGCAATCGATCAAATGAGACTAAACTACTAGATTTATAAAATTCAAACTAGTTATCTCATAACTACATGTGGATTCCAAATATTGTATTCCATCACATAATATCCGGACGACGTTAAACTTTTTGATCGATTCATCAAAGTCCCACAATTTCCCGACAGCTCAACACTTGAGCACAGTTCAATAATACCCAGAATATACCACAGTACCTATGCATTAGCCGTAGAAGGGCAAACCCAAGCCTCACTCATGTCGCCACGGAACTACGGCAAACCCTAGGGTATGACCGCGATTCCACGATCCAAAAAAGTCGAGTTAGGGTTTCATTCTTCTAGAGGGTTCATAGAATCACTTGCATATTTTTCCGAATACGACAAACTTGGAAAAATAGGTTTTTGATAATCGTTCGAACTTTTTAACTTCGCCTAGACAATATGTGAATAACCCAAAATATTGTTAAAACTACGAATACGAAACACTCCGAATTGCTTATAGTGTAAGATCACATCACATGAAAAATTAGCAAAAACAAACAATACCTGAATCATCAAAACCAAGTCACTGGAACACACAAAAAATTTCAGGGGGGAGCTCGGATTTAGGCCGAGATCAGGGGGGTAGTGGCCGGCCTAAAATGCATGAAACCACCTCAAATTTTCACAGTATTCATATTATATCACATACAACACTCTGTACTTGTTTTAAAAAAAATTTAACAACATTTTAAATTCGACAGAAACTTGATTTTCGCGTTTCAAGTTTCGGAGTATTTCGGTTTCGTAATCTTAACAAAATCCGTATAAATTTCTAGCCTGGCTCTAATACCACTGAAGGGGTGCCTAGCACGGCAACAAGGTTTCGGGAGGTATCGTCCATGCCAAATTAAAATTTTGCCGTTCTAGCTAACCCTAAACATTGAATCGTTTACTAGAAATCTGACGGAATTATATACAAACACTTTGTAACTAAAAGCGAACAAGGAATACAACCTTTGTAGACCGGTCCTTCACTTCATTAGCTCTGTGTAGTAGTCTCTTCGCTACGATCATGAAGTCTCGGACTCTAGAGAGGCTTCCTTGAAGAAACGAACATGCTTGCTTCGAAGTCTGCGAGGCCGAAGATGATCTACGTCGAGGAGACACTAACCCAAGCTATCTCTTCACTAATCATGGAATTAGTGAAGCAAACATCCTATACTAAATGGCAAGTAGTAGAGGATGATGAAGTAGGAATATTGTTAACTTTAGATTTCATTTTCTCACTCAAAATCATCACCTTTGAAAAAACTAGAAAGCTTTTGTGAAGAAGAAGAAGAAGAACAAGTGATGAAAATGAATTATTGTGTGAAGTTAGAATTGCAACCATGGTGAGTTAGTGTCATGCTTAACTCATGTAGAGAATAAACCATAGCTATCAGTTAAGGGTTGGCTTAACAAATATCTTATGGTTGACAAACAAGTGGACTTAGTCAATGAAACCAACAAGCTTTTATAAGGTTTGAACCATGACTCATTATCCAAATGTTTAAAATCCTTAAGAAAAATAAAACCCTAACTTAACCTAGCAAGGTTTGAGTCTCATACTAACTATGTTGCAAATGTAACCTAACATGACACACTTATATATATCACATATATATTTTGTGCCAAAAAGAAAACAATACATATATCACATATATGTAAAGTATATCAAAAGTGAGAAAAGAAATCATAAGTGAGCTAATACTAGTTAATGTAAATTAATATATCAAATATATAATTATACATTAAATTATTAAATCAACAATTGATTTAATAATCCGGCTATATCACATATAACCGATTAATATCATGTGTAACAACTTATCGAATCAACACTTGATCCGATACCCTGGCTATATCTCATATAACCGACCAATGTCACAAATTGCGAGAATAGAATACGGTATCACATATCGTATTAATCTCGGTCCCGCACATATCACATATGTGCTCCTGCTCCGTTTCGCTTGAGCCAGGAAACCCCTGTGTAGGACTCTAAAGACTAGTCAATATGCCCGCAGTAGGTGATGATCATATCAAACACCCACAAGCCGCAAGCGGTCTGCTAAACGTAACGACCATCCGGGTATTGAACGATCAGAAGATCAACAAGAAAGACTGCTCGTACTCCTGCGAATCTAATCAGTAACACTACCGTACAGTCCCGTCTCTTCGTCTGATATGTCGCATATCTCGTCTGGGGGTGGTAAACGTCAGACCCCAGTAACTCGATAAGTCGTGCCGATGTGAGGCTCATAACGGGTCGAGAAACCACTAATAACACTTACCAGTATATCTCTGAAGCAGCCCTGGCCAGGGACTTCCTGCCATAGCCAATCGAGTACAACGCAACATCAACTCCCAATACCGGGAGAGACGAAACCCCTCCTATCGCTCATTGCCTCCATGTGATTCGGGACTGTTCCAAAAAGCCACCGTTTTGCAAGTTCTCTTGAACGTAGTAAGGTGGAAATCAACGCACAGTAGGAATCCCACAAGACTCTATGACGATCTCGGGTCTACAGACTAACCTGTACCAGTGTCATCAGAGAACTGCCATCTGACGTTAGGTATAATACCATCTGGGAGTTCTCGGCGAGTCCGTCCAGTGTACCCAGTCTCCACTGAGCACCCGTATACTGTCTCTGATGTCAAACACCAGTGGATATGGGATCATCCATCGCCCATCTACATGGGTCGAGAAACTATACGCTAGTCTACTCTGGTATATCGATGCCCTGTCTCAATACACCCACGACTAGGAACATTTGAAGGATGTACTTAACGACTACTCTGTCCCCACTAGTATGATCTGCATCATACTCCTGGTAGTCAAGTACCCATCCTAAGGGCTTTATCAACATGTAATATAGAGACAATCAGTGTACATGTTAAGATAAAGAGCAATTAGATAGCATACTATCATGTCGAGCAAGAAAGTCTTCCATGTATATGTCCAAGCATCCACTACAATATACATTGTATGTACAGTAATGGCCTCTAGGGCATACATATAACTAATAGTTATGCCAGTTCCCTACCGGTAAGGGCGGGCACAAGTACGTCGTCGTCGCGGTGGACTACTTCACGAAGTGGATCGAGGCCATTCCCATCAGGAAACCGGATGCCACCTTGACTATCAAGTTCCTGCAGAACAACGTGATACTCTGGTTCGGCATCCCGAGGTGTATCATCACCGACCATGCGACAAATTTCTAAAACGAAAAAGTTATGGAAAAAGGAGAATTTTAATCATTCAAAAGGTATTATGAGCTCCTCAGCCTTACATCAAAAAGGAAAATTTACAACAGAGGGGGAACGGGATTGAGGAAGTACTCCTGGTGATACTTAGAGTAGATTTTCGCCAAACGGGTCCAAGCCCCTGTAGCCCGTTCCCACCGATGCTGCTCGTGGACCCGGGAAGCCACAGAAGCATCCGACGCTCCATCCTCCGCTCCCTGGCTCACGATGTACCTATTTTGGAAGCACTCCAAAATGAATACCAAGGATCGGTCGTGTCTGGCCTTCGAGATGAGGCCTAGCATATAGATCGAGCGCACCTTGTCGAGCGCCTCATCCAGCAACTCCTCGGAGAGGGTGTTGTACAACCCCGGGGACCTCCTCCAAATTGCATACATCACCAACTGTAAGAGGGGAGACCGCCGAGGGAGAAGCCGGCCGAAGTGACCCTCGAGGCACTGAACCACATCCCGGCGCCTATCCCCATCCAGGGTCTGGTCATACATGAAGACGTCGTCGAAGGTGATGATCTCTTCGATCGAATACAAGGCATCAGTCATCTCAAAAAGCGACGCTAAAGAGTTGCTGTCTCCTTCTCTATTTTTAACCTCAAACAGAATCCCTAAGGACCCAAATTCGCACGTGCAGGGGCGCGAATCCAGGGATTCATCCAAATTACTCCAATAACGTAGCGCCACGTGGCGGGACTGATACGGCTCTTCAAAACGCTTCGCCTTCCCTATGCGTTCATGACACATGTCGCCTGCGACGGTCACTCTTCCCGATGTTCACACACCAGGGGAGGGCGGACAGAACCTCGCAAAATTGAGTAGCTACCCTGCTCGGTCCATCCTTGGCTGGTAATCTCTTACCCAACGACGCCAAGGATCAAAGCCCTCATCAAGAGGCCACCGACCAGCTACCCTGCTCGGTCCATCCTTGGCTGGTAATCTCTTACCCCACGACGCTAAGGATCGAAGCCCTCATCAAGAGGCCACCAAGCAGCTACCCTGCTCAGTCCATCCTTAGCAGGCCACTCTATGCCCTCCCGCGCTATGGATCAAAGCCCTCATCAAGAGGCCGCCGAGCAGCTACCCTGCTCGGTCCATCCTTGGCTGGTAATCTCTTACCCCACGATGCCAAGGATCGAAGCCCTCATCAAGAGGCCACCAAGAAGCTACCCTGCTTGGTCCATCCTTAGCATGCCACTCCATGCCCTCCCGCGCTAAGGATCAAAGCCCTCATCAAGAGGCCATCGAGCAGCTACCCTAGTCGGTCCATCCTTGGCTGGTAATCTTTTACCCAACGACGCCAAGGATCAAAGCCCTCATCAAGAGGCCACCGAACAGCTATCCTGCTCGGTCCATCCTTGGCTGGTAATCTCTTACCCAACGACGCCAAGGTTCTGGGCCCTCATCAAAAGGCCACCGAGCAGCTACCATGCTCGGTCCATTCTTGGCTGATAATCTCTTACCTCACCACGCTAAGGATCAAAGCCCCCATCAAGAGGCTACCGAGCAGCTAACCTGCTCGGTCCATCCTTAGCAAGCCACTCCATGCCATCCCGCGCTAAGGGTCAAAGCCCTCATGAAGAGGCCACCGGGCAGCTTCCATGCTCGGTCCATCCTTAGAGGGTGACCTCCTGCGCATCTTCACTACGCGATCCCCACGTCGACCTCGGGGCCATGGAGATACCGACCTTGCGTCGGTCTTCGCACACTTAGCAAATGGTCGAATTCAACTCGAAGTGCGATCGCCAGATGAAAAACCGATCTCCGACCTAATGCATCATGAAAGCAGTACCGCACAAATAAAAATTTTACGGGCGCAAACAAAAGGAAAATGTGCACGTAAAGAACACTGCAAAAAGATTTTATTCACAAGTCCGGAAATCTTTACAGAGGTATTAAGGGCTCCCCAGCCTTGCAAAAACGCCCGGAGGCTTACAAAATTTCAGCGCAAAAAAAAAATAAAAAAAATAAGGAGATGAGGAGGTTTAGGCCTCGGGGCCGGGGAGAACCTCGATGTGCTGTGCCTCCACCGCGACAACCGAGTTGGCATCTTGAAGGCCGGCTCCAACCGCAGAAGCCTCGGCGCCAGTGGCCGGGGCGATTGACTTCTCCCCAACGATCCCAATAGGGGCTTCTTCCCTTGCAGCACTTCTGGGGGCATCCCCCTGTAAGTGCATGGCGGCGCCCCGGCCTCCATCCCGAGACCAAAATGCGGAAGCGGTGATTTACTTTAACTTTTCAAACTCACACCACCGCGCACTATAAACCCGGATCGTGCCATTAATCTAGTCCTAGCTAATATGAGAAGGGGAAGAGAGATATACCGAGTGATCCGTGTCCTCCGGTCTTCTCGTCGTCGTACCGATCTCCCGCGGAATCTCCGGTCTCCACCTCGTCGCCGGAAGGGCACCACGTCGCCGGCTTCTTTTACGGGGTCCCACCTCTGGTCCGAGGCAACTCGGGAACGAAGTTGGCGAGTCGACGTGCCCAAGAATTGCTGTAGAATAAGTGTGGATTACTATGTCTCTTTGGGGTTGTCGAGGTTGCCATATGGTGGAGGAAATGATATAAGCTTTTGGAGATGGTGTTATGGGATTTTTCCAAAGCCAAAAGAGAACAAAATCCCACATATCAAATTTGGACAGCCCCTCCATGAGCTTGGCCGGCCATGGTATGGTGGGAGTGAGAGGAGAGAGTGTATCAATCAAAATGAATAAGAGTCTCACAAGAATAATGCAAGAGAGAGAGATCAAATGATATCATGAAAGAAAAAGATCACAAACACAAATCTACACTCCACCAACCTCATCATCTCATCACAAAGTCAAGCCATCATGAAAGAAGAAGTCAAATGGTCAAGGGATGGTGCAACCATCATGATCCAACAATATGCAAAGAACACCCTCCACAAATGCTTATTTGCACAAATGCAAATAAGTCCTCCTCCACCAAACTTCAGCCAATGAAAAATACAAAGAAATATGGCTGAAACGGAAAGCAAACTGGCAACTCCAGAACACTGATCCCGTAATAAATTACAGGAGAACCCTGCTACTGTGTATACACACCCGCATCTGTATTCCAACCGAATACAAATGCAATGAGACAAAATCTACACTGTACTATACTAGGATCCGGCTTAAACCAAAGCCCGCTAGTATAAACCCGTCCGATCATGATCCGTGCAATACCACACGTATCAGATCGAACCCTCCCATATCTCCATACGGCCTCTACAGCGTTTCGCCCGAAACTTAGGAAACTGGTCTGTGGGGGACTCTAAAGACTCGTCAACACCTTGGTTGTGGATTTAACCACTAGCACGTCAGAGGTATTAGCCTATACATAACGGGCTACCAGGTATTGACCAAAAGGGACGTCGATGAGCGAACTCATCCGGACACCCTACTGAGCCTGTCAGTGACAATATCCGTACAGTCCGGTCCGTTCGTCTATGAGCATCGCATGGCGGGCCTAGGGGGTTGGTAAAAGTCAGACCCCAAAAAGCGGTACAAGTCGTGTCGGAGTGTAGCCCAGAACACCCTGAGATACTACTGGAATACCTACCAGTAAATCTCCTGCCTCGGCCGAGGGCTTTGTGTAATGGCTCTCCTAGACACAGCGCGACCTTACCCCCAATACCGGGAGAGACAAACCCCTGAAGATCCGCTCACTGCCTCCATGTGGCTCAGGACTGTACCCAACTAAAACCTGTTTGCACGTCTCCTTTGAGCGTGGTAGGGTAGTAATCAAAGTACAGTGGGAACTCACACGAGACAAATGATGATCCTCAGGTCGATGAACTAACCTGTACACATGTCACCAGGGAACTGCTATCTGACGTCTGGTATAATCCCAACAAGCAGGTTCCCGGCGAGTCCTGTCCGGTGTACTCATAACCCAATGAGCACCTGTATGCAGCTTAGGTGAACCAACTGACACCAGTGGCTTGTGAGACCGGCCACCGCCCCTCGTCGGGGTCTCGACTGTATACACTAGTCTACTCTGGAGTATCGATGCCCTGTCTCGAAACTCCCACGACTAGGGACCTTTTAAGGATGTGCTTATAGACTACCAGCTCTCACGTATATGATCGCCCTCATATTGCTGGCAGTCAAGCATGAATCCTAGGGGCTCTATCAACGTGTAATAGTGACCTGTCTGGTCACCTAAAGCAGTACACGATGAAAAAGATAAACCAGATAGCATACTATCATCTTGAGTAAGACTGTCCTACCGGGATAGGTCCTCCCTCAATCATTGCAATCACGTGCCTGTGATCCAATAATTGACTCTGAGGGCACTATCTCCAACAATCTCCCACTTGCACTCAAGGCTAATTATTGCGATGTCGCATACTCACAGCCCGTGTTATACCGAACACCCAACTCCTCTACTTGTTAGTCTCACAAAGCTCGTTTGCAAAACTGTTGCGTTCGAGGAATAGCCTCAGTGAGTGGATCCGCTGTGATGTTTCTTTCTATGTCTCTCTATATCTCAAGTTCGCGGAGAATGCCATCTCCCGAAATGAGCAATACCTATCTTAGAATGTCTGGATGTCTGATGGGACCTAGCTCATAAATGAACTCCAAATCTAAACTTCTTAGACTGTATTGTCAACTGAACTTAATCAGTATCCTGCGCCATGCCTCCCTCAGTATTTCCTTGGACCACCTGTCCAAAATGCTGCCCCTCGTCAGAGGGAAAACTATAACTCTGACAACCTCCCTGTCGTCCAAGTCACCTTGGAAGCCTGGAATGATAACTGTCTCCCGAATGAGGCTGTCGTTATCATATCCCTAGAACATCCACTTATGTTCTAAAACTGCTTCCGACTGTTTCTCCAGGATTGGATCTGTTAGTTGTATGTATGCCCTAGAGGCCAGTATTGTACAGATGTTGTATATTATATTGGATGCTTGGACATATATAGAGATGACTTTCTTGCTCGAGATGATAGTATGCTATCTGGTTACTCTTTATCTTAACATGTACACTAGTCTCTTTATACTGTCTTGTAGTTACATGTTGGTAAAGCCCTTAGGATATGTACTTGACTACCTGGACTGTGATGCAGATCATACTAGTGGGGACATGGTAGTCCATAAGTACATCCTTCAAGGTCCCTAGTCGTGGGTGTATCGAGACGGGGCATCGATATACCAGAGTAGACTAGCATATACGCTTCTCGACCCATGTGATGGGCGATGGATGATCCCATATCCATTGGTGTTTGACATCAGAGATGGTATACGGGTGCTCAGTGGAGACTGGGTACACTGGACGGACTCGCCGAGAACTCCCAGATGGTATTATAATTCACGTCAGATGGCAGTTCTCAGGTGACACTTGTACAGGTTAGTCTGTAGACCCGAGATCGTCATAGAGTCTTGTGTGATTCCCACTGTGCTTTGATCTCCACCTTACCACGTCCATGAGGGCGTGCAAAACGGTGGTCTTTGGGTACAGTCCCGAGTCACATGGAGGCAATGAGCGATAGGAGGGGTTTCGTCTCTCCCGGTATTGGGGGTTGATGTTGCGCTGTGCTCGATTGGCCGTAACAGGGAACTCCCTGGCCAGGGCTGATCAGAGATTTGCTGGTAAGTGTTACCAGTAGTTTCTCGACCCGTTATGAGCCTCACATCGGCACGACTTATCGGTTATTGGGGTCTGACGTATACCACCCCTAGACTTGATATGCGACATATCAGACGAAGAGACCGGACTGTATGGTAAGTGTTACTGGTCAGATTCGCAGGAGTGTGAGCGGGCTAGCTCGTCGATCTTCTGATCACTCAATACCCGGGTGGCCGTTACATTTAGCAGACCGCTTGCGGCTTGTGGGTGCTTGATATGATCATCATCTGCTACCGGCGTATTGACGAGTCTTTAGAGTCCTACACAGAGGTTTCCTGGCTCAAGCGAAACGAAATAAGAGCGCATATGAGATATGTGCGGGACCGAGAATAATGCGTGTATGTGATACCGCATTTCATTCTCGCGATATATGTTTCGATTGGTGATATTCGATATGACCTAGTTATCGAATCATGGATTCGATAAATCGATACATTGGATTCTAGTCGGTTATGTGCGACATGACCGGATCATTGAATCAAATGTTGATTTAATGATTTAATGTATAATTATATATTTGATATATTACTTTGCATTAGCTAGTATTGGTTCACTTTATATGGATTTTCTCACTTGATGCACATTGTATATGTGATATACTTTTGTGCACATTTTTGTATCATGTTTGATGATACTTGATCATTTGGTTAAGTGTGAAGGATTAAACCATGGTTAAGTGATAATTAGGGTTTTTCTTAATCATTTCTTTATTTATTTGTTTGGAAATGATTATGATAAGAATGGTGGCTTTCTTTGTCTTTTAGTTGAAGCTTCATGAAGCTTTGACTTCTTAACCATTCTTGTCATCATGCTTAACCCTAACCCATCCATTAACCATGGTCTATTCTCTACACTTAACCCTAGTTAGAATTATCATAAGTATTCCATTTTCTTTTCATTTTAAAAAGACTTATCAAATTTCTAGCTCATCTTCTTCTTCATCTTCAAGTTTGAAACCTTGAGGCCATCAATGGCAACTTGAGCTTGAGAGTGAGAAATCCAATTCTAAAGAGAACCCACCTCCTATTTCTTCATCCTCTACCTCTTGCCAAGTAGTAGAGTGTGTTTCCTTCACAAGTTTCATCACTTTGTGAAGTGGGAGCTTGATCTAGCGATGCCTCGACGTAGATCATCTTCGGCATCGTCGTCGATGACCAAGCCCGTTCATTCTCCGATGAAGCCGAAGCTAGAGCCCGGGGTTCGACATGGACAGCGAGGAGACTTCGTTGCGGAGCCGTGGAGGTGGATATCCGGATCTACAAAGGTTGTAATTTCCATATCCTTGTAGTTAAGTGTTAACTAGTTTACTTTTCGCCTAGAATTCTAGCAACGATCCGTAGTCTAGGGTTTCTCGGCACCATATTTTTGAAAAATGGCATGGTTGATGCCTTGTGAGACCTCTATAGGATGCCTAGGAACCCTACAGTGGTATCAGAGCCTAGCTAGAGCCTTAGGTGAAGTCTAGACGGAGTTTGAAATCCGGACGAACCGAAAACCCAACCCCAAAATAGCTCTCTGGAAATTTTTCAAATTTGTGGTTTTTTGTCAATTAAAATTGCTTAAAAAATTCTGCAATGAAATCTAAGAATTACGATGCAAAAAGTTTCCCATGAACAGTGTTTTGTGCGGCGGAACCGCGGCACTTTGATGACGTCAGCCCTTGGTTTTTGCACAGTAATTCCTGATTAATTGTTCTGAGTTTTCTGGGAATTTTAATTTGACTCTAGAGTTGAGTATTATGGGGTTGTATAGGGGATCGTCGATTCGATCGGATTATCGAACTTTGTCTAAGTGTTTTCCGGATAATTTTTTTGAATATGTTAAAAAGTTCGACCGGATATAAATACCCAATCTTTCCCCTGCCAAAAATATCCAAGTGTTGGTTTATTGTGTGGTTTAAGGACGTTCTGAGTAGTGCAAGTAACGCGATGGTCCCTCTAGAAGACAACAAACCTTAACTCGATTATGTGACCGTCTTGAACTGCCCTTTGAACCTTCGGGTTTGGGGCAGTACGGCGTGCCACATGTGAGGCGTTGGCTTGACCCTTCTACGGCTGGACCGTTGGTACTGAGGCATGAAACGAATGTCTTTGAACCTATTTCATGTGTTGGATGGTTTCGGGAAAACTTGGGTGTTCGAATGTTCGATCGGAAAGTTTAATATATTCTATTTATCTGGAATGGGATACAATAATTGGAATTCACAAACAGTTATGTGATAACTGAATGAATGATATAAATCTAGCGGTTTAGTTTCATTTGATATTGAAAAGAGTTTTCGATAATGAGACTAAAATGCGGGATTTATATCTGTTAGGCATGTGATGTCTAAGTATTTCATTTGATTAGGCATGCGATGTCTAAAGAAGTTGCGGATTCCAATTGTTGTAGTTTTACACTTTCTTTTCTGTGACTGTAAGTGTAATATGTGATATCGCCGGTTTCGTTGCTATATGTCAACGACAATTGGGATGCGCATATTTACTTACGTTGATGACATGTGATGTTATGTGTTGCTGGATATGTTATATTGGATCGTCGTGTTCGAATAGCCGGGGGTTTTTATGTGAGATGAGTGTTTTTCATTTTCATTCATGTAAAAACTTGTATGTAATATTCTTCATTTGGGGCACTTCCAGGTAGCGGAAGTTGTCACCCTTTGTATATTATTTACTTTTCCGCATTAGGATAGACCCAAGGAGGGGAGCACAAGTAACCGGGTTCTGGGGTCCAGTGGGAGACCAACTCGAGGAGTCGAGTCCGGGTCTCCTAACCCTAGAATTGGCAGGGTTGCTTGCCGCTCTCGTAGGGGTCTAGGGGTGTGGGATTGGCTATTCATCACGACCGTGGAATCCGTGTTTTATACTGGCTCGTATTGAAAACACGGACGTCCTAGTATATCCAATATTTCATATGTTGATTCTGCTGCGATATATGTGTTGTGACTCTGTGATGGATATAGTATATAGTATATATGATATATTATATAGACGTTACTTATGTTTTGCACCCGCACTAGCCCTGCCCTGCTCTGTCGTTAGTTACCTAACCTAACGGTGCACGAGGGGACATCGAGGCGAATGCGGATGGCATAAGTGTACGTCATATCTATCTGTGATGTTTAGGTATTAAATGATGGGACTTCATTAATGTGATTAATGAAAGATAAGAAACCTAAGATGTTGTGGAATCGAATTTTAAAATAAAACAGGTAGCTACAGTTCTTGCTTTGCACAGCGGTATATATGATATACCCTGCACCTTATTCGATGAGGAAAGGACCGAGATCCCTTCACCGGGAGTGACTCCTTTAGCAATAACTGGCAGATGCTACACACTCGGTTTGCTTTTGACTGCTTTTTGGTTTTTTGCTTTGCACAGCGATATATATGATATATCCCGCACCTCATTCGACGAGGAAAGGGCCGACGATCCCTTCACCGGGAGTGACCCCTTTAGCAAGACTAGAAAAGCCTCAAAATCACTCCATTTCAAAACTTCATTTGATTCTACAACGATATCAAGTTCTATACGCTCATGGTTTTTATGAAAAACCTGCGTAGCCCTCCGTCATTTCAGATAAGTACTAGTTAGTATTCGTGCTGCGGTAGTTTGGCCTCCGTCAAGGCGCAGTGTACGGTAGCTAACTAGTGCTTATCTGCTTGCATATGATGCGATTGGATTAGGGTATTCGTACGGCGTTGTTTGGCCTCCGTCAAGGGTCGTGCGGGTGGGTTTAATTCAATCAGGAAATGACGGGTTGAACTTGACTAGCAGACTATGGGTTGTTTGGCCTCCGTCAAGGTCATAGGATGCTAGGGGCAAAATATTATCGGGAATTTCAAGTGTTGAAATTTGCAATGAGATTGCATACCTTCTATGAGATAGTTGGATCCCGATACCCGCTGCGAGTAAGAGTTACTCCTGGGAGAGTTTTACACATTGCAATTAGCTGATCAAGTAGGTGTCTAGAAAGGTGTCAACGGGGTTACGCCTCTGAGAAAACGAGGTTTACATTAATTGGGTTCGTGCGAAAGCACGGGGGACCTCCCTCAAAGTACCGACACTGGCCTGGCTGAAAGATTGGCGAACTTGTAGTGTGTAATTAATCCCGGCTAGTCTTTCCTTTTAGGGTTTGAAGGAAGATTTGATAAAAAGCAGTGGGAGCTATCCTGATTAGATAAGATAATAACCAATCTGATCTTGCACAAGCATACGCTAAAGTGTTTTCTTCTCTCTCTCTCCAGGTAGCGACCATTTCATGCCCTAATAAAGATAATAATATGGATGTATTGACCGAACCCGCATGTTATTCTATGCTGGGGAACGTTGGTTCCGTTCTTTCTTATAAGAGTTATAGGAATGAACAGGATATAAGGGAATACCAGGATTCCCATGCCACCCAAATGAAGAAAGTACATGTTGATGCATTTTCTTCGGGTGTGTTCGTTACTGAGAACTGTTTCTCCATTTGCTCTGCGTCCTGGGTATTGGATACCGGGTCGGGATCCCATATATGTAATCAGTTACATGGGCTTAGGAAAGGTAGAGAACTTGGAGAAGGTGATAAAGACATTAGAGTTGGAAATGGTGCAATTGTTGCAGCTAAGACTGTCGGGGAATATCACCTTGTATTACCAACTGGTAATACATTGGTTCTGAACGAATGCTATTACATGCCGAACCTGATATGCAACATTATATCGGTTTCTTTGCTAAGTAAAGAAGGATATAATTTTGTATTAAAGGACAATGTTATGAACATTTTCCATAACCAAAAGTTGGTTGGATCAGGCACGTTGTGCAATGGCATTTATGTTCTAAACCAATCAACAGTTCTGAGTATAACAAACACACACAAGAGGAAGAGTTCAGAACTGAACGATTCTTTCTTGTGGCATTGTAGACTAGGTCACATCAATGCGACACGACTGGCTAAGTTGCATAAAGATGGATATTTGAAACCTTTCGAATTTTCATCTTATGACACTTGCCAGTCATGTCTCAAAGGCAAGATGACCAAGACTCCATTTACGGGACACGGAGAAAGAGTTACCGAACTCTTGGGGCTGATACATAGTGATGTATGCGGTCCCATGTCTACACATGCCAGGGATGGTTCTTCATACTTCATTACATTCACTGACGATCTCTCTAGGTTCGGGTATGTATTCCTGATGAAACACAAATCAGAAGCTTTTGAGAAATTTAGGGAATATAAACAAGAAGTTGAGAACCAAACCGGAAAACGTATTAAAATCCTTCGATCTGATCGAGGAGGAGAATACTTAAGCAATGAATTCCTGGACTTCCTAAAAGGGAATGGGATTCTCTCTCAGCTGACTCCTCCATATACACCACAGCACAACGGTGTATCGGAGCGGAGAAATCGCACCCTATTAGATATGGTGCCCTCTATGATGAGTACAGCTGAGTTACCTATTTCCTTCTGGGGATATGCACTGGAGACTGCTGCATACCTACTGAATAGAGTTCCGACCAAATCAGTGCCTACCACTCCATATGAGATATGGAATGGCAAGAGACCATGTCTTAATTTTATTCAGATATGGGGTTGTCCGGCCTATGTTAAAACACAAAATCCGGACAAGCTCGAGGCAAGGTCTGTTCTATGTAAGTTTGTTGGATATCCCAAACATTTGCGAGGGTATATCTTCTACCACCCCGAGGAACAAAAGGTGTTTGTTTCTCGACATGCCACTTTCTTAGAAAAAGGTTTTCTTATGAAACAGATAAGTGGCATTGAGGTAGAACTGGAAGAGGTTCCAGCGACACAGACTACAACAGAAGATTTGGTTGAACCAGAGGATTCCGTAGTTCCCGATGAACCCCAGCCACTCCGCCGATCTAGTAGGGTTCCTCGCCAACCTGAGAGATACTACGGTTTTCTCATGGATGGTGGGAGCGAGGATTGCATCATGGAGGATGATGACCCGACTAGTTTCGAGCAGGCCATCACGAGTGCTGACTCAGTGAAATGGCTGGATGCTATGCGGTCCGAGATGGAATCCATGTACACCAACAAAGTATGGACTTTGGACGTTGCTCCTGAAGGGGTAAAACCCATTGGGAGCAAGTGGATCTTCAAGAAGAAACATGGTGTAGATGGGAAAGTGGAGACTTTCAAAGCTAGACTTGTAGCAAAAGGTTTTCGTCAAAGACCAGGTGTGGACTATGACGAAACCTTTTCTCCAGTGGCTATGCTTAAATCCATCCGGATCATGCTTGCCATCGCTGCTTATCATGATTACGAAATCTGGCAAATGGATGTTAAGACCGCCTTTCTAAACGGTGATTTAGAAGAGTGCGTGTACATGACTCAGCCAGAGGGTTTCATAGACAGTGGGAGCAGCGGAAAGGTGTGCAAGCTGCTTAAATCCATTTATGGATTAAAGCAAGCATCGCGGAGTTGGAACATCTGCTTTGACGTCGTTATCAAAGAGTTTGATTTCGTCAAAAACCCAGATGAACCTTGTATCTACAAGAAGGTGGCAGAGAGTAAGGTTGTCTTCCTCGTATTGTACGTGGACGACATACTCTTGATAGGAAATGATATTCCTATGCTGCAATCGGTCAAGCTCTTTTTATCACAAAGATTCTCAATGAAAGATCTTGGTGATGCCTCCTGCATATTGGGGATTAGGATCTATAGAGATAGATCCAAACGGATTTTGGGATTGTCCCAATCCAGGTACATTGACACCATACTAAAGAGGTTTAGTATGGAAGAGTCCAAGCGTGGGAACCTGCCCACGATCTCTGGAGTCACTCTCTCCAAAGAGATGTCTCCCAAGACTGATTTGGAGAGAGCTCGCATGCAAGGGATACCCTATGCTTCGGCAGTAGGCTTTATCATGTATGCGATGCTATGTACCAGACCCGATGTAGCATACTCACTAAGTGTAGTGAGTAGGTATCAAGCTGATCCTGGAGAGAATCACTGGACAGCTGTGAAGAGCATTCTCAAGTACTTGCGAAGGACTAGAGATATGTTCTTGGTGTATGGTAACGGAGAACTCCAAGTGGAGTCCTTTACCGATTCGAGCTTCCAGAGTGATAAGGACGACTCTAAGTCGCAGTCGGGATTTGTCTTTACCCTTTACGGAGGGGCGGTTAGCTGGAAGAGTTCCAAGCAGGAAACCGTGGCAGACTCGACGATGGAGGCTGAATACATCGCTGCCAATGATGCTGCTAAAGAGGCTGTCTGGATCAAGAAGTTCATTACTGAACTTGGAGTGGTTCCATCCATTGAGCGTCCAATACCTTTGTATTGCGATAACAATGGAGCGGTGGCTTTGGCCAAGGAACCCAGGTCCCATCAGCGATCCAGGCATATTCTGAGGCGGTATCACCTGATCCGGGAGATAGTTGATCGCCGGGAGATCGAGGTCAGGAGGGTTGACACGAAGAACAACACGGCGGATCCACTCACGAAGGCCATTCCCCAGATACAGTTTGAGAGACTCTTCGGGATGCTCGGTATGCGATACTACAGCAACTGGCCCTAGTGCAAGTGGGAGATTGTTAGTTGTATGTATGCCCTAGAGGCCAGTATTGTACAGATGTTGTATATTATATTGGATGCTTGGACATATATAGAGATGACTTTCTTGCTCGAGATGATAGTATGCTATCTGGTTACTCTTTATCTTAACATGTACACTAGTCTCTTTATACTGTCTTGTAGTTACATGTTGGTAAAGCCCTTAGGATATGTACTTGACTACCTGGACTGTGATGCAGATCATACTAGTGGGGACATGGTAGTCCATAAGTACATCCTTCAAGGTCCCTAGTCGTGGGTGTATCGAGACGGGGCATCGATATACCAGAGTAGACTAGCGTATACGCTTCTCGACCCATGTGATGGGCGATGGATGATCCCATATCCATTGGTGTTTGACATCAGAGATGGTATACGGGTGCTCAGTGGAGACTGGGTACACTGGACGGACTCGCCGAGAACTCCCAGATGGTATTATACCTCACGTAAGATGGCAGTTCTCAGGTGACACTTGTACAGGTTAGTCTGTAGACCCGAGATCGTCATAGAGTCTTGTATGATTTCCACTGTGCTTTGATCTCCACCTTACCACGTCCATGAGGGCGTGCAAAACAGTGGTCTTTGGGTACAGTCCCGAGTCACATGGAGGCAATGAGCGATAGGAGGGGTTTCGTCTCTCCCGGTATTGGGGGTTGATGTTGCGCTGTGCTCGATTGGCCGTAACAGGGAAGTCCCTGGCCAGGGCTGATCAGAGATTTGCTGGTAAGTGTTACCAGTAGTTTCTCGACCCGTTATGAGCCTCACATCGGCACGACTTATCGGTTATTGGGGTCTGACGTATACCACCGCTAGACTTGATATGCGACATATCAGACGAAGAGACCGGACTGTATGGTAAGTGTTACTGGTCGGATTCGCAGGAGTGTGAGCGGGCTAGCTCGTCGATCTTCTGATCGCTCAATACCCAGGTGGCCGTTACGTTTAGCAGACCGCTTGCGGCTTGTGGGTGCTTGATATGATCATCATCTGCTACCGGCGTATTGACGAGTCTTTAGAGTCCTACACAGAGGTTTCCTGGCTCAAGCGAAACGAAATAGGAGCGCATATGAGATATGTGCGGGACCGAGAATAATGCGTGTATGTGATACCGCATTTCATTCTCGCGATATATGTTTCGATTGGTGATATTCGATATGACCTAGTTATCGAATCATAGATTCGATAAATCGATACATTGGATTCTAGTCGGTTATGTGCGACATGACCGGATCATTGAATCAAATGTTGATTTAATGATTTAATGTATAATTATATATTTGATATATTACTTTGCATTAGCTAGTATTGGTTCACTTTATATGGATTTTCTCACTTGATGCACATTGTATATGTGATATACTTTTGTGCACATTTTTGTATCATGTTTGATGATACTTGATCATTTGGTTAAGTGTGAAGGATTAAACCATGGTTAAGTGATAATTAGGGTTTTTCTTAATCATTTCTTTATTTATTTGTTTGGAAATGATTATGATAAGAATGGTGGCTTTCTTTGTCTTTTAGTTGAAGCTTCATGAAGCTTTGACTTCTTAACCATTCTTGTCATCATGCTTAACCCTAACCCATCCATTAACCATGGTCTATTCTCTACACTTAACCCTAGTTAGAATTATGATGAGTATTCCATTTTCTTTTCATTTTAAAAAGACTTATCATATTTCTAGCTTATCATTTTCTTCATCTTCAAGTTTGAAACCTTGAGGCCATCAATGGCAACTTGAGCTTGAGAGTGAGAAATCCAATTCTAAAGAGAACCCACCTCCTATTTCTTCATCCTCTACCTCTTGCCAAGTAGTAGAGTGTGTTTCCTTCACAAGTTTCATCACTTTGTGAAGTGGGAGCTTGATCTAGCGATGCCTCGACGTAGATCATCTTCGGCATCGTCGTCGATGACCAAGCCTGTTCATTCTCCGATGAAGCCGACGCTAGAGCCCGGGGTTCGACATGGACAGCGAGGAGACTTCGTTGCGGAGCCGTGGAGGTGGATATCCGGATCTACAAAGGTTGTAATTTCCATTTCCTTGTAGTTAAGTGTTAACTAGTTTACTTTTCGCCTAGAATTCTAGCAACGATCCGTAGTGTAGGGTTTCTCGGCACCATATTTTTGAAAAATGGCATGGTTGATGCCTTGTAAGACCTCTATAGGATGCCTAGGAACCCTACAGGATCAATGTTAACTTATTGCATCTAGTGCAAAAACAACATCTGGTGTGCTACTTGACATCTCATGATTGACTCAATTGCCTAAACAAGTGATCTGCCAATCATGCACATCCCTCTCCCCTTTAGTCTGTAAGACACCTTTAGAGAGGGTGACTCCATCATCTGCAGGTACACTACCATGCCAGGAGTCGTCCATTCTAAATACTCTTAGAATGCTGTCTAAGTACCCTTAATTGGGAAACCACCCAAATCTAGATCTAAAACCATAGATCTAGTAACCAGTATGTCTGATATAATGTCCAAGTCCCATGTGGAGAAAACACTGTGTGACGACCAAAGTATAACCGATCGTAGTATAGGAACATCACTTCCCACTCTGCGTATGTCATCCAAATGTCAGGACATCACACCCTACTACCTACTTAACAGATTCATCCCCTATTCTGATGAAGTCAAACCTATGACTGTCACATCAGAAATAGATGATCTATCTCCGCTACATCTGCTTTAGTCTATAAATAGATATAAGCCACTTGTCCACCAATGCTTCCGCTGCTCCCACTGACCACGACAACCCTCTGGCAGAGTCATATAGACGTACACTTCTAAAGCTAGTTTAGAACGACGCTATACTCATCCTCCTGCCGGGTCTCACGGTCTGGAACAACAGCAATGGCAAATCTGGGTAAACAAGAACCTCCCTGCCACCGTCCTTGAGGCTACCGGAGTACCTCTCGGGTGCCTGAGATTACCCACCGTATCTGCGGAGTGGCCAATGGAATGTCAAACCAGATTGAATCTTTAGGTTCTTTATCAAATCTTACGTAATCGTTTGCGGTTCTGGAATTACTTCCAGTTCTACCATACTCCCACTACTGTTTTCTGAAAAAATCCATTTTTGTTAAAACTGTGGAGAGTCAAGAACAATATCACTATTGATCTTCCAGATGGTAGAAAGTCAACCCTCGTCATAGCCTGGGTCAACCCACAAACAGCCATTACAGAAACGTGCTTTGAGTTATCTAGAGTCTGGTTTTAAGCATATGCCAGACAACTCCCCATACCTTAACATCGTTAAGATACGAACTGTTCTATATCCAATATAGGACCAGAGGCACTGATTTAATTGAACCAGATTCAAATCATGCATCTATCTCCAGTGTATGTCAACTAAATGGAAGGAGGCCGATCAACGTTACTCAACTTAGGAGTGCTTCCAATTATGAGTAACCTGAAAGAGAAGCAAGTTCTCTTAATCATTACTATCAACTGAATATCATACACAAGTATCTACATCTTCGATCAACTTGAAGAATCCCGATACTTGCAACACCTGGTTCTCTACTTTATTCATATACCTATAACTTCTCAAAACTTGGACCCTGTGTTTCTACGAAACACCTGTCTAAAAAAAGTAAACCGAATATAGTACGAGAACCAACCCCTCTGTCCTCATGGACACTGGACAATATACAATACTCTGTAGAAGTCCCTTGAGTCTAAAAACTCACTCCCTGTGTGTTGTAGGTTGAAAACTGTACTTATGATTAAGAAGAATTACACCGCTGTTTAATGCTCCTTACCTAACCATCAACTGATATAGGTAAATGTCATAGACATAATTTCAAAAAGGTACATCTCACTCTATAAAAATAGATGTACAGATATATCAATTTGAAATTGGTGCATAACAGCGGATATTCAAAACCAAATACTTGTCGTCCGGAAAACAACCTAGGTGACTTCCTCAAATATCACCAATTACAACGAATTCCAATATAATGAGGATGATCACCTAATTCCCAATAACTTACTCCCCCTCATAATCTGTAAACCATACAGATGTGAGAATCATACCAGGTAAATACATACCCTGGAGCAAGTGTCTAATTGGGAAATCAGTTTTCCTTTAACAGTACACAGTGAAACTGAAACATTGAAATGTTTCGATGGGGTATCCTGGTATTCCTAGTAATGCCTCTTCCATTATCAGATTCACAACTGTAACCGTATATTTCTATGCCATCTCTCCACATCCCTTCATACGTCTTTAGTCATTACCTTCTGCACACCCTTTTAGGCCAAATGGTTTTCTTCCTTCCCTACCGTTCGGCACCAGCCTATGGTTTGGAAGAAGACTATCCAATAATAATGGGTGTACTGTCCTAATCCTAGGAACACTCGCAATGCGAGAGAAGGTGAAGATAAAAGACACCTGAATAAACCTTATTCCTATTTCTCCTGAACCAGAATCCATCCCCGAACTGGAACAAGTTCCTTTCGAGTTCGTATATAACCATACGATGGAATATCCAATAAACTGTGGATCTTCGTAGTGATACGGAGTGTTCTGGAGAGATACAAAGGTGAAGTGGGAGTGGTATTGAAATACCTGGTTTGGTCGTGAATATCAGTCGCAATTTACTTTGCCCTCCTTCTAATCCCTTTCTTTGTCTTTACATAATACCTTCTGTACACCATCGTTAGGCTAATTGGTTTTCTTCATTCCCTACCGGTCGGTACCTGCCTACGGTTTGGAAGAAGACAATCCAATTTGCGTAATAGGTGTGCTATCTCCTAAACCAAGGAGTACTCGCAACCTGAGAGAAGGTAAAAGGAAAAGACAACTGAATAGTCCTATTCGTTTTCTCCAGAACCGGAAACCATCCTCGAATAAATCCCTTCGAGTTCGTATATAACCATATGATGGTTTTGTCCAATGGAAGTGGACGTTCGTAGTAATACGGGGTGTCCTGGAGAAAAGGGTAAAAGTAGGAGTGGCAATGAGGTCTGCAAGTCTGACAATCCAAAAGCCAGTGTTAAGAAGGTTCGGTTAATTTTAGTCTCTGAGTCATAGCCTAAGGTCGGGTCAATGGTCGCTGCCAAAGAGAGAGAGAGAAAAGAAAAACTTAGCGTACACTCTAACCTAGATCAGAATGGTTACCAATTTATCTAATCAGGAAACCTCCCACTGTAACCTCAAATTCTTCTCCAAACCTGAAAGAAGAATTAGTCGGGATCACCCGAGGAGTAAACCAACTCATCAGTGGGAATCGGGATCCAACTATCATCGCATGATAACGTGACGGAATCCGCTCACGCCATCACACTCCAGAAGGTATGCGCATATCTGGAAAGTTTCAGTTTCTTTTGAAACTCCCGATGTGATTTTTGCCCCATGCTCTTATGACTGATTTTGGCCAACAAATCATAAGTCACATGTCAAGTTCTACCCATCATTCTCCAGGTTAATTTGAGCCCACCCGTACATACCTTTGACTTTGGCCAAAATAGTAGTACGACTGCCCCAAACCAACGCATCTATCTATGCTGCATATGAATACCCAATAGCTACCAATCACTGTGCCTTGACTTTGGCCAACATACACAGCTTGAATACTATTGACCTCCCATATGAAACGACGGAGGGCTACGAATGGTTTCTGGCGAAAACCTTTAACGTAATGAACTTGATATCATTGAAGGAACGGATAGCTTTATAAAAATATAGTGGCAAAAACCAATGCTAAAGAGGTCACTCCCGGTGAAGGGATCTCGGCTCTTTCCCCGTAGAATGAGGTGCAGGATATTCCAACTGAATACCACGATGCAAAGCAAAAGTAATCGGCTATAGTGAAGTTATTACCCTGATGCAAACTTCTGTCCAAGGGGTCACTCCCGGTGATGGGATCTCGGCCCTTGCCTCGTCGACTGAGGAGCAGGATATTCCAACTGAATACCACTGTGCAAAACAAAAGTGAATGTCCTTGCAATAACAGCTTTTTGAAAAAGTTCCAACAACATCAGATTAGGTTTGTTTTCAACTTGCATTGATCCGAATCAACGCAGTCCCATCAATTGATCACACCACAAAGAACGAAAATATACTGATGTACGTATATGCCATCCGCATTCGCCACTTGGTCCCGTCATTACCCGTTAGGTTAGCTAACTAACGACAGAGCGGGGACTGGACTAGCGCAGATGCAAAACATATACAACATCTACTAATATATATATCAATATATAATATTTCGCTCAAGGCGTGATAAAATGCAACATCACAGAAATGTACAGCATCACAGAACAATACAGATATCTGGGATCCCCGGGTTTCACAGAGCCGCTAAAACCCGACGTTCCCCTGGTCGTGTGGATAGCCTGTGCAATAAAATCCTAGACCCCTACGGACGCGGCAAGTCACCCGCCAAAACCTGAAGCGAGGCAGCCCCCTTCAGCAACGTGAATGGACCTCCCAACACTTCACGGAATCCGGTAACTTGGGTACCCCTCCTGGGTCAACCTGTACCCCCTACGAGTGCGGCGAATAGCCCGCCAATTCTAGAGTGAAGCCCCCTCCGTCTCAATGCCATGAGATGCGGGCTCGTTGCCCTCTAGAACCCGGCTATCCGTGCACCCCTCCACTGGGTAATCCTAGTACAGAAAGTAAAATATACATACAACGGGTACATCGACCGCAACCTGGTCATGCCCCAAAAGAATAATACAAACAGGCAGTGACGGCAGTCCACATGTCGGACGCTCGCTGATTGTTATGTAAAATTCGAGACTGTGTAAGTAAATCAATTCAAATGATCCCTGGTAACGGTTTCATTTGATTGAATTGAAGTTCTTGTTTGTATAAATCGAATAAAGCGAATAAGTTTGTCGGTAATATTGAATAAGATTCACAATCAAAGAATTATATTTGACCGCAATCAATTACGGTGTCAGTTGTAGATCGTAAGCGAGTGCGGATCGTCCATAGGGATTGTGCGATTCGTTTCTATGTTTAATTTGTTTGAATTGAAAAGTTAATTGCGAAGAAAAGAAAGCATGATTCAAGATTTATCAATTGTTCAAGTGTCACTATTCTATTCAAGAATCAAGAAAAAGATAAACAATCAAGAATCGGGTTTCGATGATATTTCCAACCAAATGTAAAGAATCTAAATGAGGCTCGTAGGAATCGATCGGATCTATAGACGTGATGTAATCTCAAGATTTCGTGTTCTTGTCCTTCGAAAAATTGATACTAGATCGATGATAATCGATGAGAGTTAGGGCTTTCTCGTGAAACTAGGGTTTCATCATTTAACCCTTGTTCTTTCGTCGATATCATTCACATTCTAGCCTCTAGCAATTTCAAGAAATGATTTAAGATATATTACATCATCATTCTATTGATCGTCTCAACTCCTCGACGAGCGGAGTATTACTCAAACATCACAACAAGAATTACAACTAGAAATTTAGATCGAATCATGATGCAAGAATTTAAAGAAAACAGGATAAAAGAGTATCACCTTTTATTTATATCAACAATTTGATTACAGTCGCTCAAGAACTACAAGAGGAAGAACTAAATTGTCGATTTGGCGTCGCCCGGCTCCGTGAGTCGCGGATCGGCTTGGACCACTTGCTCTGTTGAAGATCTGCTCGGCTCATAAAAGGTTGCAAGGCTTCTTGCTTGATGGGGTACTCGGGATCTTGGCTTTTGATTGGAATTAGGGTTAGGGTTTCACACAAGCCTTCTCACTAGACTTGTGGAAAGAGATGAAGAATGAGGTAGATTGGCTACTAAAATGAACTAATGGAGGGATCTATCCATCCTTATTACAAGTGAGCCTAGGGTCTTATTTATAGATCTCCCAAACCCTAGGTCTAGGTTTGAAATTACAATTCCCTCCAAAAGTTGTTGAGGCTTCTAGAAGGTAGTTTGTGAGGAACTAGCTTAGGCTTTAAGCTAGGATTGTTTAAGCTTAGAAACCCTAGTTTGCTGATCTGGCAGAAGTCTCTGGAGTCTTCTGGAACTTGAAGTACATGAGCTGAATGTAGGAGCTGAGGTAAGCATTGTGCAGCAAAATTTGGTGGATGACGTGGCAAGACGGCCGCGGAACCGCGGCGCAAGCCGGCTCCGGCCGCGGTTCCGCGGCCAAGTAGTGGCTTCATGGCTTGGTCTTTCTGGTGTGGTCTTGGGACAACATTTGGAGCTTAATCTGATATGTTGATTTGTATTTTGCCCTTTGGATTAATACCAGAACTGAAATCATTGTGTTGGCGTATCTTTTAGCGGTGTAGATTTGAGCAAGCTTCTGATTTTCCTGCACAGACTTCAAAACACGGGATGCGATATATAGAAATGATGCCATGTTATGAAATGCACTCAATTTCCCTAAAAATGCCGGTTTTAAGGTCTAACACATGTAATATGATATTTTGCGACAGATTTTCTAATATGTGAAATATGAATGCCGAACACTTTTATATGAATGCGAATGATAGGGAAATTGCCGGTTAAAAGATGCAATATTTTCGACTAATCAAATTCCCCCAAACTTAATTTCGATCGTCTCGAGCGAACTGTTTTATTAAAAATAGAAGGAGAAAATAAAGAAAGAAAAAAACAAACTAGCACACTTTCGTAAGCAACACGATTGCACTGAGCACGTGCAACAAGCCTTTAAACCTCTAGGTGTCCCTAGTAGGAGGAGTGTTGTCTCCTGAGGGTTTTCAGCGGATTACACCCACAAAATCCAATAATAAAAGAAAGATCATGAATATTACATTTAAAGAAAAGAATCGTAAAAGAAAAGCTTTGAAAATTAGGGTTTCCAACTAAGCTAGCTTTTCGATTGTCATGAGCCCTATCTTAATGGTCATGAAAAAATGTCAGAAATCACGTCCTCCCTCAATAAAACATCGTCTTATTCTTCATTCCTATCTTTCTTCCAACCATTGATCATATAACCCTGCGTGTGTGTAAAGGACATCCCTACACCCGGAGAATTCAATTCAAGCTATCATAGTCTTGCCCATCAGCCTCAGTACTTTTTAATTAATGAATATTTAGATGAGATTGCTCACACACTTTCATGCGACCGTTAATACTTCTTGAGGTACTAACCGACCGATTACTCCTGTGCTTGCTTACTTGCTGTATTTTCCTCGTCTTGCACCACCTCAGGCATAGCAGTGACTCCCAGACCAGTTGGCCTTAGGGCACTAGGTGAAGAAGCACCCTCGCTATACATTTTTATTGCCCTTGGTGATAACAAAACCAGTGTCCATTTTTCTCACCACTTTATTTTTTTATTCATTTTTTTTCTTTTTATTTCCTTCATACATCGGCTTTAAGACAAGAGCATTTCAAGGTATTCTCTACTATCCCAGGCTTCAAGACGTGTGTAAGTGCGAATAGCAGGGTAGCAACGTTCAAAATGTTTGGCTTCCAGAATAGAAACTATTTTTCAGACTTATTTTTATCCTCAGATTAGTGACGTCCTTCATCTTACTAACCCTTGGGACAACGGCTCATAACTACTTATTACTAGTTCGTATAAGAAAACTTCTAATTTTCTTAGTTTTCTTAAATTTTTCTAATCTCATGGATGCAATTTTTCACTATCTAAACTTTTATTATCTTATTTATGTACAAAAAAATTTGTAAATATTAAAATATTTTTATATTTGAAAATTTTTAAATTTTTGTGGGTTTTGAAAAATTTTAAATTTTTATGGATTTTTAAAAGAAACGTTTTGTGCTTATGCAGATGATATGCAAATGATGCAAAAATAAGCACAAACCTCCCCCAAACTTGTTTTCAACAGTGTCCTCACTGTTGCCAATCGCTATACCTACAAAAACTGTAAGCCTAGGGGGAATTATTAGTGGGGGCAAAATATATAAGTGAAGAACTTCCTCCAAACTTATTCTTTTCACTCACCTTCATTCAAAACATGATGCAGTGATATACAGGATATGAAGGTGAGACGGAGGAATTTTAATCCAAATAAACTGGCTCTTGTAAGAACAAGAGCTCCTCCGTGGGGTCGGTGGAAAAATACGGCTTTAGTCTTTGTCCATTCACTTTGAAAAATGTGCCGTTTTTAACATTTTCTACTTCTACTGCCCCGTGCGGGTATACAGACCGCACAACAAAAGGTCCTTTCCACCGAGATCGGAGCTTACCCGCGTGAAGGTGTAATCGTGAATCATAAAGAAGGACTTGTTGATCAGGTGAAAATGTTTTCCTAAAAATGTTTTTATCGTGAAAAACCTTAGTCCTATTCTTTACAATTACAGCGTTACCATAAGCTTCATCACGGAGTTCGCTTAGCTCATTTAGTTGCAGCTTCCGAAAGGTGCAGGCTTCTTTTAGATCAAAGTTTATTTCCTTTATAGCCCACAATGCTGTATGCTCTATCTCGACGGGTAAATGACATGCTTTTCCAAACACTATCCTATATGGAGACATCCCTAGCTCGGTTTTATATGCAGTTCTGAATGCCCAAAGAGCATCCGTCAGTTTGGTCGACCAGTCTTTTCTATTCTTAGCAACAGTTTTCTCCAGGATAAGTTTGATTTGTCTGTTTGAGATTTCAGCCTGCCCGCTCGTTTGGGGATGATAGGGTGTAGAAAGTCGGTGGTTGATTGCGTATTTTCGCATCAGAGTCTCGAAAGATCTGTTGCAGAAATGTGTCCCATTATCGCTAATAATAGCGCGTAGGTGTCCAAATCGCGAAAAGATATTCTCTTTCAAGAACTTAATGACAACTTTCCTGTCATTAGTGCGACATGGAATGGCTTCAACCCACTTTGAGACATAATCAACCGCCAGCAGTATGTACAAATTCGCGAAGGAGTTGGGAAAAGGACCCATAAAATCAATGCCCCAAATATCGAATATTTCAACAACCAGAATGGGTTGCTGAGGCATTTCATTTCTCCGGAATATTCTACCCGTGTACTGACACTGTGTACAGGTTTTGCAATAGTCAAATGCGTCCTTGAATAAGGTCGGCCAATAAAATCCACATTGCAAAACCTTTTCCGCCGTCTTTTTAGGACCGAAGTGACCCCCACAGGCCTGATCATGACAAAAAGAAAGAACACTCTTGAACTCTTCTTTCGGGACACACCGGCGAATGATCTGATCAGGACAATATTTAAACAAATATGGATCATCCCAGTAAAAGTGTTTTACTTGGGATAGAAAACGGTATTTGTCCTGTTTTGACCAATCGCTCGGTATAAGTCCCGTGACAAGATAGTTCACAATATCTCTGAACCATGGTTCATTGGATACGTTCAAGAGTTGTTCATCAAGGAATGAGTCATTGATCGGCAGAGTCACAGGGGAAGAAGAGATGCGTGAAAGATGGTCGGCTACAACGTTTTCACATCCTTTCTTATCTTTGATAACAAGATCAAATTCTTATAACAGTAGGATCCAACGTATTAGTCGACCTTTTGCATCTTTCTTTGCCAGAAGATGTTTTAAGGCGGAATGGTCAGTGTACACAACTATAGGAGAGCCAATTAAGTAAGGCCTGAATTTTTCTAATGCAAATACAGCCGCTAAAAGTCCTTTCTTGGTGGTTGTATAGTTGATTTGAGCATCATTCAGGGTCTTACTTGCATAGTAGATCACGTGTGGCATCTTTTCAATGTGCTGTCCTAAGACTGCACCTACTGCAAAGTCGGATGCGTCACACATCAGCTCAAAGGGGTAGTCCCAATTTAGAGATGATAGAACGGGGGCTGAAGTGAGTGAGTGTTTAAGTGAGTCGAAAGCTGTCTCACAGTCCGAGTCAAAGTGGAAGGTCGTATCCTTGGCCAGGAGAAGAGTTAAAGGTCTAGCAATTTTGCTAAAGTCCTTAATGAATCTCCTATAAAAGCCCGCATGGCCAAGGAAAGATCGAATATCTTTGACGCTTTTGGGATGAGGGAGGTTTTGAATGACATCTATCTTAGCTCTGTCAACCTCAATGCCTTTCTGTGAAATAACATGTCCAAGTACTATTCCTTCTTGGACCATAAAATGGCATTTTTTCCCAGTTCAAAGTCAAGTTCTTCTCTTTGCAACGAGTAAGAATAGCGTCAAGATTCACTAGGCAATCGGAAAAAGAGTCTCCAAAAATCGAGAAATCGTCCATAAAGATCTCCAGAAAATTCTCTACCATATCAGAGAATATCCCCATCATACACCGCTGAAAGGTAGCGGAAGCATTGCATAACCCAAAGGGCATGCGACTGTAAGCAAAGGTACCAAAAGGACAAGTAAAAGTGGTTTTATCTTGATCCTTTTTGGCGATGGGGACCAGATTATAGCCTGAGTATCCGTCCATAAAGCAATAATACTCTCGTCCCGCTAAGCGTTTAAGCATTTGATCAATGAATGGTAGAGGAAAGTGGTCTTTCCTCGTGGCCGCATTGAGTTTTCTATAATCAATACATACACGCCATCCAGTTTGGGTGCGTGTCTGAATCAACTCATTTGCCTCATTGGTTATAACAGTGATGCCGGATTTCTGAGGAATGACATGTATAGGACTCACCCATTGGCTATCGGAGATGGGGTATATAATACCATTATCTAGGCATTTGACGATCCCTTTCATCACCGCTTCCTTCATGACGGGATTTAACCGTCTCTGTGGTTCTCGGGTTGGTCTGGCATCATCCATCACATGTATATGGTGTTCAACTATCAAGAGACTGATCCCTTTGATGTCCACCATACTCCAACCGAACGCCTCTTTGTTAGATCTCAATACCGATAAAAGTGCATTCTCTTGCTCTGATGCTAGAGAGGCGGATATGATAACCGGTAAAGACTCATTCTCACCTAAATAAGCATATTTAAGATGAGAAGGTAAAATTTTGAGATCTAATTCAGGCGGAGAAATAATAGAAGGTGGGATCATCGAGTGATTTTTGGAATTACAAAGAAGCTCAGAGCCTGTGAAAGATACAGACTCGGGTGGAGTAAAGTCAGGAGTGCAGGACTCAAGTGTAGAAAAAGTGTCCTCACTAAGATCATGTGTAAGATCAAGCAGAGATGTGGTAATGTCGTCGAGATCTAGAAAGCAAAGATCCTCAGCTCCACAACTATCGTGAGCGATCTCGTGGACAGAGCACACATCTAAAATATGAGCAGAGGGTTCTGATGGCTGACTTCCAACTTTGTAGATATTTAGTTCAATGGTCATATTTCCAAATGATAAGTTCATTGAACCATTTCTACAATTTATAACAGCATTAGAAGTGGCAAGGAAAGGACGACCCAGAATCACCGGAATTTGGCCCCTGGGGTTTGCTACAGGCTGTGTATCGAGTACAATGAAGTCTACAGGGAAAACAAATTCCCCGACCTTTATCAACACATCCTCTAGTTCACCCTTTGGTTTGGTGATTGAACGGTCTGCCATTTGGAGAGTGCAGTGAGCAAGTTTCAACTCTCCAATCCCCAATTGCTCATATACAGAATATGGAAGTAGGTTAACACTTGCGCCAAGGTCTAAAAGAGCACGATTTATGTTTTTACCCCCAATAGAAATCGATATTGCAGGACATCCTGGGTCCTTTCGTTTCTTTGGTAGCTGGGGAATAAAAGCAGTGCTGATATTATTAGACATGAAGACCTTCTTCGGCACTTGAGTCTTCCTCTTCCCAGTGCACAAGTCCTTAAGAATTTTTGCATAAGCGGGGACTTATTGAATCGCATCTAGGAGAGGGATGTTGATGTTAACCTGTTTGAACATTTCTATAATTTTCTCCATATGTGGACTCGTTTTGTTACCCCTTAACCGATTCGGGTAAGGTGCTTTCGCAATGAGCGTCGGGTCCATCATAGAATAAGGAAGAGGGGGTAGACGAGATCCCAAAAGAGGTGCGGAGACCGTCTGTGGAGAACTAGAAGAGCTATACTGAGGTGTCGAGCCTAGTGGGAAATGGAGAATAGGGTCACGAGAAGTTGGTGGTGTAGAAGAACAAGGATCAGAAGGAGTAGTGTGTGTGTGTGGAAAGGTCTCAGCCGGGGCGTTGATATGATTTTCAGTATCATCAACTTCTTCCCCAACATGATTGTTCAGCACTCTTCCTGATCTCAACGTTGTGATGGCATTTACATTGTAATGCCCAGGATTCTATAGGGGTTGAGAGGGAAGTTTCCCTTTTTCTCTCGCACTCATTTCGGCTTTAAGTCGTGCGATTTCAGCTTATATCGTTCTGATACTCTCAGCTTGGGACGCTGAGTTTTTCTTTATCTCACCGACGGAAGATCTAACTTCAGCCGAAACCTCTATGAAATTTGACAAAAGTGATTTCATGGTTTGAGTGAATTGAGAGAACTCGTCAGAACAGGTCATAGGATTAGACTGTGCAGGAGTGTTGACCTGATTTTGGAAGTTTTGTGACTGATAGGGGTGCTGAGTGAGTTGAACGGGTTGCTGCGGTGGAGGAAGAGCCCTTTGAAATTGATTCGTGTTTGGAACCGTGTTTTGAGATTGGCTTTGGTTCCAAGCAAAATTTGGGTGATTCCTCCAACCCTGATTGTACGTGGAAGAATATGGGTCGTTTTGAGGTCTTTGAAATGCGGCATTTGTATGCTCGTGACCTTGAAACGCAGAGTTTAATGGACAATCTTCCGTTAAATGAGACGGATCATAACAGCACCCACAAACAGTTTTTGGGGAGCGACATTGGGTTTAGGGAGGCTGCTGCAAATTTGTGTTCCATAGCGTCGAGCTTCTTTTGCATTGCTGCCATCTCAGCTCGAACACCTATGGACACATCTATTTGGTGTATGCCACCCCTATTCAATGGTTGGGTTCCACTCTCCCACTGTAGTGATTTTTCAGCGAACTCTTCTAAATACTTCCAAGCTTCCCCATCATCTTTGGTCATAAAAGTACCTTGACACATGTTTTCAAGGCTCTGTTTAGTGTTTGGGTTAATGCCCTCATAAATGATTCGGCACAATTCCCATCTTGGGATGCCGTGATGAGGTCACTGAACCAATAGATCCTTGAAACGTTCAAAGCATTTTGAAAATGGTTCAGTAGGGAGCTGGGCAAATTGATTCAGTTCGCTACGGATTCGAGCTGTCTTTTGTATTGGGTAAAATTTCTTAAGGAATGCAGTGACGAATTCTTCCCAATTCGTAATAGAGTGTACGGTAGTGTTATATAGCCACTTCTCAGCTATATCGCACAAAGTAAATGGAAGAAGTCGTAGACGCATAGCATCCACTGAAAGTTGTGACGTACCCATCATTGCTCATACGTTTTCAAATTTGGTAATGAAAACGTAAGCGTCCTCAGTCTCGAGTCCGTGGAATTTGGGTAAAAGATTGATATACTGGGGCTTAATCTCAAAGTTATCCCCGTTGGCTGGTGGTGTGGATAAGCAGGTCGAAAGAGGACCTCGAATAGGGTAGCACCTCTCCTGGAGAGAGATGCGGGGTGGTTCTGCGCACCAACGGACGGTGGCAGATTAGGGTTAAAGAAGTTCGATGGATTCGGATCCATCGATGTGGGTGTGGTAGTGGGTAAAGGAAAGGTAAATAGAGAACTATCGACTTCGGAGTCGATAAAGGGTACGCGGACTAAATGGGCACTAGAATCCCGTGTCCAGCCTATCTTGCACTAAAATGGGTTAGTACAAGTGGCAGCGTTGACTTATAATTAGGGGTATGAATGAATGCGGTGTTTTCTTTGAAAAAAGGACGGATTTTTGAAAAAATGATGCGACACAACAAATGCAGCAACAAAGACCCTAGAATCTAGTGGTCACCTAGGTCCGGCTCTAGACCGCTCCTAACTGCCAAAAGACAAGTCGCAGGATAGAATCCTCCACTGCCTCTTTGTCCCTCTGTGGCCGGATAAGTGCCAGGTAAGTGGGAAGGTACTCCACTACGTAAGTGGGCCTAATTAAAAACCACTATCCTTAGACACACTCGCCTTAGACATCACAAGAAAACACGGATAAGCAATGAATTACCCACGGCCTTCTTCTGTCCTAATTGAGCGCGACGGTCCTTAGAGTCATCTCTAGATATTTTTTAATTAATGTGGGTCAATGCGGATGCAAGTTTTGCGATTTTTGGGGCCTAGGATGGGTAATGAACTCCCCACATAATTTGGATTTGGCCGTGCCCCTTAATTTCCGTATTTAGAATGCAAACAACCAAGAAACAAAATCATGCACAATTTTAATTTTTCTTTTGCGGCGCTGCGATTTATTTGCAAAGAAACCTGCAGAAAATTATTAGTTGGAGCTAAAAGAGGAGAGAGGAGAAGGTAAGAAGCTTACAGAGAAAAAATGGTACAGTGATCCCTTCAGGTAGCCGCGGAACCGCCGCAATAAGGGGGCTCCCACCGCAGAAACGCGGTTGAATGGTGAGATCACTCCACCAAAATTCACCAGGGAGCTTCTGTAGACTCCCTCTGCTCTCTGGTATATCCCAAATTTTTTTTCAAATTTCCAGCAATCTCCAGATCTCCTTGCAATGAACCACAACAATTCGTTTAGGGTTTGCATGAATTTTGATCTCAAAAATCACAATGGAATAAATCTTTCAATTCAAACTATAATAAGAAACGAATTAGCGCGCGATCCCCGGCAACGGCGCCATTTGATTTTAATGATTCTTTGTGTGTTGGTTTAAGAAAATGTATAGAATCACAATCAAAGAATTATATTTGACCGCAATCAATTATGGTGTCAATTGTAGATCGTAAGCGAGTGCGGATCGTCCACAGGGATTGTGCGATTCGTTTCTATGTTTAATTTATTTGAATTGAAAAGTTAATTGCGAAGAAAAGAAAGCATGATTCAAGATTTATGAATTGTTCAAGTGTCACTATTCTATTCAAGAATCAAGAAAAAGATAAACAATCAAGAATCGGGTTTCGGACAGTGTCACCCTTTTAGACCAAATGGTTTTCTTCCTTCCCTACCGTTCGGCACCAGCCTATGGTTTGGAAGAAGACTATCCAATAAGCATAATGGGTGTACTGTCCTAATCCTAGGAACACTCGCAACGCGAGAGAAGGTGAAGATAAAACACGCCTGAATAAACCTTATTCCTATTTCTCCTGAACCAGAATCCATCCCCGAACTGGAACAAGTTCCTTTCGAGTTCGTATATAACCATACGATGGAATATCCAATAAACTGTGGATCTTCGTAGTGATACGGAGTGTTCTGGAGAGATACAAAGGTGAAGTGGGAGTGGTATTGAAATACCTGGTTTGGTCATGAATATCAGTCGCAATTTACTTTGCCCTCCTTCTAATCCATTTCTTTGCCTTTACATAATACCTTCTGTACACCATCGTTAGGCTAATTGGTTTTCTTCATTCCCTACCGGTCGGCACCTGCCTACGGTTTGGAAGAAGACAATCCAATTTGCGTAATAGATGTGCTATCTCCTAAACCAAGGAGTACTCGCAACCTGAGAGAAGGTAAAAGGAAAAGACAACTGAATAGTCCTATTCGTTTTCTCCAGAACCGGAAACCATCCTCGAATAAATCCCTTCGAGTTCGTATATAACCATACGATGGTTTTTTCCAATGGAAGTGGACGTTCGTAGTAATATGGGGTGTCCTGGAGAAAAGGTTAAAAGTAGGAGTGGCAATGAGGTCTGCAAGTCTGACAATCCAAAAGCCAGTGTTAAGAAGGTTCGGTTAATTTTAGTCTCTGAGTCATAGTCTAAGGTCGGGTCAAAGGTCGCTGCCAAAGAGAGAGAGAGAAAAGAAAAACTTAGCGTACACTCTAACCTAGATCAGAATGGTTACCAATTTATCTAATCAGGAAACCTCCCACTGTAACCTCAAATTCTTCTCCAAACCTGAAAGAAGAATTAGTCGGGATCACCCGAGGAGTAAACCAACTCATCAGTGGGAATCGGGATCCAACTATCATCGCATGATAACGTGACGGAATCCGCTCACGTCATCACACTCCAGAAGGTATGCGCATATCTGGCAAGTTTCAGTTTCTTTTGAAACTCCCGATGTGATTTTTGCCCCATGCTCTTATGACTGACTTTGGCCAACAAATCATAAGTCACATGTCAAGTTCTACCCATCATTCTCCAGGTTAATTTGAGCCCACCCGTACATACCCTTGACTTTGGCCAAAATAGTAGTACGACTGCCCCAAACCAACGCATCTATCTATGCTGCATATGAATACCCAATAGCTACCAATCACTGTGCCTTGACTTTGGCCAACATACACAGCTTGAATACTATTGACCACCCATATGAAACGACGGAGGGCTATGAATGGTTTCTGGCGAAAACCTTTAACGTAATGAACTTGATATCGTTGAAGGAACGGATAGCTTTATAAATATATAGTGGCAAAAACCAATGCTAAAGAGGTCACTCCCGGTGAAGGGATCTCGGCTCTTTCCTCGTAGAATGAGGTGCAGGATATTCCAACTGAATACCACGATGCAAAGTAAAAGTAATCGGCTATAGTGAAGTTTTTGCCCTGATGCAAACTTCTGTCCAAGGGGTCACTCTCGGTGATGGGATCTCGGCCCTTGCCTCGTCGACTGAGGAGCAGGATATTCCAACTGAATACCACTGTGCAAAACAAAAGTGAATGTCCTTGCAATAACAGCTTTTTGAAAAAGTTCCAACAACATCAGATTAGGTTTGTTTTCAACTTGCATTGATCCGAATCAACGCAGTCCCATCAATTGATCACACCACAAAGAACGAAAATTTACTGATGTACGTATATGCCATCCGCATTCGCCACTTGGTCCCGTCATTACCCGTTAGGTTAGCTAACTAACGACAGAGCGGGGACTGGACTAGCGCGGATGCAAAACATATACAACATCTACTAATATATATATCAATATATAATATTTCGCTCAAGGCGTGATAAAATGCAACATCACAGAAATGTACAGCATCACAGAACAATAAAGATATCTGGGATCCCCGGGTTTCACAGAGCCGCTGAAACCCGACGTTCCCCTGGTCGTGTGGATAGCCTGTGCAATAAAATCCTAGACCCCTATGGGCGCGGCAAGTCACCCGCCAAAACCTGAAGCGAGGCAGCCCCCTTCAGCAACGTGAATGGACCTCCCAACACTTCACGGAATCCGGTAACTTGGGTACCCCTCCTGGGTCAACCTGTACCCCCTACGAGTGCGGCGAATAGCCCGCCAATTCTAGAGTGAAGCCCCCTCCGTCTCAATGCCATGAGATGCGGGCTCGTTGCCCTCTAGAACCCGGCTATCCGTGCACCCCTCCGCGGGGTAATCCTAGTACAGAAAGTAAAATATACATACAACGGGTACATCGACCGCAACCTGGTCGTTCCCCAAAAGAATAATACAAGCAGGCAGTGACGGCAGTCCACATGTCGGACGCTCGCTGATTGTTATGTAAAATTCGAGACTGTGTAAGTAAATCAACTCAAATGATCCCTGATAACGGTTTCATTTGATTGAATTGAAGTTCTTATTTGTGTAAATCGAATAAAGCGAATAAGTTTCTATGTGTCGGTAATATTGAATAAGATTCACAATCAAAGAATTATATTTGACCGCAATCAATTTCGGTGTCAGTTGTAGATCGTAAGCGAGTGCGGATCGTCCATAGGGATTGTGCGATTCGTTTCTATGTTTAATTTGTTTGAATTGAAAAGTTAATTGTGAAGAAAAGAAAGCATGATTCAAGATTTATCAATTGTTCAAGTGTCACTATTCTATTCAAGAATCAAGAAAAAGATAAACAATCAAGAATCGGGTTTCGATGATATTTCCAACCAAGTGTAAAGAATCTAAATGAGGCTCGTAGGAATCGATCGGATCTATAGACGTGATGTAATCTCAAGATTTCGTGTTCTTGTCCTTCGAAAAATTGATACTAGATCGATGATAATCGATGAGAGTTAGGGCTTTCTCGTGAAACTAGGGTTTCATCATTTAACCCTTGTTCTTTCGTCGATATCATTCACATTCTAGTCTCTAGCAATTTCAAGAAACGATTTAAGATATATTACATCATCATTCTATTGATCGTCTCGACTCCTCGACGAGCGGAGTATTACTCAAACATCACAACAAGAATTACAACTAGAAATTTAGATCGAATCATGATGCAAGAATTTAAAGAAAAGAAGATAAAAGAGTATCACCTTTTATTTATATCAACAATTTGATTACAGTCGCTCAAGAACTACAAGAGGAAGAACTAAATTGTCGATTTGGCGTCGCCCGGCTCCGTGAGTCGCGGATCGGCTTGGACCACTTGCTCTGTTGAAGATCGGCTCGGCTCATAAAAGGTTGCAAGGCTTCTTGCTTGATGGGGTACTCGGGATCTTGGCTTTTGATTGGAATTAGGGTTAGGGTTTCACATAAGCCTTCTCACTAGACTTGTGGAAAGAGATGAAGAATGAGGTAGATTGGCTACTAAAATGAACTAATGGAGGGATCTATCCATCCTTATTACAAGTGAGCCTAGGGTCTTATTTATAGATCTCCCAAATCCTAGGTCTAGGTTTGAAATTACAATTCCCTCCAAAAGTTTGTTGAGGCTTCTAGAAGGTAGTTTGTTAGGGGCTAGCTTAGGCTTTAAGCTAGGATTGTTTAAGATTAGAAACCCTAGTTTGCTGATCTGGCAGAAGTCTCTGGAGTCTTCTGGAACTTGAAGTACATGAGCTGAATGTAGGAGCTGAGGTAAGCATTGTGCAGCAAAATTTGGTGGATGACGTGGCAAGACGGCCGTGGAACCGCGGCGCAAGCCGGCTCCGGCCGCGGTTCCGCGGCCAAGTAGTGGCTTCATGGCTTGGTCTTTCTGGTGTGGTCTTGGGACAACATTTGGAGCTTAATCTAATATGTTGATTTGTATTTTGCCCTTTAGAATAATACCAGAACTGAAATCATTGGGTTGGCGTATCTTTTAGCGGTGTAGATTTGAGCAAGCTTCTGATTTTCCTGCACAGACTTCGAAACACGGGATGCGATATATAGAAATGATGCCATGTTATGAAATGCACTCAATTTCCCTAGAAATGCCGGTTTTAAGGTCTAACACATGTAATCTGATATTTTGCGACAGATTTGCTAATATGTGAAATATGAATGCCGAACACTTCTATATGAATGCGAATGATAGGGAAATTGCCGGTTAAAAGATGCAATATTTTCGACTAATCACTCGCCCCGCAATATCAAATGTACATAATACAACAAAAAATTGTACTAGCATTCCAACCAGGCTATCCCCCACGACCGATCCGCAACATCACAGCAATACACAGAACATCAACGTGAAGGTCACGTTCGCAAATCCGTCAACCGGGCTATAGCAGTTAGACAGGATTTACCGATCAAGTGACATTCACGGTCGCAGATATAATGTAAAAACTGTGAACTAATGTGTTTAATATATCCGATCGATCAAATTTTACCAGGTGGGCCCTAAGCATTACTGTAGCAGATAAAGAAATTCTGGGCCCAAAAAGAATGTTCCAAAAACCCTATTTTCTAGTCCGGAGCTTTCTGCAAAATTTTGGTAGACTGAACAGTTCAAGTCGCGGCGGAACCGCGGCCCAAGCATGGGTTTGGCCGCGGTTCCGCGGTGGTTTAGACTGTTCACGAAACCAAATTTTCACAGAATTCTTAGAATTCCATGCACATCATTCTGAAACAACCTGAAAAAATTTTCGAGCCAGAAAAAAATCGACAGAAACTGATGCTAGGAAAAATACGGGTTTTAGAATTTTGTTCGATCGGAAATGTAAACACATTAGACCAAGCTAGACTATGTTAATGGCGAGTCTCTGATACCACTGTAAGTGTATGGCGGCACCCCGGCCTCCATCCCGAGGCCAAAATGCGGAAGCGGTGATTTACTTTAACTTTTCAAACCGGCACCACCGCGCACTATAAACCCGGATCGTGCCATTAATCTAGTCCTAGCTAACATGAGAAGGGGAAGAGAGATATACCGAGTGATCCGTGTCCTCCGGTCTTCTCGTCGTCCCGATCTCCCGCGGAATCTCCGGTCTCCACCTCGTCGCCGGAAGGGCACCACGTCGCCGGCTTCTTTTACGGGCTCCCACCTCTGGTCCGAGGCAAATCGGGCACGAAGTTGGCGAGTCGACGTGCCCAAGAATTGCTGTAGAATAAGTGTGGATTACTATGTCTCTTTGGGGTTGTCGAGGTTGCCATATGGTGGAGGAAATGATATAAGCTTTTGGAGATGGGGTTATGGGATTTTTCCAAAGCCAAAAGAGAACAAAATCCCATATATCAAATTTGGACAGCCCCCCATGAGCTTGGCCGGCCATGGTATGGTGGGAGTGAGAGGAGAGAGTGTATCAATCAAAATGAATAAGAGTCTCACAAGAATAATGCAAGAGAGAGAGATCAAATGATATCATGAAAGAAAATGATCACAAACACAAACCCACACTCCACCAACCTCATCATCTCATCACAAAGTCAAGCCATCATGAAAGAAGAAGTCAAATGGTCAAGAGATGGTGCAACCATCATGATCCAACAATATGCAAAGAACACCCTCCACAAATGCTTATTTGCACAAATGCAAATAATCCCTCCTCCACCAAACTTCAGCCAATAAAAGATACAAAGAAATATGGCTGAAACGGAAAGCAAACTGGCAACTCCAGAACACTGATCCCGTAATAAATTACAGGAGAACCCCGCTACTGTGTATACACACCCGCATCTATATTCTGACCGAATACAAATGCAATGAAACAAAATCTACACTGTACTATACTAGGATCCGGCTTAAACCAAAGCCCGCTAGTATAAACCCGTCCGATCATGATCCGTACAATACCGCACGTATCAGATCGAACCCTGCCATATCTCCATACGGCCTCTACAGCGTTTCGCCCGAAACTTGAGAAACTGGTCTGTGGGGGACTCTAAAGACTCGTCAACACCTTGGTTGTGGATTTAACCACTAGCACGTCAGAGGTATTAGCCTATACGTAACGGGCTACCAGGTATTGACCAAAAGGGACGTCGATGAGCGAACTCATCCGGACACCCTACTGAGCCTGTCAGTGACAATATCCGTACAATCCGGTCCGTTCATTTATGAGCATCGCATGGCGGGCCTAGGGGGTTGGTAAAAGTCATACCCCAAAAAGCGGTACAAGTCGTGTCGGAGTGTAGCCCAGAACACCCTGAGATACTACTGGAATACCTACCAGTAAATCTCCTGCCTCGGCCGAGGGCTTTGTGTAATGGCTCTCCTAGACACAGCGTGACCTCACCCCCAATACCGGGAGAGACGAACCCCTGAAGATCCGCTCACTGCCTCCATGTGGCTCGGGACTGTACCCAACTAAAACCTGTTTGCACGTCTCCTTTGAGCGTGGTAGGGTAGTAATCAAAGTACAGTGGGAACTCACACGAGACAATGACGATCTTCAGGTCGATGAACTAACCTGTACACATGTCACCAGGGAACTGCTATCTGACGTCTGGTATAATCCCAACTAGCAGGTTCCCTCATAACCCAATGAGCACCTGTATGCAGCTTAGGTGAACCAACTGACACCAGTGGCTTGTGAGACCGGCCACCGCCCCTCGTCGGGGTCTCGACTGTATACACTAGTCTACTCTGGAGTATCGATGCCCTGTCTCGAAACTCCCACGACTAGGGACCTTTTAAGGATGTGCTTATAGACTACCAGCTCCCACGTATATGATCGCCCTCATACTGCTGGCAGTCAAGCATGAATCCTAGGGGCTCTATCAATGTGTAATAGCGACCTGTCTGGTCACCTAAAGCAGTACACGATGATAAAGATAAACCAGATAGCATACTATCATCTTGAGTAAGACTGTCCTACCGGGATAGGTCCTCCCTCAATCATTGCAATCACGTTCCTGTGATCCAATAATTGACTCTGAGAGCACTATCTCCAACACCCCCTGCGCCTCATCTCCGAGGGGGTACTCACCCCGGAGCTCGCTGTCAAGGAACTCCGGCATCAGGGCCTTTACGGCGTCGAGGGCATCGTGCCAAACGACGGTAGCGGCTCCAGCGAGGTCGGTGTAGTACTGATCCGACTTCTTGTAGCTCTCCACCTCCTTCGACGCTCGGAGCTCGGCACGCCTCATTCCCTCCTTCGCCGCTTCGTTCTCCCAGAGGGTGTTCGCCGTCTTATTCAGAGTGGCGACAAGCACCCTGGAATCTTCCAACTTGGCCTCGTGTCACGACCCGAAATTTGGCACGTCACGGCCCTTAAACCACGTAACGTCTACAAGCGTAACACAATTTAAGTAAGCCGAAAACCCAGCAATCTAAACATCAAAAGTAGTAAGTGATAAGAACATTGTTAAAACTTTTGTGATCTCAATCAAAAATCTTTAAAGTCCAAATTTACTTCCTTTAAAAATTTGGCAGCACCTCCTTTGTAAAAACTAACCCCAAAAAGGGGTACAACAAAATATATAAGTAAAGCATCCCCAATGGGAGCAAATCCACGCCCAAAGGCGGAAAACAACCACTACAATAGATATATGACGCCGTAGTGAAGAAAAATACGATATAAAGTGACACAGCATAAAAGATATCCAAAGTCAAAAAATAATATACAATATCGTCATCACAACTTGTCTCTAAGTCAATACATGAAGTAGTAGATGGAGAGTACAAGATACAACGAATATACAAATGAGCATCATCGGATAACCGCAAAAACCCACCTATAGCAAAACTGCACATAGTCAGCTATAACGATATCCGTTGCAAAAGATGATACGATAAGAAGAAGAAGCCCTGCTGCTACCACTCTGAGGGACTACCTGCAAACACTGTGGCACAATGGGGGTGAGTTGCCAACTCGTGAATGGTAATTAACATATGCAGGTAATCGCAGGTATGCACGTACTGCGATAATCTATCACATGTAAGCTGATAGTAATAAATGGCAATATGTATATGCAACAGTCATGAAAGGTACTCTATCAGGTACTACTAATACATGAAGCAATGCATATCAAATAAATGCGGAGTATGGGATAAAACATGTCATCCTCACGGAATCCTCATCGTGGCAGGACCAGTGTCCATCAAGACAATCTAAATCCCAAATTCCTCAAATCTGCCCTCATAACCTGTAAGTCTCATGGAACCTGAGTGTCCAACATCGACACCCGAAAACATCATGAAAACTGGTGTTCAGCATCGACACATAAAAACTCATCTGTCAGGCGCCGTCACCACGACTGGCCCTGATGTCATGTCCGTACATCTTATGGAACCTGAGTGTCCAACACCCGAAATCCGCAAGGCATGTCCGTATATAATTTCGGTCGGTATCACCACGATAACCGCCGAAATCAAGTAATGTCACCGGTAAGGTAGTACTCCCCTGCCTCGAGCTCATCGCCATCATCTGCGACTTTCTTCCTCCGGGGTACCTCCGGGCCCCACCATGTACCCGCACACGACCCACTCCACTCCTCGCATTGGGTATATATCACAAATCTCAAAACCGAGAAATCTCATGGTGGACGCACTGAAATATCATATCAAGAGAAACCGGGTCTTTCAAATAATGCATAATTTCATGAACTGCCACGGTCCTCAAATACAGAAAACATCATGTGAAATCCATATCTCAATGCGAAAATCCATGAATATAATATATGCTTGCATAAAACAGTAATGTGAGCATATAAAGTAAAAACCGCTATTTAACTGCAACAAGTTATTAAATATATCATGCGGTTCCTAATTTCTCCAAAATCTAACGCAACATCATCCAAAATCCAACGCAACATCATATAAAGGTGAACATGTAGCTATAGCAAGATATATGGGTATGTACCTATCAATAATGATGTAATACCATACGGGTGTATGTGTAGCTATAGCAAAGTATATGGGTGTACATGTAAGTATGTATGCAAGATGTACATGTAGCTATGTCTCATATGTGTATATACTTGTCACTAATGGTACAATACCATATAGGTATATGCGTAGCTAGCATGTAGACATGGCAAGACATATGTGTAAGCATGTGGGTATACAGGTATGCTATATGTCATATGCACAATGGAATATGAATCAATGTCTCAATGTCACAAACCATACAATATCATATATATATATATATATATGTGTGTGTGGTGTGCGTGTCATGGCAATTATCCACGGTGTGGGTAGCATACAATCAGTGCTCGTGCAAATGAACCGTCAATAATAGTGCAGTGTCCAATAGATACAAGTCCAAGCACAACAAATAATAATATTCAATGAAGTTTCATGCACAATCTCTATATCTGCAATATAAACATGCAGCTAATATCATATCATATCTAGCCCTGACGCATAACGCCATGCGGGCGATTCCCCTGTAGATGTTAAATCTACTCACAGATGATCTTGGGCTAAGTAAAGCCAACCACTCGCTTTCCCTTCTTCGCAGCGTCCGAAATCCCCGCCTGCGTCCCTAAGATCATGAAACAACAATATAACAAGTTCATATTAGAAATCGACCAATAACACGTAACCACTACGTTTGACCGACGCGCCAACTTCAAACATACTCTCAAGTGTTCTTCCAGTGACTAACATGCGTAGCGACACTACGAAACCAGCCCAAGAGCAACAGCTACACAAGAACACGAACCGTGTCGGATAACGTAACGCACGTAGTCGAAACACTAGAAACAAGCAAAGTAATCCCAGATTTTGCTACACAAACAATTAGTGAAAGGTTGCAGGTTCCACGAGACCACATACAACCCTAGAAACCCCTAGACCAAAACTCAAACCCCCAACTCACCAGTCTGGCCGCAATTTGCGGCCAGAAGCAATAAATCTGCGGCCACTTTGAAAGGGAATGGGCTCAGGTTTTTAGGGTAGCTTCTAGGTCACAACACTAGGTCACTGTGATGGGAACTTTTCCAACAAACACCTGATTTGATAGCAGATCATCCGAGACCCAAAACTACACTAAAAATACGATATTTACATGAAACTAAACTTTACGCGTTCTAAACTGAAACTAATAAGCTACACTACACTAAAAACACCTACTTAATAGATAGAGATCATTACCTAACCACACAAGCTCAAAGATCCTAGCTTTCCAAGCTCCAAGGGATCCTAGAGGCAAAACAAGTCTTCAGAAGTGATTTGATGAAGTTTACTGAAGTTTGTGAAGTTTTTGTGAAAGGGTAGTGAAGGAAATTGCAAGGGTTCAATTGAGGTAATGAGGAGATGAGAATAATGAGAATGAGAAAGAGATAGAGTGAGAATGAGAGTATGTGAGGTGATAAGCATGAGAGGTGAGTGTAGGGTAAGTGTATCTTACACTTACTCTCTTTCCCTCACTTCATCATTAATGCAACATTAATGCCCTCCATGAGTCACCTTGCCACCTCCTATCATTTCCAAAACATAAATGGAAATATCTTCTCATAAAACAAATATCTAGGGTTAAGGTTAACAAAGCAAGGATTTGGTTAAAGTTGTCATGGTCACTAACGAGATTAACAAAAACTAACCCTCACATTAATGTGCACACGTGTATGCAAGCCAAAAAAAATAATAATAAAATATTAATTAATTGTTATAAAATGTGAGGAAACCAATTTGGTAAACTTTTTACAGAAAACCAGCATTATCGCTTAATTAACACTAATCGCATTCTAAGGAGTTACACCTCGGCGGCTCGGGCGGCTTCCGGCACTTGGCGATCTCTCGATCCCCGGCCGTCGCCCGGTCTTCAAGGGCAGCGACCCTCTCCATCGTCGCCTGCAGCTCCAGCCTTGAGCTCTCCTCCCGCGAGGAGAACTCGCCCGCGGCCTGCATCGCCGGGGCAATTTCCTCGTCCTCCATGTTGACGATGAGGGCGACGTGCTGGAGGACGTGAAGAAAACAAAGGAGGGTTAAAAAAAGAAGGGGGGCACCCAATCTCGCGAACAAAAATATTGAATGAAGACCCGAGTGGGGAGCGAACACTAACCTGCACGGCTTCTTAGGTATGGCCGCCATTTGGACCCGGAGGGTCCCCTGAGGGATTCTGCCCCCGGCCAACCTTTCCATCTCCAAGAGTAGGCTGTCGGCGATGGAAAGTCCCGAGGGCACCTCGAAGTGAAGCTCCCCATCTTCCACGATGATCGGGGAAGCCGGGGAGTGGGCGCCGTCCTATGGAACCTCTTGAGGAGAGACGCAGGGGAACCGGTCTCACCTCCCACCTCCAGAGCCCGGGGCTCTTGCTCCCGAGCACGTTTTCGGCTCGGCGCTTGGCTGGACTCCGGGGCCCAGGGGGCTGGACTCAGGGGCGCGCTCGAGCGCCTAGCTGGGGTGGCCGCCGGTGGGGCCGGAGCCGACAATGAGCGAGAGGAGCCGGCGCCTCCGGCCTTCTTCCCCTTCTTCTATTCGACCAGGGCTGCCCGGAATTTGCCTAGGTCCATGGGTTCTGCATAAGACAAAAGTACGAAGGAGTCAGCAATGCCAGAAAAAGTGAAAGAATACACAAGTCTAAACAGGTCACTTGAAAACTCCTAATTTACCCGCGAACTGGGTGGGGCTGAGCCCGTCCCAACCGAGGGCCTGCTCAGACTGCACATCAGCCGGGGGGAGGGGCTCCCACTACGACACCGCCACTGTAGGGTTCCTAGGCACTCTTGTGAAGGTTCATAAGGCATCAACATGCCCGAATAAAATTTTAGACGTGCCGAACAACCCAAAGCCGGGATCTTTGCTAGATTATTAGGGTTTAACATGCAAGTAAACATCTTTATTACTAAGTGTAAGGGATTACAACCTTTGTAGTCCACTCCTTCGCATCACAAGCTCCGAGTAGAAATCCCTTCACCGCGATCCACGATCTCCCGGACTCAAGAGAGGCTCCACGACTCGAACGATCCATGCTAGCTTGTAGTGTTCCGCTTCTCCGATGATCTACGTCGAAATTGCTATAACTCAAGCTCTCTCACTCTTAAGAGGTGAATACCCTAATCTAATGGGCTAGATTAGATGAGGAATATGGAGTAGTATTTATGCTTTCTTTTTATATCATTTTCTTACAAGAAATTATCACAAAAGAATTAACTAGTGAGCTCTTTCCAAAACTCAAGAGAGAAGAAGATGAAGAATGAATAAGATAATCCTTTTGTGATGAATAGTAATAAAGAATATATGATTGATTATGGAACCATGGTCAAGGATGAGAGGCTTAACCTTTGTAGAGAATAAACTAGAGCTAGGGTTTGATTAGGTTAATAATGAGTCATGGATAAGTATCAACCATAATATCTTAACCAAGACAAAAGGAAATCCTTCTAGAATGAACAAGAAGGAGCTAACCCTAATCAAACCCTAATCTCTTTTTATCATCCTTAAACATGTTTCATAATAAATCATATCATGTTACTATAATATATATCACATATATATTATATTTGTAACAAAAGAAAATAATACAATTAATATATATCGCATATATATCAATGTATTAATCCGGTGAGAAAATGAAATAATAAAGCGAGCCAATATTAGATAATGTAATATAATATATCATATATATTATTATACATTAAATCATCGAATCAACACTTGACCCAACAATTCAGTTATATCAAATATAACCGACTAATATATCATGTACCGATTCATCGAATCAACACTTGATCCGATGACCCGGTTCATATCTAAATATCGCGAGAATATAATACGGTATCACATATCGCATTATCCTCAGTCCTGTACATATCACATATGTGCCTCTACTCCATTTTGCTTGAGCCAAGAAACCTCTGTGTAGGACTCTAAAGAATCGTCAATACGCCGGTAGCAGGTGATGATCACATCAAACACCCACAAGCTGCAAGCGGTCAGCTAAACGTAACAGCCACCCAGGTATTGAGCGATCAGAAGATCAACAAGCTAGCATGTACGTTCTCCTGTGAATCCAATCAGTAACACTCCCGTACAGTCCGGTCTGTTCATCTGATATATCGCATATCAAGTCTAGGGGTGGTATACGTCAAACCCCAATAACCGATAAGTCATGTCAATGTGAGGCTCATAACAGGTCGAGAAACTACTGGTAACACTTACCAGTATATCTCTATATCAGCCCTGGCCAGGGACTTCCAGTTATAGCCAATCGAACACTGCACAACATCAACTCCCTATACCGGGAGAGATGAATCCCCTCCTATCGCTCATTGCCTCAATGTGATTCGGGACTGCACCTAAAAGCCACCGTTTTGCACGCACTCTTGGACGTGGTAAGGTGGAAATCAAAGCACAGTAGGAATCACACAAGACTCTATGACGATCTCGGGTCTACAGACTACCCTGTACCAGTGTCACCGGAGAACTGCCATCTGACGTGTGGTATATCACCATCTGGGAGTTCTCGGCGAGTCCGTCCAGTGTACCCAGTCTCCACTGAGCACCCGTACACCATCCTTGATGTCAAACACCGATGGATATGGGATCATCCATCGCCCATCATATGGGTCAAGATGCGTATACGCTAGTCTACTCTGGTGTATCGATGCCCTGTCTCGATACACCCTCGACTAGGAACATTTATAGGATGTACTCATCGACTACCGTGGCCCCACTAGTATGATCTCATTATAATCCCAGTAGCCGAGTACAGATCCTAAGGGCTTTATCAACATGTGAGAGAAAGACAGTAAACCAGTAAAAGTGTCAACATGTTAAGATAAAGTGAAACCAAATAGCATACTATCATGACGAGCAAGAAAGTCCTCTCTGTATATATCCAAGCATCCATCATAATATACATCATATGTACAACAATGGCCTCTAGGGCATATACATAACTAACAATCTCCCACTTGCACTAAGGCCAGCTGCTGTAGTATCTCATACCTAGCATCCCGAATAATCTCTCAAACTGTATCTGGGGAATGGCCTTCGTGAGTGGATCCGCAGTGTTGTCCTTCGTATCTACTCTCCTGACCTCGATCTCCTGGCGATCAAGTATCTCCCTGATCAGGTGATACCACCTCAGAATATGTCTGGACTTCTGATGGGACATGGGTTCCTTAGCTAAAGCCACAACTCCATTGTTATCGCAATACAGAGGTATTGGATGCTCAATGGATGGAACCATACCAAGTTCACTAATGAACTTCTTCATCCAGACAGCCTCTTTGGCAGCATCGTTGGCAGCGATGAATTCAGCCTCCATCGTCGAGTCTGCAACGGTATCCTGTTTGGAACTCTTCCAACATACCGTCCCTCCATTGAGGGTAAAGACAAAACCCGAGTGCAACTTAGAGTCGCCCTTATCACTTTGGAAGATGGAATCGGTAAAGGACTCCACCCGGAGTTCTCCGTTACCATACACCAAGAACATGTCTCTAGTCCTTCGTAAGTACTTGAGAATGTTCTTCACAGCTGTCCAGTGACTCTCTCCAGGATCTGCTTGATACCGACTCACTACACTTAGTGAGTATGCTACATCGGGTCTGGTACATAGCATCGCATACATGATAGAGCCTACTGCCGAAGCATAGGGTATCCCTTGCATGCGAGCTCTCTCCAAATCAGTCTTGGGAGACATCTCTTTAGAGAGAGTGAGTCCAGAGATCGTGGGTTGGTTCCCACGCTTGGATTCTTCCATACTAAACCTCTTTAGTATGGTGTCAATGTACCTGGATTGGGACAATCCCAGTATCCGTTTAGATCTATCTCTATAGATTATGATTCCCAATATGCAGGAGGCATCACCTAGATCTTTCATTGAGAATCTTTTTGATAAGAAGAGCTTGACTGATTGCAGTATAGGAATGTTATTTCCTATCAAGAGTATGTCATCCACGTACAATACGAGGAAGACAACCTTACTCTCTGCTACCTTCTTATAGATACAAGGTTCATCTATATTTTTGATGAAGTCAAACTCTTTGACTACAATATCAAAATAGATGTTCCAACTCCGCGATGCTTTCTTCAACCCATAAATGGATTTAAGCAGCTTGCACACCTTTCCGCTGCTCCTACTATCTACGAAGCCCTCTGGCTGAGTCATGTACACGCACTCTTCTAAATCACCGTTTAGAAAGGCGGTCTTAACATCCATTTGCCAAATTTCGTAATCATGGTATGCAGCAATGGCAAGTAAGATCCGTATGGACTTAAGCATAGCTACTGGAGAAAAGGTTTCGTCATAATCCACACCTGGTCATTGACGAAAACCCTTTGCTACAAGTCTAGCTTTGAAAGTCTCAACTTTTCCATCTACACCAAATTTCTTTTTAAAAATCCACTTGCTCCCAATGGGTTTTACCCTTTCAGGAGCATTTTCCAAAATCCATACTTTATTGGTGTACATGGATTCCATCTCAGATCGCATTACATCCAGCCATTTCACAGAGTCACCACTCATGATGGCCTGCTCGAAACTAGTCGGTGTTCCCCTCCGAATGATGGCACGACTGGACGTCTTGCCTGTGATTCGAGGGCAGATACTAATTGGTGCTATCCGTCCACCTCTCCGAAGATGCCAAGTTGATTTATGGCACCGTGTATCGAAGGTTTAAACGGATGCGTCCGATATAGCAGACTTCGTCAGATTCCCCCTCGCTTAAGGGGTTTTTGATTGTGGGGATGCTCTTCCTTGCAGGCGCAAGCCCCTGCAGTTAATTACGCTACCGCATTGCGGTAACTACTTTCTCCTTCTCCAGATGGTCACTTCGTGTCACGTGTGTTTATTTTATGTTTAGTTGCCCGTGGATTGTATACGGAGACTGAGTTATGTCGTCGCCCGTAGGGCGTGGACTAGTCCAAATCCGTATTATCTTAGATTTGGGTTTGGGGGTTTTGGGTTTAAGGATACGTTAGCCTCATTCGAGACTAAGATCGACTTAAACGTTTGTTAAGGATACGTTAGTCTAGTTTTCAGACTAAGATCAACTTAACGCGATCGTTTAGATCCAACAATAGAGCAATTAAGGGAGCCCTGTTGTTTAGTTTAGTGACATTGCGGTCAATAAGTAGTTTAAGGACATTGCGGTCCATGGGTAGTTTAAGGACATTGCAGTCCATAGGTAGTTTAAGGACATTGTGGTCCAATGTTAGTTTTAAGACATTGCGGTCAAGGTTAAGGACTTCATAGTCCGTGAATTTAAGGACTCCACAGTCCGTAGTTAGTTTTAAGACATCCCGGTCAAGGTTAAGGACCTCATAGTCCATGAGTTTAAGGACCCCACAGTCCGTTGTTAGTTTTAAGACATCTCGGTCAAGGTTAAGGACCTCATAGTCCATGAGTTTAAGAACCCCACAGTCCGTGTCAATATGTGGTCATCGGGACCCGTCACCTCTTTGAAGACGTTGAGGAATTACAACGCCAAGTATCAAAGGAGTGAAGAGATGTACCCTTGAATCGGGGTGGATTAAATAGTCTTTGGCCCAATTTGGGACCAATTAATTATGTTATAAGCCCATTAGCCCAGTTAAGTCTGAATTGAGGACTTATGGCCATCTTGGGCTAAGTCCAATCATGTTTGGAATATTGGCTTCCTGTTGGTCCATTGAAGGAGAGGCTTTGCCTCTGGCCATTTAGCCAATTGGGCTAACGTTAATTCAGCAGTGTTGAACATTGGGATCAAGTTAGTGTTTTAACACTAAAAGAGAGTTGGTGTTAAACACCAGCAATAGGGGGTTCAAATTAGTGTTAAACACTAGAGCGAATCAGTGTCAAACACTAGCAGCAGAGATTTCAAATTAGTGTTAAACACTAAGAATAATCAGTGTTAAACACTGGTGACAGAGATTTTTATTTAGTGTTGAACACTAAGGGAGTTAGTCTTAAGCTCTGTTAACAGGGTTTAATTTAGTATTAAACACTAAGAAATTCAGTGTTAAACACTACAAATAAAGTTCTTTGATTAATGTTTAACACTAAGGCCAAACAGTGTTTTAACACTGGATTCAGAGGTTCCAATCTAGTGTTAAACACTGAAGTAAGAGGGGTCACGTGGTAGCACGTAAGGGCGCCCTCCCTTCATTTGTTCTGCTGAGAATATTGCATCTTTTGGAGCATCACGTGCCATCACGTGACGGGCATTTAAATGCTTGTATGTTAAAGCTTCTGCCAAAGGTCACATGGGTCACGTGAGGCACTGCCTCAAAGGCCCTTCTCTGTGGATCTTTTCGGGGGTCACGTGGTGGCACGTGACCCTGCCTCTTTGTATGTTTTTTAGAAGATCTGTTAATCCCTTTTTTAAGAATTAAATTCTTCGTAGGGTTGAACCCTAACGATAAATTTAAGAGGAATTAAATTCCTATTTCCTTCTGAAGATTTATATTCTGGGATAGAGTTGAACTCTGAATTTTCTGTAGGAATTAAATTCCTCATATATGTGAAGAACTGAATTCTATCATAGGGTTAAACCCTAATAAAAGCTTTAAAGGAATTAAATTCCCACTCTCTTTTAGAGAGGCATGAGATTCTGTCATAGGGTGAAACCCTAATTTCTTCTTTCTTGAAGGAATTAAATTCCTGTTATTTTAACAGAACTAAGTTCTTAACTAGGGTTGAACCCTGATTCTGTTCATTCTGAAGGAATTAAATTCCCATAACATAGGGTTAAACCCTGATTTTATTTTAAAGAATTAAATTCCTATAGTTCTGTGAGAATTAAATTCTCAAGCTTCCATTCCCTCTCTATGCTTTGGATCTGCATGGCAGGATCTCAACCCATTGAGAATTAAATTCTCAACTCAAGGGGAAATGTGCACTTTACAGATCTTCCACCAAAGAGAGAACTATGTTCTTCTGTTTTATATCAGAGTTAAACTCTGTTGAGAATTGAATTCTCTTTTCCTTTCAAAAAGCTTTCCCTTTCTTACCTAGGGTTTTCTTTTGCAGAAGATCCAAATTCCTCCAAAGTATCAAGGCTCTCCTTTTTTTTCTAAGTATCGATCCCTCTGCATATCTCTATCTCTATGTGTCTCTTGGCTCCTATTTATAGGAGGGGCAGCCGAATCAATTAGTTTTGATGAATCTTTCATTGAGAGATTTAATTTGTATTCACCATTCGTTTTGGACCTTTGGATTATTATGTGAATTTTAATCACCATTGGATTTTAAATCCATAGATTCTCCTTTGTTATTTCGGTAAGATTTTAAGGGGAAATCTTTCCAAGTTCAGGCTTTTTCCATAGATAGGTGATTTTTAAGAATCTTTAAATCTTTAATTCAATCGGTTCCTTTGGAAAGATTTGAGAGGCCTTTTCTCAGAATTTAATTCTGTTAATAGATAGGCTTTGAAAGCCGGTCACGTGTGGCCACGTGACCCTTGGTCACGTGTGGGCACGTGACCCCCTTGGAACGAGACCTCTTCTTCCTTTTTGCGTTCTGCCTTCTGGCTGCCGCTTAGCCGTCACGTGCCACCACGTGACCCCTGGTCACGTGTGAGCACATGACCCTCGTCTGGAGCCTTTTTCTTGATTTGATCAGGGAATTGAGTCTGCTGCTTTTGAGTGTCACGTACCAACACGTGACGCTGGTCACGTGGGAGCACGTGACCTCTTCTGAAGCTTTTTCCTTGATTTGATCAGGGAACCGATGTGCCTTTGAAGCCGCTTTTAAATGTCACGTGCCAACACGTGGCCCTGGTCACGTGGGAGCACGTGATCCTTTCTGAAGCCCTTTTCTTTGATATAGTTGGGAAACTGAATTCGCCTTGCCGATATTTTTAGATGTCACGTGCCAACACGTGACTACTGGTCACGTGTGAGCACGTGACCCTTTTCTGAAGCCTCTTCCATAGGTTTTCCTGATTTTAAATCAGGAAACAAATGCCCCCACAGCGTTGTTCTCACGTGTCTGCACGTGAGTGCAACGCTGTCACCTTTTGTGACCGTCGGATCTGTTTTGGGAGTAGGGTAGATGAATTGTCCTTTCAAAAGCGCCTTCACTTTTTCATCCTCTTCTTTTCAAACCTTTCTTTTAAGAATTTGATTCTCGTTCTCAGAGCTTAGTTTTCTGTTGTGTCTGTGCAGTGCCACTTTATCTTCCAATCGAAGGCTAGTGCTCATGTGTTGCGCATGCAGGGATCTTCTTGATGGGGACGTTTCATTTCCCTAACCTGATTCCAATGCGTCGTTGGATTTCATTTCCAACGCTCTCCTCTTCTTTCCGGGCTTTGAGAATCGTCCCACCATGCACAACATTTTTTGTGCATAGCATTAAATGCTCCCCTTTATAACCTGAACCCATGCCTTACTTCTTTTCTTCACAGAGAAATCCATTCATACCTTAAGATGATCATCTTTGAGAACCCGATCAATCGCCATGGCTTGCAATCGTCCCCATGCTCGTCGGCAACCATGGGATGTGCCCATTGAGGAGATAATCCCTCGCTTCGCTGCGCGGCTGGCAGATCCCCTTCTCACTAACGCTCAATGTGACACGGTGATGTATGAGCTACTGACTCGTCGGGGCTCTCGTCTTCCCATGGGCTCCATTTGGCTCCGGATGATCCTCATGTCCGTGCTTGCCGATATACCCCCTCATCCGGCGGAGATGACTTCGGCGATCCTTGACGCGGCAGAGGAAAAGCTTGAATGCTTTCACGAGGCTTGTCTAATCACTCAAGCTCTGAAGGATCACTCAGTTCATATACTGAGTTAGATAAGAGCCCGTCGGGCCGTCATGTCTGCTTTCGCTGATGAGCACGGCTCCAACCGATGGGAAGCGACTCCTCGCGAAAACCGTCGTTTTGACGTGCTGGAGAAAGCAGAGAGGGAGCTGGAGAATTTTGTGTTTTGCTTTGTTAACCCTTGCATTTCTGATCCCTTGTTCGGTGATCTTTTCCCGGTAGTGTAGTATGTTTGAATCAATGTACTTCTTTTATCATTGGCGGTTTGCATGCTTTCTGTTGAATTTTCATGTTTGTCAGATAGTCGTACGTATGTCTTGCTTGCGTAAACGAGCTGCATGTTTTTTTTTCTCATGGGAATTTTCTTTAATTGCGAGCACCATCGTTACGTTGCATGCGCGTCAGTGCCTCGGGTAACATTTCCTTTTAAACATTCGTACAGCTGCAAATGCGCGCCTGATAGGATACAGATCAGAAACTTTCCTTGTTATCTTCCATATCGGGTGGTTTGTGCTGGCTTTAGATCGAGTATTGTTGTCGAAGGGGGGTTTATGAATGAAGACATATTTTTCTCTTCAATGGTGTGTCCCCTTTTTGTTGAATGTGTTTTGCGGACAATTTATCTTGGCCTACTTGCAGGGCAGCGAGGGCTTACGATTCAGGGTTAAGATCTGCTTCCTAAGACTTTTACACTTTATGAGCCACGAGGGTCTCTTAAAGAGTTTTTTCTCCCCATGGGTCGAGAGGACCCCATAGGTGTAAGTTCTTCTTAAGAATCGTGAGGATTCTTAAGCGGGTTGTCCCTTGAGAGTCGTAAGGATCTCACAAGAGAGTTTTTCTTCCTTACAGGTCGTGAGAACCTGCAAGTGCTGGATTTGGTCACCCTTATTCGTGTTTCACGGAGTCAAGGGTTTCTCGAGGCATCGTAGTTTAAAGACATCTCGGTCAAGGTTAAGGACGTCATAGTCCGTGGATTTAAAGACTCCACAGTCTGATGTTAGTTTTAAGACATCACGGTCAAGGTTAAGGACCTCATAGTCCGTGGATTTAGGAACTCCACAGTCCGATGTTAGTTTTAAGACATCACGGTCAAGGTTAAGGACCTCATAGTCCGTGGATTTAGGGACTCCACAGTCCGTTGTTAGTTTTAAGACATCACGGTCAAGGTTAAGGACCTCATAGTCCATGGATTTAGGGACTCCACAGTCCATTGTTAGTTTTAAGACATCACGGTCAAGGTTAAGGACCTCATAGTCCGTGGATTTAGGGACTCCACAGTCCGATGTTTGGTTGCAGGGACCCGTCACCTCTTTGAAGACGTTGAGGAATTATAACGTCAGGCATCAAAGGAGTGAAGAGATGTACCCTTAAACCAAAGTAGAATCAGTACAGAATCAGGGTGGTTGATTGTTAGTTTTAAGACATTACGGTCGAGGTTAAGGACATCATAGTCCGTGGATTTTAAGGACTCCACAGTCCGGTATTTGCTCTGGATGCTTCACACGGGTTCACTGCCGTGCTTGGCGAGGACCAGGCTCCGCTCTGGGCATTTTCCGCGGGGTCAAAGAGTGACATTATCCGCGTTCCACGTGACCAGGAATTTTGCACTAGATGCTTCACACGGGTTCACTGCCGTGCTCGGCGAGGACTAGGCTCCGCTCTGGATGCTTCACACGGGTTCACTACCGTGCTCTGCGAGGACCAGGATCCGCTTTAGACGTTTTCCATAGGGTCAAAGAGTGACATTATCCGCGTTCCACGTAACCAGGAATTTTGCACTAGATGCTTCACACGGGTTCACTGCCGTGCTCGGCGAGGACTAGGCTCCGCTCTGGGTGCTTCACACTGGTTCACTGCTGTGCTCTGCGAGGACCAGGATCTACTCTGGACGTTTTCCACGGGGTCAAAGAGTGACGTTATCTGTGTTCCACGTAATCAGGAATTTTGAACTAGATGCTTCACACGGGTTCACTGCCGTGCTCGGCGAGGACTAGGCTCCGCTCTGAATGTTTTCCACGGGGTCAAAGAGTGACGCTATCCGCGTTTCACGTAACCAGGAATTTTGCACTAGATGCTTCATATGGGTTCACTGCCGTGCTCGGCGAGGACTAGGCTCCGCTCTGGATGCTTCACACGGGTTCACTGCCGTGCTCTGCGAGGACCAGGATCCGCTCTGGACGTTTTCCATGGGGTCAAAGAGTGACGTTATCCGCGTTCCACGTAACCAGGAATTTTGCACTAGATGCTTCACACGGGTCACTGCCGTGCTCGGCGAGGACTAGGCTCCGCTCTGGATGCTTCACACGGGTTCACTGCCGTGCTCTGCAAGGACCAGGATCCGCTCTGGACGTTTTCCACGGGGTCAAAGAGTGACGTTATCCGCGTTCCACGTAACCAGGAATTTTGCACTAGATGCTTCACATGGGTCACTGTCGTGCTCGGCGAGGACTAGGCTCCGCTCTGGGTGCTTCACACAGGTTCACTGCCGTGCTCTGCGAGGACCAGGATCCGCTCTGGACGTTTTCCACGGGGTCAAAGAGTGACGTTATCCACGTTCCATGTAACCAGGAATTTTGCACTAGATGCTTCACACGGGTTCACTGTCGTGCTCGGCGAGGACTAGGCTCCGCTCTGGATGCTTCACACGGGTTCACTGTCGTGCTCTGCGAGGACCAGGATCCGCTCTGGACGTTTTCCACGGGGTCAAAGAGTGACGTTATCCGCGTTCCACGTAACCAGGAATTTTGCACTAGATGCTTCACACGGGTTCACTGCCGTGCTCGGCGAGGACTAGGCTCCGCTCTGGATGCTTCACCCGGGTTCACTGCCGTGCTCTGCGAGGACCAGGATCCGCTCTGGACGTTTTCCATAGGGTCAAAGAGTGACGTTATCCGCGTTCCACGTAACCAGGAATTTTGCTGATTGTATCCGCATTTCACGGGATCGAGGTTTGACTGTTGGCGATATGCATACCACCGAGCCATGGAACTGGGAGTTGCCGCTGTTCCGCTTAGCTTAGCGTTGTGTCCGTTGTTACGAGACGAGTGTTGAAACGATCTCCAGGTCTCCTTTGGCCCGTCGAGACTTGCTTCCTCTTCTGATGAAACCTGGGGGAGAAGTATGATCCCTTTTTTTGTTTACGCCCTTGGATTGTGTACAGGGTGTGATGGAACATCACCTGTAGGGCATAAATTAAAACTTTTTATTTTATTTTATTTTATTTCCGCGATGCTCTATCATTTCAGCTTTTATATCGCGAAGGTCGCGATTGCCCCATCATTTCGGCTATTTTTCGTGGTGCCCAATCATTTCGGCTATTTATTTCATTTTCACTCGCTGTTTTTTTATTATTGCGAGTTGCCCCATCATTTCGGCTATTTTTTTTTATTTTCACTCGCTGTTTTTTATTACGAGTTGCCCCATCATTTCGGCTATTTTCCATGCATACATTTTTACTTGCTGCTTTTTATTGCAAGTTGCCCCATCATTTCGGCTATTTCGTATGCATGTGTGGCTTGCTAGCTTTTTCGCCGCAAGCTTGGATTTTAGACACCGATTTCGGCATCAGCACCGCTGCAACTGGGATGTTGCCAGGAGCGAATCATCATTTGCCTCTGTCGATGTCGAACAAAGGTGGCTTAGTAAACAGGGTTAAGGGTCCTGTCGACCAAGGCTTTTGACTTCATGAGCCGTAAGGGTCTCACAAAGGTATTTCTCCCTACAAGTCGTGAGGATCTTGCAGGTATATTTTCTTGTTAGGGATCGTGAGGATTCCTAAGTGTATGTTCCTCTGTAAGTCGTAAGGATCCTACAAGAGGGTTTTCTCCTTATAAGTCGAGAGGAATTATAAGGGTAGTTCACCATGGACATGTCCCTAGTCACGGGTGTGACTTTGCTGGGGAAATGTTTATTCGCGCCCGTAGATTGTATACAAGGGTCAGTATTGAGCCGCTTGTAGGGCAGTATCGAAGGTTATGGGGGATCTGCTTAAGAACAGGTTTAGGTTTCTGTAACTTAAGACTTTCAAATCTCATGAGCCGTGAGGGTCCCATAAGAGAATTCTCCTTACGAGTCGTGAGGATCTCGCAAGTGTATTTTCTCCTTAGGAATCGTGAGGATTCCTAAATGTGTTGCTCCTTTGTGAGCCGTAAGGATCTCACGCGGGTGGTTTCTCCTTACAAGGTCGAGAGGACCCTATAAGTGTCTTTTAACGAGGTTGCGCCCTTTCGGGTTTTCACAAACACTCGCCGGTAGTCCTGCTGTTTTTACTCACGGAGCCCTTTCGGGTTTTCATCCGTGCCCATTTTTCTTATGGACATACCGTTTTTTCTATTCTTTTCATTTTGTTTTTCTCCTTTTTTTACGAGGCCACGCCCTTTCGGGTTTTCACGAACACTCGCCGGTAACCCTGCTGTTTTTACTCACGGAGCCCTTTCGGGTTTTCATCCGTGCCCTTTTTTCTTATGGACATACCGTTTTTATTTATTATATTTTTTTTATCTTGTCAGCCTAAGGATGCTGCGGTATTAGTTTAAGGACGTTTCGGTCCGCTATTAGTTTAAGGACATTTCGGTCCGTCGTTAGTTTAAGGACGTTTCGATCCGTCGTTAGTTTAAGGACATTTCGGTCCGTCGTGGAGAGAGCCGGCTACTACTTATAGAGCTTTGAGCTTTAGGAAGATAGCGAGCGGACATAGTCGTCGTCATCTATCATTGACCTAGGCTGTGGCTCATTAAGCGTAGTATTTCTTTAGGAAGCGGCCGTTTATTGGCCTGAAAGGCCTTTCACCATGCATGTCCATGAGTAAATAGGCTCTACCCTGGTAGAACTTATCTATAATGTACGGGCCTTCATAGTTTGGCTCGAATTTTCCCCGCTTGGCGCGATTGGGGATCATAGGTCTTTTGACCACTAGTACGAGTTCGCCTTGGCGGAACGTCCTCGGCCTGGTCAATCTTTCGTACTAGCGCGTCATCTTTGCTTTGTAGGCCTCTAGATTTTGTTGCGCTATGAGCCGGGTTTCATCGAGGGCATCAAGCTCCTCAAGCCGAAGGTGAGCATTTTCTTCGTCCGTCAGCTCGTAGTAGACTGCCACTCGTAGAGAGGGTAACTCTATCTCGAGGGGGAGCACTGCTTCCGTCCCAAATACCAATGCGTACGGCGTTGTGTTCGTGGCCGTCTTGAACGTAGTTCGATAGGCCCAGAGAGCTTCTTGCAGTCTTTCGTACCAGTCTTTCTTATTTCGTGACACCGTTTTCTTCATGATCTTCGTCAAGGTCTTGTTGAAGGCCTCGGCCAGACCGTTAGCTCGTGGATTGTAAACTGAAGAATATCTCCAGTCTATATTGTGCTGCCGCGCGAAGTGGCTAATCTTATGGCTTCTGTAGGCCGGCCCGTTATCGGAGATAATCCGCCGTGGAGTTCCAAACCGATAGATGACGTGCGTCTTGAAGAAGTAGAGGATATTCTCTGTCTTCACTTCCCTCAGCGGTACTGCTTCTGCCCATTTGGAGAAGTAATCAGTTGTCGCCAGGATGAAACGATGTCCCCGGGACGATGCTGGTTCGATGGGGCCAACTATGTCAGTCCCCCACATTTCGAATGGCCAGCTAGCCACCGTTGGATGTAGTGGATTCGGATGCTGGTGGATGAAATCTCCGTGGATTTGGCACGAGTGACATTGCTTCGCATACTCGAGGCAGTCTTGGATCATCGTGGGCCAGTAGTAACCTATCCGTTTAATTTTTAACTTCATCTTCGGGCCTGCTTGATGAGAACCACAGATTCCATCATAAACCTCTTGAACGACTCTTTCTGCTTCGTCCGGTCCTAAGCATCTCAGCCACAGAGAATCAAACGACCTCTTATACAGAGTATCATTGATGAAAGCGAAAGATAGAGCTCGTTTCATGAGCTGATGTCATGAGGATGCTTCTTCGGGGATTCGGTGGGACTTAAAGTGGTCTATGAAGATCTCTCTCCAGTCCTCAGCCTTCTCACGGTCTTTTATTTGTAGGGTTGTTTGCTCAGTCGCGCCCTTTTCTTCGTATGACTCGGGAGATATTTCTGCTGGGGCGAGCACTCGACGACTTTGTACCATGATTTTGACGTCATCGAGGTTCTCGTCAGCCAGTTCTTTAGCGAGCTTGGCTAGCGCGTCTGCTTTGCTATTTTCCGCCCGTGGTATGCTTTCCAAAGTGTAGGAGGGAATTTGGGTCAATAGTTGTTGCACCTTTTCGCCGTACTTCACCAACTCCGGTTTGCACGTTTGGTAGTCGCCATTTACTTGACTAACGACCAGTTGAGAATCCCCGTATATAAGGAGGTCTTCAATTTCCATGTCGATGGCGATGTTGAGGCCTGCTATTAAAGCTTCGTATTCGGCTTCATTGTTCGTCCTCGATTCCGTTAAGGAGAAAGCAAAGCGCATTATCCCTCCTTGTAGGGTTACAAAGATAAGGCCTACTCCCGACTTGACTATAGGGGTACTTTGTTTGCGCTTCCTTACGGAGGACGCTCCATCGAAATAGAGTTCCCATCGGGTACCACCGCTGTCGATCGCGTCAAACGCATGTTCGTCTGGCAAATCGCAATTCAGAGGAGAATCAGCCGGTATCGGATGTTCAGCGAGAAAGTCGGCGATGGCCTGGCCTTTCAATGCCTTGAGAGGTCGATACGTTATCGAGAACTCCATCAGGAGTAGAGCCCATTTAGCGAGTCGACCCGTCAATATAGCCTTTGACATCAAATATTTAAGAGGGTCCACCTTCGAGATGAGACGGACTTCGTGCGCCAACGCATAGTGCCTGAGCTTTGTTATCACGAAGATCAACGCCAAGCAGTGTTTTTCAATGGGAGAGTAGTTGCTTTCTGCCCCCAGCAGAACTCGACTTAAGTAGTAGAGTTCTTTCTCTTTTCCTTGATCGTTCTCTTGTGCCCATAATGCGCCTAAGGAACCTTCGAGGGCGGTCGTATAAAGAATGAGGGGTTTTCCCTTGACCGGCACAGCCAACACTGGAGGGTTCTGCAGGTACTGCTTGATCTCATCTAGTGCACCTTGGCATTTGTGATCCCAAACGAATGGAGTTCCCTTCTTCATCAGGTGGCTGTAAGGACGGCACTTGCCTGAAAGATTGGCGATAAACCGCCGGATGTATGCAAGCTTCCCTTGGAGAGACCGCAACTGTTTGAGAGTTCTTGGCGGATGCATTTCCATGATCGCCTTGATCTTAGATGGATCTACTTCGATACCCCGGTGTCGGATGATGAATCCCAGGAATTTACCCGAGGAGACTCCGAACGCGCATTTGAGGGGATTCATCTTCAAATTATATTGCCGAAGGCGTTGAAATACAGTCTCAAGATGCTTTAAATGCTCTTCGTATGACATGCTCTTCACTACGAGGTCATCGATATAGCACTCGACGATGTCATGTATGAGATCGTCGAAGATTTTTGTCATGGCCCTTTGATAGGTAGCGCCGGCGTTCTTTAGACCAAAGGGCATAACCCTGTAGCAGAATATACCCAAAGGGGTCCGGAAAGCGGTGTGCTTCTGGTCTTCGGGATGCATCTTTATCTGATTGTACCCTGATGAACCGTCCATAAAGGAGAAAACCTCGTGAGTGGACGTGTTATCTATCATTAGCTCGGTTACTGGTACTGGGAAATCGTCCTTCTGGCAAGCTTTATTGAGATCCCTGAAATCCACGCATATGCGTACGGTCCTATTTTTCTTCATTACCGGGACGATGTTGGCGATCCAGTCGGGATATTGGACTTCTTGGATAAATCCAGAATCGATCAGCTTCTTGACTTCGGCGTTGATGCTCATCTCAAGCTCGAGTCGCATCCTTCTCGGCGCCTGCTTGACTGGCTTGATATTCGGGGATATCGCTAATTTATGTACAGCAATCTCCGGATCTAATCCTGGCATCTCGGAATAATTCCACGCGAAGCAGTCTTTATGCTGTAGGAGCACGTTCTTTAACGCAGCCACCCTTTCTTCAGATAGCAGCTCGCTGACAAATGTCGGTCTCAGATCATCTGTCGATCCCAACTCAATCTTCTTGAGGTTATCTGCATTAGTATGTATGCCATCTTCCAGTTCTTTCGGAGCTGGCGGAAATTCTGAGATCACCTCATCATTGCTGTTCTCGAAGCACCAGGGAAGGTCATCCATGTTCTCGGGCTCTTCTTTTAATATCGTAATCGTGTAACAGGTGCGAATCCGCTTCCAGGACTGAGGTGGATCCGGTTCTGCTCTTGCGGCTTTGGGTTTGTGCTCTTGTGGCGGCGTTACCCTCCAGCCGTTGGATAAAGCGAATCTGCCCTGTTGGTACTGGTCCTCGACCCAGTTCTTGAAGGTGAAGCAGTCTTCGGTAGGATGTCCTATGGCTCGGTGATAAGAGCAATAGCTCAGATGAGAAGCCTTGTTAGCTTGCTCAGGGTGTCTAGACTCTGGAAGCGCGATCATTTGATGTTTTATAGCGAGCTCGAGTAACCTCTCCGTCTTGTCTCGAGGGAAGGAATACGCTCGACTCATCTTCTTCATGAGGGACAAATCCGGACCACGCAACGCCCGATCACACGACTCTATAATCCTGCGTCGTTTTTGTCGGCTCCTCTTTCCGCTTCTTGATTTATTTCTGCCTCTGCGTCGGGCCTTTCGTACAACGGGTTGACAGGGATGAGCATCTTCGTCTTTTGCAGCCTGTTGAAACAGACGTTGCGTCCTGGCTTTCTTGTAGATGGACATCTCGCGGTTGTGGTCTTCCCGAGCTTTTTGACCCGCTTTCCTGATAAGCTTGTCCATTCGTTCTTCAAATGACGGACTCGGCCCTTCAATCGCGGGATCTAGTTTTGATGAGGGGTTGGCATTTCCTGACAGGGCGTCGTCTTCTTCATCAAAGGTATATATGGCGTAGCTACTGTGGGCCCGTTCCCGTTTTCTGGCTCTCACGTATCCAAGCCCAAGTGTTTCCATTTTTCCGTTGGGCAATTTGCGTTGAGTCCCAGGGACATCCCAAATTCTGTTGTAGAACCGAGCTTGTCGAACAGTCTGTTTTAAGGGTACTCCTTGGCGCTTCAATAGCCTCTTTAGTCCATTTTTATAGTATCTGGGCAAACGGATGGGTTGGAGCCTGTCGAGTGTAGCATCCGCGCCATGCCAGATCTCCTTCTCTACTTTCGTCTCTGAGGATCGGTAGAATAGGATTGCCTTCTCACCCCTTTGCCTGGGAGGGACGTAAAACGTTTGCAGGTCCTGCATATTGTAAGCTTGAAGTGTGTCGAGATCCTTGTAGTGTTCTCGCGGCACCATGGTGATTTGCAAACTCTGATCATCACTAGGGGGTGCTTGTATTGACGGCCGATTGGAGAACACGGCATTAACCTCATCTTCCGAATCACTTCCGAAGACCAACATAGGGGCGGGCGTCCCCGGGTTGTTGCGTTGAGATGGCCCAGCATAAACTATCTCTTCTTCTTCTTCGGTATCGCTCCCGAAAATAGGGATGGTGGCGGCGGCTTTGTTCTCCGGCTTGCGGCACCTTTCTGTATCCTCAAAATCTGGCAAAAAGTACTTCGCATCTTCGTATTTGCGGACTTCGTTCACGGAAAATGGGTTTAGCTCACCTGTTACGGTATGCTCGAAACCATCCTTAAAGTACTTCATACACTGATGTTGTGTAGAAGGGATGATGTTGTACTCGTGTAACCAAGGGCGACCGAGCAAGGCGTTGTAGCAGGTCTTGGCATCAATGACATGGAATTTGATGTCTGTGACGAGTAGTCCGAAGCGTAATGTTAGTATCACGGATCCGAGAGTCCGTGACGATTGTGAATCGAAACCGGAGATGGTAATTTTGTCACGAGCGAGGTGTTGCACACTCATGCAGATTTCCTTTAACACCCGAACGTTAAGGAGATTGACGGAGGATCCATTATCCACTAGGATCTTGCCTATCTTGATATCATGGCAGTATCCAGAGACGTATAGGGGACGGTTGTGGTCGCACTTCCCGAGGAGAAGGTCTTCGTCACCGAAAATGATGTCGGCCGTATGCACTTCCTCCAGTTCATCCTTCATCCTTTCCGAGGCGAGGAAGGCTTGGAATTGCTCAGGTTCTTGTAACGCCTTAATTAGTGAATCTCGCGCTTCTTTTGATAATAGGAGGGCATCGAGAATGCTAAGTTGAGAAGGTAGCTTCCTTAGGTGCGCTAGGATATTGTAGTCCACCTTACCCTTCCTGGGAGGGTCTTTGGTAGTCAGCTCTTTCATGACTTGGTCATCTAAAGTGATATCCTCAGTGACCTTTTCATTTCCCTTATCTTTTCTATTTGCAGGCCCAAGATTCTTTTCCGGGAGCGTACGATTGCGCAGCTGAATGTTTTCGCAGGCCTCCGGTTCCTCCTCTTTCCCTAAAACGGATTCTTTAAAGAGAGGGCCCAGAGCCATTTCTTCATCAGAGTCGCTCCCAAAGGTGAGAACTTGTGACCCTCCGGCGTTAACCATGTAACAGTTGCCAGTAGTTCTGTTGTGCCCGTCGGCAGTACTTCTTCGTTCCTGACGAGTCTTGCGTTTCATGCGCTTAACATGTTGCCGATGAGCAACATATCCCTGCCACCATATCCTAAAGGCGTCGCACTCCTCTATAGGGTGTGAGATTTTCCGATGATATGCGCAATAATTAGGGTGCCTCTCCGCCCCTTTGAGCGTGTTTTCTTCCGAGGGTGGTAGCTTCATTCCCATTGACATGGCTTTGGCAAACCTTTTCCTCGTCTTGAATATCTTCTTGTCTGCCTCGGGTGCCTTTCGATCTGGCGGGAGTAATTCAACTCTTTCGTTCATTCACCTGCATTTGGCTCCTTCCGATGCGGCCATCTCACGCTCCTGATCCGCTTTACTCTTTAGACGAATCTCGTCTAGAAAGGCGTCGATCATTTCATCTGATGGCCACACAAGCTCTGGTTCAGGCTCTGTCCCCAGTTTCTTAGTGCCAGGAGTTTTTTCATCGTCGGTAAACGAGTGGGAGATTACATTACAACTCGCCACATATCCTCGGATTCATCCGACGAGCTTTCTCCATCATCTTCCACCTGAAAGATGTGGTTGAGGAACTCTTGCAGCGTGACAAGAGTTCGCGCCTTTTGATTGTACTCTTCCAGCGCGTCGATTTGCTTCTGCAAGTTCGTGCGTTTGTCTCCAGGCTTCACGAGCTTCTTAGATTTCTTCTTCTTTTTCTTCGAAGATTTTGACGGTAGGGCATGAGTACTTAGGCCATCACCACCGCTTTTTGCAGTTGGGCGCGGCCTCAGCATTCCTTCAATGATCTGGGGTCCCAGCGGGTCCTTCCATTCGACTGCCGGGCACGCATGAAGGTCTTTCAGCATTCTTTTGGTTTTAGTTGACAGCACGACCTCCCATGGAGCTTCCTCAATAAAAGAACAGGTTGCCTCCAGTGTATCTGCTTTCTTGGGAGTATGCGGCTGTGGCGGGTTCACCTTCCACTTTTCGGACAGCGCAAACTTCCCCTGGAGGTATTGATCTTCAATCCATCCTTTGAAGACGAAGCAATCCTCAATCGGATGCTTACCGTTTGATGGTAAGGGCAATAGTTAGGGTTATTCACCTTAGTGGGTTATGGCGGTCGCCTTGGACTTGGCAAGTTTATAAGTCTGTTGCGTACTGCCAACTCGAATAACCGTTTCATCTTGTCCCGTGGGAACGAGTAGGGACGCTTCATTTTCTCATTATAATACCGGCGTCTTTCTTCCAGTTGATCCGTCAGCTTTGGGACATTGGGTTGCTGCTGGGCATTCGCGACGAAGGTTGCTTTTCCTTTACCCTTGTCACTCCGAGGCTCGGGCTTCGGGGGAGACGGTCTATGACCCATTTGGTCCATCTGGGCCAGCTTGTCGATTAGAGCCTAGAATGTGGTTGGCTTAAAGAACATCATAAACTGGGAGATAGTTGCATGAGGGTCTAGGGTTCCCACAAACATGCCAACTGCGGGCGCTTCCTCAATGCGTTGCTCGCATTTCGACCACAAATTCCGCCAGCATATAGCATACTGGACCCAAGTTTCGCCCGGTTTTACCCTGGCGTTAATCAATGTCGTTATTGGAGTGCGTTTGCTGGTGCTCGCGAATCGCTGAGTAAATAGCAACTCCATTTCAGCGAACGTCTTGATAGAATCGTTCGGGAGTTCTGAATACCATTCGAACGCTGTTTCTGATAAGCTACCCACGAATTGGCGAAGCAACAGTTTATCATCTCCGCCGGTGTTACCGCAAAGGGCCCTGAACTGGGCGACATGTTGGTGGAGATTGTCGGTCCCCTTATACACGTGAAATTTTGGTATTGTATAACCCGACGGATATTTGATTTGGTCGTACCAGCTTAGATACGGCCGCCCCGTTTTGACGACTTGACCAGCTGCCTCAATCGCATGATGAACCCGGATTTGCTGGGCTATATAGTCGACCAAATCAGCCTTAGAGATTGTCTCCTCCTTGGTCGTTGAGAGGGCCGGCGGTGGATTTGACGTTTCTCCCCGGTCGTCTTCAAGAACGATTGGGGGATCCTCAGTGGGTGGGTCCTTTTGGATCATCATTCCTATCATATCTTGGAAGAGAAGTCCCATACACTGTATGTTGGCTGCTTGTTCAGCAGCCTCTTTGTCCTTCTTCTCCAATATTCGGCGAAGGAACTCAGCGTGGTTTCTTCCTCCTGGCGTTCGTTCGAGGACGTTTCTGGGTTTTCTTTTGGCCCGGTAAGTGCGGCCATAGCACTCATCATTTCCTGGAGCTTTTGCTGTTGCTCCTGAGCTTTGGTCACCGACCGTGTAAGCGGTCTATGACCTGTAGACGCACGGCTGTCATCCTTTCCTGACACCATGTATACGGTATGGACCATCACGCCCCCAGACTTAGGGCGTCTGGGCTTAGTGCCTTTAGCTGTCGTTGCGGGCTGGGGGATCTTCTCTGGCTTCCTCCTTTTATGAGCAGTGGAAGTTGAGGGGGCCGTTGAAGTGGGCACCCAAACAACCTTTCGTGGTTTAGCCTGGTGACTGGCTTCCTGTTGGATTTTCAGCTTCTTGTGCTGGCGGGAGAAGTTTGGATCGATCATCGAGTCTCGGGCCTGCCGCCAAACCTTATAGATCTTGGAAGACAGCCGTTGAGGGGATCGGGGCTGTTCTGGCTTTATTTCCGCAACTTTTTTTAGTGGAGGAGGAGACCTCTTTAGCACCGCAGTAGGAGAATTCTTTCGCACCTTATTTAGCATCTCGAAGCTGTTCCCAGTTGGAACGGCAGCATTAACTTCCACCGTTGAGGCTGATGGAGTTGGCCCAGAGGGGGAGTTGCCCCCAGCCTTCCTTACTCGGCGCCAGTGGCGACGTCGACCGTGTCGAGCGGACGGCGCTGGTTCAGCGGTGAGGATGGCTTCGTCTTGCCCCCTGTGTAGGTGGGGGATCGTTGCTGGTGTTAGCCTGTAAAAGACCGATGTCCTTTGGGTAGCAGGAGCGGGAGCTGAAGCCGTCAATCTTGTAAAGACCGACTTTTTGGCCGGGGAAGCCGCCTTGACGACTTCAGGAGCAGGACCGGTCACTTTCTTAGAAGCAGCCTTCTCTGGGATTGTAGGCCCCATTGTGGGTCCACAGGAGTCTTGGCCCAATCTAGAGAAGACCGAGGCGCTGGTGTTGTGCGACCCGTTGAGAGGGGTCGCGGCAGGGATAAGACGATCAAAGACCGACTTCTTGGGAGCTTCCCTTGTCAGCACCGGAGCGGTGAGGCTTGTCGGCGGGAGCATGGTCCTAAAAAACAATCCCATGGTGGCTCGAGTGACCTGTTCCACGGGCATTGTGAATAACGAAGCAGCTTGGGGTCCGTAGGCTATACCTCCTGGCGAGGCAGAGCGTTGGTTGCAAGTCCGAGCAGTTGGAGCATTTCGCAGAAGTAGAAGCCATCGATTCTTTGCTTTCTGCAATAAGCAAGACGCCAAGTCTTAGTATCTTGAAACCCAAGGGCAACCATTAGCGAACCGCGATTGGTTCGTGAATCACGACACACGAAGTGTGGAGTGGAAAGAGGAAAAATTCCCACCGGGCGTGCTAGAATCTGTTCCCCTCCGAATAGCGGCGCGACTGGACGTCTTGCCTGTGATTCGGGGGCAGATGCTAATTGGTGCTATCCGTCCACCTCTCCGAAGATGCCAAGTTGATTTATGGCACCGTGTATCGAAGGTTTAAACGGATGCGTCCGATACAGCAGACTTCGTCATATTCCCCCTCGCTTAAGGGGTTTATGATTGTGGGGACGCTCTTCCCTGCAGGCGCAAGCCCCTGAAGTTAATTACGCTACCGCATTGCGGTAACCACTTTCTCCTTCTCTAGATGGTCACTTCGTGTCGCATGTGTTTATTTTATGTTTAGTTGCCCGTGGATTGTATACAGAGACTGAGTTATGTCGTCGCCCGTAGGGGGTGGACTAGTCCAAATCCGTATTATCTTAGATTTGGGTTTGGGGGTTTGGGGTTTAAGGATACGTTAGCCTCATTCGAGACTAAGATCGACTTAAATGTTTGTTAAGGATACGTTAGTCTAGTTTTCAGACTAAGATCAACTTAACGGGATCGTTTAGATCCAACAATAGAGCAATTAAGGGAGCCATGTTGTTTAGTTTAGTGACATTGAGGTCAATAAGTAGTTTAAGGACATTGCGGTCTAGTGTTAGTTTTAAGACGTTGCGGTCAAGGTTAAGGACGTCGTGGTCCGTGGATTTAAGGACTCCACAGTCCGATGTTAGTTTTAAGACATCACGGTCAAAGTTAAGGACCTCATAGTCCATGAGTTTAAGGACCCCACAGTCCGTCGTTAGTTTTAAGACATCCCGGTCAAGGTTAAGGACCTCATAGTCCATGAGTTTAAGGACCCCGCAGTCTGTCGTTAGTTTTAAGACATCCCGGTCAAGGTTAAGGACCTCATAGTCCATGAGTTTAAGGACCCCACAGTCCGTAGTTAATGTGTGGTCATCGGGACCCGTCACCTCTTTGAAGACGTTGAGGAATTACAACGCCAAGTATCAAAGGAGTGAAGAGATGTACCCTTAAACCGAGGTAGATTAAATAATCTTTGGCCCAATTTGGAACCAAGACCAATTAATTATATTATGAGCCCATTGGCTCAGTTGAATTTGCATTAAGGACTTATGGCCAGCTTAGGCTAAGTCTAATCATGTTTAGGATATTGGCCCTCTGTTGGTCCATTAGAGGAGAGGCTTTGCCTCTAGACACTTAGCCAATGGGGCTAAAGTTAGTGTTAAACACTAAAGATCAACCAGTGTTGAACACTGAGAATGCGATTGACAAGTTAGTGTTTAACACTAAAAGATAGTTAGTGTTAAACACCAGCAACAGGGCTTTCAAATTAGTGTTTATACACTAAGGCAGATCAATGTTAAATACTGGAAACAGGGTTTTCCTGGTTGGTGTTCAACACTAAGAAAGTCAGTGTTAAACACTGTAAATAAAGTTCTTCGATTAGTGTTGAACACTAAGGCCAAACAGTGTTTTAACACTGGATTCAGAGGTTCCAATCTAGTGTTAAACTCTGAAGCAAGAGGGGTCACATGGTAGCATGTGAGGGCGCCCTCCCTTCACTTGTTCTGCTGAGAATATTGCATCTTTTGGAGCATCACGTGCCATCACGTGACGGGCATTTAAATGCTTGTATGTTAAAGCTTCTGCCAAAGGTCACGTGGGTCACGTGAGGCACTGCATCAAAGGCCCTTCTTTGTGGATCTTTTCAGGGGTCACGTGGTGGCACGTGACCCTGCCTCTTTGTATGTTTTTTAGAAGATCTGTTAATCCCTTTTTTAAGAGTTAAATTCTTCATAGGGTTGAACCCTAACGATAAATTTAAGAGGAATTAAATTCCTATTTCCTTCTGAAGATTTATATTCTGGGATAGAGTTGAACTCTGAATTTTCTGTAGGAATTAAATTCCTCATATATGTGAAGAACTGAATTCTATCATAGGGTTAAACCCTAATAAAAGCTTTAAAGGAATTAAATTCCCACTCTCTTTTAGAGAGGCATGAGACTCTGTCATAGGGTGATGTTAGTGTTTATGCCCTAGAAGGCCATTACTGTATCATACTAGCTTGTATATTACTTAATGGAAGCTTGGGATATTCACATGTATATAACAGTCTTGCTAAACATGGTAGTATGCTACTTGGTTTTTCTATCTTAATATGTGAGTGTACGTATTGATAGAGCTCTTAGGATCTTGCTTGTCTACCAGAGTTGTGATGGCAGTCACACTAGTGGGGGCTGGGTAGTCTACAAGCACATCCTTATTCAGGTCCCTGGTCGTTGGATTATCGAGACAGAGCATCGATACTCCGTAGTAGACTGGTGTGTACGCTTCTCATCCCAGTTGGAGAGATGGTCTGTCCCACAGCCGTCAGTACGTCGTACTGGAGATAGTATGCAGGTGCTCGTTAGGTTACGGGTACACCGGACAGGACTCACAGGGAACTGTTGGTTGGTTTGATACCAGTCGTCAGTGAACAGTTCCCAGGTGACATGAGTACAGCGTAGTCCGCAGACTTGACACTGCTACTTCGCCTCGAGTGTGTCCCACTGTTCTTAGATTGCTACCCTACCACGGCTCAAAGGAGTCGTGCAAACAGGTAGCAGTTGGGTGCAGTCCCGAGCACTTGGAGGCAGTGGCGGTTAGACAGGATTCGTCCCTCCCGGTATTGGGAGTAGATATCGTGCTGTGTCAGAGAGCCATTACGCAAAGTCCCTGGCCAGGGCAAGCGAGATTTACTGGTAGGTTCCAGTAGTTTCTCAGGGTGTAATGGGCTTCACTCCGACGCGACTTATACCGCTATTAGGGGACTGACGCTTGCCGCCCCCCTAGGCCCGATATGCGATAGTCTTGGACGAACGGACCGGACTGTATGGAGATTGTCACATCAGACTCAGTAGGAATTCGGATGGGTTTCCTCATCGGCCTTCTTATCGACAACTACCTGGGGACCGTTACGTACAGCTAGTGCCGCTTGCGGTCTGTGGTTAAACCCACTGCCAGCGTAGTAGTCGAGTCTCTAGAGTCCCACACAGAGAGTTTCCTACTCCAGGCGAAACGATATAGAGGTTGCATGGTTTTGCGACAAAGGGTTCGGACGCATACGTGCGTTTACGCACGTACGACTTTCGGACAGTTTTTACCAGTCGGCTTTGGTTTAAGCCAGTTACTGGTATCCGGTTATTGGATTTTTACAGTCTAAAGTTTTTCCGTATTTTTGCGGATTAGAGGGGCGTTCTCGTAATTGTACGAGAAGCTTCTAGAAGATGTGACTAAGGAGGTTAAGGTGACATAAGCTTTGGATAAGATTAGTGATGTCATGAGGGTGATTCATCATGATCATTAATGCACCATAAATGCTTAATGACTCATGTTAATGAATCACCTCTTTTCATTTATGAAGCATGCTTATTCATTTCTTTTATTCATTATTCTAAAATAAGAATGCTTCATAATATATTATGATACACTCTCTCTCATCTCATTATCTCATCTCACATTCTCTCTCCTCAAGCTCTCATCTTCAAGAGACTAATCCTTAATCCTCATGTGTTGAGATCAAAGGTTTAGTTAGACTTAAACATCCATTACCTTCACTCTATATCATCCTTTCTTCTTTGATTAGCAATCAAAGTAGATTAGTTACCTCAAGTTAGAGGCGTAGCTTGGTGTTTTGCTCTCGGGTGGATCGTCTACTACCTAGAGAAGGTTGAGGAGAACAAAGGAGGACACAAAGACGAAGGACCGGTTTCATTAGGTATAATCCCTAAACACAATTGATAAGAAACTCTTTGTGTACGGTTATTTATAGTTTAGCTTCGATTCAAGCGGTTAGTCGATGTTCGTTCTTTAAACATGATCGTTTTTCGAAAATTCCGCCTCCCCACAAGTACTGGGGTGTACTACATCGACTCACAGTGGTATCAGAGCCTCGCTAAACACTAAATAACTTAATTGCAAATTTGTACGAATTTCGAACGGAAAAACAAAGCCGGAAAACCCTAAATCTGTTCAGTTTCTGTCGAACTTAAAATGAAGTCCTAAAATTTTTTAGGTGAGTGCAGAAAGCTAGAAATGACCACAGAAGAACACCCAAGAAAAACAGTCGCCTGAATCGCCAAACTCGCCGCGGAAGCGCGGCCTCAGCCTACTGAGGCGCCGCTCTTCCGCCGCCGAGTTGGCGAGTCAGGAGCCGATTTTTCTTCTGTTGCTTCTCTGATATATTTTGGGTTTTCTGGAATATTTAATATTTGCTCAGGTTACTGTTTAACAGAGCAGATTTTGGAGCAATATTGATGTTGTTTAATCAATCGAAATTGTACAGTATTTGCATATTGGATTATATCTGTGATTGTTTAATGTGTTCGTAAACCTCCCCTAACTGCTAGTATGTCGGTTGGCAGGGGGTTGCACATTTCTGTAATGGTTATATCTGTTTGTGCATATAAACTGTATTGGACTGTTGTGGTGTATAGCCGGGGTTTGCAATGGGTTATTGTTTAATTCATTTGATGTAAATGTAATTTGTTGTAATATTATTTTTGCGGGGCACTTCCAGGTTGCGGTTGTAGCCACCGTTGTATTATTTCATTTTACTGTTTTTGCTCCTAGGACTGACCCAAGGTGGGGTACACAAACTGCCGGGCGGGTAGTTTGCCGTACCCGTAGGGGTCGAGGGTGGGGTATCGGCTATCATCACAACTGTGTAATCTGTCTTTTCTTGCAGGCTCAAAAGAAATACAGATTGCTTGCAAATCCAATATTGTTTATCTGTGTTCTGGAATGAATATCATTGCGTCAGACGAATGTAAAATATCTATATATATTGTAGCTATTTAGACGTCACTTATGTTTTACACCCGCGCTAGCCCAGCCCCCGCTCTGTCGTTAGTTAAGTAACCTAACGGGTGATGACGGGACCCCGTGGCGAATGCGGATGGCATAAGAGGACGTTGTATTTTCGTTGTTTTCTGCAATGATAGGTTAATGATGGGACGCATTATCTATAATGCAAAGAAAAACAAACCAAAGTTTAAATCGTTGGAACAATTTAAAAGAAACCACTCGGTTAATTTTTAAAACAGATATTTTTAAATGCGGAGATTTAACCACTCCTTTTAAAAGCTATCAGGTTCCTTCGGTTATATCAAGTTCACTACGTTCACGGTTTCGCCAAAACCAGTCGTAGCCCTCCGTCATTTCTTATGAATGGTCAGTAGTATTCAAGCTATGTTTGTTTGGCCCTTAGTCAAGACATAGTGATTGGTAGCTGCTGGGGTATTCATTTGTTGCATAGATAGATGAGTTGGTTTGGGACAGTCGTATTACTTTGTTGGCCCTTAGTCAAGAGTATATACGGATGGGTTCAAATCAACAGGATAATGATGGGCAGAACTTGACATGTGACTTATGATTTGTTGGCCCTTAGTCAAGATCATAAGAACATGGGGCAAAAACATATATCGGGAATTTCTAAAGAAACTGAAATTTGCAAAGAGATGCATACCATTTGGAGTTTGATGAATGTTGGTAGGATTCCTTCAACATTATCATACGATGATATTTGGATCCCGATCCTACTGTGAGTATATGCTACTTATCAGGATATTCGTCACTTAACGATCAATGCTATAAACCTAGTAGGTGTCCAGAAAGGTGTCAGCGGGGTTACGCCCCCAGAGAAAAGAGGTTATTTAATTAAGGAACTTCGCGAAAGCGTTGGAAAACCTCCCTCGAAGTATCGACACTGGCCTGGCTGAACGGTTAAGCAAGAATTGTACGGTGAGAATAGTCCTGGCTAATTCTTCTTTTATGGTTTGAGGAAGGATTCGAGAAACAGTGGGAGCCATCCAGTTTAGATAAACTAAAAACCACTCTAAACTTGCAAGAGCATCATGCTAAAGTGTTTTCTTCTCTCTCTCCTAATTGCAGCGACCCTGAAAATGACTGGACTTAAGTTACTTTTAGAAAAGAATATACTGACGGGGCCAAACTATAAAGATTGGCTGCGGAATGTCAAAATGGCCTTGACCTATGACAAACTGGGGTACGTCCTCACCGCTACGGCACCTGCTGTCCCTGGTCCCAAATCCAGCAATGCGGATAAGGAAATCCGCAAAACCTGGGATTTAGATTGCGCGAGAGCCAAGTGCATCGTGCTTGCCTCTATGAACAACGAACATCAGAGGAGGCACGAGGATATGTCCTTAGATGGCATATTTCTCCATACAAAGGAACTTTATGGAGAGCAATCTCGCATAGCAAGATACGAGACCTCTAAGAAATTGTTTCGAGCGAGGTTGGCTGTCGGGTCATCGGTAGGTGAACATGTCCTACAGATGATCGGCTATATTGAGGAGCTCGCAGACCTTGGGACGACTTTGGATAATGAGCTCTATACAGACCTTATTCTCCAGTCCCTTCCTCCCACCTACGCCCAGTTTATCCTCAACTTCAATCTTCAAGGAAAAGAAGTTGAACTTGCGGAACTCCTGAACATGTTAAGGAGTGCAGAGGGCACCTTGCAGAAGGCAAGGGAAACACCCGCTATGTTTGTTGGCGGTGCATCTTCTTCCGGGTCCAAGGCTAGGGCCAAAGGAAGGAAGAAGAAGGCCGCACCCAAACCTAGAGGAAGTGTTAGTAAGGTGGGAAAGAAGGGAAAGAAAAAGCTTGCAGCACCGGTAGTTGGCCAGGATGAGTGCTTCCATTGTCACAGGAAAGGGCACTGGAAGAAGGATTGCAAGGCGTGGAACGCCAAGAACCAGGAACCGAAGCAAGCTGTGGCTTCGACTTCAGGTGTGTTTGTAATTGAGAATTGTCTGTCAATCAACTCTACTTCCTGGGTATTGGATACCGGATCAGGATCTCATATTTGCAATTCATTGCAGGCACTGAGAAACCGTAGAGTGCTGAAGGAAGGTGATATGATCCTCAGGGTTGCTAACGGAGCTAGCGTGGGAGCTGCGTCCGTCGGGGATTATCACCTAGGATTGACGAGTGGACATATTTTGGTTTTACATAACTGTTATTTTGTACCAAGCTTAACGTGTAATATCATATCAGTTTCCTTGTTATCAAATAAAGGTTATGATTTCACGTTTGTAAGAGATGTTGTTAACATCCACCTTAATCATGGTTTGATTGGGTCTGGTACTCTAAATAACGGCATATATGTTTTAAACCAACTCCAAATTTTCAATGTCCAGAACACACTAAAAAGAAAGTCTCCAGATTTAAATAAAGCTTTCTTATGGCATTGGAGACTGGGTCACATCAATGAGAGAAGGTTGACTAAGTTGCATAGAGAAGGATATTTGGACACGTTCGAATATCAATCTTATGACACTTGTCAATCCTGTCTCAAAGGAAAGATGACAAAGACTCCATTTACTGGACAAGGAGTAAGAGCGAGCGAGCTCTTAGGACTCATACACAGTGATGTATGCGGTCCAATGTCTACACATGCGAGAGGTGGTTATTCCTACTTCATCACTTTTACAGATGATTTCTCTAGGTTTGGACATGTCTTCTTGATGAAGCATAAATCCGAGGCCTTTGAGAAATTCAAGGAATACAAGAGTGAAGCGGAAAACCAAACAGGCAAAAGTATTAAGACACTGAGATCTGATCGAGGTGGAGAATACTTAAGTGCCGAGTTCCTAGGTTACCTAAAAGAGAAAGGAATTCTCTCTCAGCTTACTCCTCCATACACTCCACAGCATAATGGTGTATCGGAGAGACGGAATCGAACCCTATTGGATATGGTACGATCCATGATGAGTAATACTGAGTTACCGCGATCTTTCTGGGGTTATGCGCTAGAATCAGCGGCATATCTTTTAAACCAGGTTCCAACCAAGACTGTGCCTACCACACCATATCAGATGTGGAGTGGGAAGAAACCCTGTCTAAAACATTTTAGGACATGGGGGTGTCCAGCTTTTGTGAAAAAGCAGCATGTGGACAAGCTCGAGGCACGCTCAGTACTGTGTAAGCTTGTGGGATATCCAAAGAACTCCAAGGGATATTATTTCTATTACGCAGAGGAACAAAAGGTTTTTGTTTCTCGTCATGCCCACTTCTTAGAAACTGAATTTTTAGAAAATCAGAAGAGTGGGAGCGAAGTAGAACTGGAAGAAATTCCAGAACCACAAACTGCTACTGAAAGTTTGGTAGAACCAGAGGTTCAAGAAGAACAGAACATTCCCGCACCCCTCCGCAGGAGTAGTAGGCCGTCTCATCCGCCTGAGAGATACTACGGTTTTCTCATAGACGGGGATAGAGAGGATTGCATCATAGATGATGATGAACCTACTGACTTCCAGCAGGCCATCCAGAGCGGCGACTCGGTACGATGGTTAGATGCAATGCGGACCGAGATGGAGTCCATGTACACCAACAAAGTATGGACTTTGGACTTTGCTCCAGATGGGGTAAAACCCATAGGATGCAAATGGATCTTCAAGAAAAAGATTGGTGTAGATGGACAGGTGGAAACCTATAAGGCTAGACTTATTGCAAAGGGTTTTCGTCAAAGACCTGGTTTGGACTATGACGAAACTTTTTCTCCAGTGGCTATGCTCAAATCCATTCGGGTCCTTCTTGCTATTGCTGCCTTCCATGATTATGAAATCTGGCAGATGGACGTAAAGACGGCTTTTCTGAATGGAAATTTAGAAGAGAGCGTCTATATGGAACAGCCAGAGAGTTTCAATCAGAGTGGGAGCAGCGGGAAAGTATGCAAGCTGCTTAAGTCTATTTATGGACTAAAGCAGGCATCGCGGAGTTGGAACATCTGTTTTGATGAGACAGTCAAAGAGTATGACTTTATCAAAAATCCAGATGAACCGTGCATATATAGTAAAGTTGTGGCCAGAAGTGTCGTATTCCTCGTCTTGTACGTGGATGACATTCTATTGATAGGAAATGACATTCCTATGCTACAATCTGTCAAAGGATTCTTGTCACACAGGTTCTCCATGAAAGACCTGGGTGATGCCTCTTACATTCTGGGGATCCGGATCTATCGTGATAGATCCAAAAGGATGTTGGGACTTTCGCAGTCCAGGTATATCGACACTGTACTGAAAAGATTCAGTATGGAAGATTCTAAGCGCGGTAATCTACCGGCTTGTCACGGAATCACCCTCTCCAAAGAGATGTCTCCCAAGACTGATTTGGAAAGGGAACGCATGTCTATTATACCCTACGCTTCTGCGGTAGGCTCTATAATGTATGCGATGTTGTGTACCAGACCAGATGTAGCTTACGCACTGAGCGTGGTAAGCCGGTATCAGTCAGACCCAGGGGAGAAACACTGGATAGCAGTAAAGAACATTCTCAAGTACCTGAGGAGGACTAAGGAGATGTTCTTGGTTTACGGCGGAAAAGACCTCAGGTTGGAGGCCTTTGCTGATTCCGGCTTCCAGAGTGATAAGGACGATTCCAAGTCCATGTCGGGTTATGTCTTTACCCTCAATGGAGGGGCGGTGTGCTGGAAGAGCTCCAAGCAGGACACCGTTGCTGACTCGACGATGGAAGCGGAGTATATTGCTGCTTGCGATGCCGCAAAAGAAGCAGTCTGGATGAAGAAGTTCCTAACAGAACTACAGGTGGTTCCTACCATAGTTGATCCAATACCTCTGTATTGCGACAACAACGGAGCTATAGCTTTAGCGAAGGAACCAAGGTCCCATCAGAAGTCCAGACACATCTTGAGGCGGTATCACCTGATCAGGGAGATCATTGATCGTCAGGAGATCGAGGTTCGGAGAGTTGCTTCTGAAGAGAACATTGCTGATCCATTCACGAAGGCCCTTCCTCAGATTCAGCTCGAGAGGCTACTCGAGATCATTGGTCTACGATATGCCAGTACATGGCCCTAGTGCAAGTGGGAGATTGTTAGTGTTTATGCCCTAGAAGGCCATTACTGTATCATACTAGCTTGTATATTACTTAATGGAAGCTTGGGATATTCACATGTATATAACAGTCTTGCTAAACATGGTAGTATGCTACTTGGTTTTTCTATCTTAATATGTGAGTGTACGTATTGATAGAGCTCTTAGGATCTTGCTTGTCTACCAGCATTGTGATGGCAGTCACACTAGTGGGGGCTGGGTAGTCTACAAGCACATCCTTATTCAGGTCCCTGGTCGTTGGATTATCGAGACAGAGCATCGATACTCCGTAGTAGACTGGTGTGTACGCTTCTCATCCCAGTTGGGGAGATGGTCTGTCCCACAGCCGTCAGTACGTCGTACTGGAGATAGTATGCAGGTGCTCGTTAGGTTACGGGTACACCGGACAGGACTCACAGGGAACTGTTGGTTGGTTTGATACCAGTCGTTAGTGAACAGTTCCCAGGTGACATGAGTACAGCGTAGTCCGCAGACTTGACACTGCTACTTCGCCTCGAGTGTGTCCCACTGTTCTTAGATTGCTACCCTACCACGGCTCAAAGGAGTCGTGCAAACAGGTAGCAGTTGGGTGCAGTCCCGAGCACTTGGAGGCAGTGGCGGTTAGACAGGATTCGTCCCTCCCGGTATTGGGAGTAGATATCGTGCTGTGTCAGAGAGCCATTACGCAAAGTCCCTAGCCAGGGCAAGCGAGATTTACTGGTAGGTTCCAGTAGTTTCTCAGGGTGTAATGGGCTTCACTCCGACGCGACTTATACCGCTATTAAGGGACTGACGCTTGCCGCCCCCCTAGGCCCGATATGCGATAGTCTTGGACGAACGGACCGGACTGTATGGAGATTGTCACATCAGACTCAGTAGGAGTTCGGATGGGTTTCCTCATCGGCCTTCTTATCGACAACTACCTGGGGACCGTTACGTACAGCTAGTGCCGCTTGCGGTCTGTGGTTAAACCCACTGCCAGCGTAGTAGTCGAGTCTCTAGAGTCCCACACAGAGAATTTCCTACTCCAGGCGAAACGATATAGAGGTTGCATGGTTTTGCGACAAAGGGTTCGGACGCATACGTGCGTTTACGCACGTACGACTTTCGGACAGTTTTTACCAGTCGGCTTTGGTTTAAGCCAGTTACTGGTATCCGGTTATTGGATTTTTACAGTCTAAAGTTTTTCCGTATTTTTGCGGATTAGAGGGGCGTTCTCGTAATTGTACGAGAAGCTTCTAGAAGATGTGACTAAGGAGGTTAAGGTGACATAAGCTTTGGATAAGATTAGTGATGTCATGAGGGTGATTCATCATGATCATTAATGCACCATAAATGCTTAATGACTCATGTTAATGAATCACCTCTTTTCATTTATGAAGCATGCTTATTCATTTCTTTTATTCATTATTCTAAAATAAGAATGCTTCATAATATATTATGATACACTCTCTCTCATCTCATTATCTCATCTCACATTCTCTCTCCTCAAGCTCTCATCTTCAAGAGACTAATCCTTAATCCTCATGTGTTGAGATCAAAGGTTTAGTTAGACTTAAACATCCATTACCTTCACTCTATATCATCCTTTCTTCTTTGATTAGCAATCAAAGTAGATTAGTTACCTCAAGTTAGAGGCGTAGCTTGGTGTTTTGCTCTCGGGTGGATCGTCTACTACCTAGAGAAGGTCGAGGAGAACAAAGGAGGACACAAAGACGAAGGACCGGTTTCATTAGGTATAATCCCTAAACACAATTGATAAGAAACTCTTTGTGTACGGTTATTTATAGTTTAGCTTCGATTCAAGCGGTTAGTCGATGTTCGTTCTTTAAACATGATCGTTTTTCGAAAATTCCGCCTCCCCACAAGTACTGGGGTGTACTACATCGACTCACAGGTGAAACCCTAATTTCTTCTTTCTTGAAGGAATTAAATTCCTGTTATTTTAACAGAACTAAGTTCTTAACTAGGGTTGAACCCTGATTCTGTTCATTCTGAAGGAATTAAATTCCCATAACATAGGGTTAAACCCTAATTTTATTTTAAAGAATTAAATTCCTATAGTTCTGTGAGAATTAAATTCTCAAGCTTTCATTCCCTCTCTATGCTTTGGATCTGCATGGCAGGATCTCAACCCATTGAGAATTAAATTCTCAATTCAAGGGGAGATGTGCACTTTACAGATCTTCCACCAAAGAGAGAACTATGTTCTTCTGTTTTATATCAGAGTTAAACTCTGTTGAGAATTGAATTCTCTTTTCCTTTTAAAAAAGCTTTCCCTTTCTTACCTAGGGTTTTCTTTTGCAGAAGATCCAAATTCCTCCAAAGTATCAAGGCTCTCCTTTTTTTTCTAAGTATCGATCCCTCTGCATATCTCTATCTCTATGTGTCTCTTGGCTCCTATTTATAGGAGGGGCAGCCGAATCAATTAGTTTTGGTGAATCTTTCATTGAGAGATTTAATTTGTATTCACCATTCGTTTTGGACCTTTGGATTATTATGTGAATTTTAATCACCATTGGATTTTATATCCAGAGATTCTCCTTTGTTATTTCGGTTAGATTTTAAGGGGAAATCTTTCCAAGTTCAGGCTTTTTCCATAGATAGGTGATTTTTAACAATCTTTAAATCTTTAATTCAATCGGTTTCTTTGGAAAGATTTGAGAGGCCTTTTCTCAGAATTTAATTCTGTTAACAGATGGGTTTTGAAAGCCGGTCACGTGTGGCCACGTGACCCTTGGTCACGTGTGGCCACGTGACCCCCTTGGAACGAGACCTCTTCTTCCTTTTTGCGTTCTGCCTTCTGGCTGCCGCTTAGCCGTCACGTGCCACCACGTGACCCCTGGTCACGTGTGAGCACGTGACCCCTGGTCACGTGTGAGCACGTGACCCTCGCCTGGAGCCTTTTTCTTGATTTGATCAGGGAATTGAGTCTGCTGCTTTTGAGTGTCACGTGCTAACACGTGACGCTGGTCACGTGGGAGCCCGTGACCTCTTCTGAAGCCTTTTCCTTGATTTGATCAGGGAACCGATGTGCCTTTGAAGCCGCTTTTAAATGTCACGTGCCAACACGTGACCCTGGTCACGTGGGAGCACGTGACCCTTTCTGAAGCCCTTTTCTTTGATGTAGTTGGGAAACTGAATTCGCCTTGCCGATACTTTTAGATGTCACGTGCCAACACGTGACTACTGGTCACGTGTGAGCACATGACCCTTTTCTAAAGCCTCTTCCGTAGGTTTTCCTGATTTTAAATCAGGAAATAGTCGGGTCATCATCTTCCATGATGCAATCCTCTCTTCCACCATCAATGAGAAAACCGTAGTATCTCTCAGGAGGATGAAAAACCCTGCTAGATCGGCGGAGAGGCTGGGGTTCATTGGGTACTACTGAATCCTCTGGTTCTACCAAATCATCTGTTGTAGTTTGTTCTGCTGGAACTTTTTCCAATTCTACCTCAATGCTACTAATCTGTTTCATAAGAAAACCTTTTTCTAAGAAACTGGCATGTCGAGAAACAAACACCTTTTGTTCCTCGGAGTGGTAGAAGATATACCCTCGCGAATGTTTGGGATATCCAATAAACTTACATAGGACAGACCTTGCCTCGAGCTTGTCCGGATTTTGTGTTTTAATATAGGCCGGACAACCCCATATCTGAATAAAATTAAGACATGGTCTCTTACCATTCCATATCTCATATGGAGTGGTAGGCACTAATTTGGTTGGAACTCTATTCAATAGGTATGCAGCTGTCTCCAGTGCATATCCACAGAAGGAAATAGGTAACTCAGCAGTGTTCATCATAGAGCGCACCATATCTAATAGGGTGCGATTTCTCCATTCCGATACACCGTTGTGCTGTGGTGTATAAGGTGGAGTAAGCTGAGAGAGAATCCCATTCTCTTTTACATAATCTAGGAACTCATTGCTTTAAGTATTCTCCTCCTCGATCAGATCGAAGGATCTTAATACTTTTGCCTGTTTGGTTCTCTACTTCGTGCTTATATTCTCTGAATTTCTCAAAAGCTTCAGACTTGTGTTTCATCAGGAACACATATCCGAATCTTGAGAGATCGTCAGTGAATGTAATAAAGTAGGAAGAACCATTCCTGGCATGCGTAGACATGGGACCGCATACATCACTATGTACCAGTCTTAAGAGTTCCGTAATTCTTTCTCCGTGTCCATTAAACGGAGCTTTGGTCATTTTTCCTTTGAGACATGAATGGCAAGTATCATAAGATGATAATTCGAACGGATTCAAATATCCATCTTTATGTAACTTAGCCAGTCGTGTCGCATTGATATGACCAAGTCTACAATGCCACAAGAAAGATTCGTTCATTTCTGAACTCTTCCTCTTGTGTGTGTTTTGTATATTGAGGATTGTATTTTGATTTAGAATGAATAAGCCATTATGTAACGAGCCTGATGCAATCAACTTTTGATCTAGGAATATGTTCATAACATTATCCTATACTACAAAATTATATCCTTCTTTACTTAATAAAGAAACTGATATAATGTTGCACATCATGTTCGGTATATAATAACACTCATTCAGAATCAGTGTATCACCACTTGGTAATACTAGGTGATATTCGCCAACTGCTTTGGCTGCAACATTTGCCCCATTCCCTACTTGAACGGAATGATCGCCTTTTCCCAGTTATCTACCTTTACGTAGCCCATATAACATTTTACATATGTGGGATCCTGATCCGGTATCTAATACCCAGGACGTAGGGTGAACTGAGAAACAGTTCTCAATAACTAACACACCTGAAGAAGATGCATCAACATGCATGTTCTTTTGGGCGGCTTGAGAATCCAGATATTCTCCTATTCCCTGTTCAGTCTTATAACTCTTATAAGAAAGAACGGGTCCAACATTCCCCTGCTCAGTATAATAAGCGGGTTCAGTCAATACATCTATATTATTATCTTGATTATGGCCTGACATGGTCGCTACCTAGAGAGAGAGAAAAGAAAACATTTTAGCGTATGCTCTTGCAAGATGAGATTGGTTATTTTCTTATCTAATCAGGATGTCTCCCACTGTTTTTATCAAATCTACCTTCAAACCCTAAAAGGTAAGATTAGCCGGGATTAATTACACCCTACAATTTCGTCAATCTTTCAGCCAGATCAATGTCGGTACTTGAGGGAGGTTCCCCGTACTTTCGCACGGACCTAATTAAAGTAAACCTCGTTTTCCCAAAGGCGTAACCCCGTTAACACTTTTCTAGACACCTACTTGATCGGCTAATTGTCCTGTGTAAAACTCTCTCAGGAGTAACACTTACTCGCAGTGGGTATCGGGATCCAACTATCTCATAGGAGGTATGCAATCTCATTGCAAATTTCAACACTTGAAATTCCCAATAATGCTTTTACCCCTAGCGTCCCATGACCTTGACGGAGGCCAAACTACCCATAGGACGCTAGTCAAGTTCAACCCGTCGTTTCTTGATTGAATTAAACCCACCCGTACGACCCTTGACGGAGGCCAAACTACGCCGTACGAATACCCTAATCTAATCGCATCATATGCTAGCAGATAAGCACTAGTTAGCTACCATACACTACGCCTTGACGGAGGCAAACTACCGCAGCATGAATACTAAGTAGCACTTATCTGAAATGACGGAGGGCTACACAGGTTTTTTTCAGAAAAACCATGAGCGTAATGAACTTGATATCGTTGTAGAATCATGTGGTTTTTAAAATGGAGTGTTTTTTAGGCTTTCATTAGTTTTGCTAAAGAGGTCACTCCTGGTGAAGGGATCTCGGCTCTTTCTTCATTGAATAAGGTGCAGGACATATCCTATATATCACTGTGCAAAGCAAAACTCTAAAAGCAATCAAAAGACAAATCGAGTTTTGTAGCATCTGCCAGTTTTGCTAAAGAGGTCACTCCCGGTGAAGGGATCTCGGCTCTTTCCTCATCGAATAAGGTGCAGGACATATCCTATATATCACTGTGCAAAGCAAAACTCTAAAAGCAATCAAAACACAAACCGAGTTTTGTAGCATCTGCCAGTTTTGCTAATAAAGAGGTCACTCCCGGTGAAGGGATCTCGGCTCTTTCCTCATCGAATAAGGTGCAGGGTATATCATATATACCGCTATGCAAAGAAAAACTGTAGCTAAACTTTTTATAAAGTTTTGATTCTACAACATCTTTTAGGTTTCTTTTCTTTTTATTAATCTCATTAATAAAATCCCATCAGCTTATGCTTCCTAAGTATCACAGAAAAAACGAAAGCAGTAATATTTATATATCAGCATATATATATTGTTAGTGTATATGCCCTAGAGGCCATTATTGTATCATACTAGTATGTATATTACTTGATGGAAGCTTGGGATATGCACAGTTATATAGACAATCTTGCTCGAAATAGTAGTATGCTACGTGGTTTGTCTCTGCTTTAATGTGTACATGTGTTTCTTTTTGTATATCACTTATACGCATTAGTGGAGCCCTTAGGATCTTTGCTTAATTACCGGCGTTGTGATGGCGATCACACTCGTGGGGGCTGGGTAATCCACAAGCACATCCTTATGCACGTCCCTAGTCGTGGGATTATCGAGACAGGGCATCGATACTCCGGAGTAGACTAGCGTATGCGCTTCTCATCCCAGTGCGGGAGACGGTCTGTCCTACAGCCGTCAGTACGTCATACTTGAGATAGTATGCGGGTGCTCGTTAGGTTACGAGTACACCGGACAGGACTCGTCGGGAACCGTTGGTTGGTATTATACCTATCGTCAGTTAACAGCTCCCAGGTGACATGAGTACAGCTTAGTCCGCTGACTTGACACTGTCACTTCGCCTCGAGTGTATTCCCACTGCACTTTGATTACTACCCTACCACGGCTCTACTGAGTCGTGCAAACAGGTAGTAGTTGGGTGCAGTCCCGAAGCACTTGCAAGCAGTGACGGTTAGACAGGATTCATCTCTCCCGGTATTGGGAGTTGATATCGCGCTGTGTCTAGGAGAGCCATTACACAAAGTCCCTGGCCAGGGCTAGCGAGATATACTGGTAGGTTTCCAGTGATCTCTCTGGGTGTTCTGGGCTACACTCCGACACGACTTGTACCGCTATTAGGGGACTGACGTTCGCCACCCCCTAGGCCCGCCATGCGATGTATCAGACGAATAGACCGGACTGTACGGAGATTGTCACATACAGGCTCAGTAGGAGTTCGGATGGGTTTACCTCATCGGCCTTCTTATCGACATCTACCTGGGGACCGTTACGTACAGCTAGTGCCGCTTGCAGTCTGTGGTTAAACCCACTGCCAGCGTAGTGTCGAGTCTTTAGAGTCCCACACAGAGAGTTTCCCTGCACTGAGCGAAACGTGTAGAGGCCGTATGGTTTTACGGCAGGGCTGCGATCACTTACGTGCACTTGTGTGCGTATGCTGTTCGGGCAGGCAATACTAGTGGGCTTTCGTTTAAGCCGGATCCTAGTATTGCACGGATGGATTTGTTTTGTCTTCTGTGCATTCGCATTCTACGGAATGCGGATGCAGGTGTGTATGCACAGTTTTGCGGAGCGATGAAGGAGGAGGTGCCTCATTAGGGTTTTGGCAGTTGGTTCGGTCAAAGCCGTTATGTGGCAGGCTCATTAGGGTTTTGACAGTTGATTCGGTCAAAACCATTTTGAGGCAAACTCATTAGGGTTTTGGCAATTCGTTTGGTCAAAACCATTATGAGCCGCGGACATTCTTTACTAATCCTTTTAGTGATAATTTCGTGATGGCTAATTGCTTTGACCATTTGACCACCTTGACCACTCTTGACTTTGTTGACAAGTTGACCAAAGTTGACCATTGACTTTCATGAGAGGTCTATACACTTCTTTGGTTTTCTTTTTCATTTTGGATTATGAAAATGGTCATGTCAATGTAGCTATCAACTTTATCATGATAGGATTAGTAATGATGATGTTTTGCATTATTGAACCATGGTTCATTTTCTTTAGCTCATAATTCATTTTTCATTCTCTCTTTTGCTCTTTCTCATGAGAAGAAAAAAAATGCTCCATGATTGCTAGCTCCTCCTTCTTCCTCCTCTTGATTCATCTTTTGATCTCATGTGTTGAGAGAAAAAGATCCCACAAAGACAAACACTTCCATATATCCTCTACACATCCTAGGGCTTCTTGACTAGCAATCTCGTTGCCCTAGTAGCCTCGGCTCGAGGTGGAGCTCGGTGTACAACTCTCGGGTGGATCGTCTTCGACTCAAGAAGGCCGTGGAGGTGACCAAACTCCGGATCAACCCTCGGAGCATGGATGGACAAACGGCGCAGCGGAGTGAAGACCCCAAGGATCGGTATCGTGAGGTATAACTTCTACGGCATAGTAGTTAACACCTCTTTTAGTTTGCTAGTTTCTAGTTTAGCAAAGATCCGGCTTTTACGGTCCATGTTACCAAGTCTAGAAAAATTTTTGTTTTACCATTTCCGCAACCCCGAAAGTACCGGGAGAGGTAATGTGGACCTAACAGTGGTATCAGAGCCTGGCTAAACATAAACTAGTAAGTTAGCAAAGTGTTTAGAATATCGATCGGAAAAAAGTCGCAAAACGCGCCCGAGAAAAACCAAGTTTCTGTCGAATTTTTATACTGCTCTAAAAATAATTTAACATACATGAAAATTCGACTCAGGGTTTTCTAAAACCACAGCAGAAAACCGATCCACTGAACCGACCAAACCGCCGCGGTTCCGCGGTAATAACATGCTTATTGCCGCGGTTCCGCGGCTGATTTGACTCGGCAGTGAACCGGGTTTTCTGCAGTGTTTTAGTTTGGGTGTTTTGGGATTTTTAATACATGTTTTTTCTACCCAGATTTTCCAGAGAGCAAATTGACTTTTTGGGGTGGTTTCAAATCCGTATTTTGATCGATATTCCGTAGACTTTAGCTAAATGAATATTTTCCGTGATGTGATATATGTATTGAACGTCTACTAATCGCTATACGTCGATTAGTGGGGGTTATAAATATCTGTGATCTGTAATGCTGATGGTTTGTGTATATGAACTCGTTGGATTGTCACGGATGAATAGCCGGGGTGGATGTGAGATGAGAGTTTCTTTTACTTTCATTCATTGTAAAATTTGTAAATTGATGTAATATTATTTGTATGGCCGCACAACCGGGTCGGGGTTGTAGCCGTCATTGTATAATTTCTTTTTACTGTTTTTGCTCCTAGGATAGACCCAAGGAGGGGTGCACAAACTACCGGGTATCTCGAAGTGCCGAGTGGCCTACTCACGGGTTGAGGGAGGTTGCTTCGCTTCGAGTACTTGGTGGGTAGTTTGCCACACCCGTAGAGGTCTAGAATGGGGTATTGGCTATTCATCGCGACCGTGCAATCCGCTTTTCGTTGCAGGCTCGAACGAATCGCGGGTTCCTAGTATATCCAAAGTGTTCATCTGTGATCTGGATTGGCTATCATTGCTATATATATCTATATATGATAACTATTTAGGCGTTGCTTATGTTTTTCAGCCGCGCTAGCCCAGCCCCCGCTCTGTCGTTAGTTAAGTAACCTAACAAGTGATGACGGGGCCCCGTGGCGAATGCGAATGGCATAAGCGTACGTCATATTTTGGTTGTTTTCTGCAATGGTAGGATTTAAATCATGGGACGCATTAAAAGAACTAATGCAAGAAAATAAACCTAAAAGACGTTGTTGGAACAATTTTTCAAAAGGCTGTTATTGCAAGGACGTTCACTTTTGTTTTGCATAGAGGTATTCGGTTATGAATGCCCAGCACCTCAGTCGACGAGGCAAGGGCCGAGATCCCTTCATTGGGAGTGACCCCTTGGACAAAAGTTTACGTCAGGGTAATAACTTCACTATAGTCGATTAATTCTTGCTTTGCATCGTGGTATTCAGTTTGGAATATCCTGCACCTCATTCGACGAGGAAAGAGCCGAGATCCCTTCACAGGGAGTGACCTCTTTAGCAAAAGTTTTTCGCCACTATATTTTCAAAAAATGTATCACGTTCCTTCAACGATATCAAGTTCATTACGTTAACGGGTTTTCGCCAAAACCCAGTCGTAGCCCTCCGTCATTTCTTATAAGTTATACTTAGTATTCGTGCTGCGTTTGTTGACTGTGTCAAGGCGCAGTGAACGGTAGCTGAGTATTGCTTATCTGCTGGATACAATGTGATTGGTTAGGACAGTCGTGTAACCTTGTTGACTATGTCAAGGGTTATGCGGGTGGGTTTAATGCAATCAAGATAATGACGGGTTGAACTTGAGTAGGACCCTTTGATTTGTTGATTGTGTCAAGGTCACTTGGGTCCTAGGGGCAAAAATCCACATCGGGAGTTTCTAAAGAAACTGAAACTTACAGATTTAGCATACCTTCTGGAGTGTGGTGACTAGAGTGGATTCCATCTAGGTCATCGCACAATGATAGTTGGATCCCGATCCCACTGATGAGTTGGATCACTCTCGGGAGATTATTTCACTTAACGATCAATTCTATAAACCAAGTAGGTGTCTAGAACGGTGTTAGCAGGGTTACGCCCCCAGGGAAAAAAGGTTATTTAATTAAGGAACTTCGCGAAAGCATTGGAAAACCTCCCTCGAAGTACCGACACCAGCCTGGCTGAAAGGTTAAGCAAGTATTGTGACGTGCGATTAATCCTGACTAGTTCTTCTTTTAAGGTTTTAGGAAGAATTTGAGGAAACAGTGGGAGCCATCCTGATTAGATAAACTAATAAACCAATCTAATCCTGCAAGAGCGCACGCTGAGTGTTTCTTTTCTCTCTCTCCAGGTAGCAACCATTTCACGCCCTAATCAAGATAATAAAATGTATCGCTTGACCGATCCGAATTCTTATGCGGGGCTGGGGAACGTTGGTTCGGCTCTAACTTGTGACAACAGTCATAAGTATGAGTAAGGGAAAGAGGATTGTATGGATTCCAAGAATACCCAGTTGAAGAAGAAGCATGGTTTTGCATCTAGTTCAGGTGTTCTTGTAATTGAGAACTGCTTTACGGTCAGCCCTACCTCCTGGGTACTTGATACCGGATCAGGATCTCATATCTGTAATTTATTGCAGGGACTGAGAAAAAGTAGAAGAGTTGCACCTGGTGATATGTCGCTCAGAGTAGCGAATGGAGCACAAGTAAATGCTGCAGCCGTCGGTGAATATCACCTAGTATTGCCAAATGGCAAGACTATGATTTTGAACGATTGCTACTATATACCTTCCATGGTTTGCAACATCATATCAGTTTCTTTACTCGATAAAGATGGATATAACTTTGTTCTTGATAGAAATATCATGAAAATCTACCTTCATAAGGTAATGGTTGCAGAAGGTATATTGTGTAATGGTATCTACGTTCTAAATCAGAATACAGTTCTCAATATACAAAACACACGCAAGAGGAAGAATTCAGATACGAATGAATCCTACTTGTGGCATTGTAGACTTGGTCATATCGGAGAGAAAAGACTAAGTAAGTTGCATAAAGATGGACTCTTGAATGCGTTCGAGTTTTCATCTTATGAAACTTGTCAGTCTTGTCTCAAAGGGAAGATGATCAAATCTCCGTTCACCGGACATAGAGAAAGGGCAGCAGAGCTCTTGGGACTCATACACAGTGATGTATGTGGTCCGATGTCTATACATGCAAGGGGTGGGTTCTCGTACTTCATCACATTCACTGACGATCTCTCTAGATTCGGATATGTGTATCTTATGAAACACAAATCTGAAGCTTTTGAGAAATTCAAGGAATTCAGAAACGAAGTAGAGAACCAGACTAGCAAAAGTATCAGGATCCTCCGGTCTGATAGAGGAGGGGAGTACTTAAGCACGGAATTCCTAGATTACTTAAAAGAAAATGGTATTCTCTCTCAACTTGCTCCTCCTTATACACCACAGCACAACGCTGTATCGGAGCAGAGGAATCGTCCCCTATTGGATATGGTTCGCTCCAGGATGAGTAGTGCCGAATTGCCTCTTTCATTCTGGGGATATGCACTTCAAACTGCAGCGCATCTATTGAATCAAGTTCCATCCAAATCCGTGCCTAAGACTCCGTATGAAATATGGGGTGATAAGAGTTTGTATCTTAAACGTATTAAGATTTGGGGTTGCCCAGCTTATGTCAAAAAGCAGAACCCAGACAAACTTGAGGCACGGGAAGTTTTATGTAAGTTTATGGGATACCCAAAAGATTTAAGTGGGTATCTATTCTACCATGCAGAGGAACAGAAGATAATTGTTTCCAGGAATGCCACATTTTTGGAAATAGAATTTCTTGTTAAAAATATTAGTGGCAGCACGGTAGAACTGGAAAATTCCAGAAACACGAACTTTAACTAAAGATTTGGAGGAACCGCTAGATTCAGTTACACCCAACGAACCTCTGCCACTCCGCAGATCTGGTAGGATTTCTCATCCGCCCAAGAGATACTACGGTTTTCTCATAGACGGGGATCGAGAGGATTGCATCTTGGAAGAAGATGACCCTACCAGTTTCAGGCAGGCCATTATCAGTAGGGACTCTGATAAGTGGCAGGAAGCAATGAAATCCGAAATGGAGTCCATGTACACCAATAAAGTGTGGACCTTGGATATTGCTCCACCTGGGGTAAAACCCGTTGGATGCAAATAGATATACAAAAGGAAACTTGGTGTGGATGGGCAGGTGGAAACCTATAAGGCTAGACTCGTTGCGAAAGGTTTTCGTCAAAGACCTGGTTTGGACTATGATGAAACCTTTTCTCCAGTGGCTATGCTGAAATCCATTCGGATCCTACTTGCTATTGCTGCCTTCCATGACTATGAAATCTGGCAGATGGACGTTAAAACGGCTTTTCTAAACGGCTGTTTGGAAGAGTGCGTTTACATGGATCAGCCAGAAGGTTTCGTAGACAGTGGGAGCAGCGGGAAGGTGTGCAAGTTGCTTAAATCGATTTATGGATTAAAGCAAGTATCGCGGAGCTGGAACATCTGTTTTGATGAGGCAATCAAGGAATTTGATTTCATCAAGAACGAAGATGAACCTTGTGTCTATAAGAAGATTGTAGGACGAACTGTCGTGTTCCTAGTCTTGTACGTGGACGACATTCTTTTGATAGGAAATGACATTCCTATGCTACAATCGATCAAGCTATTTTTGTCATAACGGTTCTCCATGAAGGACCTGGGTGATGCCTCGTACATTCTGGGGATCAAGATCTACAGAAATAGATCCAAGAGACTACTGGGACTTTCGCAGTCCAGGTACATAGAGAATGTACTAAAGAGATTTAGTATGGAGGATTCCAAGCGCGGTAACATACCCGCATTGCACGGAATTACCCTCTCCAAGAAGATGTCTCCTAAGACTGACGAAGAGAGGGTTCGCATGAGCACTATACCCTACGCTTCGGCGGTAGGATCTATAATGTATGCGATGCTATGTACAAGACCAGATGTAGCTTACGCGCTGAGCGTGGTAAGCCGGTATCAGTCAGACCCAGGTGAGGACCACTGGACAGCAGTGAAGAACATTCTCAAGTACCTGGGAAGGATTAAGGAGATGTTTCTGGTTTACGGTAATGGAGACCTCCGGGTCGAGTCCTTTACCGATTCAAGCTTCCAGAGTGACAAAGATGACAGCAAGTCTATCTCGGGTTATGTGTTTACCCTCAACGGAGGGGCGGTATGTTGGAGGAGTTCCAAACAGGATACCGTCGCAGACTCGACGATGGAGGCTGAATACATTGCTGCAAGCGATGCCACAAAAGAGGCGATCTGGATGAAGAAGTTCATTAGTGATTTTCAGGTGGTTCCGTCCATTGTTGACCCAATACCCTTGTATTGCGATAATAATGGGGCTATAGCTTTAGCGAAGGAACCAAGGTCCCATTAGAAATCCAGACACATCTTAAGACGGTATCACATGATCAGGGAGATCATTGATCGCTAGGAGATCAAGGTACGGAGAGTGGACACAAAAGACAACACGGCGGATCCATTCACGAAGGCCTTACCCCAGACTTAGTTCGAGCGGCTGATCGAGATGATAGGTCTTCGATACGCCAGTACATGGCCTTAGTGCAAGTAGGAGATTATTAGTGTATATGCCCTAGAGGCCATTATTGTATCATACTAGTATGTATATTACTTGATGGAAGATTGGGATATTCACAGTCGTATAGACAATCTTGCTCGAAATAGTAGTATGCTACTTGGTTTGTCTCTGCTTTAATGTGTACATGTGTTTCTTTTTGTATATCACCTATACGCATTAGTGGAGCCCTTAGGATCTTTGTTTGATTACCGGCGTTGTGATGGCGATCACACTCGTGGGAGCTGGGTAATCCACAAGCACATCCTTATGCACGTCCCTAGTCGTGGGATTATCGAGACAGGGCATCGATACTCCGGAGTAGACTAGCATATGCGCTTCTCATCCCAGTGCGGGAGACTGTCTGTCCCACAGCCGTCAGTACGTCGTACTTGAGATAGTATGCGGGTGCTCGTTAGGTTACGAGTACACTGGACAGGACTCGTCGGGAACCGTTGGTTGGTATTATACCTATCGTCAGTTAACAGTTCCCAGGTGACATGAGTACAGCTTAGTCCGCTGACTTGACACTGTCACTTTGCCTCGAGTGTGTTCCCACTGCACTTTGATTACTACCCTACCACGGCTCTAATGAGTCGTGCAAACAGGTAGTAGTTGGGTGCAGTCCCGAAGCACTTGGAGGCAGTGACGGTTAGACAGGATTCGTCTCTCCCGGTATTGGGAGTTGATATCGCACTGTGTCTAGGAGAGCCATTACACAATGTCCCTGGCCAGGGCTAGCGAGATATACTAGTAGGTTTCCAGTGATGTCTCAGGATGTTCTGGGCTATACTCCGACACGACTTGTACCACTATTAGGGGACTGACGTTCGCCACCCCTTAGGCCCGCCATGCGATGTATCAGACGAACATACCGGACTGTACGGAGATTGTCACATACAAACTCAGTAGGAGTTCGGATGGGTTTATCTCATCGGCCTTCTTATCGACATCTACCTGGGGACCGTTACGTACAGCTAGTGCTGCTTGCGGTCTGTGGTTAAACCCACTGCCAGTGTAGTGTCGAGTCTTTAGAGTCCCACACAGAGAGTTTCCCTACACTGAGCGAAACGTGTAGAGGCCGTATGGTTTTACGGCAGGGCTGCAATCACTTACGTGCACTTGTGTGCGTATGCTGTTCGGGCAGGCAATACTAGTGGGCTTTGGTTTAAGCCGGATCCTAGTATTGCACGGATGGATTTGTTTTGTCTTCTGTGCATTCGCATTCTACGGAATGCGGATGCAGGTGTGTATGCACAGTTTTGTGGAGCGATGAAGGAGGAGGTGCCTCATTAGGGTTTTGGCAGTTGGTTCGGCCAAAGCCGTTATGTAGCAGGCTCATTAGGGTTTTGACAGTTGATTCGGTCAAAACCATTTTGAGGCGGACTCATTAGGGTTTTGGCAATTCGTTTGGTCAAAACCATTATGAGCCGTGGACATTCTTTACTAATCCTTTTAGTGATAATTTCGTGATGGCTAATTGCTTTGACCATTTGACCACCTTGACCATTCTTGACTTTGTTGTCAAGTTGACCAAAGTTGACCATTGACTTTCATGAGAGGTCCACTCTTCTTTGGTTTTCTTTTTCATTTTGGATTATGAAAATGGTCGTGTCAATGTAGCCATCAACTTTATCATGATAGGATTAGTAATGATGATGTTTTGAATTATTGAACCATGGTTCATTTTCTTTAGCTCATAATTCATTTTTCATTCTCTCTCTTGCTCTTTCTCATGAGAAGAAAAGAAATGCTCCATGGTTGCTAGCTCCTCCTTCTTCCTCCTCTTGATTCATCTTTTGATCTCATGTGTTGAGAGAAAAAGATCCCACAAAGACAAACACTTCCATATATCTCCTCTACACATCCTAGGGCTTCTTGACTAGAAATCTCGTTGCCCTAGTAGCCTCGGCTCGAGGTGGAGCTCGGTGTACAACTCTCGGGTGGATCGTCTTCGATTCAAGAAGGCCACGGAGGTGACCAAACTCCGGATCAACCCTCGGAGCATGGATGGACAAACGGCGCAGCGGAGTGAAGACCCTAAGGATCGGTATCATGAGGTATAACTTCTACGGCATAGTAGTTAACACCTCTTTTAGTTTGCTAGTTTCTAGTTTAGCAAAGATCCTGCTTTTACGGTCCATGTTACCAAGTCTAGAAAAATTTTTGTTTTACCATTTCCGCAACCCCGAAAGTACCGGGAGAGGTAACGTGGACTTAACATATATATAGTATAAGCACTCGTCTCAGGCAGTAATATGATCTCATCACAGAACATTGCAGCAGAAGAACATATATGAAATATTGGATATACTAGGATGTTCGTGTTTTCAATACGAGCCGGTATAAAACACGGATTCCAAGGTCGCGACGAATAGCCAAACCTACATCCCAAGACCCCTACGAGAGCGGCAAGTAACACTGCCAATTCTAGGGTTAGGAGACCCGGTCTCGACTCCTCGAGATGGCCTCCCACTGACCCTAGAACCCGGTTACTTGTGCTCCCCTCCTTGGGTCTACCTAATGCGGAAAAGTAAATAATATACAATGGTAACATCAAGCTCATCCCGGAAGTGCCCTAATAAAAGAATATTACATACAAATGAATTTTACATGAATGAAAATAAAAACCCTCATCTCACATAAAACCCCCGGCTATTCAAAACACGACAATCCAATTTAATATATCACAGCAACACATAATATCACATATCATCAACGTAAGTATGCATACACCGATCGTCGTTGATGTATAGCAACGAAAACCGGCAATACAACTACATACTACACTTACGGTCACAGAAAAGAAATTGTGAAATTACAATCTTTGGAATCCACAATCATTTTAGACATCGTAAATCCGAAATATCACATACTTCGCATTTCATGCCTAACTCTATGAATTCCACATATTGTATCACATTCCAGATAAATAGACAGTATTAAACTTTCCGAACAGATAATCAAATACCCAAAATTTCCTAAATTGCTCAACACTTGAGCGGAGTTCAAATAATCCCAGAATATGTCACAGTACCGGTGATCCAGCCGTAGAAGGGTCAAGCCAACGCCTCACATGTGGCACGCCATACTGCCCCAAACCCTAAGGTTTAGAGGCAGTTCAAGACGGTCACATAATCGAGTTAAGGTTTATTGTCTTCTAGAGGGTCCACCGTGTTACTTGTACAATTTTTCCGAAAGATTTAAACCCGATAAAAATTCAACACTTGAAAGTTTTACATGCCGGGAAAAAGTGAGTTAATCATATCCGTTCGAACATTTTAACAGTTTCTAAATATCCGGAAATAATAACGAATTTAAATATTCCGATCGAATCTACGATTACAAAATAAACCCCAGAATACTCAACACTTGAGTCAGATTAAAAATACCCAAAAGATAGCACATTAAGAAATAGATATAACAGTGCAAAAACCAATGCATAACCCCTCTGTTCGTCCGCGGAACCGCGGTTCAAGCGCGGTACGGCCGCGGTTCCGCGGCAGTTTGAACGTTGTATGCACTCGTTTTTCACCATTACTCTTAGATTTCCTTGCTGAATTTTTTAGGAATTTTTAATTCTGAAAAATCACAGTTTTTAGAAAAAGTCCAGAGAGGGGTTCATTTTCGTCTTATCGGGTTCGATCGGAGTTTTAACTTCGTATACACGTCGCCTAATGCTCTAGCTAGGCTCTGATACCACTGTAGGGTTCCTAGGCACTCTTGTGAAGGTTCATAAGGTATCAAACATGCGCGAATAAAATTTTAGACGTGCCGAACAACCCAAAGCCAGGATCTTTGCTAGATTATTAGGGTTTAACATACAAGTAAACATCTTTATTACTAAGTGTGAGGGATTACAACCTTTGTAGTCCGCTCCTTCGCTTCACAAGCTCCGAGTAGAAGTCCCTTCACCGCGATCCACGATCTTCCGGACTCAAGAGAGGCTCCACGACTCGAACGATCCATGCTAGCTTATAGTGTTCCGCTTCTCCGATGATCTACGTCGGAATTGCTATAACTCAAGCTCTCTCACTCTTAAGAGGTGAATACCCTAATCTAATGGGCTAGATTAGATGAGGATGATGGAGTAGTATTTATGCTTTCTTTATATATCATTTTCTCATAAGAAATTATCACAAAAGAATTAACTAGTGAGCTCTTTCCAAAACTCAAGAGAGAAGAAGATGAAGAATGAATAAGATAATCCTTTTGTGATGAATAGTAATAAAGAATATATGATTGATTATGGAACCATGGTCAAGGATGAGAGGCTTAACCTTTGTAGAGAATAAACTAGAGTTAGGGTTTGGTTAGGTTAATAATGAGTCATGGATAAGTATCAACCATAATATCTTAACCAAGACAAAAGGAAATCCTTCTAGAATGAACAAGAAGGAGCTAACCCTAATCAAACCCTAATCTCTTTTTATCATCCTTAAACATGTTTCATAATAAATCATATCATGTTACTATAATATATATCACATATATATTATATTTGTAACAAAAGAAAATAATATAATTAATATATATCGCATATATATCAATGTATTAATCCGGTGAGAAAATGAAATAATAAAGCGAGCCAATATTAGATAATGTAATATAATATATCATATATATTATTATATATTAAATCATCGAATCAACACTTGACCCGACAATTCGGTTATATCGAATATAACCGACTAATATATCATGTACCGATTCATCGAATCAACACTTGATCCGATGACCCGGTTCATATCTAAATATCGCGAGAATATAATACGGTATCACATATCGCATTATCCTCGGTCCTGCACATATCACATATGTGCCTCTACTCCATTTTGCCTGAGCCAAGAAACCTCTGTGTAGGACTCTAAAGAATCGTTACTACGCCGGTAGCAGGTGATGATCATATCAAACACCCACAAGCTGCAAGCGGTCAGCTAAACGTAACAGCCACCCAGGTATTGAGCGATCAGAAGATCAACAAGCTAGCCTGTACGTTCTCCTGTGAATCCAATCAGTAACACTCCCGTACTGTCCGGTCTGTTCATCTGATATGTCGCATATCAAGTCTAGGGATGGTATACGTCAGACCCCAATAACCGATAAGTCGTGTCGATGTGAGGCTCATAACAGGTCAAGAAACTACTGGTAACACTTACCAGTATATCTCTATATCAGCCCTGGCCAGGGACTTCCAATTATAGCCAATCGAACACTGCACAACATCAACTCCCTACACCGGGAGAGACGAATCCCTTCCTATCGCTCATTGCCTCCATGTGATTCGGGACTGCACCTAAAAGCCATCGTTTTGCACGCCCTCTTGGACGTGGTAAGGTAGAAATTAAAGCGCAGTAGGAATCACACAAGACTCTATGACGATCTCGGGTCTACAAACTACCCTGTACCAGTGTCACCGGAGAACTGCCATCTGACGTGTGTTATATCACCATCTGGGAGTTCTCGGCAAGTCCGTCCAGTGTACCCAGTCTCCACTGAGCACCCGTACACCATCCTTGATGTCAAACACCGATGGATATGGGACCATCCATCGCCCATCATATGGGTCAAGATGCGTATACGCTAGTCTACTCGGGTGTATCGATGCCCTGTCTCGATACACCCTCGACTAGGAACATTTATAGGATGTACTCATCGACTACCGTGGCCCCACTAGTATGATCTCATCATAATCCCAGTAGCCGAGTACAGATCCTAAGGGCTTTATCAACATGTGAGAGAATATATGATCCTAAGGGCTTTAACGCCGCACTCACCTCGGAGGAGAAGGGCAGGCGCATCCCAGCCTAAAAGGCTTCCAAGTACAAGGCAATATCCTTGCCCCGTACCTGGTCTGCCCTCTCCCCCTCCTCAACCAGACGAAGTAAGTAGCCAGGAGGAATGTGGAAACGAGTCCGGATAGTGGAGAGCTCATCCGCATGCCTCAGCATGGATGACACGCCAAGAGCACCTATAACCTGCGCTCTGGGGACCGCCCCCGTCGCATGACCACGGGAAGCATGACCAACCCTAACTTCCCAGAGGGACTCCGACTCAAACGAGGAAGAGGAAGAAGCAGAAGAGGAAGAAGAAGAAAAGAAAATTACAGAGGACTCCCTAGACTCTTCCCGGACTATTTCTACAGACTCCTCGGTAGAAGACATCTAACCTGATCAAAAAGATGAGTCGTCGGAAGAGAAAACGCTAGGAATCCGATCTGAGGAGAAGAGCGCCAAGCTAACACGACTAGGGACGAGGAAATTATGGTGAAGTATGGGCCCTAATGGGGATCCCACCTCTATTTATAGCTGCCGACATACACATCCTACGGCTTCGATCGCCTCCCGCCAAAACGGTGCTTCGTAACCAATGACCGACAACATTCCACCTGTCGCACTCATATTGGGTGTGCCCCATCGGGCACGGGAACGCCTACGGCTCGTCTCGTCAGCCAACCGGCGCCAGACACATGGGCTGGCGCTTTGACGAACGTACGCATAAACCGGCGCTTCCTCTTTAATGCGAGATCCCTCCCCCGATCCGCTGACGTCATCAAGAAAATACAACTAATTGCCTGGGAATACCCACCGACGATATCTTCAAATAAGAGCTTACCCCGGATGACCGGTCAGACCACTATCGACCCGACCCATGAATGGGTCGGGATGAGAGTGGGGAGCTAATGATGAGGCTAGATACTGGTGTTTCCCCAGATCATGACACGTGGCAGATGACGTGCCCCAGAGCTTACGAGGAAGGGTCAAGATCGGTACCTTGGAAACATACCACAGGCCTCCGGCCCGAGGATGTTCCCGACCTTCGGCGGCCTTCCAGACCACCCCTACGATCACCTTACAAACGACCATCGGCTCGCCTCGGAGCCCTCCCGCATGCTGAGTTCCCTCAGCCCTCCAGCTCGCCTCCGAGCTATCGCATATCCAAGAAGCCTCGGCCTCCCGCTCGTTCCTGAGCCACACGCCGAGCATATCTTCCTCGGTCTCATCGACCGACCCACAGCACCGATTACAGGCGCCTCCGCCACGGCTCCGCGAATCTCGCCAGACGCAAGATACCCGCCGCCCATGATCCCGCGTTCCACGCCATCACGATCCCCCATTAACGAGCATATCTCGTCATTAATGGAGAATCCCGCCTATCACGCGGGCGTAACGCCCGGCGTGAATCTCGCGCCGCCTGCCCATGGCTGTCACTATATAAACCCCTCTCTCAGACGACTCAGGTAAGTCAATTTGACCCCAATAGGCTGTTACTCTGCCAAAATACCCCGTCTAACTTGATCGTCAGAGGGTTCTCGGTGGCACAACCACCCCGGGACTTTCTTGCAGGTAGCTCGGCCTCAACCACATAAAACCCATTGAGATCCACACGCTTCATGAGGCAACCCTCTAACTCAATCTCATCCATCCATCAGCGCTCGCTGCAGATCAACAGAAGGTATCATCTGAAGGAGATCTAGAGATCCATCAGCATTAGTTTTTGGACGAGATGAAAATGAATAGATATCTAGTTGAAGTTTTGTAGTTATGACATTTTAGCAGGATTTTTTTTTCTTTTCTGCTATTTCTTCTTAGGAAAATGATATGCTAATAAAAATTGTGGAAGCCAATCGCGGGGAAAATCTGAAATATTGAAAAGAAGATTGTTTAGTAAGTCATGCAACACAATAATACCTGTAGCACCGGCTGAGCCATGGCATCTATGGCTAATCATCCCGTGTTATACGATATACAAAAATATTGGCTCGAAGTCGGTGAATCAAAAACGAATAATCATCGCATTGAAAAGCAACAATGGGATTTGTACCGGAAAGAGATATCATTGATGAAGCCGTGACAGTCCAAGAGATTTGACACTCAATATACGATGAGAGAACGCACAAGGTAGAGATTTATAATGAACTTCGATATGGCTAAAGAGTACGATAGAGTTGATAGAGTTGATTGGGATTTCCTTCACTGTATCAAATAGGGAATACTGCAAAACGGATTAAACGGGTACATTGACGCATATCCTCTACCGAATTGTGTGAGCACAGTCATAAATTTGGCATTTGGGTTTAATTCGGCGAGATCGAAAATTCATATTCGGAGAACTATTCGGAAAAAAATGCCAAATATTCGGAAAAAATTATGCAGGTATTCAGGAAGGATTTCGAGGAGGAAATTAATATATGAGGTGCTAGGTTTTAATGTTGCGAATTATTTGCTGTTTTTTGAATTATTTGCCGATTTTGCGAAATAATTCGAATCATTCGCCAACGGCGATTAAATCGGATATGTAATCCGCTGTTCAAAAATTCACGAATTATTTATGAATTCGCTGATTAATTCCTGAATATTGTAACTATGACTACGAGCCGTCATCAATGGCCAATTGATAAGATTGCATACGGTAACAACATTAGACAAGGAGATCCATTGCCACCTTTCATTTTTATTGCCTTTTCCAAAATGATTCAAGAAGCCCAAATTAAAAGCCATATTCGAGGATTCACACTGCAAAGAGGAAGTTTCCCATATTATGTTTGCGGTTGATGCCGTCATATTTGGGGAAATAAGGGAGGAATAAGCTAGTGCTCGGAGAAACATACTAGATTCCTATTTGATGGCAACGGGACAAAAAATTAAACGGAAAAAGACAACCATACATGTCGACAAGGACCATTTATCTCTAGCTTCTTACTTATTGCTAAAAAAACCATACAAGATGAAGTTAACCGAGACAACTTTGTTTATCTAGGCATTCCAATACGTCTCAGATGGCTCCGATGTGTTGATTTTTCGAACCTCTTTTCGGGGATTCGTCACTAAACAGCAGAGTGACTAGTAAGCTTCTTTCCTTCCTGCATTGGTAAAATCAGCGATTAGCGTGATTCTCTCTTATTACTTTAGATCTACCACACTCCAAATAACTGTTCTTGACTCAATCGACCGTATGATGAGGAATTTCTTATGGGAGGGGAACGCAAGATCCCTGTAATATCATGGAGACAAGTGTGCCTATCTATTGGACGAGGAGTTTTATATGTACATTCTACTAGGAAATCAAATGAGTTACTTATATCCAAACAAGTTGTTAAGTTACTAGAGGGTGCTGAATCCTTGTGGGTTGATCTCATATGAACGAAATACTATAGCCATATGTAACGGCTGCAATTTTCCTATACTGAGTAAAAGCCCTTTTTATAATTTCTTGGCGTCATTAATTATTTTTAGTATATTTTGTGATGAAAAAGTTTAGAAAAGGTAATTTTATTTTTAAAGATAATTAATATAATTTTCTGGAAAGAGAAAACAATTTTAATGTAATTATTAGAATTTTCTGAGATTTAAGTAAAATCATGGATGTCGGAAAAAGGAATTATTTTTAAGGTGAAAATTATTAAAAATGATAAAATATTTATTTAGAATTTATCTAGAAACTATTCATATTTTTCCGATATTAAATAGTAATTTTAAAGAATATTCAACAAGAAAAACAGTTTTAATTAAGAAAAGAAAAGAAAAAAATAATAAGTTGGGCCAAATAGGCCCAGGCCTGCCAACGCACACCGACCTGGTCCAGGCCTGCGCGTGGCTGAGCTGCAGGCTTGGGCGGCACACACCCACGTGGCCGATTCACAGCCGTCGATCGCGCCATGCGGCGCAGTTTGGGAGGCCGACAACTACTTTTGGGGGCTGCGGTCGGCTCCATTAGGTTTTTTGAACCCTATAAATACCCTCTCACTCTTTCACTCATTTCTCACACCTCCAACATAAAAATACATGGAAAAATCCTGGTCTATCATTACTCGATTTCCTTCGCAGCAGCGCCGGCCTCACACCCGGGAAAAATCTGAGGAGGGAGAAGGAGCTCCGAGAAGTCGTCGTTTGCATCTTTCTATATACTCGATAAACGGTAGGATTCCGCCTCTCACTTTCTTACACCGGTCGCCTTCTTCAGCCATATTCTATACCGAGTTTCTGTTCCCGTTCCTTTCACATTTTAACACGGATAACCAAGCATGGTTAAAAACCTTATAATCTTTTTTATGCAACTAAATAGACGTTCTGGTATTTAATTCCTTTTCATGTCTATAATGTAACTTTCCTACACTAGGAGTCGGGTAATTACCTACCTCGACCCTCTTATCAACACTTATACCATGCGCAACAAGCCGTTATGATACCTGATTGAACACTATAATTATGCTATGTTACTATCGAAAATGCTATCGAAAATCGGTTCAACCGATTTTGACCTTTTTACCATTTTTTCCTTTTTAAATAGATTCGCCTTGACTCGATTAACCTTTTTCGTACTACTATCAAGCTGTTCGTGAGCACCTCTTCAAGAAAAGACCCAATTTACACTGAACCGTCTCAAGTTTCCAAATCCCGTATTTTCATTAAAATAACCTGAAATTTCCAAATCACGTATTTTCACTAAAAAGCCCTAAAGTTTCCAAACTCCGTATTTTCATTAAAATACCCTAAAGTTTCAAATCTCGTATTTCACTTAATACCCTAAACTATTATAAACCCTTTTCACATAAATACCTCGAACTTTTCTAAAATTATAAGTTCACTAAAATACCATAAACTTTCACAAAACCCGAGTTTCATAAAAATACGTTGACTATCCATAATCCCATGTTTTACAATTTAATATCCTACACTTACCTATTCAGCTGTACTTTGCAAAACCCTACAACTTGAATGTGGTATCTTAACCAAACCCGATATACTTTCTATCATAAAATGTTTACTTGTAAGGCTAGCTTTGAGCACATGGACGCTAGACATGAGGTGAATAAGGAATGACCCGATTTGGAAAGAAAACATGTTTCCCGTGTCTTGTCGGTTCTGTGTGCTGTTTACCCTCTTTAAAGATCTCTGATGAAATGAACATTCATAATAGGTAGAGTTTAAACAAAAAAAATATTTGTATTTAAATTTGATCGGAAGGTCCTGCGTTTGAGACTTTCGAAAGTGTAAGCACATATATCATTAGTTAATTACACCTTATTGTCTTAGACAAAACCTAAACATGATACCATGCTAACCTACGTTAAATCACATTATTTAAATGGAAGTTTGAAAATATGTAAATATCAAACGCTTGCAAGCGGAGAATGTTATAAAAGAATAAGATTTGTTTTCATATTATTCATATCTGTATACATTTGAATGTAATTACATCAAATTTACATAAGAAATTAGTTAGACATAGAAGCTTTAATTTTAAAGCTTAAAATTATGCTTGGGGGTATTTTAATGTCAATTTAGACACATATGAATGGGTATCGCCCTATGTAAGGGCCACATCACAGTGAAAATGATCAAAATGGGGTCATCCTAGGTGGGGTCCACCATTCATGTGGAACAAACATGTTTCATGCATGTTAGTGAATGAAAATAGGACCTCTCGACATCAGGAGAGGGGGTCCCGATGGATCGAGAGGGGTCTCGATGATGCACAGAGAGCAAAGTTTGGCTCTTCTTGGCTTGTTTTAGCCAAAAGAATGAAGTTTCTTTATGAAATTTCATCAAATATGGAAATTCATATATTGAATATCCCGCACAACATAAAAATGATGCATTTTCATCATTTTTACATTTTGGTGTGCAATATGAACACATATTTTTGTGTTCAAGACAGAACATGAAGAAAACATGTTCTAAGAAAGAATACAATATATTTAAGCACATTGAATTCCATTAAAGATATATGATTTTCATATCTCCATGAAGAGAATATGAGCTTTCTATTCATTTATATATATTCATTAGAAATTCATGGGAATTTCAATCCACGATTTCTGTTTTCATGAATAGAAATGAGTTTATTCTCATTTCTCATAAATATGCGGGAGAAATAGGATGATCTATTTCTATTTATGCAGGACATGAGATGGATCATGTCTTAAATTCTGTCTAAGTTTATCAAGAAAATGTAGATTCATGTTCTAAAAGTCCTTCATCTTCTATATTAGAGAATATCAAAAAGCCATTGTCATGACTGTCTTATCCTTTAGAGAGGAAATTTATAAAGTTTCCATGGATCTTTCATAGATCCTTAATCAGAATCATAAAGAGATGGAGAGAAAGAGAAAAGAATATGAAATAGAAGGAGAAATGGGAGTCCATTCCTCTGATTCTTAACTTTCTTCTTCTTTCTCTCTTAAACGCTGAGAACACTTAGTTGTTCTATCCAAATTCTTTCTCTTGAATGAATTCCCCTTTCTGAATTCTATTAATTAAGAAGTATTTATACTTATCTAGAAGCGGGAGTGGTTAAACACTACTCCACTATATTTTTAGAGCAAGTAGGGGTGAAATAACCCTCCACTCCTCCTTAAAAATAGGCATTGGTGTCTATTTTGAGAGGGTCCCGACACCGCTTATCAAAAAGAGTCAGGACACTCTAAATACGAACCTATCAATATCGGGAGGGGCACCCGATGGTCGGAGCCCCCTCAAAATAATTATTTTTGATTTGTTTTGAGAGGGGATCCTGGGCTATTTTAAACAAGTTTTTAACTTGTTTATGATATTGTTTACATCAATTTTGATCTTAATTGATCAATTCTTGATTATTGACCTTGTTCTTTGATTGAATACTTATATAAGTATTCAAAGTTATTGGGAGTTGAATTTTTAACTCCAACAACTACCCCCAACAAATGGATATGCACAATTTTGTGCATGCCTTTTTGTTGAATATATATATATATATGCATTTTATACTAAGAGCATATATTAAGTCATCAGACTTAATGAAGAAAAGCCTCACTGGTCTAAGCTTTTGTTGGGCTTAGTGGGGGCCACGTCGAACACGTAGCTGTGATCCAGTGGTTTCCTGGATCACCCCTTCGTCTCCTCTTTTATTTAAACAGAGAAGAGAAGAAACTCATCGGTTCTTAATTTTTCAGAAAAGAATTCAAAAGAATTTTTGGGTTTCTCCCCCATTCTCATCTTCTTCGAGCCACCGCCATCATGGTGAACCTTGATGATCTTCACCTCCATGGCCTTCACGTTGGATAAGGAGAATTCTTTTAGACTTCTTCGGCAACCTAAAATTGATTTCTATTGGTGTCACGCCTTGCTTCCCAAAGTACTGAAGTAGTGATTTAGCACGGTCCGCAACCTAACTATACCGATAGTGGTCTAACTCGATACAGTTACGTTAAGCGTAAAAAGAACATGCAGGCAATGGACCAAAAAAACAAATAAAGGTAAAAACATTTATTATCATTAAATAAACAATTATTACATCACAGGGGCACCAAAATAAAGTTTATTGTTTACTACATCCAAGAAAGAAGAGAAGCCCTAAACAGGTGGGCAACTGAAAAGTAAAGGAAACTAATTCTAATAGCAGTTCGACAGCTCTGCGTAGTCCTCTTCAGTGGGTTCCACTCCCACATCTCTATCACGTGCCTCATTATTATCTAACGGATGTTCCAGGAAGAAATAAGAGGAAAAGAAGTCCGTCAGCAAGTTATACTCGGGTAGGATATCTCATAAACATAAGTACAGTAAAGTAAAATGTGTGTGCGGTGCTTGATGTCATATGTTTGTAATAGTATAGAATATCAGATATCTACTAAGTATTATGAACGTATCAGTTCGGTAGGCAAGGGTATCGGGCTCTTACGATTATTCCGTTGGGGCCGCGAGACAACAACAATTGGGAGTGAAAAGTACTCATTTCACTCCCCGAACCATGGTTAATCAATAAGGAAATCCAAGATCCATAATATAGCCTTGCCTAATCAAACTATCCAACCCCAGTCTTATTGAGTGATATAAAAGTACGGGTTGGTGTTAGCACATAGTTCTATTAGGTATGGAATTTCAGTAGTAATAAGGTCATCTGTATATTAGAATCTTCAATAGATAATGTCACCTGTATATTGGGAAGGTCACCCATATCTCGAGATCTTCAATAGATAAGGTCGCCTGTTTATCAGAATCTTCAATAGATATTCCAAACCTAGGTTCACGCGTCTAACCCTGACCGTACCAGATAGCATGTCATAAAGAGTTCCTTGCATATGGGTAAGTATTGCATTCAATTTGTGAAGAGATTGCAACTCCATGTAAAATAAAGGGTAATTGTACGGTATGCTCATGAACTGGGGTTTCCATAATTGTTCATGGTATTTTAGTGAAAATATGATTTAGGGAAATTTATGGTATTTTAGAGAAAATAAAACTTAAGGAAGTCCATGGTATTTTAGCGTAAATATAATTTGGGAAAACCCATGGTATTTTAGCTTAATTATAATTTGGGGAAACCCATGGTATTTTAAAGTAATTATAATTTGGGAAAACACATGATATTTTAGTGTAACTATAATTTGGAAAAACCCATGGTATTTTAGCGTAAATATAATTTGGTAAAACTCATGGTATTCTAGTGTAATTATAATTTTAGGAAAATCTATGGTATTTTAGTGTAATTATAATTTTAGGAAAACTCATGGTATTTTAGCTTAAATATAATTTGGGAAAACCCATGGTATTTTAGTGTAATTAAAAGTAAACCAAATTACGTAACTAACACGTAAAAGTTTGGTCATGTGTCGTGGTAGGTCGTTACCACGACACCTACGATCCTAGGTTAAAATTATCATCTAATTTAATCTCTAAACATGCAACACATTAACATCTAACTAAACTAGCTAAATAATTAAAGAAATCTGTAGGGCATTTTCTACAAAACTAAACAACTCATAATTTACCAAAATATCTAATCTAGTTATTGAACATGCAAAATATAATAATTTTTAAGAAGCAGATCAAGCCGAGAGAGACGAATCCTACCTCTTGAAGAACGTTGGAAAAATATAACTGCGGCGTCCTCGGGCTGCTTCCTCTTCAAATATTTTCAATTTTTCTACAACTCACAACTAGCACTCTTGTGAAGAGTGTCAAAAGACGATCGTGTGGGAATTTTCATTGCTTTTTTTGAGCTCCAGAGTTGTGAGAAAAGTGCAATGGAATGAGGGACTATTTATAGGCTTGTCAAAACCCTAAAACTTGCAATTTATGGAGGTTGCGTCATGAGTGATTCTCAGTTGTTGGATCACGCGAACGAATGGCCAGGACACTGCCACGTCTCCCCTCTCTCTCTCTCAGCTTACACGTGCTTTGCACATAAAATAGTAGGCCCCGCCACTAAAAGAGTTGCGGCCACCGCCGCTCTGCAGCAGCAGACCGGACCGGGGCTGGGTCGGGCTCGACCCAATTTCATTATTTTTTATTTTTAAAACCCTTTTAAAAAAATTTTAAGTAGGAAAAATTATTATAAAATATTGGAAAAATTCTAAAAAATCTATTTTAATGTTTTCTCCATTTTGTAATAAAATTTGGTTTATAATAATTTATTTTTTCCCATTATTAATATATTCCATAAAACCTTTTCCTTTTCTAAAAATACAAATTAATTGCCTAAAAATTATTAAAAATTATATTACTTAGTTTTAAATGTAAAACGATTATTTTAAAGCATTTTCTACTAGATAAAGCCTTTAAGAAAAACATATCGACACAAGTATAATTATAAAGAGAATTTTCTTTATGTACAGGAAAACCATACACATTACAATCTACCCTCCTTAAAATAAATTCGTCTGTGAAATTATAGGAGATAGAAGAAAAGAAATCATAAAGGGGGAGTTATAAAAAGATGGGGGTATCGCTCTCTCATCTCATCCTTTCTTTCCCAGGCAGACTCGCGTGGAGAGTCTTTCCTCTATATAACCCCGACGTGTTGAACTGTCTTGTTTCTTAGGATCTTCTCCTTTCGGTCTAGAATCTCAACCGGTTGTTGTTCATAGGTTATATCAGCCTCCATGGTGATTTTTGAATGATCCACCACGTAACTAGGGTCGCCGACATATTTCCTTAGTTGTGAAATATGGAAAACGTTGTGTACGCTCTCCAAGGATGGTGGTAAGGCCAGACGATAAGCAACTTCACCGTCTCGTTCAAAGATGTTGAACGGGCCGATGAAACACGGGCTGAGCTTTCCGCGCTTCCCGAAACGTATTACTCCTCGATTAGAGAAAATCCCAAAAGTTCTCGATCTCCAATGTTTTCCCAACTCAATGGAGATCTGCACTTTCACCCATTTAAGGCCGCAAACGGTGCTATACCGATACTTGCCTGGTAGATATTGTTATATGTGAACTCTACCAAGTGCAAGTGATCTTTCCAAGACCCCTTGAAATCCAACTGTCATGCTCTCTTCCCAAAAGATGGTAACGGTATGTGACGAGGTCTGCAACGTATTTATTATGAGAATGTGCTTTCTCTTAATAAATACGCTAAGCGTTTATAAGTAATATAACAACAGTCAAGAATTAACACGAGTAATTAAAATTCTATAACTTTATTTACATTCACTTCCATAATTTTCATGTACAAATAACAAAAGTGTGATAGCAGGAAAGGTGCCTAAAAATGACATACTGGAAATAAACCGATGAAGGAAACTAATAGTCTGGTTGAGCTGAAAAATGATCAAAGTCCTCCTAGCTTGGCTCGATCTCCTCTAAATCCTGTCCACCTAACGAGCATCCCAAACAAAAGAAACAGAGAGGAATATCATCAACAAACCAGCGCTCGGTAAGTACCAAAAAAAATAAATTTGATAACAGATGGTATATAAAATAGAACATGGATCCAAGTAGAAACTAACTAGTAGGAGTGAAAATGTAAGAGTACTAATTAAGTATGAGTATGTGAAGGTATCTTAAGCATGACAGTTATATGAATATGGTTATTCTATTCTAACGTGATTATTTGTACTTTGATAAGAAAGGTATGCGTGTATATGAGAGTAGTTCAGCTTACCCCGTGGACCAAAGGTACAAGAAGTACAAGGTCCCGTCATAACCCACAGGACAATGGCACGAGAAATTCAAAAGGTGTCTTTTAAATGACATCTCGGACCACGACATACGTTCCTTACCAACTTACCTCTTATCTCCACGTATTTTACTGTATAAATCAAGTTTACAGGTCTTGACCGAATCCATGAATATAGAGAGTATAAGTTCAAGTTCAAATATTCATGTTAAGTTCAAGCCAAGTCATATTCATGGTCTGGGTCAAGTCAAATCAAGTTCAAGTGTTCAAGTTTAAGTCGAGAGTTCGAGTTTAAGTTAAATTGGAATTCAAATCAAGTTCGAGTTCTATGTGATTTGATTTTCCTAAAATTACGATCTACATTTAGGGACAAGCAAGTAGTGGATCATTGTCTGTGGTAACCCCGAAGCACTGACGAGAGAAGACACCACTCAAATCAATCTGCAACCTAAATACGTAATATAGACTAGTTTTTTGATTTCTAAGGTATTTATGTGAATGATGTCATTTAAAAATTTCTCGAGGGTTTTAATTCATCCTAAAAACCTCGAGGGTGTTTTTGAAAAAAAAATATGTTAATTAAAATGTCAAGATTTTTCATAAAAACGTATTTTATATTTTGTAATATTTTAGCGACAAAAACTAGCTTTTAAGAGTTTTTGGTATTTTTGTGAAAAACTATCTTTTCAAAAAATTAAGGGCATTTTTATAGAACTTGCTTCCTTTCAAAATAGGGTCATATTTAAAAACAAGTCTCCAAAGATTTGCTTTGTTTAATTTACAAATAGAGTTATTTCATTAAATTGTTTAGTTTTGGGGAAAAATCTTACTCTTTTGTAAATTTGTATTTTCTTTTCATTCAAGACCATACTCTGTGAAGAGATATGGATCTTACTCCACTAGACCCAAAACATGTGATAATTCGCACTATCCGAAACAGGATTCCCCTAATGAGAGTTGTAGAGGTATATTTGCAAAGAAAAAGAATATTGATAAAACCGCATTTTAACTTGAGGTTATTTTAATGAAATTTTGTTTATTTAGAAAAAGTGGTCATATTGTATATCATATGAACTAATATCGATAACAAGTAAAATGTTATGGTACTTATGTATTAATTAGCATATGTCACAAGGATTGTTTTCTTAACATGTCCAAAATTTCTTTTAACACATCTAGCAAGTATCTACAAAAAGAAAACATGGATTGAAATTTTATAGACTAATGGTTTTATTTTAATAAAGAGGATACTTGTAGGTTAAACCTTGTTTGATGAGACGATGAGAGAAAAAGGAGAAGAGAGAGAGAGAGAGAGAAAGAGATCGAGTTTATGTTGTTTGATTTGAAGACATGGCAAGAGGTGAATTTAATGTGAGAAGATAGTGAGGGATGAGAGACTTACTCGATCCGCTCGTACTCGTACGAGCGAGGAATTGAAAAGAAGTAGCCTCGATTCGAAGAATCGAGATTGATGATATACGGAGGATGGCGAGCTTGAGTTTCCGGCTTCCTCTCAATAAATTGTAGAGTAACGTAGTAAGAGGAAAGAGAAAAACGAGGCCGAGCTTCGAGTGCATGACAAGAAGTTCGATCGGCGGAGTTTTGACTTCGGAAGCTTGGACACTTCGATTGAGCAAAATTTCTTCAAGAGTTTGAGAAAGATTTCTAAATTTTCATAGGAGAGAAGCAAGGGGATAGACTAGAGTATTTATGGAGAAATATGGGGTATGGTGGATAAAAAGGGTGTAAATTGTGAATTAAATATTAGTTTTAATGAGTAAAAATTAAGTGGGCGGTTCTCTGGTTAATTACAGAAGTTTCAGTATATGAAAGGGTTCAAAGGATAGGCCAAAGGTCGCATGGGTCAAAGACGGACCCATTTGGGCATACCCAGGCTGCCGGGGTCGGCTTTTGGTCGGGCCTGCCTTGAGCTTTGAGCTCGAGGCCTGAGGTATGGCTTTGGGTCCTATTTGAATACCACTTTTCAGTTGCAACTCTTGATAACTGTTCATATCAGATTTTTGCATTTTTACACCGCCCAATTTTTATCATATTGCTTATCGGTAGGTATTCTTGAGCCGTGTTTGCTAGTCAATTGCAGGATACAGGTTCTCGGCTCTAAACCGTGAAATTCATGGAAAAACACGACAAATTCCGGATTACTGCCAACCACAGATAAAACACGGGTCTCTGCTCTCTATCTGTATGTTGCCACAGACCAGTTTAAGAGACAAAATGGCAAATCAATGTCATTTTCATGCACAAAGCTCAATGGCAACACAAAGTCCAAGAAATCTACGCGGAGCTCAAGAAAATCATGACAAAAGATCCACATCCAATTACCTTTTGATCTACTAAAATTCTGGAAATATTGTGAAAAGATTCTGAGAAAAATCATATACCAGACTGAAGGACATAAAAGATCAGGGAAGCACACAAAAGACGAGGGGATAACTCCTCTATATGGCCGCGGATCCGCGGCCAATAGGGGGTCTAGGCCGCAAATCCGCGGCCGTACTGGCTCCTCAGAAGGAGTGTTTTTGGGGGCAGATTGGTAATTCCATTTTTGTTCAGAATGTTGCCCTAGATTTCCAGCTCCCTGCCTATAAATAGTCCAGACCTTGCCAAAGCCAAGGGTGCATATTCTTGTATTTAGATTTAGGTTATATGTTATTGTTCTTCTTCTTCCTCTCATCTCTTCTTCATTAAAAACTTGTAGTGAGCTTTTGTGAGTGAAGAATGAATAAAGGAGTTCTTGTTCTTACCATGCTTGTCCTTTTATTTTGTTAACTATTATTGCTTGTAATTTTCATTTGCTAATTTAGTTATTGCTATTTGTGTTTGTTTCTTTCTTGTTCTCTTTTCCTTTATCCTTAAACAACCATGATACTTACGCTTGATCCTTGCCGAGGTGAGGTTGCAAATAGCTAGTTGTAATCTTCTAACCACTTTCTTTCTATCTTCCTCCTTTGTTTTATTTTCTTTTCCTTATAATGGGTGAGTAGTTTTCATACTTATTAGGGTAGGATAAGAAAAGTTTGAGAGAAGGAAATCTCTCTTACTCTTTCTTTGCCCAACATCTTAATTCGGACTCCCGCTAATTGAACCACAATCCGCTCCCTACGGCACCCTATCCTACATGATAGCGGTGATTCCTTAGTGAGACATGTTGTGGTTGAATTAACCGGAGGTTAAGACTAAGAGCCAAGAACGGACGGACAAGCACCAAAAGGAAGAACTTAAGCGTTGGAAAGCCTAGCTTATACTCGCAAGTTCCTTCCTAGTCGTGCTAATCCCCGTTGTTGCCGATTACCATAACATCGATATTAAGAGTGGCAACAAAAGAAGTGAGCGACTCCTAACTCAAACTAACCTAATCCTAACCCTAACAAGCTCTCTTTACATATCATTTTAGCACATAGTTAATCATAAACAAATCTGGACATTTGGACTTAACTCGTTAAAGCACATAGAAAAAGATTCCCATCTCTCTGCGGACGACCCGTACTCAACCGGCTAGCTACAAGCGAAACCGTCTTAATTGCGGTAATTAACTAAACTTGAACACGCAAAAACTCTAACAATCAAATGGCGCCGTTGCCAGGGAGACGGTAGTTTATTTCTTTGTGTAATTTCGGGTTAATTTGTGAATATAAAGCTAACCGAAAAAAAACAAAACAAAAAAATATACATTGTAAAAAAAATCATCTTGTTATTTTTGATTAGTTTTTGTGCAAGTGTGCAGGATAATACGAAGGTCGAGTTCAGTGCTAAAGACGTGGGAAGTTAGACCCATATCTCGCGGCTACACCGCGACGGATCAAGACAAAGCAAACGGTCTACTGTAAGATTCTGGAGCAGAACCAGTGAGCAAATCCAGATTCAGGGGCTTAAAAACAGAAGAGAACACCCAACGCAGCAAACCCAAGAAAAACGAAGTCCCAATCTCACCTTACTGCCGCGGAACCGCGGCATAAGCTGGCTTAGGCCGCGGAACCGCGACCACTTGGTGCCCTCTGCATCTAAAAACTTCTGTATGTGTCTCTCTCCTCTCCCCCACTCCTCTGGACTCCACTGAATTGTGTTTTCTGCAGCATTCTTTGCGCAAACTCTCTTCCCCCTTCCAATAAATTGTTTTTGTGCAGGATTCTTTGCGCCGCGCTAAAAAAAATAAAAATTGATTGCAGTTGATTTGTTACTGCTTTGCATTTATTAATACGGACTTTAAGGGGCTTGAAACCAATTCAGATTGGGTGGGGATTTCATCACCCTTCCCAGGACCCCAGAAATCACAAAAAGCATATGCATTGACCATTGTTTAATTAAAAAATACTAGACTTAGCCTTAAGGACTTCGCGCTCAATAGGACAGAGGACTAGTTACAGGCATCGGCCGTTTATCCTATCCTGACTTTGCGGTGTCTAGGCAAGTGTGTCGAAGGCAAGTGGTTACTTAATTAGGACCACTACTTACGTAGTGGGGATCCTCCCACTTACCTGGCACTTACCTGGCCGCAATTGGCGGAGAAGAGGCGGTTTGTGGTCCTATTTCTAGCCCTTTGGAACAGTTAGGAGCTGTCTAGCTGACCTAGGTGACCCTAAATCTAGGTGTGATTGTGCATATCTTATTTGTGATTGCTTGAAGCCGTAAGTCCGTACATATTTCTGTAAAGCTCTTTCTAAAAAGAAAAAAAAAGGAAAAAATCAAAAACTTTTATAAAAACTTGCCCTTTTTCGCCAAAATCCCATTTTCACCCACCACCCATCGTATTTCTCCATTGACCTTTTCTTACCCTCACCTTCTCCGCTTTGACTATACTAAACTCGTTTAGTGTATGTCCGCTTGGACTCGGGACACTAGCGCCCGCCTAGTCCGTGTTACGTTAGTCGCTACCGACTACGCGATCGACTCAGACGTCGAAACTCCGTCCACGCCTCTTTCACCCTTACCTTTGCCGGCCAACTCCGACGTTGACCGGAATTCTGTTCATACATCCTCACCTTCACCTTCACCAACCTCTTCTTCCGCGATATCAGGATTTAATCCAAACATCCCTTTGACTCTCCCGGGATTGATTCCGCCACCTATGGATGCGAATAACCCACCACCACCGCCTGTTGTAGCGCCGCAGCGAATCGCGCTCCAGGATCGTTTCTACCCCACCCGTTCTGCACTTCCCACCTGTCTTTCTCTTCAACTGGCCAATGGGGATAATTTTGAAATTAAGCCCCACTTCATTAACATGGTTCCAAAATTTCATGGCCTTGAATCTGAAGATGCCTATATCTTCATCAACAAATTTCAAAACGTTTGTGCCATGATGAAAACCACCCAGCTGTCGGACGATGCTATACGGCTACGGGTCATTCCGTTCACTTTGTGCGATCTTGCTGAAAAATGGCTGTATAGTACCGCTTCCCACTCCATAACCAGTTGGGACGAGTTTGTGAAAGCGTTTCTCAAGAAATTCTATTCGAATCATAAAACCGCGAGGATCCGTAACGAAATCAATCAATTCTCCCAGCTTCCTACTGAACCCTTCTGGAAGTGCTTTGACCGGTATAAAGACCTTCTTGTTCAGTGCCCTCACCATGGTATTGAGAAATGGCAACTTTGCCAAACCTTATACGAGGGCCTGAACCCAGCAATCAAGCAGTTGTTGGAAACCATTTGTCAGGGCCACTTCCTATCGAAATCTGACGAGGAAGCGTGGCAATTCTTCGACGACCTTGCGGAACAAACGCTACAATGGGAAAGCACCAGACCGACTTCTTCTTCTTCTACCTTCACTTCTACCGGTCAGTCTAGGGTAGGAATTCACCAACTTGATGTCTCTATTGCGATGAAAGCTGAAATGGCTGCAATAACGAGAAAACTTGAAGCGATAGAGAGCAAATTTTCATCTCCTGCTCCTGCCCCTGTTCTTCCCCTTCGTACCATTTGTGCTTGTTGTTCCGATCCTTCTCACTTGACCGAAGAGTGTCCTTACAATCCACCATCTCAAGGACAGGATCAGGTTAATGCTGCATTTCAGCAAAGACCGAGAAATGATCCATACTCTTCCACCTACAATCCCGGTTGGAGGAACCACCCCAATTTCGCCTGGAATCAGAATCATCATCAATTCCAAGGCAACAATTTCCAGAGGTTCCCTCCTCCGCAACAACAAGCGCAACAACAAACTCAACATCAGTTTCAGCAGCCCTTCCAACCCCAACCTTTTCAAAATCAGACGAACAACTTTGCTCCCAACAATTCTTTTCCGCAAAACAACTTTGTTCCGTCAAACAACGATAAGGTTTCCTCGCTAGAACGAAGTCTGGAGGCGTTCGTTAAACAATCGACACAATCCACTGCCAACATCCAGTCTGCCATTCAGTCCTTGGTGCAACACACTGCCGCTCACGGGCAAAGCATCAAGACCATCGAAGCCCAGATAGCACAACTGAATGCAGCCTTAAGCGAGCGAGAGAAGGGAAGCTTCCGTCCCAACCACTCCCAAATCCCGGTCACCCACATAATGTACATGTTGCTCTTGAACAACAGAACCATAATGTGAGTGCCGTAACTACATTGAGATCGGGAAGGATGTTGCAAAACAACATTGGCACACGGATCGACGATGACACCCCGGCCGCTTCTTCTTCTTCTTCTTCTTCTTCTTCTCCTTCCTCATCTTCTGAGCCTATTCTTCATTCTTCAAAAGGCACTCCTTCTTCTTCTTCTGCTCTGAACGGACCCACTTCTCACTCCACGAAAACACCAGTTCTGGGATCCGTTCCAGCTCCACAAGCATTGGACTCAACTAATTTTAAAAATGTTCCATTTCCAAACCGGTTGAGGTCCAATAAACAAAATCCACAAGCGGAGAAGATTCTGGAGTTATTTAAGCAGGTTAACATAAACATTCCCCTTTTAGATGCTGTCCAACAAGTCCCGTCCTACGCGAAAATCTTAAAGGACTTGTGCACGAAAAAGAGGAAATCTCAGGTACCCAAGAAAGTTTTCTTGGCTAGTGCTGTGAGTGATGCTCTTACTCAATCTTTACCTCAAAAACGGAAGGACCCTGGCTGTTCTACGATTTCTATTACCATTGGGGATAAGAACATCAACCGCGCACTATTAGATCTTGGTGCCAGTGTTAACCTGCTTCCGTACTCAGTATATGAGCAACTAGGTGTAGGAGAGCTGAAACCCACACACTGCACTCTCCAAATGGCCGACCGATCGATCACCCATTCTAGGGGTGAGCTAGAGGATGTGTTAATCAAGGTTAGGGACTTCATATTCTCTGTTGACTTCATTGTATTAGATACACAGCCTGTAACTAACCCCCGGAATCAAATTCCGGTGATACTCGGTCGCCCATTCCTTGCAACCTCAAATGCTGTGATCAATTGTCGCAATGGTTCGATGAACCTATCTTTTGGAAACATGACAATTGAACTCAACATTTTTAGGTTGGGGAATCAGCCCTCCGAACCTAATGCTCATATACTAGACGTTTGCTCGATCCAGGAGATCACCCCAGAAGAGTGTGAATTCGAGGAGTTTTTGTTCGATCACGATAACCTTAACGCCACTAGTGCGTTCCTCTTCGAACCTGCTGCTGTTTCTGCGCCCGAAAATGACTACGAGTGTTTCACTTTCTTGAACGATCTTAGCCACTCACCACCCGAGTTTGAATCTTTCGAATTTCCGGATGAGTTACCTGAACCATCCAACTCGGTTGCTTACACTCGTTTTGAACCTTTGCTGGAATCCTTTGAGTTCGAGACCTTTTCACCAATCTTGCCTTCAATTGTTTCACCTCCAACGCTCGAACTCAAGCCGTTGCCGTCTCACCTTAAGTACGCTTACTTGGGTGAGAACGAGACCCTCCCTGTTATCATCTTGGCTTCTCTAGCTCAAGAGCAAGAGAAAGCCCTTCTTGCAGTCTTGCACAGCAATAGGAAAGCTTTTGGCTGGTCAATAGCGGACATCAAGGGGATTAGTCCCCTGATCGTTGAACATCACATTCATCTGATGAATGATGCCAAACCAGCCAGGGATCCACAAAGGCGACTCAACCCAGTCATGAAGGAGGCTGTGAAAAAGGAGATCATAAAATGTCTGGATAGTGGTATCATTTACCCTATCTCTGATAGCCAGTGGGTTAGCCCCATTCACGTTGTCCCCAAGAAATCAGGCATAACGGTCATCACTAACGAGGCGAATGAGTTAATCCCTACCCGCACCCAAACTGGGTGGCGAGTATGCATCGATTACAGAAAACTCAACGCCGCAACGCGGAAGGACCACTTTCCGCTACCTTTCATTGACCAAATGCTTGAACGATTGGCCGGAGATGAGTACTACTGCTTTCTTGATGGCTACTCCGGCTATAATCAAATTCCCATCGCCGAAAAAGACCAGGACAAGACCACATTCACTTGTCCTTTCGGCACGTTTGCATATCGTCGCATACCCTTTGGGTTATGCAATGCACCCGCTACCTTCCAGCGGTGTATGATGGGAATTTTCTCAGACATGGTGGAGAAATTCCTGGAGATCTTCATGGATGATTTCTCCATCTTCGGCGATTCCTTCAACGAGTGTTTGCTGCATCTCGACGCTGTCCTTACCCGATGTAAGGACAAGAACCTCACTTTGAATTGGGAGAAGTGCCACTTCATGGTGCGCGAAGGTATTGTCTTGGGACATATCATTTCGCAAAATGGCATAGAGGTTGACAAAGCAAAAATTGAGGTCATTTCCAATCTCCCTCCTCCCAGATGCGTCCGAGACATCCGAGCCTTCCTTGGCCATGCCGGTTTCTATAGACGGTTCATCAAGGACTTTAGCAAGATTGCTAGGCCCTTGACTCTTTTGCTGGCCAAGGACACGCCATTCGACTTCAACTCGAGCTGTGTGACTGCGTTCGAGTCATTAAAAAGCTCACTTACTTCTGCTCCCGTTCTTTCTTCTCCTGACTGGACGCACCCATTTGAGATTATGTGCGATGCATCTGACTTTGCCATTGGTGCTATCCTTGGACAACACATCGACAAGATGCCGCACATGATCTATTATGCTAGCCGAACCCTGAACGATGCCCAACTTAATTATACAACAACCGAGAAGGAATTCTTAGCTGTTGTATTTGCTTTAGAAAAGTTCAGGCCCTATCTCATCGGCTCTCCAGTCATTGTCTACATAGACCATTCTGCTCTGCGCCATCTTTTTGCGAAGAAAGATGCAAAATCTCGGCTAATACGTTGGATCCTCTTGCTTCAAGAGTTTGACCTTGTCATCAAGGACAAAAGAGGATGTGAAAACGTAGTCGCCGACCATCTCTCACGACTTCCTTCTTCGCCGTCGCTTTACATTCCGATCAACGACGTTTTCCCGGATGAACAGCACTTGACAGTATCTTGCGAACCCTGGTTCGCAGATATTGTGAACTATTTGGCCACAGGATTACTACCGATTGAATGGTCAAGTCAGGACAGACTTTGCTTCTTATCCCAAGTAAAACACTTTTACTGGGACGAACCCTATCTGTTCAAGTACTGTCCCGACCAGATTATTCGTCGGTGTGTCCCTGACGATGAATTCAAGAGTGTGCTGTCATTTTTCCACGATCAAGCATGTGGCCGGCATTTTGGCCCCAGAAAGACAGCTGAGAAGATCTTGCAATGTGGTTTCTACTGGCCACAACTCTTCAAAGACGCTCATAACTATTGCAAGACTTGCTCCCGGTGCCAACACTTGGGCTAGATATCCCGGAGGAACGAGATGCCGCTCCAACCAATCTTGGTTGTGGAGATTTTCGACGTTTGGGGGATCGATTTCATGGGGCCGTTTCCCAGCTCTTTTGGGAACTTGTACATCCTTTTCGCTGTTGATTACGTCTCTAAGTGGGTCGAGGCTGTGCCCAGCCGGACTAACGACAACAAAGTTGTCTTTAGGTTTCTTAAAGAAAACATTTTCTCCCGGTTTGGGCACCCCCGAGCGATCATTAGTGACAATGGAACTCATTTCTGCAATAAGACTTTCGAAGCCTTGATGCGGAAATATTCCATTAATCATAAGCTATCTACGCCCTACCATCCCCAAACCTGTGGGCAGGCCGAAGTTTCAAATCGGCAAATCAAGCAGATACTGGAGAAGACGGTTTCCAAGAACCGTAAGGATTGGTCGCTGAAACTCACTGATGCCCTTCGGGCATTTCGAACCGCTTATAAGACCGATCTTGGCATGTCTCCCTATCGGCTTGTGTACGGAAAGGCTTGCCACCTCCCTGTCGAAATAGAGCATCATGCATTTTGGGAGATAAAGGAACTGAATCTGTCTCTCGAAGATGCGGGCAGCCATCGGAAATTGCAGTTGAACGAATTGAGCGAGCTTAGGGATGAGGCTTACGATAACGCGGTTGTCGTTAAAAACCGAACGAAGGTGTTTCACGATAAACACCTTTTGCGCAAAACTTTCGTACCTGGTCAACAGGTACTGCTTTACGACACCCGGCTGCATTTCCATCCTGGTAAGCTCAGATCTCGCTGGAAAGGGCCGTATTTTGTGCGGAATGTGTATCCGCATGGCGCTGTGGATTTGGAGAATCCAAAGGACGATTCATTTTTCAAAGTAAATGGACACCGACTTAAACCGTACCTTAGCGCTAAACCAACAGAGGAGCTCCTGGTCTTACAGGAGCCGGTTTACCCTGCATAATCTTCCTCTGCCTACCACCAAACTTCGGTTATCCAGCCAAGAACAGTGCACACGGTTCCAAATAAATTTGGGGGTATGTATATACCATTTTGTATGTATTTGTGGATATTCTTTTTTAACAAAAACATAAACAAAAAAAAATTGTGTATATCTAACCGACAATTTTGACCCTTCAAATGATCTCTTCATGCAACGACAGTGAGGTCACTGTCTAGTTTAAGTTTGGGGGTACGCTCGGTACGCATTTCTAACCTTCGCATTCATATGTATATTTTGCATCTGCATACTAAAATCCATAAAATCCATAAAAATCAGAAAATTTTCTAAAAACATAAAAACTTTGATGTCAAGTTAGCTAGTGAGAGAACTCTGATTCAACATTTCAACGGTTTTGTTTGATAAGATAAGAATAACTAAATCTTATTTTTAGATTTTGAAAACCTGAAAGATAACTCTCCTTTGAAGTTAACTATAGCTGATATACGTCTTTACATCACACTACATGTGTCGTGAGTTTTGGAAATTAGATGACAAGTCTTTTATGTCTAAAAACTTTTAAATGGATAAATGATTTTCTGAGGATCAAATAGGTTTGTTCTGAAATAAGTAATATCAAGAATAGTTTATGAAGTGAAGTGAATATGAAGGAATGTTATTGATGCCTTAATTGGAACTAAGTCTGAAAAATAACCCATCTGGAACTTGATTGGAATGATTACACACCGAACCCACTAAACACGTCTTTTATCCAAAAAAAATAAATTGAACTGCCAGTTATATCTCCGTTCGTATTGAATCATCATGATTTTCATGCCAAATTGTCTTTTGTTTTTGGACCTAGGTAACTTGAGTAATTAAGTCCGCTGGGGTGTTTCTACACCTATTGCCCTAAAGCCAACTGGTTTGGGAGCATTGGCCTAAAGCTCGTTAAGAAGTCTAGAAAGTCCAGATTAAAACAAAGTCAAGCAAGTGTCCTTTCCGAGTTAAAATTCCTAACGGTTCTTTGTGTGAGAATAATCTTGATAAAAGACAGGCTTTTATAAAAAAAATTTAGCGGAGATATGAAGGTTTTATTCTATGATAAAGACTATTGCATGTTCACAAAGGTGTGTATGAAATGAAAACAAGAAAAAGGTGGAGTGAAAAATAAGACCTAGTTTCCTGTAAGGAAGATAGAAATTCTGAAGTTGAAACCTTACTGGAAAATGAAACTTTAAAAATGCTTAATTCTTTATAAAACTTATGCGATCCTTTTAAAATTTTTTATCCGGGCTTTATTATGTGACATGATGACTTTATTCGACCCTTCTGGAACTTAACGACACTATTTGCACTGCACGTAAAGACATATAAAATCTTAAGTTAAATAAGAAGCGAGATGTGAAAAATAAAGGTTCGATAGTCTAGACTTAGGATAATAAAATTGTTATTTTCTGAAACAAAACATCAGGGTTTGAATCATAAGTTATTTTGCAAAACTAGCTTGACCGGATTTTGTGGGTAGTATCCGCTGAAAACCCTCAGGAGACAACACTCCTCCTACTAGGGACACCTAGAGATTTAACGGCTTGTTGCACATGCTCAGTGCAATCGCGTTCCCTGCGAAAGTGAGGTTAGGAATTTTTGTGAATAAATTGGCTTTGCTCGGGACGAGCAAATGATAAGTTTGGGGGTATTTGTTCATATCAGATTTTTGCATTTTTATACCGCCCAATTTTTATCATATTGCTTATCGGTAGGTACTCTTGAGCCGTGTTTGCTAGTCAATTGCAGAATACAGGTTCTCGGCTCTAACCGGTGAAATTCATGGAAAAACACGACAAATTCCGGATTACTGCCAACCACAGATAAAACACGGGTCTCTGCTCTCTATCCGTATGTTGCCACAGACCAGTTTAAGAGACAAAATGGCAAATCAATGTCATTTTCATGCACAAAACTCAATGGCAACACAAAGTCCAAGAAATCTACGCGGAGCTCAAGAAAATCATGATAAAAGATCCACATCCAATCACCTTTTGATCTACTAAAATTCTGGAAACATTGTGAAAAGAATCTGAGAAAAATCATATACCGACTGAAGGACATAAAAGACCAGGGAAGCACACAAAAGACGAGAGGCTAACTCCTCTATATGGCCGCGGATCCGCGGCCAATAGGGGGTCTAGGCCGCGGATCCGCGGCCGTACTGGCTCCTCAGAAGGAGTGTTTTTGGGGGCAGATTGGTAATTCCATTTTTGTTCAGAATGTTGCCCTAGATTTCCAGCTCCCTGCCTATAAATAGTCCAGACCTTGCCAAAGCCAAGGGTGCATATTCTTGTATTTAGATTTAGGTTATATGTTGTTGTTCTTCTTCATCCTCTCATCTCTTCTCCATTAAAAACTTGTAGTGAGCTTTTGTGAGTGAAGAATGAATAAAGGAGTTCTTGATCTTACCATGCTTGTCCTTTTATTTTGTTAACTATTATTGCTTGTAATTTTCATTTGCTAATTTAGTTGTTGTTATTTGTGTTTTTTTCTTTCTTGTTCTCTTTTCCTTTATCCTTAAACAACCATGATGCTTACGCTTGATCCTTGCCGAGGTGAAGTCGCAAATAGCTAGTTGTAATCTTCTAACCTCTTTCTTTCTATCTTCCTCCTTTGTTTTATTTTCTTTTCCTTATAATGGGTGAGTAGTTTTCATACTTGTTAGGGTAGGATAAGGAAAGTTTGAGAGAAGGAAATCTCTCTCACTCTTTCCTTGCCCAACATCTTAATTCGGACTCCCGCTAATTGAACCACAATCCGCTCCCTACGGCACCCTATCCTACATGATAGCGGTGATTCCTTAGTGAGACCGGTTGTGGTTGAATTAACCGGAGGTTAAGGCTAAGAGCTAAGAACGGACGGACAAGCACCAAAAGGAAGAACTTAAGTGTTGGAAAGCCTAGCTTATACCCGCAAGTTCCTTCCTAGTCGTGCTAATCCCCGTTGTTGCCGATTACCATAACACCGATATTAAGAGTGACAACGAAAGAAGTGAGCGACTCCTAACTCAAACTAACCTAATCCTAACCCTAACAAGCTCTCTTTACATATCATTTTAGCACATAGTTAATCACAAACAAATCTGGACATTTGGACTTAACTCGTTAAAGCATATAGAAAAAGATTCCCATCTCCCTGTGGACGACCCGTACTCAACCGGCTAGTTGCAAGCGAAACCGTCTTGATTGCGGTAATTAACTAAACTTGAACACGCAAAAACTCTAACAATCAATAACCCCATGTAAAGCTCGTGAAATCTTTTGGGCTTTCAAAACGCCAAAAAAATAGTAAAATATTGTTATTGTTAGGATTCGTACACGTGGGCTATAGGACAATAGTGGAGAGTCTTAACCAGTGGGCTATAAGGAGTATTTTAAATTTATTTAAGCAATATTAAATATATGCCGTAGCTTGAAAAGGAAACAAGTTTAGGAAAAAGAAAAGGAAGAGATCAAATGGAACCGTATTGGTAAGGGCTTAGGTGTTGGTTTTTTTTGTAAGGTTATAGAATATGGAAAATAGATGGAGGGATAATATATATATATATATATATATATATATATATATATATATATATATATGTTACAGATAATACACAAAACAAAAAACAAAGAGATACAATAGAAAGGAAGGTATAAAGATTTTAGGGTCGTTACACCAATATACAAGCTCGAAGGATATCCTCGAGAATCTGAATGACCCTCTCGGATTGGCCATTGGTCTGAGGGTGATAGGCCGTGCTGAAACTCAGGCATGTGTCCAGACTTTCATGCAGACTCTGACAGAATTGGGATCAGAATCGAGTGTCGCGATCGGAAACAATGCATATCGGTACCCCCTGCAATCAGGACATTCTCTTCCATATACTTCTTAGCTAGGCTCTCGGTGGACTGGCCGACGCGGAAGGGAATGAAATGCACAGACTTGGTAAGCCGGTCCACGATTACCCATACTGCATCATTGCCCTTCGTGCTGCGAGGGAGCGCAATCACGAAATCCATCATGATATTTTCTACTTCTATTTAGGTATCGATAAGGGCTGTGTTCCCACCAAAAATTTCTACGCAAAAGAGCCCATGGTATCAAATGGCAGCGATACGCTTAAGAAAATATGAACCAGTATTTTTTGGGCTGTATTTTGACAAACTCTCAAATGAGAAACAGTTAAATTATGATGGTATCGAAAGTGTCTCGAAAAATCCTTCGATTTGATATATTATGGGCCTCATAATTCACCCGGGATCAAAAGTTATGAGCAAATGTTTCCCCCAATCAGAGCAAAGCTCTGTTCAAGTCTTGAAATTCAAAATAAAGCTGCGCTTCATAAAGCACTAACGCCAAGAGCGCCAGTGCTGAGAGTCAAAGACTTTGACTAGCGTACCACGTGCAAAGCACGAGTGCGCTAGTGCTAGGAGCGCTGCGCTCCAAGTAGCGCACCGTAGACAGAGCGCATAAGTGCTAGCGCTGGAACTAAATGTTCCTCACCGTTTGATCAAATATCCAATGGATATGATTAAATCATCAATTAACAAGAATGAGATTCTGTTGAATCTTTCCAAACAGAAAAGATTGTGCCCTGAATTTGGAACACCGTTGGATCAATGATCCAATGGTGATTGAAAATCACTAAAATACAGAACAAATTCTGTAAAGGGGAAAGATTTCTTAATCTTTTTAAAACAAGAAGATTATCTTCTGCAAACCAGAAGCCCTTAGATCAAAGATCCGACGGTGGGGAAATTCCCAAATCAATTAGAGAATAAATCTCTTTAACCGATTGAACAAATCAGCCTCCCCTATATAAAGGACCCGAGCTTCAAGTCTTGTACAGAGGAACTCCCACATAAGCTTTGAGATCTTAGAAAAAAAAGAGCCAAGCTCTCAAGAAAGAAGATTTTTTCTTCAAGGTAAAAAGAATGATGATGAACAAAGAGATGAAATCATCTCATAATTAAAAAGAAGAATTCTCTTCTTAAAAGATCATAGATCTACAAAGACCAAAGTCTTTTACAAAGAGATCAAAAAGATCTCGTCATAAAACAAAGAAGTACTTACTTCACAGACCATAGATTTATAAGACAAATTGTCTTTCTGAGATAATGAACATCTCATTATAAAGGGGGGTAATTATTCAATTCTCTTAGGATCACAGATCCATAAAGGCAAACCCTTTCATCAAAAAGAGATTGAAATATCTCCTATAAATTAAGAACTTTGTTCTTAGAATCTTGAGACAAAATCTCTTATCAAAAAGAAGATAATCTTCAGAGCGCAAAGTTAACCTAAGAAGAGCTTTAGCGCTCCTAATTTAAAAGTGTCTTAGCGCTCTTCATCTAGCGCAAAGCACTGCAGTGCAATAGCACTTCAAACACAGCGCACCGCGCTTATTGTCTAGCGCTCAATGCTAAGCGCGCCACGTGCTCCTCACGTGTGCGCTGCATTACTAAAAGTGCTTTGCTCTTGTTATATGGCACCAGCACCAAGCGCCTCAACGCTTCAATTATAGCACATCAGCGCTCTACATCTAGCGCAAAGCGCTAAGTGCATCTGCGCTCTTCATTTAGCGCAAAGCGCACACATCTGGCGCAAAGCGCCAAGCGTACTAGCGCTTTAACCATAGCGCCCTGCGCTCATTGATTGGCGCTAGTGCCAAACGCGCCACATGCTTTTATGTGCGCTTCAAAGAACATAAATTGTTCTTTGAATAAGCCCCAGAGCTATGATGAATGCTCAGCATTCAGTAAAAGACAAAAACATTGTCAACGCTCAGCATTGTTAAAAGGGCCAAGCCCAAATAAAGGCTCAACAGCCCAAAATAAAATGTTAAACATTTTAACCTGATTGGACTTAGCCTAAGATTGGCTGTAACACCCGAGCCTAATAATACTATTTCTATTGCTAGTTGAGTGTTATTTATTGCTCTTTCCAATTATCCTGACGGTTTGGTGCTTTTTGCAAAATTTTAACCGGTTAAGTCATTTTGGCACATAAAAAATTTTAACACCTAAAATGAAATTAAAAATATCCATGTTGGCCTACTCGTCGCCACTAGTCGCGTGGTAGCGTCCGCGTGTCGAGATTCCGTCCCGTTCGGCTAAACGGGCAAGTTTGGGCGACTACGCGCGCGTGCAAGTGTCCGACTTGGGGGCATGCATTTTAATCATTAAACACCTCTTTTCGAAATTTGGAACTCGCTTAAAATCCTATAATTTGAATTTGGAACATTTGGGCGCAACCCGGGCGCGATTTGGAAATGTTTCATTTAGCGCCGAAAATACCCATTTTAATTTAATATTATAAACTATATAATAATTCTGTTACTATTTTCTAACGTTTAAATCCTTTCAATCTTCAAAAAATTCATCACGAGATTTCCCCTCCAGCCTATCACGAGCGGCCAACGCGTCTCGTGGGGCCCCCTTCAACCGTCTCTCTCTATCTCTCTCTCAAATCTCCTTCTCTCTCTATCTCTAATAATCCTCTCTATCTCTCTCTCTCTCTAACCAATCTCTCTCCCTCTCTTCCTCCTCGTCCCGACCTCGTCGTCGCCTTCCTCCTCCCCTCGCCGGACCACCACCAGACCCGAGCCCGACCCTAGCACCAATCCCCGGGTCGCCGGAAACGTGCCGTCGACCCTCGTCGACGTCACCCACGCCACCTCCGAACACCTCCTTTCCCCCTCGATCACCAGAGCCGACCGCCACCCTCCTCTACTCGTCGTACCACCCTCTCCAGTGAACCCAGAGGCTGTCCAGCCCTCGCAGCCGCCGTCGCTGCCTCGCCGGCGTTCCAGCGCCGTCGAGCCCGCCGTGGTTGCCCCTGGTGTCTCCCTGTAAGCATCCCTCTACTTTCCATTGGTACAAAACCCCCGCTGGTCGTTTGCCTCATGTATCGCGTTTGCTAACTTCGTGCTTTTGACTTTTTCCGGATTCCGACCGTGCCGTCATTTGGACCCGACGCTCCAGCGAAGTACCCTGGTCCGTGTAATCCCGCTGTTCGCTGTTGGGACTCGATCCATGGCCCGTGCACCCGTCTCGTGTTTTCTGCCGACACTGCATCCGTGCTTTCCGGTCTGCGAAACCGTCGAGGCAAGATTTCTTGCTACATGCTACGTTAACTAATTAAATATTTGACTCATAAAACGTGCTGTTTTTAACTAAGTATTGTTACTTGTTCTCATTGGACGAAATATGATGTACATTATAATACTGCCACCTAAATCGTATTTTGCCACCTAACCTTAATAACAACTACCTGCTAATCATTTTACTATTTAGAGGTTAATAGTCGCACACTTATATCTTTATTGCCTGCTGCTATTAATATTGCGCTACACTGTGATTATTGCACCCCAATGGTGCTTGAACCTGTTAATAAGAGAATACAAAGCATCACTGTGTTTACATGGAATAATATTGTTATTTGCCGTTCCTGCTGCCGTTCCTTATTAGTTACTATACCTGTTATCAGCATACATTTGATTGCATTACATATTGACCGATCTTGATACACCTGACACATGTACTGATACACCGGACATGACACCCTATACATATCGACTCAACCTGTTATAACGTGACCTGACCCGTTACCTGATTTCATGCCTAATGCCGATAAACCTGACCATTCTTGCTGTCTATCCAGACAGACCTACTTTTACCTGATCTTGTGTTGGCATTAGTCCTTGACTACTGAATACCCGACCTGACATACATAGCTTGGGGGTATGGGGAAATCAAAGGTGAAACCGACTTATAACTCAACAGTTCGATACTTGTTCTGATCAGTCTTACGGGCTTGGCCAGTCCGGGAGTGATGATGCTGACATCACTCATCCATCCTACTAGCTTTTACTGCTTAGCGGCACGTCTCGGATTCAGCCCCGAGGACCTTGACCGTGGTCCCGGGCACGCACGGGATACTATTGAGTTACATCGACGATTCATCAATTGATTTCAAAGACTATAGAGTAGAAACCTGATAGGACAGTTTAGTCACCATTGCACATTACCCTGCTCTGTTATTTCTTAGTACTGCTTTATTCATGTTCATACCTGCATTGCTTATTACCATGTTTATATTATATTATTTGGTTGACATGACGCGCTGACGTCTGGGTTTTGCATGGCCCAGATTCCTTACCACTGTCGACGACCGAGCAGGAGTACTTCAGCCAGCAGGCTGAACTGTGAGTCCTTAGGGTTTAGTTTATTTATTTCATTTCATTTCCAGATGTGAGCCCGCATTATGGGACGTACTGTTTATTTATTGTATTGGATCATTTGCTTCCGCACTTATTGTTTATTGATTCTTGTTATTATGGATTTGGACATGTATTAGATTAGTTTATTATTTTGTTCTTGATATCTCTACAACCGTAATGTGACTGTGGATGGATATTTCCTACCCACAGGTAGCATGGTTGGCTATGTCACGTGCCCAATCTTGTGTACTCTGGGAAGCGGGGCGTGACATGGTTCTTTTGGTATCAGAGACATAGGTTGATTGGGTTGATTCTTTGTAGTTGGGTATTGCACCCGATACACGAATCATAACACCCGTGATTAGGAAACATGTCCAGCCGCCTTGACCGTTTTACCATCCTTGAATCATTCTTCCGGATCAGGTCGACATGCGAACTTACTTTGCATTGTCAATTCGAAAAACCTAACTTCTTGTTATCTCTAGGACTTAGGCGACTTGGAGTTAAGTAATTGCGGCTATGATACCGCGGCATAGCTACAATGCAGTACTCTATTTAAGTATCTTGGAGTTCTAGCCTTGATTTATATATTGAATCTATCATCATGCTAATGTCGTTTGTTTTGATTTCAGGACCATGGCAGATAAGAATTTCAAGACGTATCAGAGGCGTGTGGATGAAGCCGCCATGTTAGGAGTGATACGTGGGATGTTGGAAAATCAGAAGAGGCAAACTGAGCTGATCCAGCAGCAGGCAGATTCATTTCAGGAGGGTTTGCAGGCCATTCAGCAGTCTGTAAACACCGCTGTAGCGAAGCCAGTTGACCGAATAGGGACCGTGGCAGACTTCAGACGGTTGGGTCCTACTACTTTCACTGGTTTGGAGGAGCCGCTGCCGGCCGAGCAGTGGCTAGTGGACACGGAGAATTTACTGATTGCGGCACAGATCCCTGAAGACAAGAGAGTTGATGTGGTACGCATTCAGCTGGTGGATTACGCCCGAGAGTGGTGGCTTGTGGAGGAGACCCGCTTGTCCAAGCCAATCAGTTGGGCGGATTTCTCTAAAAGTTTCTTGGAGAAGTTCTTCCCGCGGACTGCACGGGAGGAAATGGAGGAGAAATTTATCGGGCTGAGACAAAATGGAGCAGCTGTGGATGTACATGCAGCGGAATGGACGAGACTCAGCCGTTTCGCTGGACCCTTAGTCGCCAAGGAGGCAGACAGGGCGCGAAGGTTCTTGCGCAGTTTGGATGTGGAAATCCAGAGGCAGATTGTCTCCCTGGGTTTGACCACTTTCTCGCAGGTTCTTACGGCAGCCAGAGAGCAGCAGAGTTTATCAGGATCGAAAGGGAACCTTCACCAGACAGCAGTTGCGGCCAGGAAGCCTGCATTTGTACCTAACCGAGATCATGGGCGCAGAGGTATTCCAGTGGACCGTCGAGGCGTAGCACCCATGAAGAAGCCTGTGATCGTTGACCGAAGGAAGAGCGTGACCTGTGCCTACTGCCACTTACCTGGGCACGTGCATAAGGATTGTAGAAGAAGACTGGGACTTTGTCTGGTTTGTGGGGCAGCCGATCACGCAGTTGGTGCCTGTCCTTCGAAGCTTCGCACGAGAGATGATATACAGAAGCCTCCGCAGAGACCATTCCAAGGGCAGAAACAGCTGACTCAAGGACCAAACCAGGCTCGAGCTTTCACGTTGACAGCTGAGGAAGCCAAGGCATCAGGAGAAGTGGTTTCAGGTACTTTGCTCGTTCATGGTTTTCCCGCATTGGCATTATTTGATTCCGGAGCGTCCCACTGTTTTATGTCATCCAAATTTATAACTACACACTCGATTACCTGCACGACCCTGTCTAGTTTCTGGGACATACACACAGGGAATGGGAAAATCATAGCTAGTAAGGAATGTAGAGATTGTACAGTTGTTGTTTGCGGACGGGAGCTTTTTGCAGATTTCTTGGTGATTGATACGGGCAGCTATGAGGTTGTCTTGGGAATGGATTTTCTTGGCACTTTCCACGCACACATCGATTGTAGGGCAAGGAAAGTAGTTTTCCAGATTCCCGGACATCCTAAGTTTACTTTCACTGGAGGAAGCAGCTTTGTCGGGCCAGTCGAGTTTAGGGCTAGGCCGACAAACAGTGTTATTGCGACAATGGAAGCGGATAGTAATGAAGAGCCGGCAGTTGTTCGTGACTTTATGGATGTGTTTGCAGATATTTCGGGCTTACCGCCAAAGCGAGATGTGGAGTTCGCGATCGACCTTATTCCTGGTGCAGCGCCAGTATCAAAATCTTATTATCCGATGGCACCAGTGGAATTGGAAGAAGTTAAGAAACAAGTTGGTGAATTACTCGAGAAAGGTTGGATTCGAAGCAGCAACTCGCCTTGGGGAGCTCCAGTTCTTTTAGTAAAGAAGAAGGATGGCACGAGAAGGATGTGCATTGATTATCGAGAGTTGAACCGGGTGACTATTAAGAACAAGTACCCGATCCCTCGCATTGGAGAACTTTTTGAGCAGCTTAGTGGCGCGAGGGTATTCTCGAAACTGGATTTGCGATCAGGATATCATCAGGTCCGAGTAAAAGCAGAAGACATTTGCAAGACGGCATTTCGAACTCGATATGGACATTTCGAGTATCTAGTGATGCCCTTCGGAGTGACGAATGCGCCGGCAATATTCATGGACTTGATGAACAGGGTCTTTTCACCATACCTGGACCAGTTTATTGTGGTATTCATTGACGATATTCTGGTATACTCGAAGAGTCCGGAGGAGCATGCTGAGCATCTAAAGATCGCACTGCAGACGCTGAGACAGGAGAAATTGTTCGCGAAGATGAGTAAGTGCGAATTCTAGCTGGAAGAAGTAAAATTTCTGGGACATGTTGTGTCGGGCAATGGAATCGCCGTTGATCCCGAGAAGATTGCAGCAGTTCGAGATTGGCCAACTCCAAAGAATGTTGCGGAAATAAGAAGTTTTCTTAGACTCGCCGGTTACTACAGAAGATTTGTGGAGAATTTCGCTCGTTTAGCTGAGCCGTTAACCAAGCTCACGCGCAAGGAGGTACCGTTTGTTTGGACGGATGGATGTACATTGACCTTCGAGACGTTGAAGCAGAAGTTGATAACCGCCCCTATCCTAACCGTACCGGATAATTCAGGAGGACTGGTGATTCACAGCGACGCATCTGGAAAAGGATTGGGATGCGTGTTGATGCAGAATGGGAAAGTCGTCGCTTACGCATCGAGACAACTGAAGACTCATGAGAAGAACTATCCGACTCATGACTTAGAGCTTGCAGCCGTGATCTTCGCCCTGAAGATTTGGAGACACTACCTTTTGGGCGAGAGAGTTGAAGTCTTTACAGATCACAAGAGTTTAAAGTATGTGTTCACTCAGAAGGAGTTGAACATGAGGCAACGCAGATGGTTGGAGCTGATGGCCGACTACGACCTTGATCTTAAGTACCATCCGGGAAAGGTTAACGTCGTGCCAGATGCGCTAAGTCGGTTACCAGCAATTCAGGTATTGACCGCACAAAGGGAGATCATTGCGGATTTTCAGAGATTTGATTTGGAGGTTGTGCTACCACATGCTACGGGACAGTTGATGCAGTTACAAGTACAGTCGACCTTAGTTGAGAAGATTAAAGCGTCACAATCGCAGGATACTAGACTGCAAAAGTTTCGAGAGCAGGTTGAAGCCGGATTACGAACCGATTTACTGATCCATGAAGACGGTTCGTTGAGATATGGTGGCCGTGTGTGTGCGCCAAAAGGAGATGTGCGTGAAGAGCTTATGAAGGAGGCACACAGTTCAGCTTACTCTGTACATCCAGGAGGGACAAAGATGTACCGAGACATTAGACAACACTTCTGGTGGGAAGGTATGAAACGGGAAATTGCTCGCTTCGTGGCTAAGTGCTTGGTGTGTCAGCAAGTCAAGGCTGAACACCAAAGGGTTGCTGGTTTGTTGCAACCACTTCCGATTCCTCAGTGGAAGTGGGAACATATAACCATGGATTTCGTGACGGCTTTACCGCGGAGTCCAAGGGGCAACAATGCAGTATGGGTGATTGTCGATCGGTTGACCAAAGCAGCTCACTTTATTCCTTTTCGGGTTGGTCAATCGACGGAGACTTTGGCAGAGCGATACATGCAGGAGATTGTCAGATTGCATGGAGTGCCGGTAAGCATCGTGTCCGATCGGGACACTCGATTCTTGTCGCACTTTTGGAGGAGTTTACAAGAAAGTTTGGGGACTCGATTGAAGTTTAGCACAGCTTATCATCCTCAGACTGATGGACAATCGGAGAGAACGATCCAGACCCTTGAAGATATGTTGAGGGCTTGCATGTTAGACTTCAAAGGTTCTTGGGAGGATCATCTACACCTGGTGGAGTTTTCGTACAACAATAGCTTCCAAGAAACTATTCAGATGGCTCCGTTTGAAGCACTGTATGGTCGTAAGTGCCGTTCACCTGTTTGTTGGGATGATGTTGGTGAACGAAAGTTACTGGGACCAGATTTGGTGGTACAGACAGTCGAGAAGGTGAATACAATCAGGAAGCATATGAAGGCAGCTCAGGACAGACAGAAAAGTTGGGCCGACACGTCAAGAAGACCTCTAGAGTTCGCCGTGGGTAATTTGGTATTCCTGAAGATATCACCAACTAGAGGGGTGATTCGCTTTGGAAGTCGGGGAAAGCTTAGTCCTCCATTCGTTGGACCCTTCGAGATATTGGAGCGTGTTGGAGAGGTAGCGTACCGTTTGGCGTTACCACAGTCATTGGCTAGAGTGCACGATGTGTTTCATGTGTCTCAACTACGGAGGTATGTTCATGATGAGACTCATGTCTTGGATCATTCGGAATTGACTGTACGGGAGGACCTAACTTTTGAGGAGCGACCAGTTGAAATCAAGGATCGAAGAGAAAAGGTTCTTAAGAACAAGGTTATCCCCGTTGTGTTAGTTTCTTGGGGAAATCGATCGCATGGAGAATCCACTTGGGAGCGAGAAGACGAGATCCGGCAGAAATTCCCTCACCTTTTCCAGTAGTTAGCTATCTTGCATTTTTTGGAATTTCGAGGACGAAATTCTTTTGTAGTTGGGTATGATGTAACACCCGAGCCCAATAATACTATTTCTATTGCTAGTTGAGTGTTATTTATTGCTCTTTCCAATTATCCTGACGGTTTGGTGCTTTTTGCAAAATTTTAACCGGTTAAGTCATTTTGGCACATAACAAATTTTAACACCTAAAATGAAATTAAAAATATCCTTGTTGGCCTACTCGTCGCCACTAGTCGCGTGGTAGCGTCCGCGTGTCGAGATTCCGTCCCGTTCGGCTAAACGGGCAAGTTTGGGCGACTACGCGCGCGTGCAAGTGTCCGACTTGGGGGCATGCATTTTAATCATTAAACACCTCTTTTCGAAATTTGGAACTCGCTTAAAATCCTATAATTTGAATTTGGAACATTTGGGCGCAACCCGGGCGCGATTTGGAAATGTTTCATTTAGCGCCGAAAATACCCATTTTAATTTAATATTATAAACTATATAATAATTCTGTTACTATTTTCTAACGTTTAAATCCTTTCAATCTTCAAAAAATTCATCACGAGATTTCCCCTCCAGCCTATCACGAGCGGCCAACGCGTCTCGTGGGGCCCCCTTCAACCGTCTCTCTCTATCTCTCTCTCAAATCTCCTTCTCTCTCTATCTCTAATAATCCTCTCTATCTCTCTCTCTCTCTAACCAATCTCTCTCCCTCTCTTCCTCCTCGTCCCGACCTCGTCGTCGCCTTCCTCCTCCCCTCGCCGGACCACCACCAGACCCGAGCCCGACCCTAGCACCAATCCCCGGGTCGCCGGAAACGTGCCGTCGACCCTCGTCGACGTCACCCACGCCACCTCCGACCACCTCCTTTCCCCCTCGATCACCAGAGCCGACTGCCACCCTCCTCTACTCGTCGCACCACCCTCTCTAGTGAACCCAGAGGCTGTCCAGCCCTCGCAGCCGCCGTCGCTGCCTCGCCGGCGTTCCAGCGCCGTCGAGCCCGCCGTGGTTGCCCCTGGTGTCTCCCTGTAAGCATCCCTCTACTTTCCATTGGTACAAAACCCCCGCTGGTCGTTTGCCTCATGTATCGCGTTTGCTAACTTCGTGCTTTTGACTTTTGCCGGATTCCGACCGTGCCGTCATTTGGACCCGACGCTCCAGCGAAGTACCCTGGTCCGTGTGATCCCGCTGTTCGCTATTGGGACTCGATCCGTGGCCCGTGCACCCGTCTCGTGTTTTCTGCCGACACTGCATCCGTGCTTTCCGGTCTGCGAAACCGTCGAGACAAGATTTCTTGCTACATGCTACGTTAACTAATTAAATATTTGACTCATAAAACGTGCTGTTTTAACTAAGTATTGTTACTTGTTCTCATTGGACGAAATATGATGTACATTATAATACTGCCACCTAAATCGTATTTTGCCACCTAACCTTAATAACAACTACCTGCTAATCATTTTACTATTTAGAGGTTAATAGTCGCACACTTATATCTTTATTGCCTGCTGCTATTAATATTGCGCTACACTGTGATTATTGCACCCCAAGGGTGCTTGAACCTGTTAATAAGAGAATACAAAGCATCACTGTGTTTACATGGAATAATATTGTTATTTGCCGTTCCTGCTGCCGTTCCTTATTAGTTACTATACCTGTTATCAGCATACATTTGATTGCATTACATATTGACCGATCTTGATACACCTGACACATGTACTGATACACCGGACATGACACCCTATACATATCGACTCAACCTGTTATAACGTGACCTGACCCGTTACCTGATTTCATGCCTAATGCCGACAAACCTGACCATTCTTGCTGTCTATCCAGACAGACCTACTTTTACCTGATCTTGTGTTGGCATTAGTCCTTGACTACTGAATACCCGACCTGACATACATAGCTTGGGGGTATGGGGAAATCAAAGGTGAAACCGACTTGTAACTCAACAGTTCGATACTTGTTCTGATCAGTCTTACGGGCTTGGCCAGTCCGGGAGTGATGATGCTGACATCACTCATCCATCCTACTAGCTTTTACTGCTTAGCGGCACGTCTCGGATTCAGCCCCGAGGACCTTGACCGTGGTCCCGGGCACGCACGGGATACTATTGAGTTACATCGACGATTCATCAATTGATTTCAAAGACTATAGAGTAGAAACCTGATAGGACAGTTTAGTCACCATTGCACATTACCCTGCTCTGTTATTTCTTAGTACTGCTTTATTCATGTTCATACCTGCATTGCTTATTACCATGTTTATATTATATTATTTGGTTGACATGACGCGCTGACGTCTGGGTTTTGCATGGCCCAGATTCCTTACCACTGTCGACGACCGAGCAGGAGTACTTCAGCCAGCAGGCTGAACTGTGAGTCCTTAGGGTTTAGTTTATTTATTTCATTTCATTTCCAGATGTGAGCCCGCATTATGGGACGTACTGTTTATTTATTGTATTGGATCATTTGCTTCCGCACTTATTGTTTATTGATTCTTGTTATTATGGATTTGGACATGTATTAGATTAGTTTATTACTTTGTTCTTGATATCTCTACAACCGTAATGTGACTGTGGATGGATATTTCCTACCCACAGGTAGCATGGTTGGCTATGTCACGTGCCCAATCTTGCGTACTCTGGGAAGCGGGGCGTGACATTGGCCATAAGTCCTAAACTCATATTAATTGAGCTCGTCTGCTCATAAATATGTTAATAGATCTTAGCCCCAATTGGACTACAGGTCTGTTAGTTATATGTATGCCCTAGAGGCCATTACTGTACATACGATGTATATTGTAATGGATGCTTGGACATATATAGGGAGGACTTTCTTGCTCGACATGATAGTACTGTAGGGTTCCTAGGCACCCTAATGAGGTCTCACAAGGAATCAACCATGCCAATTTCAAAATTTACGGTGCCGAGAAACTCTAAACTACGGATCGTTTGCTAGAAAACTAGGCGAAAAAGCTAACTAGTTAACAATTAACTAATTGGAAACAGAAATACAACCTTTGTAGATCCGGTCCTCCACCTCCACGGCTCCGAGATGAGGTCCTCTCCGCTGCCCAAATCAAATCCGGGCTCTAGCGTCGACTTCATCGGAGAATGGGCAAGCTAGGTCGTCGATGTCCATGCCGAAGATGATCTACGTCGAGGATCGCTAGATCAAGCTCCACCTTCACCAAGTCTTGAAAACTTGTGAAGGAAACACACTCTACTACTTGGCAAGAGGTAGAGGATGAAGAAATAGGAAGTGGGTAGACTTTAGAATTGGATTTTTCACTCATTTGCATCAATCACCATTGATGACCTCAAGCTTCTTCAAAGAAGAAGATGAAGAAGAAGATGAAAGAGTTATGATAAGAATAAATTTAAAATGAAAAGAATAATCCATTCTTATCATAAGTGAACCATGGTTAGTTGTAGAGAGTGAACTATGGTTAGTGAAGTGGATAGGGTTAAGCATGAGACAAAAAGGGTGACTTTGGTCAAAGCTTCAAGAAGCTTTTGCTAGAAAACAAATTAAGCCACCATTTTCTCTTAATGCTTATCAATTTCCAAAAAGAATAAATAAATGAATAAATGAATAAGGAAATAGTAAACCCTAACCATTTCATTAACCAAGGTTTGATACTTTACACTTAACCAAAAAGTATGTATCATCAAACATGATACAATCAAGTGCACAAAATCATATCGCATATGGAATGCGCACACCCGAGCGAGAAAATCCATTTAAAGTGTACCGATACTAGTTAATGCAAAGTAATATATCAAATATATAATTATGCATTAAATCATTAAATCAACACTTGATTTAACGATCCGGTCATATCGCATATAACCGACTAGTATCATTAGTAACAACTTATCGAATCAACACTTGATCCGATAACCCGGCTATATCGGATATAACCGATCAATGTCACATCGCGAGAATCGAATACAGTATCACATACTGGTATTATTCTCGGTCCCGCACATATCTCATATGCGCTCCTATTTCGTTTTGCTTGAGCCAGGAAACCTCTGTATAGGACTCTAAAGACTCGTCAATACGCCGGCAGCGGATGATGATCATATCAAACATCCATAAGCCGCAAGCGGTCTGCTAAATGTAACGGCCACCCGGGTATTGAGCGATCTGAAGATCGACGAGCAAGCCCGCTCACACTCCAGTGAATCCGACCAGTAACACTACCGTACAGTCCGGTCTGATCGTCTGATATGTCGCATATCTTGCCTAGGCGTGGTATACGTCAGACCCCAATAGCTCAATAAGTCGTGTCGATATGAGGTCTATAACACTTCGAGAAACTACTGGTAACACTTACCAGTAAATCTCAGCAACCCTGGCCAGGGATTTCCTGTTATAGCCAATCGAACACAGCTCAACATCAACCCCCTATACCGGGAGAGACGAATCCCCTCCTATCGCTCATTGCCTCCATGTGACTCGGGACTGTACCCAAAAACCACCGTTTTGCACGCCCTCTTGGACGTGGTAAGATGGAAATCAAAGCACAGTGGGAACCACACAAGACTCTATGATGATCTTGGGTCAACAGACTACTCTGTACCAGTGTCACCAGAGAACTGCCATCTGACGTGAGGTATAATACCATCTGGGAGTTCTCGGCGAGTCCGTCCAGTGTACCCAGTCTCTACTGAGCACCCTTATATCATCTCTGATGTCAAACACCAATGGATATGGGATCATCCATCGCCCATCTGTATGGGTCGAGAAGGTACACGCTAGTCTACTCTGGTATATCGATGCCCAGTCTCGATACACCCACGACTAGGGACTTTGAAGGATGTACTTATGGACTACCATGTCCCCACTAGTATGATCCCCATCATAGTCCAGGTAGTCAAGTACAGATCCTAAGGGCTTTACCAACATGTAACAGAGAGACAATCAGTATACACGTTAAGGTAAAGATCAACCAGATAGCATACTATCATGTCGAGCAAGAAAGTCCTCCCTATGTACGTCCCAGCATCCACTACAATATACATCCTATGTATAGTAATGGCCTCTAGGGCATACATATAACTAACAATCTCCCACTTGCACTAGGGCCATCTGTAGCAGTGGTTGTAGTATCTCATACTCAACCATCCCATAAAAGTCTCTCTCTGGGAACAGGCCTTTGTGAGTGGATCCGCTGTGTTGTCCTCTGAGTCTACTCTCCAAACCTCGATCACCCTGGAGATCAACCATTTCCATGATCAGGTGATACTGCCTTAGAATATGTCTGGATCACTGATGGGACCGGCGTTCCTTGGCATAAGCCACAACTCCATTGTCACACAATGGGAGGAACGAAGTTCATCTCATGAACTATTATACACCCAGACTGCCTCTATGGTAGCATCTTAAGTAGCGATGTATCGTGCCTTTATCGTCTAGTATGTCACGGTATCTAGCTTGGAACTCTTCCAACATACCGTCCCTTTACTGAGGGTAAAGACAATGCCTGCGACTGACACTCAGTCGTCATTATCACCCTGGAACCCTTCCAGTGATTCTCCCCAGGATCGGTTGATACCGTCTCACTACAACTAGTAAGAGTCCTAACATCCAATTAGATCTATCTCATAGATCCAAACGCCAGGATTTAGGAGGTATCATTTTGATCCTATATGGAGAATCATTGTGATAAGCGGAGATTGACCGAGCGTAGCATAGGAAACTCCTTCCCCATCAAGAGTATGTCATCCACGTACTCTACGAGGATCGTCACCATACTCCCTACTACCTTTTTTGTTTATACAAGGTTCATCTACCATTTTGATGATGTCAAACTCTTTGACCAATCCATCAAAATAGATGTTCCAACTCCGCGATGCCTGCTTTATCCTATAAAGCATCTTGTACACGTTTCCGCTGCTCCCACTGTCTACAAAGCCCTCTGGCTGTGTACTTATAGACGCACTCTTCTAAAACATCATTTAGAAAAGCAGTCATGACACCCAACCACCAGATAACGTAGTCATGGTATGTAGCCATGACAAGTAGGATCTGGATGGACTTAAGCATAACTACTTGAAAAGGCTTCATCATTATCCACACCTGGTCAATGATGCAAACTTTTAACAAGTCTAGCTTTGAAAGTCTCAACTTTTCCATCTACACCAAGTAATCTTCTCAAGATATACTTGCTCCTGATGGGGATTTAACCCTTCAGATATAGCAACCAAAGTCCATACTTTGTTGGTGTATAAGGATTCCATCTCAGATCGCTAAGCATCCAGCCATTCTTACAGAGTCTTACTCCTGATGGCCAGCTCGAAGCTAGTTGGGTCATCATCTCATGATGCAATCCTCCCTCCCACTGTCACAGAGCAACTGAAGTATCTCTCAGGTGGGTGAGGAACCCTACTAGATCGGTGGAGAGGCTGAGGTTCGTTGGAATCTACTGAATCCTTTGGTTCTACCAAATCATTTGCTGTATTTTGTATAGCTGGAACCTTTCCAGTTCTACATTACAGACCTTGCCTCGAGCTTGTCCGGATTTTGCTTTTAGACATTAGCCGGACAACCCCAAATCTTAACTAGCTTAAGACATGGGCTCTTCCCTTTCCATATCACATATGAAATGGTAGGCAACTGATTTGATTAGAACCCTATTCAATAGGTATGCAGCTTCTCAAGTGCATAACACCCAAAAGGAAAGAGGTAGCTCAGTATTACTCATCATAGAGCACACCTTATCACATAGGGTGTAATTGCTCCACCCCGATATACCAACGTGCTATGGTGTATTCGGAGGAGTAATGCTGAGAAAGAATCTCATTCTCCTTTAGAAAAGTCCAGGATTTCCGTGCTCAAGTATTCTCCTCCTCGATCACATCAAAGGACATAATACTTATACCCTTATTTTGGTTCTCTACTTCTAACTTATATTCTGTGAATATCTCAAAAGGTTCGGACTTGTGTTTCAACAGGAACATAGGTCTGAATCTCGAAAGATCATCAGAGAATGTAATGAAGTATAAAGAACCAGTCCTGGCATGTGTAGACAGGAGACCTTACATACATCATCATGTATCAGTCCCAAGAGTTTACTAACTCTTTCTCTGTTTCCAGTAAACGGAGCTATGGTCATCTTATCTTTGTGACATGACTGGCGAGTTTCACAAGATGTAAATTCAAACTGATTTAAATATGCATCTATATGTAACTCTAGCTAGTCGGGTCACATTGATCTGACCTAGTCTACAATGCCTCAAGAAGAATTCGTTCAGTTCTGAACTCTTCTTCTTGTGTGTGTTCTGTATACTAAAGAACTGTAGTTTGATTTAGAACGTCAATGCTTTTAGATAACGTGCCTGAACCGATCAACTTTTGATATAGGAAATGTTCAAAACATTATCCATTTATACAAAATTTTATCATTTCTTTACTGATAAAGAGATAGATATGATTTTGTATATCAGGTTCGGTATCTAATAACATTTGTTCAGAATCAATGTATTGGTAATACAGGGTGACAGTGACCAACAGACTTGGCTGCAACACTTGCCCCGTTTTCTGCCTCATGAAACTTATCACCCGTTCTCAGTTCTCTACCTTTCTGTAGCCCTATGTAACAGATTACATATCTGGGATCCTGATCTGATATCACATACCCAGGACGTAAAGGATACTGAGAAACAGTTCTCTGTAATGAACACACCCGAAGATGATGCATCAGCATGCACTCTCTTCGTCTGGGCTGCACGGGAATTGTGGTAATCCCCAATTTCCTGCTCTGTCTTATAACAATTATAAGTTGGAGCGGGACCAACGTTCCCCAGCTCAGTATAACAAGCGGGTTCGGTCAATAATCCGTATTATTATTTTGATTAAGGCGTGATATGGTCGCTACCAGGAGAGAGAGAGAAGAAAACACTCAGCGTGCGCTCTGTCAAGAATAGATTGGTTATTATTTTATCTAATCAGGATGGCTCCCACTGCTTTTTATCAAATCTTCCTTCAAACCCTAAAAGGAAAGACTAGCCGGGATTAATTACACACTACAAGTTCGCCAATCTTTCAGCCAGGCCAGTGTCGGTACTTTGAGGGAGGTCCCCCGTGCTTTCGCACGAACCTAATTAATGTAAACCTCGTTTTCCCAGAGGCGTGACCTCGTTGACACCTTTCTAGACACCTACTTGATCGGCTAATTGTAATGTATAAAACTCTCCCAGGAGTAACTCTTACTCGCAGCGGGTATCGGGATCCAACTATCTCATAGAAGGTATGCAATCTCATTGCAAATTTCAACACTTGAAATTCCCGATAATATTTTGCCCCTAGCTCGCTATGACCTTGACGGAGGCCAAACAACCCATAGTCCGCTAGTCAAGTTCAACCCGTCATTTCCTGATTGAATTAAACCCATCCGCACGACCCTTGACGGAGGCCAAACAACGCCGTACGAATACCCTAATCCAATCGCATCACATGCTAGCAGATAAGCACTAGTTAGCTACCGTACACTACGCCTTGACGGAGGCCAAACAACCGCAGCACGAATACTAACTAGTACGTATCTGAAATGACGGAGGGCTACGACAGGTTTTTCTGAAAACCTATTGCGTAATGAACTTGATATCGTTATAGAATCAAATGATTTTAAAATGGAGTGCTTTTGAGGCTTTTCTAGTTTTGCTAAAGGAGTCACTCCCGGTGAAGGGATCGTCGGTCCTTTCCTCGTCGAATGAGGTGCGGGATATATCATATATATCACTGTGCAAAGCAAAAACACTTAAAAGCAATCAAAAGACAAACCGAGTGTGTAGTATCTGCCAGTTATTGCTAAAGGAGTCACTCCCGGTGAAGGGATCTCGGTCCTTTCCTCATCGAATAAGGTGCAGGATATATCACATATACCTCTGTGCAAAGCAAGAACTGTAGCTACCTGTTTTATTTTGAAATTCGATTCTACAACATCTTAGGTTTCTTTTATTTCATTAATCACATTAATGAAGTCCCATCATTTAAGTTTACCTAAACATCACAGATAAATACGACGTACACTTATGCCATCCGCATTCGCCTCGATGTCCCCTCGTGCACCGTTAGGTTAGGTAACTAACGGCAGAGCGGGGCAGGGCTAGCGCGGGTGTAAAACATAAGTAACGTCTATATAATATATCATATATACTATATACTGTATCTATCATAGAACATCACATGATCACATCACAGATATCGCAGCAGAAGAATCATATGAAATATTGGATATACTAGGACGTCCGTGTTTTCAATACGAGCCAGTATAAAACACGGATTCCACGGTCGTGATGAATAGCCAAACCTACACCCCTAGACCCCTACGAAAGCGGCAAGCAACCCTACCAATTCTAGAGTTAGGAGACCCGGACTCGACTCCTCGAGTTGGTCTCCTACTGGACTCCAGAACCCGGTTACTTGTGCTCCCCTCCTTAGGTCTATCCTAGTGCGGAAAAGTAAATAATATACAAACGGTGACAACTTCCGCAACCTGGAAGCGCCCCAATAAAAGAATATTACATACAAGTTTTTACATGAATGAAAATGAAAAACACTCATCTCACATAAAAACCCCCGGCTATTCAAACACGACGATCCAATATAACATATCCAGCAACACATAACATCACATGTCATCAACGTAAGTAAATATGCGCATCCCAATTGTCGTTGACATATAGCAACGAAACCGGCGATATCACATATTACACTTACGGTCACAGAAAAGAAAGTGTAAAACTACAACAGTTGGAATCCGCAATCTCTTCAGACATCGCATGCCTGACCAAATGAATTACTTAGACATCGCATGCCTAACAATTATAAACCCCGCATTTTAGTCTCAAAATCGAAAACACTTTTCAATATCAAGTCGGGCAATTCAACAAGATTCCCGACATCCTGATCGAATACTCGTCGCAAACTTCAGTAGACGGCTGCACCCCCGATACCGTCGACGAAGTGCACCAAGGCGGAACACCACTGCCGGGAGCACCCGAATGGATGCTTTCGGCGACGGGGTTCTCCTACAGTCACTTGGTCGGGGCTATGGAGTGAGGCTGTCTATTAAGTTTACCCGGCGAGTATCCGCGTACGCTACGTGATTGCGACGGACTTTTGATCACATCAAAATTCCGTGGCAACCGATCAAGGGAGACTAAACTGCTACGTTTATAATATTCATTCAGTTATCTCATAACTTATTGTGAATTCCAATTATTGTATCACATTCCAGATAAATAGAAAATGTTAAACTTTCCGATCGAACAGTCGAACACCCAAGTTTTCCCGATACAGCTCAACACATGAAATAAGTCTAGCAACATTCAGTTCGTGCCTCAGTACCAACGGTCCAGCCGTAGAAGGGTCAAGCCAACGCCTCACATGTGGCACGCCGTACTGCCTCAAACCCAAAGGTTCAAAGGGCAGTTCAAGACGGTACATAATCGAGTTAAGGTTTGTTGTCTTCTAGAGGGACCATCGCGTTACTTGCACTACTTAGAACGTCGTTAAACTACGGAAAAATCCAACACTTGGAAATTTCCCGACAGGGGAAAAATTGGGTATTTATATCCGGTCGAACTTTTTAACATATTGTAAAATATCCGGAAAGCCACATAGACAAAATCTGATAATCCGATCGAACATTCGAATCCCCAAAACAACCCAGATCATTCAACTCTGGAATAAATTTTAAATATTCCCAGAAAATCCAAAATAATTAAATAGGAATTACTGTGCAGAAAAGATGTGATGACGTCACCAGGGGACCGCGGAACCGCCGCAGAAGCTGGGCTTCTGCCGCGGTTCCGCCGCCGTTTAGATGAATCTTTCGCCTGAGTTTGCACAGTAATTTTTATAATTATTTATTGAATTTTTTAGGCATTTTTAATACACAAAAATCCGCATTTTCGGAAAAAGTCCAGAGAGCATATTCCGGGTAGGGTTTCGGTTCGATCGGGTTTCAAATTCCGTCTAGACTTCGACTAAGGCTCTAGCTAGGCTCTGATACCACTGTAGGGTTCCTAGGCACCCTAATGAGGTCTCACAAGGCATCAACCATGCCAATTTCAAAATTTACGGTGCCGAGAAACCCTAAACTACGGATCGTTTGCTAGAAAACTAAGCGAAAAAGCAAACTAGTTAACAATTAACTAATTGGAAACGGAAATACAACCTTTGTAGATCCGGTCCTCCACCTCCACGGCTCCGAGATGAGGTCCTCTCCGCTGTCCAAATCAAATCCGGGCTCTAGCGTCGACTTCATCGGAGAATGGGCAAGCTAGGTCGTCGATGTCCATGCCGAAGATGATCTACGTCGAGGCATCGCTAGATCAAGCTCCACCTTCACCAAGTCTTAAAAACTTGTGAAGGAAACACACTCTACTACTTGGCAAGAGGTAGAGGATGAAGAAATAGGAAGTGGGTAGACTTTAGAATTGGATTTCTCACTCATTTGCATCAATCACCATTGATGACCTCAAGCTTCTTCAAAGAAGAAGATGAAGAAGAAGATGAAAGAGTTATGATAAGAATAAATTTAAAATGAAAAGAATAATCCATTCTTATCATAAGTGAACCATGGTTAGTTGTAGAGAGTGAACTATGGTTAGTGAAGTGGATAGGGTTAAGCATGAGACAAAAAGGGTGACTTTGGTCAAAGCTTCAAGAAGCTTTTGCTAGAAAACAAATTAAGCCACCATTTTCTCTTAATGCTTATCAATTTCCAAAAAGAATAAATAAATGAATAAATGAATAAGGAAATAGTAAACCCTAACCATTTCATTAACCAAGGTTTGATACTTTACACTTAACCAAAAAGTATGTATCATCAAACATGATACAATCAAGTGCACAAAATCATATCGCATATGGAATGCGCACACCCGAGCGAGAAAATCCATTTAAAGTGTACCGATACTAGTTAATGCAAAGTAATATATCAAATATATAATTATGCATTAAATCATTAAATCAACACTTGATTTAACAATCCGGTCATATCGCATATAACCGACTAGTATCATTAGTAACAACTTATCGAATCAACACTTGATCCGATAACCCGGCTATATCGGATATAACCGATCAATGTCACATCGCGAGAATCGAATACAGTATCACATACTGGTATTATTCTCGGTCCCGCACATATCTCATATGCGCTCCTATTTCGTTTTGCTTGAGCCAGGAAACCTCTGTGTAGGACTCTAAAGACTCGTCAATACGCTGGCAGCGGATGATGATCATATCAAACATCCACAAGCCGCAAGCGGTCTGCTAAACGTAACGGCCACCCAGGTATTGAGCGATCTGAAGATCGACGAGCAAGCCCGCTCACACTCCAGTGAATCCGACCAGTAACACTACCGTACAGTCCGGTCTGATCGTCTGATATGTCGCATATCTTGCCTAGGGGTGGTATACGTCAGACCCCAATAGCTCAATAAGTCGTGTCGATATGAGGTCTATAACACTTCGAGAAACTACTGGTAACACTTACCAGTAAATCTCAGCAACCCTGGCCAGGGATTTCCTGTTATAGCCAATCGAACACAGCGCAACATCAACCCCCTATACCGGGAGAGACGAATCCCCTCCTATCGCTCATTGCCTCCATGTGACTCGGGACTGTACCCAAAAACCACCATTTTGCACGCCCTCTTGGACGTGGTAAGATGGAAATCAAAGCACAGTGGGAACCACACAAGACTCTATGACGATCTCGGGTCAACAGACTACTCTGTACCAGTGTCACCAGAGAACTGCCATCTGATGTGAGGTATAATACCATCTGGGAGTTCTCGGCGAGTCCGTCCAGTGTACCCAGTCTCTACTGAGCACCCGTATATCATCTCTGATGTCAAACACCAATGGATATGGGATCATCCATCGCCCATCTGTATGGGTCGAGAAGGTACACGCTAGTCTACTCTGGTATATCGATGCCCAGTCTCGATACACCCACGACTAGGGACTTTGAAGGATGTACTTATGGACTACCATGTCCCCACTAGTATGATCCCAATCATAGTCCAGGTAGTCAAGTACAGATCCTAAGGGCTTTACCAACATGTAACAGAGAGACAATCAGTATACACGTTAAGGTAAAGATCAACCAGATAGCATACTATCATGTCGAGCAAGAAAGTCCTCCCTATGTACGTCCCAGCATCCACTACAATATACATCCTATGTACAGTAATGGCCTCTAGGGCATACATATAACTAACAAGTACGCTATCTGGTTGTTCTTTATCTTAACATGTACTCTGATTGTCTCTATGTTACATGTTGATAAAGCTCTTAGGATATGTACTCGACTACTAGGACTATGATGAGATCATACTAGTGGGGCCACGGTAGTCGATGAGTACATCCTATAACTGTTCCTAGTCGAGAGTGTATCGAGACAGGGCATCGATGCACCAGAGTAGACTAGCGTATACGCATCTTGACCCATATGATGGGCGATGGATGATCTCATATCCATCGGTGTTTGACATCAAGGATGGTGTACGGGTGCTCAGTGGAGACTGGGTATACTGGACGGACTGGCCGAGAACTCCCAGATGGTATTATACATCACGTCAGATGGCAGTTCTCCGGTGACACTGGTACAGAGTAGTCTGTTGACCCGAGATCGTCATAGAGTCTTGTGTGATTCCCACTGTGCTTTGATTTCCATCATACCACGTCCAAGAGGGCGTGCAAAAAGGTGGCTTTTGGGTACAGTCCCGAATCACATGGAGGAAATGAGCGATAGGAGGGGATTCGTCTCTCCCGGTATAGGGAGTTGATGTTGTGCAGTGTTCGATTGGCTATAACCGGAAATCCCTGGCCAGGATTGCTGAGATTTACTGGTAAGTGTTACCAGTAGTTTCTCGAACTGCTATAGACCTCATATCGACACGACTTATCGAGCTATTGGGGTCTGACGTTTACCACCCCTAGGCGAGATATGCGACATATCAGACGAACATACCGGACTGTGCGGTAAGTGTTACTTGTTGGATTCACAGGAGTGTGAGCAGGCTTGCTCGTTGATCTTCTGATCGCTCAATACCCGGGTGGCCGTTACGTTTAGCAGACCGCTTGCGGCTTATGGGTGTTTGATATGATCATCACCTGCTGCCGGCGTATTGACGAGTCTTTAGAGTCCTACACAGAGGTTTCCTGGCTCAAGCGAAATGAAATAGGAGCGCATATGAGATATGTGCGGGACCGAGAATAATACCAGTATGTGATACTGTATTCTATTCTCGCGATATGTGACATTGATCGGTTATATGCGATATAGCCGGGTTATCGGATCAAGTGTTGATTCGATAAGTTGTTACTATTGATATTAGTCGGTTATATGCAGTATGACCGGATCATTAAATCAAGTGTTGATTTAATGATTTAATGTATAATTATATATTTGATATATTACTTTACATTAACTAGTATTGGTTCACTTAGGATTATTTTCTCACTTGTTTGTGCACTATTTTGTATCATGTTTAATGATGCATGCAAACTTGGGTGTGTATGTTTTAAACCATGGTTTAGGTTAATGGTTAAGGTATTATTTTCTTTCTTTATTTATTTTTGGGAAAACAAAATGGTGGCTTTTCTTATTTTGGCTTGAAGCTTCATGAAGCTTCAAAGCATCTTTGAAAAAGTCTTGCCATTTTGTTTTGTTCCATAACCTAACCATCAACCTAAACCCTAGTTTATTCTCTACACAAGTTAACTCACCCATGGTTGCTAAATGATAGACTTCACTTGAATTTTCTAATTAGAGAATTCATTTTTCTTTTTCTTTCTTCTTCTTCTTCTTCTTCAAGAAGAAAGAAAACCATTGCTAGAAAATTTTCAAGTGATAATTCCAAGTGAGAAATCCAAATCCAAAGTGAACCCACTTCCTTTTTTTTCATTCTCTACCACTTGCCATGTAGTAGAGTGTGTTATCTTCACAAGTTTCTTGACCTAGTGAAGATGGAGCTTGAGTTTGAGTCACCTCGACGTAGATCATCTTCGGCATCGAAGTCAACGACCTAGCCCGATTATTTCTCCGACGAAACCATCGCTAGAGTCCGGGATTCCGATGATCGCAGCGGAGGGACATCAATACGGAGCTAACGAAGTGGTGGAGCGGATCTGCAAAGGTTGTATTTCCATCCACTTAGTACTAAAGCGGTTTAGTAGATTGTTGTTTCGCCTAATTTCTAGTTAACGATCTAGCATTAGGCTTTCTCGGCATATAATTTTTTGAATTTGGCATGGTTGATACCTTGTGGAACCTCTTGAGTGTGCCTAGGAACCCTACAGTGGTATCAGAGCCTAGCTAGAGCTTTAGGTGAAGTGTAGACGAAGTTAGAGATCCGAACGAACCCCGAAACCCTGATCAAAACCCTTCTCTGTACATTTTTTCAAAATGTGGATTTTTCTGAATTAAAAATGCTCAGAAAATTAAGCAGGAAAATCTAACAATTACTGTGAAGTACGGACCTCTAACTCAAAAATTTGACCGTGGAACCGCGGCCAAAACAAGGGTTTGGCGGCGGTTCCGCGGCCAAAATTATGAATTAGTCCCTCAAACTTCACTTATTTATTCTTAGGTCCTTTCTTGTCATTTTTTTCTGGGAATATTTTAATTCCACTCAAGTGTTGAGTTTTCTAGGGTTTTATTGAGGACTCGTTAATTCGATCGGATAATTTAACTTCGTTTATGTTATTCCGGATATTTAAGAAACTGTTAAAAAGTTCAACCGGATATAAATACCCACTTTTTCCCCTTCCGGGATATTTCCAAGTGTTGGATTTTTCCGTGGTTTAAGAACGTTCTAAGTAGTGCAGGTAACGCGATGGACCCTCTAGAAGACAACAAACCTTAACTCGATTATGTGACCGTCTTGAACTGCCCTTTGAACCTTAGGGTTTGGGGCAGTACGGCGTGCCACATGTGAGGCGTTGGTTTGACCCTTCTATGGCTGGACCGTTGGTACTGAAGCATGAAGTGAATATTTTTAAACTTATTTCATGTGTTGAGCTGTTCCGGGAAAACTTGGGTGTTTGATTGTTCGATCGGAAAGTTTAACATTTTCTATTTATCTGGAATGTGATACAATATTTGGAATCCACAAGTAGTTATGAGATAACTAATATGAATGTTATAAACATAGCAGTTTAGTCTCACTCGATCGGTTGCCACGGGATTTTGATGTGATCAAAAGTCCGTCGCAATCACGTAGCGTACGCAGATACTCGCCGGATAAACTTAATAGACAGCTACACCCCTTAGCCCCGACCAAGTGACTGTAGGAGAACCCCGTCGCCGAAAGCATCCGTTCGGGTGCTCGCGGTAGCGGTGTTCCGCCTTAGTGCACTTCGTCGACGGTATCGGGGGTGCGGCCGTTTACTAAAGTTTGCGACGAGCATTCGATCAAAATGTTGGGAATCTTGTTGAATTGCCCGACTTGATATTGAAAAGAGTTTTCGATAATGAGACTAAAATGCGGGGTTTATAATTGTCAGGCATGCGATGTCTAAGGAATTCATTTGGTTAGGCATGCGATGTCTAAAAAGGTTGCGGATTCCAATTGTTGTAGTTTTACACTTTCTTTTCTGTGACCGTAAGTGTAATATGTGATATCGCCGGTTTCGTTGCTATATGTCACCGACAATTGGGATATACATGTTTACTTACGTTGATGACATGTGATGTTATGTGTTGCTGGATATGTTATATTGGATCGTCGTGTTTGAATAGCCGGGGGGTTTTATGTGAGATGAGTGTTTTTCATTTTCATTCATGTAAAAAACTTGTATGTAATATTCTTTTATTGGGGCACTTCCACGTTGTGGAAGATGTCACCATTGTATATTATTTACTTTTCCGCATTAGGATAGACCCAAGGAGGAGGGCACAAGTAACCGGGTTCTGGAGTCCAGTGGGAGACCAAATCGAGGAGTCGAGTCCGGGTCTCCTAACTTTAGAATTGGTAGGTTTTCTTGCTGCTCTCGTAGGGGTCTAGGGGTATGGGTTTGGCTATTCATCGCGACAGTGGAATCCGTATTTTATACTGGCTCGTATTGAAAACACGGACGTCCTAGTATATCCAATGTTTCATATGATTATTCTGCTGCGATATCTGTGATGTGATCATTTGATATGCTGTGTTGGATACTGTATATAGTATATATGATATATTATGTAGATGTTACTTATGTTTTACACCCGCGCTATCCCTGCCCCGCTCTGTCGTTAGTTACCTAACCTAACGGTGCACGAGGGGACATCGAGGCGAATGCGGATGGCATAAGTGTACGTCGTATTTATCTATGATGTTTAGGTACTTAAATGATGGGACTTCATTAATGTGATTAATGAAAGAAAAGAAACCTAAGATGTTGTGGAATCGAATTTTCAAAAAACAGGTAGCTACAGTTCTTGCTTTGCATCGAGGTGTTCCTTGCAGAACATCCTGCACTTTATTCGATGAGGAAAGGGCTGAGATCCCTTCACCGGGAGTGACCCCTTTAGCAATAACTGGAAGATGCTACACACTTGGTTTGTCTTTTGATTGCTTCTATAGTTTCTGCTTTGCACAGTGATATATATGATATATCCCGCACCTCATTCGACGAGGAAAGGGCCGACGATCCCTTCACCAGGAGTGACCCCTTTAGCAAAACTAGAAAAGCCTCAAAAACACTCCATTTCAAAACCATTTGATTCTACAACGATATCAAGTTCATTACGCAATAGGTTTTCAGAAAAACCTGTCGTAGCCCTCCGTCATTTCAGATAAGTAGTAGTTAGTATTCGTGCTGCGTTTGTTGGCCTTTGTCAAGGCGTAGTGTGCGGTAGCTGACTAGTACTTATCTGCTTATGCATATGATGCAGATTGGATTAGGGTAGTCGTGCGACCTTGTTGGCCTTTGTCAAGGGCCGTGCGGGTGGGTTTATTTCAATCAAGAAAAGACGGGTTGAACTTGACTAGCAGCCTATGATTTGTTGGCCTTTGTCAAGGTCATAGGAGGCTTGGGGCAAAATATTATCGAGAATTTCAAGTGTTGAAATTTGCAATGAGATTGCATACCTTCTATGAGATAGTTGGATCCCGATACCCACTGCGAGTAATTGTTACTGCTGGGAGAGTTTTACATATTACAATTAGCCGATCAAGTAGGTGTCTAGAAAGGTGTCAACGGGGTTACGCCTCTGGGAAAATAAGGTTTACATTAATTAGGTCCGTGCGAAAGCACGGGGAACCTCCCTCAAAGTACCGACACTGGCCTGGCTGAAAGATTGGCGAACTTGTAGTATGTAATTAATCCCGGCTAGTCTTTCCTTTTAGGGTTTGAAGGAAGATTTGATAAAAACAGTGGGAGCCATCCTGATTAGATAAAATAATAACCAATCTGATCTTGCAAGAGCATACGCTGAGTGTTTTCTTCTCTCTCTCTCTCCAGGTAGCGACCATATCACGCCTTAATCAAGATAATAATACGGATGTATTGACCGAACCCGCTTGTTATACTGAGCTGGGGAACGTTGGTCCCGCTCCAACTTATAATTGTTATAAGACAGAGCAGGAAATTGAGGAATGCCAGAATTCCTATGCCGCCCAAACGAAGAAAGTGCATATGATGCATCTCTTTCGGGTATGTTCATTACAAAGAACTGTTTCTCTGTATCCTCTACGTCCTGGGTATTTGATACCGGATCAGGATCCCAGATATGTAATCTGTTACATAGGGCTATAGAAAGGTAAAGAACTGAGAACGGGTGATAAGTTTCATGAGACAGAAAACGGTGCAAGTGTTGCAGCCAAGTCTGTTGGTCACTGTCACCCTGTATTCCAAATACATTGATTCTAAACGAATGTTATTAGATACCGAACCTGATATACAAAATCATATCAGTCTCTTTATTAGTAAAGAAAGGATATAATTTTGTATTGTTGGATAATGTTTTGAACATTTCTTATATCAAAAGTTGATCGGTTCAGGCACGTTATCTAAAAGCATTGACGTTCTAAATCAAACTACAGTTCTTAGTATATAGAATACACACAAGAGGAAGAGTTCAGAAATGAACGAATCCTTCTTGAGGCATTGTAGACTAGGTCATATCAATGCGACCCGACTGGCTGAAGTTACATTTAGATGCATATTTAAATCAGTTTGAATTTACATCTTGTGAAACTTGCTAGTCATGTCACAAAGATAAGATGACTATAACTCCGTTTACTGGAAACAGAGAAAGAGTTAGTAAACTCTTGGGATTGATACATGTTGATATATGTAAGGTCCCCCGTCTACAAATGCCAGGACCGGTTCTTTGTACTTCATTACATTCTCTAATAATCTCTCAAGATTCAGACATATGTTCTTGTTGAAACACAAGTTCGAACCTTTAGAGATATTCACAGAATATATTTTAGAAGTAGAGAACCAAAATACGGGTATAAGTATTATGTCCTTTGATGAGATCAAGGAGGAGAATACTTGAGCATGGAAATCCTGGACTATTCTAAAGGAGAATGCGATTCTCTCTCAGCATTACTCCTCCGTATACACCATAGAACGATGGTATATCGGGATGGAGCAATAGCACCCTATGTGATATGGTGTGCTCTATGATGAGTACTACTGAGTTTCCTATTTCCTTTTGGGAGTTATGCACTTGAGAAGCTGCATACCTATTGAATATGGTTCAAATCAAATAAGTTACCTACCACTCCATATGAGATATGGTATGGGAAGAGCCCATGTCTTAAGCTAGTTAAGATTTGGGTTGACCGGCCTATGTCTAAAAGCAAAATCCGGACAAGCTCGAGGCAAGGTCTGTAATGTAGAACTGGAAAGGTTCCAGCTATACAAACTACAGCAGATGATTTGATAGAACCAAAGAATTCAATAGTTTCCAACGAACCTTAGCCTCTCCGCCGATCTAGTAGGGTTCCTCATCCGCCCGAGAGATACTTCGGTTTCTCGATGACAGTGGGAGCGAGGATTGCATCATGAGATGATGACCCAACTAGTTTCGAACAGGCCATCGAGAGTAGGGACTCTGTAAGAATGGCTGGATGCTTAGCGATCTGAGATGGAATCCATGTACACCAACAAAGTATGAACTTTGGTTGCTATATCTGAAGGGTTAAATCCCCATCAGGAGCAAGTAAATCTTGAGAAGATTACTTGGTGTACATGGAAAAGTTAAGACTTTCAAAGCTAGACTTGTTAAAGGTTTGCATCATTGACCAGGTATGGATTATGATGAAACCTTTTCTAAGGAGCTATGCTTAAGTCCATCCAGATCCTACTTGCTATGGCTACATACCATGACTACGATATCTGGCGGTGGGGTGTCATGACTGCTTTTCTAAAATGATGTTTTAGAAGAGAGCGTCTGTAAGTACACAGCCAGAGGGCTTCATAGACAGTGGGAGCAGCAGAAACGTGTACAAGATGCTTTATAAGATTAAAGCAGGTATCGCGGAGTTGGAACATCTGTTTTTGATGAGATAGTCAAAGAGTTTGACATCATCAAAATGGTAGATGAACCTTGTATATACAAAAAGGTAGTAGGGAGTATGGTGGTGATCCTCGTAGAGTATGTGGATGACATACTCTTGACAGGGAAGGAGTTTCCTATGCTACGCTCGATCAATCTCCGCTTATCATAAGGATTCTCCATATAGGATCAAAGTGATACCTGCTAAATCCTAGGTTTTGGATCTATGAGATAGATCTAATTGGATATTAGCATACTCACTAGTTGTAGTGAGATGGTATCAATTGATCCTGGGGAGAATCACTGGAAATGTTCCATGGTGATAAGGACGACTGAAAGTCAGTCGCAGGCGTTGTCTTTACCCCCAGTGGAGGGACGGTATGTTGGAAGAGTTCCAAGCTAGATACCGTGACTTACTAGACGATTAAAGGCAAGATACATCGTTACCAAAGATGCTACCAAAGAGGCAGTCTTTATATATAAGTTCATGAGATGAACTTCGTTCCTACCATTGTGTGACAATGGAGTTGTGGCTTATGCCAAGGAATTACCGTCCCATCAGAAATCCAGATATAATTCTTAGGCAGTATCACCTGATCATGGAGATGGTTGATCTCCAGAGAGATCGAGGTTAGGAGAGCAGACACAGAGGACGACAGCGCGGATCCACTCACAAAGGCCTTTTTCCCCAGTAGAGACTTTTATGGGATGGTTGAGTATGAGATACTTCAACCGCAGCTAATTGTTGGGTATGCGATACCACAATAGATGGCCCTAGTGCAAGTGGGAGATTGTTAGTTATATGTATGCCCTAGAGGCCATTACTGTACATACGATGTATATTGTAATGGATGCTTGGACATATATAGGGAGGACTTTCTTGCTCGACATGATAGTACGCTATCTGGTTGTTCTTTATCTTAACATGTACTCTGATTGTCTCTATGTTACATGTTGATAAAGCCCTTAGGATATATACTCGACTACTGCGACTATGATGAGATCATACTAGTGGGGCCACGGTAGTCGATGAGTACATCCTATAACTGTTCCTAGTCGAGGGTGTATCGAGACAGGGCATCGATGCACTAGAGTAGACTAGCGTATACGCATCTTGACCCATATAATGGGCGATGGATGATCTCATATCCATCGGTGTTTTACATCAAGGATGGTGTACGGGTGCTCAGTGGAGACTGGGTATACTGGACGGACTGGCCGAGAACTCCCAGATGGTATTATACATCACGTCAGATGGCAGTTCTCCGGTGACACTGGTACAGAGTAGTCTGTTGACCCAAGATCGTCATAGAGTCTTGTGTGATTCCCACTGTGCTTTGATTTCCATCATACCACGTCCAAGAGGGCGTGCAAAAAGGTGGCTTTTGGGTACAGTCCCGAATCACATGGAAGAAATGAGCGATAGGAGGGGATTCGTCTCTCCCGGTATAGGGAGTTGATGTTTTGCTGTGTTCGATTGGCTATAACCGGAAATCCCTGGCCAGGGTTGCTGAGATTTACTGGTAAGTGTTACCAGTAGTTTCTCGAACTGTTATAGACCTCATATCGACACGACTTATCGAGCTATTGGGGTCTGACGTTTACCACCCCTAGGCGAGATATGCGACATATCAGACGAACAGACCGGACTGTGCGGTAAGTGTTACTGGTTGGATTCACAGGAGTGTGAGAGGGCTTGCTCGTTGATCTTCTGATCGCTCAATACCCGGGTGGCCGTTACGTTTAGCAGACCGCTTGCGGCTTGTGGGTGTTTGATATGATCATCACCTGCTGCCGGCGTATTGACGAGTCTTTAGAGTCCTACACAGAGGTTTCCTGGCTCAAGCGAAATGAAATAGGAGCGCATATGAGATCTGTGCGGGATCGAGAATAATACCAGTATGTGATACTGTATTCTATTCTCGCGATATGTGACATTGATCGGTTATGTTAGTTGTATGTATGCCCTAGAGGCCAGTATTGTACAGATGATGTATATTATATTGGATGCTTGGACATATATAGAGATGACTTTCTTGCTCGATATGATAGTATGCTATCTGGTTGCTCTTTATCTTAACATGTACACTAGTCTCTTTATACTGTCTTATAGTTACATGTTGGTAAAGCCCTTAGGATTTGTACTTGACTACCTGGACTATGATGCAGATCATACTAGTGGGGATATAGTAGTCCATAAGTACATCCTTCAAGGTCCCTAGTCGTGGGTGTATCGAGACGGGGCATCGATATACCAGAGTAGACTAGCGTATACGCTTCTCGACCCATGTGATGGGCGATGGATGATCCCATATCCATTGGTGTTTGACATCAGAGATGGTATACGGGTGCTCAGTGGAGACTGGGTACACTGGACGGACTCGCCGAGAACTCCCAGATGGTATTATACCTCACGTCAGATGGCAGTTCTCAGGTGACACTTGTACAGGTTAGTCTGTAGACCCGAGATCGTCATAGAGTCTTGTGTGATTCCCACTGTGCTTTGATCTCCACCTTACCACGTCCATTAGGGCATGCAAAACGGTGGTCTTTGGGTACAGTCCCGAGTCACATGGAGGCAATGAGCAATAGGAGGGGTTTCGTCTCTCCCGGTATTGGGGGTTGATGTTGCGCAGTGCTCGATTGGCCGTAACAGGGAAGTCCCTGGCCAGGGCTGATCAGAGATTTGCTGGTAAGTGTTACCAGTAGTTTCTCGACCCGTTACGAGCCTCACATCGGCACGACTTATCGGGTTATTGGGGTCTGACGTTTACCACCCCTAGACTTGATATGCGACATATCAGACGAAGAGACCGGACTGTACGGTAAGTGTTACTGGTCGGATTCGCAGGAGTGTGAGCGGGCTAGCTCTTCGATCTTCTGATCGCTCAATACCCGGGTGGCCGTTACGTTTAGCAGACCGCTTGCGGCTTGTGGGTGCATGATATGATCATCATCTGCTACCGGCGTATTGACGAGTCTTTAGAGTCCTACACAGAGGTTTCCTGGTTCAAGCGAAACGAAATAGGAGCGCATATGAGATATGTGCAGGACCGAGAATAATGCGTGTATGTGATACCGCATTTCATTCTCGCGATATATGTTTCGATTGGTTATATTCGATATGACCTAGTTATCGAATCATTGATTCGATAAATCGATACATTGGATTCTAGTCGGTTATGTGCGACATGACCGGATCATTGAATCAAATGTTGATTTAATGATTTAATGTATAATTATATATTTGATATATTACTTTGCATTAATTAGTATTGGTTCACTTTAAACGGATTTTTCTCACTTGGATTGCACATTGTATATGTGATATACTTTTGTGCACTTTTTGTATCATGTTTTGATGATACTTGATCATATGGTTAAGTGAATAGAATTAAACCATGGTTATTTTGTAATTAGGGTTTTGCATATTTATTTATTCATTTATTTGTTTATTTATGTGGATAAATTCAAGATGAGAATGGTGGCTATTTTTGTTTCTTATATGAAGCTTCATGAACCCTTGACTTTAGCAACCATTCTTGTCATCTTGCTTAACCCTAACCCACTCTACTAACCATGGTTTATTCTCTACACCTAACTTGAGTTAGAGTTATGATAAGTTTAGATTTTCTTTTTCTTTTAGAAATACTTATCATAATTCTATCATCTTCTTCTTCTTCTTCAAGCTTGCAACATTAATGGCAACTTGAGATCAAGTGAGTAAAATCCAATTCTAAAGTGAACCCACCTCCTATTTCTTCACCCTCTACCTCTTGCCAAGTTGTTTTGGGTGTTTTCTTCACAAGTTTCACAACTTTGTGAAGTCGGAGCTTGAGCTTGTGCAACCTCGACGTAGATCGTCTTTGACACGAAGCCGACGACCTATTCCGCACGTTTCTCCGATGATGCCGTCACGAGAGTCCAAGATTCATGATGGACAGCGAGGGCATGACCACGTGGAGCTAAGGAAGTGGAAATCCGGATCTACAAAGGTTGTAGCATCTTAACTTTAGTTAAATTGCTAACTAGTTTTCCATTTCGCCTAAACATCTAGTAAACGATCCGTGTTAGGGTTTCTCGGCACCAATAATTTTTGAAATTGGCATGTTCGATGCCTTGTGAGACTTTCTTAGGATGCCTAGGAACCCTACAGTGGTATCAGAGACTAGCTAGAGCCTTAGGCGAAGTCTAGACGGAGTTTGAAGTCCGAACGAACCCGAAACCCCGATACCCAAGAGCTCTCTGGACATTTTCTGAAATCTGGGAATTTTTGATATTAAAAATGCTTAAAAAATTCACCAAAGAATTCTAAGAATTACTGTGTAAAACGTTTCCCATGAACAGTTCCATGAGCCGCGGAAGCGCGGCAGAAGCATGGCTTCTGCCGCTGTTCCGCGGCCATATAGTGACGTCAGCCATGTTTCACTGCACAGTAATACCTAATAAATTCTGGTGAGTTTTCTGGGTATTTTTAAATTGATTTAAGGGTTGAGTGCTCTGGGGTTATATTGGGAATCGACGATTCGATCGGAATATCAAACTTTGTCTAAGTGTTTTTCCAGATAACTGTAGAATATGTTAAAAAGTTTGACCGGATACAAATACCCAACTTTTCCCCTGCCGGAAAAATTCCAAGTGTTGGATTTTTCTGTGGTTAAAAGACGTTCGAAGTAGTGCAAGTAACGCGATGGTCCCTCTAGAAGACAACAAACCTTAACTCGATTATGTGACCGTCTTGAACTGCCCTTTGAACCTTCGGGTTTGGGGCAGTACGGCGTGCCACATGTGAGGCGTTGGCTTGACCCTTCTACGGCTGGACCGTTGGTACTGAGGCATGAAGTGAATGTCTTTGAACCTATTTCATGTGTTGATCGGTGTCGGGAAAACTTGGGTGTTCGAATGTTCGATCGGAAAGTTTGATATATTCTATTTATCCGGAAATGGATACAATAATTGGAATTCACAAATAGTTATGAGATAACTGGTAGAATGTTATAAATCTAGCGGTTTAGTTTCACAAGATATCGAAAAGAGTTTTCGATGATGGGACTAAAATGCGAGGTTTATAACTGTTAGGCATGTGATGTCTAAAGAGGTTGCGGATTCCAATTGTTGTAGTTTTACACTTTTTTTTCTGTGACCGTAAGTGTAGTATGTTCATATCGCCGGTTTCGTTGCTATACGTCAACGACAATTGGGGTATGCATACTTACTTACGTTGATGACATGTGATGTTATGTGTTGCTGGATATGTTATATTGGATCGTCGTGTTCGAATAGCCGGGGGTTTTTATGTGAGATGAGTGTTTTTCATTTTCATTCATGTAAAAACTTGTATGTAATATTCTTTTATTTGGGGCACTTCCAGGTAGCGGAAGTTGTCACCCTTTGTATATTATTTACTTTTCCGCATTAGGATAGACCCAAGGAGGGGAGCACAAGTAACCGGGTTCTGGGGTCCAGTGGGAGACCAACTCGAGGAGTCGAGTCCGGGTCTCCTAACCCTAGAATTGGCAGGGTTGCTTGCCGCTCTCGTAGGGGTCTAGGGGTGTGGGATTGGCTATTCATCACGACCGTGGAATCCGTGTTTTATACTGGCTCGTATTGAAAACACGGACGTCCTAGTATATCCAATATTTTATATGTTTCTTCTGCTGCGATATCTGTGATGTGATCATGTGATGTTCTGTGATGGATATAGTATATAGTATATATGATATATTATATAGACGTTACTTATGTTTTACACCCGCGCTAGCCCTGCCCTGCTCTGTCGTTAGTTACCTAACCTAACGGTGCACGAGGGGACATCGAGGCGAATGCGGATGGCATAAGTGTACGTCATATCTATCTGTGATGTTTAGGTATTTAAATGATGGGACTTCATTAATGTGATTCATGAAAGATAAGAAACCTAAGATGTTGTAGAATCGAATTTTAAAATAAAACAGGTAGCTACAGTTCTTGCTTTGCACAGCGGTATATATGATATACCCTGCACCTTATTCGATGGGGAAAGGACCGAGATCCCTTCACCGGGAGTGACTCCTTTAGCAATAACTGGCAGATGCTACAGACTTGGTTTTCTTTTGACTGCTTTTGGGTTTTTTCTTTGCACAGCGATATATATGATATATCCCGCACCTCATTCGACGAGGAAAGGACCGAGATCCCTTCACCGGGAGTGACTCCTTTAGCAAAACTAGAAAAGCCTCAAAATCACTCCATTTTAAAAAACATCATTTGATTCTACAACGATATCAAGTTCAATACGCTCATGGTTTTTATGAAAAACCTACGTAGCCCTCCGTCATTTCAGATAAGTATTAGTTAGTATTCGTGCTGCGGTAGTTTGGCCTCCGTCAAGGCGCAGTGTACGGTAGCTAACTAGTGCTTATCTGCTAGCATATGATGCGATTGGATTAGGGTATTCGTACGGCGTTGTTTGGCCTCCGTCAAGGATCGTGCGGGTGGGTTTAATTCAATCAGGAAATGACGGGTTGAACTTGACTAGCGGACTATGGGTTGTTTGGCCTCCGTCAAGGTCATAGGACGCTAGGGGCAAAATATTATCGGGAATTTCAAGTGTTGAAATTTGCAATGAGATTGCATACCTTCTATGAGATAGTTGGATCCCGATACCCGCTGCGAGTAAGAGTTACTCCTGGGAGAGTTTTACACATTGCGATTAGCTGATCAAGTAGGTGTCTAGAAAGGTGTCAACGGGGTTACGCCTCTGGGAAAACGAGGTTTACAGTAATTAGGTTCGTGCGAAAGCACGGGGGACCTCCCTCAAAGTACCGACACTGGCCTGGCTGAAAGATTGGCGAACTTGTAGTGTGTAATTAATCCCGGCTAGTCTTTCCTTTTAGGGTTTGGAGGAAGATTTGATAAAAAGCAGTGGGAGCCATCCTGATTAGATAAGATAATAACCAATCTGATCTTGCACGAGCATACGCTAAAGTGTTTTCTTCTCTCTCTCTCCAGGTAGCGACCATTTCATGCCCTAATGAAGATAATAATATGGATGTATTGACCGAACCCGCATGTTATACTGTGCTGGGGACGTTGGTTCCGTTCATTCTTATAAGAGTTATAGAAATGAACAGGATATAGGGGAATACCAGGATTCCCATGCCACCCGAATGAAGAAAGTACATGCTGATGCATTTTCTTCGGGTGTGTTCGTTACTGAGAACTGTTTCTCCATTTGCTCTACGTCCTGGGTATTGGATACCGGGTCAGGATCCCATATATGTAATCAGTTACATGGGCTTAAGAAAGATAGAGAACTTGGAGAAGGTGATAAAGACATTAGAGTTGGAAATGGTGCAATTGTTGCAGCTAAGACTGTCGGGGAATATCACATTGTATTACCAACTGGTAATACATTGGTTCTGAACGAATGCTATTACATGCCGAACCTAATATGCAACATTATATCGGTTTCTTTATTAAGTAAAGAGGGATATAATTTTGTATTACAGGACAATGTTATGAACATTTTCCATAACCAAAAGTTGGTTGGATCAGGTACGTTGTGCAATGGCATTTATGTTCTAAACCAATCAACAGTTCTGAGTATAACAAACACACACAAGAGGAAGAGTTCAGAACTGAACGATTCTTTCTTGTGGCATTGTAGACTAGGTCACATCAATGCGACACGACTGGCTAAGTTGCATAAAGATGGATATTTGAAACCTTTCGAATTTTCATCTTATGACACTTGCCAGTCATGTCTCAAAGGCAAGATGACCAAGACTCCGTTTACGGGACACGGAGAAAGAGTTACCGAACTCTTGGGACTGATACATAGTATGTATGCGGTCCCATGTCTACACATGCCAGGGATGGTTCTTCGTACTTCATTACATTCACTGACGATCTCTCTAGGTTCGGGTATGTGTTCCTGATGAAACACAAATCAGAAGCTTTTGAGAAATTTAGGGAATATAAACAAGAAGTTGAGAACCAAACCTGAAAAAGTATTAAAATCCTTCGATCCGATCGAGGAGGAGAATACTTAAGCAATGAATTCCTGGACTTCCTAAAAGAGAATGGGATTCTCTCTCAGCTGACTCCTCCATATACACCACAGCACAACGGTGTATCGGAGCGGAGAAATCGTACCCTATTAGATATGGTGCGCTCTATGATGAGTACAGCTGAGTTACCTATTTCCTTCTGGGGATATGCACTGGAGACTGCTGCATACCTACTGAATAGAGTTCCGACCAAATCAGTGCCTATCACTCCATATGAGATATGGAATGGCAAGAGACCATGTCTTAATTTTATTCAGATATGGGGTTGTCCGGCCTATGTTAAAACACAAAATCCGGACAAGCTCGAGGCAAGGTCTGTTCTATGTAAGTTTGTTGGATATCCCAAACATTCGCGAGGGTATATCTTCTACCACTCCGAGGAACAAAAAGTGTTTGTTTCTCGACATGCCACTTTCTTAGAAAAAAGTTTTCTTATGAAACAGATAAGTGGCATTGAGGTAGAACTGGAAGAGGTTCCAGCAATACAGACTACAACAGAAGATTTGGTTGAACCAGAGGATTCCGTAGTTCCCGACGAACCTCAGCCTCTCCGCCGATCTGGTAGGGTTTCTCGTCCACCTGAGAGATACTACGGTTTTCTCATTGATGGTGGAAGCGAGGATTGCATCATGGAGGATGATGACCCAACTAGCTTCGAGCAGGCCATCACGAGTGGGGACTCAGTGAAATGGCTGGATGCTATGCGGTCCGAGATGGAATCCATGTACACCAACAAAGTATGGACTTTGGAAGTTGCTCCTGAAGGGGTAAAACCCATTGGGAGCAAGTGGATCTTCAAGAAGAAACTTGGTGTAGATGGGAAAGTGGAGACTTTCAAAGCTAGACTTGTAGCAAAGGGTTTTCGTCAAAGACCAGGTGTGGACTATGACGAAATCTTTTCTCCAGTGGCTATGCTTAAATCCATCCGAATCATGCTTGCCATCGCTGCATTTCATGACTACGAAATCTGGCAAATGGATGTTAAGACCGCCTTTCTAAATGGTGATTTAGAAGAGTGCGTGTACATGACTCAGCCAGAGGGCTTCGTAGACAGTGGGAGCAGCGGGAAGGTGTGCAAGCTGCTTAAATCCATTTATGGATTAAAGCAAGCATCGCGGAGTTGGAACATCTGCTTTGACGTCGTTATCAAAGAGTTTGATTTCGTCAAAAATCCAGATGAACCTTGTATCTACAAGAAGGTGGCAGAGAGTAAGGTTGTCTTCCTCATATTGTACGTGGACGACATACTCTTGATAGGAAATGATATTCCTATGCTGCAAGCGGTCAAGCTCTTCTTATCACAAAGATTCTCAATGAAAGATCTTGGTGATGCCTCCTGCATATTGGGAATCAGGATCTATAGAGATAGATCCAAAAGGATATTGGGATTGTCCCAATCCAGGTACATTGACACCATACTAAAGAGGTTTAGTATGGAAGAGTCCAAGCGTGGGAACTTGCCCACGATCTCTGGAGTCACTCTCTCCAAAGAGATGTCTCCCAAGACTGATTTGGAGAGAGCTCGCATGCAAGGGATACCCTATGCTTCGGCAGTAGGCTCTATCATGTATGCGATGCTATGTACCAGACCCGATGTAGCATACTCACTAAGTGTAGTGAGCAGGTATCAAGATGATCCTGGAGAGAGTCACTGGACAGCTGTGAAGAGCATTCTCAAGTACTTGCGAAGGACTAGAGATATGTTCTTGGTGTATGGTAACGGAGAACTCCAAGTGGAGTCCTTTACCGATTCGAGCTTCCAGAGTGATAAGGACGACTCTAAGTCGCAGTCGGGCTTTGTCTTTACCCTTTACGGAGGGGCGGTTAGCTGGAAGAGTTCCAAGCAGGAAACCGTGGCAGACTCGACGATGGAGGCTGAATACATCGCTGCCAACGATGCTGCTAAAGAAGCTGTCTGGATCAAGAAGTTCATTACTGAACTTGGTGTGGTTCCATCCATTGAGCATCCAATACCTTTGTATTGCGATAACAATGGAGCAGTGGCTTTGGCCAAGGAACCCAGGTCCCATCAGCGATCCAGGCATATTCTGAGGCGATATCACCTGATCCGGGAGATAGTTGATCGCCGGGAGATCGAGGTCAGGAGAGTTGACACGAAGAACAACACGGCGGATCCACTCACGAAGGCCATTCCCCAGATACAGTTTGAGAGACTCTTCGGGATGCTCGGTATGCGATACTACAGCAGCTGGCCCTAGTGCAAGTGGGAGATTGTTAGTTGTATGTATGCCCTAGAGGCCAGTATTGTACAGATGATGTATATTATATTGGATGCTTGGACATATATAGAGATGACTTTCTTGCTCGATATGATAGTATGCTATCTGGTTGCTCTTTATCTTAACATGTACACTAGTCTCTTTATACTGTCTTATAGTTACATGTTGGTAAAGCCCTTAGGATTTGTACTTGACTACCTGGACTATGATGCAGATCATACTAGTGGGGACATGGTAGTCCATAAGTACATCCTTCAAGGTCCCTAGTCGTGGGTGTATCGAGACGGGGCATCGATATACCAGAGTAGACTAGCGTATACGCTTCTCGACCCATGTGATGGGCGATGGATGATCCCATATCCATTGGTGTTTGACATCAGAGATGGTATACGGGTGCTCAGTGGAGACTGGGTACACTGGACGGACTCGCCGAGAACTCCCAGATGGTATTATACCTCACGTCAGATGGCAGTTCTCAGGTGACACTTGTACAGGTTAGTCTGTAGACCCGAGATCGTCATAGAGTCTTGTGTGATTCCCACTGTGCTTTGATCTCCACCTTACCACGTCCATTAGGGCGTGCAAAACGGTGGTCTTTGGGTACAGTCCCGAGTCACATGGAGGCAATGAGCGATAGGAGGGGTTTCGTCTCTCCCGGTATTGGGGGTTGATGTTGCGCAGTGCTCGATTGGCCGTAACAGGGAAGTCCCTGGCCAGGGCTGATCAGAGATTTGCTGGTAAGTGTTACCAGTAGTTTCTCGACCCGTTACGAGCCTCACATCGGCACGACTTATCGGGTTATTGGGGTCTGACGTTTACCACCCCTAGACATGATATGCGACATATCAGATGAAGAGACCGGACTGTACGGTAAGTGTTACTGGTCGGATTCGCAGGAGTGTGAGCGGGCTAGCTCGTCGATCTTCTGATCGCTCAATACCCGGGTGGCCGTTACGTTTAGCAGACCGCTTGCGGCTTGTGGGTGCATGATATGATCATCATCTGCTACCGGCGTATTGACGAGTCTTTAGAGTCCTACACAGAGGTTTCCTGGTTCAAGCGAAACGAAATAGGAGCGCATATGAGATATGTCAAGGACCGAGAATAATGCGTGTATGTGATACCGCATTTCATTCTCGCGATATATGTTTCGATTGGTTATATTCGATATGACCTAGTTATCGAATCATTGATTCGATAAATCGATACATTGGATTCTAGTCGGTTATGTGCGACATGACCGGATCATTGAATCAAATGTTGATTTAATGATTTAATGTATAATTATATATTTGATATATTACTTTGCATTAACTAGTATTGGTTCACTTTAAACGGATTTTTCTCACTTGGATTGCACATTGTATATGTGATATACTTTTGTGCACTTTTTGTATCATGTTTTGATGATACTTGATCATATGGTTAAGTGAATAGAATTAAACCATGGTTATTTTGTAATTAGGGTTTTGCATATTTATTTATTCATTTATTTATTTGGATAAATTCAAGATGAGAATGGTGGCTATTTTTGTTTCTTATATGAAGCTTCATGAACCCTTGACTTTAGCAACCATTCTTGTCATCTTGCTTAACCCTAACCCACTCTACTAACCATGGTTTATTCTCTACACCTAACTTGAGTTAGAGTTATGATAAGTATAGATTTTCTTTTTCTTTTAGAAATACTTATCATAATTCTATCATCTTCTTCTTCTTCTTCAAGCTTGCTACATTAATGGCAACTTGAGATCAAGTGAGTAAAATCCAATTCTAAAGTGAACCCACCTCCTATTTCTTCACCCTCTACCTCTTGCCAAGTTGTTTTGGGTGTTTTCTTCACAAGTTTCACAACTTTGTGAAGTCGGAGCTTGAGCTTGTGCAACCTCGACGTAGATCGTCTTTGACACGAAGCCGACGACCTATTCTGCACGTTTCTCCGATGATGCCGTCACGAGAGTCCAAGATTCATGATGGACAGCGAGGGCATGACCACGTGGAGCTAAGGAGGTGGAAATCCGGATCTACAAAGGTTGTAGCATCTTAACTTTAGTTAAATTGCTAACTAGTTTTCCATTTCGCCTAAACATCTAGTAAACGATCCGTGTTAGGGTTTCTCGGCACCAATAATTTTTGAAATTGGCATGTTCGATGCCTTGTGAGACTTTCTTAGGATGCCTAGGAACCCTACAGGTTATATGCGATATAGCCGGGTTATCGGATCAAGTGTTGATTCGATAAGTTGTTACTATTGATATTAGTCGGTTATATGCAGTATGACCGGATCATTAAATCAAGTGTTGATATAATGATTTAATGTATAATTATATATTTGATATATTACTTTACATTAACTAGTATTGGTTCACTTAGGATTATTTTCTCATTTGTTTGTGCACTATTTTGTATCATGTTTGATGATGCATGCAAACTTGGGTGTGTATGTTTTAAACCATGGTTTAGGTTAATGGTTAAGGTCTTATTTTATTTCTTTATTTATTTTTGGAAAAACAAAATGATGGCTTTTCTTATTTTGGCTTGAAACTTCATGAAGCTTCAAAGCATCTTTGAAAAAGTCTTGCCATTTTGTTTTGTTCCATAACCTAACCATCAACCTAAACCCTAGTTTATTCTCTACACAAGTTAACTCACCCATGGTTGCTAAATGATAGACTTCACTTGAATTTTCTAATTAGAGAATTCATTTTTCTTTTTCTTTCTTCTTCTTCTTCTTCTTCTTCTTCAAGAAGAAAGAAAACCATTGCTAGAAAATTTTTAAGTGATGATTCCAAGTGAGAAATCCAAATCCAAAGTGAACCCACTTCCTATTTCTTCATCCTCTACCACTTGCCATGTAGTAGAGTGTGTTATCTTGACAAGTTTCTTGACCTAGTGAAGATGGAGCTTGAGTTTGAGTCACCTCGACGTAGATCATCTTCGGCATCGAAGTCAACGACCTAGCCCGATTATTTCTCCGACGAAACCATCACTAGAGTCCGGGATTCCGATGATCGCAGTGGAGGGACGTCAACACGGAGCTAAAGAAGTGGTGGAGCGGATCTACAAAGGTTGTATTTCCATTCACTTAGTACTAAAGCAGTTTAGTAGCTTGTTGTTTCGCCTAATTTCTAGTTAACGATCTAGCATTAGGGTTTCTCGGCATATAATTTTTTGAATTTGGCATGGTTGATGCCTTGTGGAACCTCTTGAGTGTGCCTAGGAACCCTACAAGGTCTCTTAACCAACTTTGGTTCAAAGGTACTTCTCTGAACCCCTTTGATATATGTCGTTGTAATCCTTCAACGTCTTCAAAGAGGTGACGGGTCTCGACAACCATACATTTTACAGACTGTGAGGTATTTAAACTCACGGACTATGATTTCCTTAACCTTGACTGTGAGGTCTTTAAACTCACGGACTATGATGTCCTTAACCTTGGACCGAGATGTTCTTAAACTAACATTGGACCGTAATGTCCTTAAACTAATTATCGACCGCAATATCCCTAAACTAAACAATTGAGTCCAAATGCTCTCTTGTTGGATCTAAACGATCCCGTTAAGTTGATCTTAGTATAAAATTAGGCTAATGTATCCTTAACAAATGTTGAAGTTGATCTTAGTCCCAAATGCGACTAACGTATCCTTAAACCCAACCCCCAAACCTAAATCTAAGAAGATACGGATTTGGACTAATCCACGTCCTACGGGCGACAACATAAATTAGTCTCCGTATACAATCCATGGGCAACCAAAAACAAAACAAACACCCACGACACAAAGTGACCATCTGGAGAAGGAGAAAGTGGTTACCACGATGCGGTAGTGTAATTAACTGCAAGGGCTTGCGCCTGCAGGGAAGAGCGTCCCCATAATCAAAAACCCCTCAACGAGGGGGAATCTGACGAAGTCTGCTACATCGGCCGCATCCGTTTAAACCTTCGATACATGGTGTCATAAATTAACTTGGCATCTTCGGAGAGGTGGAAGGACAACACCAATTAGCATCTGCCCCTAAATCTAGGAAAGAAGAACCTACACGGTCGCGTCTCTGTGTTTTGGAGGAGAACATATTCTGGCACGCCCGGTGGGACCTCTTCCTCTTTCCACTCCACACTTCGTGTGTCGTGTTTGCGAATGAATCACGGTTTGCTATGGTTGCCTGTGGATTCGAGGTACTTAGATTTGGTGTCTTGCTCCATGCAGAAAACAGAAGATCAATGGCTTCAAACTGCACTAACTGCAACTGCAACTCTTGCTCCGTCCCGTCTGGAGGAGTGACTTATGGGCCCCAAGCGGCCTCCGTCTTTGCTATGCCGGTGGAACAGGTGACTCAGGCCACCACTGGACTATTCTTCGGGACCATGCTCCTGCAAACGAGCTTCAGCACTCCTGTACCATCATAAGAAGCTCCCAAGAAGTCTGTCTTTGATCGGCATGCAACTACAGCGTCCCCTCTAAACGGGTCGCCTAAGTCCACTGCTTCGGTTTTCAACAGACTGAGCCAAAGCTCAGACGGGCCCGTGAAGAAGCCCGCAATTCCTGAAGAGGTCATCCAAAAATGGATAGCCATTCCTACTCCTGAAGTCCCCAAGGCTGCTTCTCCTGCTAAGGGGTCGGTCTTCACAAGACTGGCCGTTTCAGCTCCGACTCCACGTGAAGTCATGAGGGCTGTTTTCCGTGTTCGAAAGTCGGCCTTCGCTAGAATGACTACCCCCTCTCAGCAAGCATCTGTCTTTGACAGGCTGGCGCCAATAACAGACTCTCATCAGAATAGGGGGCACGGAAAAGCTGATCAATTAGCCGAGGTGATCCTGGCCGCACGACATGCTCGACGTCGCCACTGGCGCTGAGTGAGGAATGCTGGGGGCAATTTCCCTTCTGGACTGACTCCGCCGGCTCCAATGTTGGAAGTTGATGCTGCTGTTCCAACCGGGAACAACTTTGAACTACTTAACAGGGTGCGTAGGAATTCGCCGACTGCCGTACTGAAGAGATCTCCTCCACCCATGGAGAACGCTACTAAGGCGAAGCTAGAGCAGCCCCCTCAGTGGCTATCCTCTAAAATTTATAAAGTTTGGAGACAGGTCCAGGACTCGGTGATTGATCAAGATTACTCTCGCCGACAGAAAAAAGTGAAGGTTCAGCAAGAAGAGAACCACCCTGTCAAGCCGCAAAAGGCGACAGCTACTTGGGTGCCCACTGCAACGGCTCCCTCAACCTCGACCGTTCACAAGAGGAGAAAGCTGGAGAAAATCCCGGTGTCTGCGATGAATCGCAGGAACGCTGAATCTAAACTCCCCAAGGCTGGGGGTATGGTGGTGCATACCGACTTTATGGCATCCGAAAAAGAGGATAGCCGTATCTCCACAGGTCATCGACCGCTCACGCGATCAGTGACTAAGGCTCAGGAGCGACAACAACAAAAGCTCCAAGAAATGCTAACAGCCATGGCCGCACTTACAGGACCGAAAGAAAGCCCGGAGACATCCTCGGAGCTGCGCCGTGAGTAGGAAACTGATACTGAATTCCTTCGGAGAATGCTTGAGAAGAAGGACAAAGAGGCCGCGGAACAAGCGGCCAATATAAAACAAATGGCCCTTCTATTCTAAGATATGGTGGGCATGATGATCCAGCAGGACCCTCCAGCCGAAGATCCTCCAGTAATAATTGAAGATGATAGAGGAGAGACATCAAATCCTCTGCCGGCTTTGTCAACAGCCAAGGAGGAGACAATCTCCAAAGCTACCCTAGATGATTGCATCGCTCAGCAGATACGAGTTCACCAGGTGAATGAAGCGGATGGGCAAATTGTTAAAACTGGACGACCCTATCCGGGTTGGTACGACCAAATAAAGTACCCGCTAGGATACACGATCCCTAAATTCCATGTATATAAGGGGACGGGAAATCCACACCAGCACGTTGCTCAATTCAGAGCTTTGTGCGGTAATACTGGAGGTGATGATAAACTAATGCTTCGCCAATTCGTTGGCAGCTTATCGGAGACAGCATTTGAGTGGTACTCTGAGCTCCCGAACGACTCCGTTAAGACATTTGCAAAAATGGAGTTACTGTTTACACAAAGGTTCGCAAGCGCTAGCGAACGCATCCCAATCACGGCATTGATCAATGCCAGGGTGAAGCCGGGAGAGACATGGGCGCAGTATGCAATCCGGTGGCGGAACCTATGGTCGAAATGTGAACAACGTATAGAGGAAGCTCCTGCAGTGGGCATGTTTGTGGTAACCCTCGATCCTCAGGCGACCATATCCCAATTCATGATGTTTTTCAAGCCGACCACCTTCCAGGCCTTGATCGACAAGCTGGCCCAAATGGACCAGATGGGCCATAGATCGTCCTTCTCAAAGACGGATCCTCGGAATGAGAAGGGGAAAGGGAAAGCAACCTTTGTCGCCAACGCTCAACAACAACCGAGTGGCCCGAGACCGGTTGTTCGCCAAAGCAACAAGCGGCAATCCCTCGACGAGAAATTGAGTCGTCCTTACTCATTTCCCCGGGATAAAACAAGGAAACTGTTTGAACTGGCAGTGCGTAATGGGCTCATTACTCTACCGGAGTCGAGACACCCACCGCAACCGAACGACGTCAATGATCCCAATTACTGCCGAGTATCGGGCCATCCAATCGAAGACTGCTACGTCTTCAAAAATTGGGTTGAAGACCAGTATCAATAGGGCAAGTTCGCGCTGTACGAAAAATGGAAGGTAAATCTGCTACAACAGCACACCCTTAAAAGGGTGGACACGCCGGGGGCATCATGCTCTTTTATAGAAGAAGTTCCATGGGAAGTCGTTCTTTCGGCAAAAACTAAAAGAATGCTGAAAGATCTTCAAACATGTCCGGCGATCAGGTGGAAAAGCCCGCCAGAGCCGGAGATTGTCGAGGGGACGCTGAAACCACGCCCAACATTGGGAGTTAATAGTGATGGTGGACAAAACATTCAGGCCCAGCCGTCAAAGTCTTCGAAGAAAAAGAAGAAAACTAAAAAGCCTGCACAGTTTGATGACAAGAGTACGGATCTGCAAAAGTATATTGACGCGCTGAAGGAATATAACCAGAAAGCGCGAACCGCGGTCACACTCTAAGAATTTCTCAACAATATCCTTGAGAGCGGAGATAACGACAATAACGACGGGGATGACTCGTCAGAAGAATCTGAGGACTATGTGTCAAGTTGCCACATGATCTCTTATTCGGCGTTAACTAACGAAGAAGCTCACTCGGTGATAGAAGACAGAATAAAAGAGCTGGGGGCAGGATCGAAGCCAAAACCCTTGGAACCGTCTGACGAGATGATCGACTTGCTACTGAACGAAGCCCGTCAGAAAAGCAAAGCCAATCGAGAGCGCGAACTGGCTATATTGGAAAAAGCCAATCGCCGACGACTGGATGAAAAGGTCGAGGCACCCCAACCGGATCGAATCATCCCTATCGCCAGCAAAAGCAAGCTTAAAGTAAGGAAACGATTCGCTAGGGCCCTATCAATAGGAATGAAGTTGCCCTCTTTCAGAGGAAATTCTCCTGGCGGTATACATATTGATGAAGTGGACATACATCCTAACTTCTGCTTATACCATCAGAGGATTACACACCCTACCGAGGAGTGCATAGCCTTTAAAAACTGGTGGCAGGGATATATGGCCCACCGACAACACGTTCAACGAGTGAAGTGCAAGGCTCGTCGGGAACAGAAAAGCACGACAGATGAGTGCAAAAGAGCTGCTGGCAACTGTCACATAGTCGACACCAAGGGATCGCAAGTTGTCACCTTTGGAAGCGACTCTGACGAAGAAATCGCCCTCAGCCCTCTCTTCAAGGAATCCACCTCCGACAAAAAAGATGCGTCCTCAAGACATCAGCTTATGAAACGAGCTCTGTCTTTCGCCTTCGTCAATGATACTCTGTATAAGAGATCATTTGATTCTCTGTGGTTAAGATGCCTGGGACCTGAAGAGGCAAGGAGAGTCGTCCAAGAAACTCATGATGGACTCTGCGGTTCTCACCAAGCTGGGCTGAAGATGAAGCTGAAGATCAAAAGGATGGGCTACTATTGGCCCACGATGATCCAGGACTGCCTCGAATACGCGAAGCAATGCCACTCGTGCCAGATTCACGGGGACTTTATCCATCAGCATCCAAATCCACTACATCTAACGGTGGCTAGCTGGTCGTTTGAAATGTGGGGAACTGACATAATCGGCCCCATTGAACCAGCATCGTCCAGAGGACATCGAGTCATTTTGGCGACAACTGATTATTTGTCCAAATGAGCAGAAGCAGTACCGCTAAGGGAAGTGAAGACGGAGAATATGCTCCATTTCTTCAAGACGCACGTCATTTATCGGTTTGGCACTCTGCGACGGATTATCTCCGATAACGGGCCAGCCTATAGAAGCCACAAGATCAGCCGCTTCGCACAACAGCATAACATAGACTGGAGATATTCATCGGTCTATAATCCTCGAGCTAACGGTCTAGCTGAGGCTTTTAACAATACCTTGACGAAGATCGTGAAAAAGACGGTGTCTCGAAATAAAAGGGACTGGCACGAGAGACTGCATGAAGCTCTCTGGGCGTATCGAACTACGTTCAAAACGGCCACGAACACAACGCCGTATGCATTGGTATTCGGCACAGAAGCGGTACTCCCCCTCGAGATAGAGTTACCCTATCTACGAGTGGCAGTTCACTACGAGCTAACAGACGAAGAAAATGCTCACCTCCGAATCGAGGAACTTGACGCCCTTGATGAAACCCGGCTCATAGCGCAACAAAATCTGGAGGCTTATAAAGCAAAGATGACGCGCTCATATGAAAAATTGACTAGGCCGAGAACATTCCGCCAAGGCGAACTCATGCTAGTGGTCAAAAGACCTATGATCCCTAATCATGCCAAGCGAGGGAAGTTCGAGCCGAACTATGAAGGCCCGTATATCATAGAAAAAGTTTACCAGGGTGGAGCCTACCTACTCATGGACATGCATAGTGAAAGCCCATTCAGGACAATAAACGGTCGCTTCCTAAAGAAATACTACGCCTGACGAGTCACGGCCTAGGTCAACGATAGATGACGACGCTTATGTCCGCTCGCTATCTTCCTAAGCCCAAACTCTATAAGTAGTAGCCGATTTTTGGACCGAAACGTCCTTAAACTAACGATGGACCACTATGTCCTAAAACTGGCGTCGGACCGAAACGTTCTTAAACTAACAATGGACTACTATGTGCTAAAACTGGCTGTTGACTGAGACATCGATAAACTACTATGGACCACAGCATCCCAAGGCTGACACAAAAAAATATATATATACAAAAAAGAAGAAGAAGAAAACGGTACGTCCACAAGAGAAATGGGCACGGATGAAAAGCCGAAAGGGCTCTGTGAGTAAAAACAGCAGGACTACCGGCGAGTTTTATGAAAACCCGAAAGGGCGCAATCTCGTCAAAAGACACTTGCAAGATCCTCTCGACCCTGTAAGGAGAAACCACCTGCGTGAGATCCTTACGACTCACAAAGGAGAAACACACTTAGGGATCCCCACGATTCCTAAGGAGAAATTACACTTGCGAGATTCTCACGACTCGTAAGGAGAACCCTCTTATGAGACCCTCACGGATCATAAGATTCAAAAGCTTTAAGCTACAGGGATCTGAACCTGTTCTTAAGCCATCACAATCTCCAATTTTGCTCTACAAGCGGTTCAATATTGACCCTTGTATACAATCCACGGGCACGAATGAACATTTCCCTAATAGAGTCCCACCAGCGACTAGGGATATGCTCACACGGTGAAGAAACACTTGTAGGTCCTCTCGACTTGCAAGGAGAAAACACTCTTGTAAGATCCTTACGATTTATAAGAGAACGCACACTTAGGAATCCTCACGATTCCTAAGGAGAAAACGCACCTACGAGATCCTCACGACTCGTAGGGAGAAATACCTTTATGAGACCCTTACGGCTCGTAAAGTCAAAAATCCTTAGTCAACAGGATCCTAACCCTGTTTGCTAAGCCACCTTTGTTCGACATTGACATAGGCAAATGATGATTCGCTCCTGGCAATGTCCCAGTGGTAGCGACGCTGATGCCTAAATCGGTATCAAATTCCGAGCCCTTCCACGGCAAATGATGATTCGCTCCTGGCAATATTCCAGTCGTAGCGATGCTGATGCTAAGATTAGCACCAGATTCCAGACTCCACACTCGCGAGAAAAATTAGCGAGCTAAAAATGCATAAAACAAATAGACGAAATGATAGGGCAACTTGCAACAAAAGCAGCAAGTAAAATATATGCATACAAAATAGCCGAAATGATTGGGCAACTCGCAATAAAAAGCAGCGAGTAAAAAACAAAAATAGCCGAAATGATTGGGCACCGTGAAAAATAGCCGAAATGATTGGGCAATCGCGACTTTCACGATATAAAAAGCTGAAATGATAGAGCATCGCGGAAAGAATAAAAACAATGATGAAAGAATGAAACTTTTTGCCCTACAGGTGAGATCACATCGATCCCTGTATACAATCCAGGGGCACAAACAAAGAGGGAACCATACCTTCCCAACAGGCTCCATCAGAAAGCGAAGCCAAATCTTGACGGTTCATAGACAACCTAGAGACAACCTCGACATTTGTCGCAATATTGCAGACACAATGTCAACAAACGAAGCAAAGGAAGATCCCTAGCTTCAGGGTCTCGACGTCAACATCGACAACTTAGAGATCACCAACGGCGTTTCTCCTCACTCCAACCAGATGCAGACGTGACGTCGACAACCGACCTCAGAGTCGCAACGAAACGGAGCCATGGCAAAGTCCCTAGTTCCAAATCTCAATGGCCACATCTACAGCTTGGAGACCAACAATGGTGTGCCTCCTCATTCCAGCAGGACACAGATGTTACACCATCAAACGGAGCCGCGGCATAGTCCTAAGTTCTAAATCTCGACGGTTCACAGACAACCTAGAGACCATCTCAGTATTCGTCTCGTTACACCAGACGCAATGTCAACAACGGCATTCCTTCGCAGTCCAGCAGGATGCAGATGCAACGTCAACAAAAGACCTCACGGTCGAAACAAAGCGGAGTGATGGCAAAATCCCAGCTCCACCTCAGCATTCGTCTCGTTACACCAGACGCAATGTCAGCAACGACGTTCCTTTGCAGTCCAGCAGGATGCAGACGCAGTGTCAACAAAAGACCTCTTGGTTAAAACAAAGCGGAGTGACGGCAAAATCCCATCTCCACTTCGGCATTCGTCTCGTTACAGCAGACGTAATATCAACAACGGCGTTCCTTCGCAGTCCAGCAGGATGCAGATGCAACGTCAACAAAAGACCTCACGGTTGAAACAAAGCGGAGTGACGGTGAAATCCCAGCTCCACCTCAGCATTCGTCTCGTTACACCAGACGCAATGTCAATAACGGCGTTCCTTTGCAGTCCAGCAGGATGCAGACGCAGCGTCAACAAAAGACCTCATGGTTAAAACAAAGCAGAGTGACGGCAAAATCCCAGCTCCACTTCGGCATTCGTCTCGTTACAGCAGACGCAATGTCAACAACGGCGTTCCTTCGCAGTCCAGCAGGATGCAGATGCGACGTCAATAAAAGACCCCATGGTCGAAACAAAGTGGAGTGACGGCAAAATCCCAGCTCCACCTCAGCATTCGTCTTGTTATAGCAGACGCAACGCTAAAGCAAATGAAGCAAAGGCCAAATTCCAAGCTTCAGGGTCTTGACGGTAACTCATATAAAACTTAAAAGACCATCGGAGATCATCCCATACTGGCGCAGAGTGGTCACCATCTTGACATTCGTCTCGATACAGCAGATGAGATGTCACTACAGCGTCCTTCCTCCGACAGGATTCGGACACGCCAAAGAAAACGAAGCGAAGGCCAAATTCTTAGCTTCAAGGTCTTGACGTTAACTCATATAAAACCTGAAAGACTACCGGAGATCATCCCACATGGAGTGGTCACCACCTCGACGTTCGTCTTGATACATCAGACGAGATGTCACCACAGCGTTCTTCCTCCAACAGGATTCTGGCGCGACAATCAAACAACGGAGCCACGGAAAAATCTCTAGTTTCAAACCTCGACGGTTCACCAACAACCTAGAGACAACCGTGACATTCGTCTCGATATAGCAGACGCAATGCCAGCAAACGAAGCAAAGGCCAAATTCCTAGCTTCAGGGTCTTGACGGTAACTCATATAAAACCTGAAAGACTATCGGAGATCATCTCACACCAGCGCGGAGTGGTTATGACTCATCGAGGCTCCCCAAACTGAGCCTAACCTCAAGTAAAAAGCGGCATGGCAAAATTCCTAACGCTTGCTCTTCCGACGGTCAAACTGCTTAGAAAGATTGCTTGAAGACATCTTGTCCATCCCCCGAAGGGATCAGAGACACGACAGTCGCAAGGCTACTCGAACAGCAAGATTGCCTATCGAGGAATACATCAGCCAACGCGACGGTACGACGGGCAAAACCCTAGTACCACAGACCCTAATGGACTTCTGTCGTAAAGAGCAGAGGTTAACTGTGACGTTAGGACATTTTGGCGAGAACTTCTCGATTCGTCTCAACTCCGAGGAAATCAGTGTCCTTGGCAAATCCTCAATTCAGAGAAATTAGCGTCCTTGACGAGAGCATCTCGATTCGTGTCGACCCGCAAGGAAATCAGTGTCTTTGCAGGAATACCTCGATTCGTCTCAACCCCAGGGAAATCAGTGTCCTTGGCAACCTCCTCGATTCAGGGAAATCAGCGTCCTTGACGAGAGCATCTCGATTTGCGTCGACCCGCAGAGATATCAGCGTCTTTGCAGGAATACCTCGATTCGTCTCAACCCCAGGGAAATCAGTGTCCTTGGCAACCTCCTCGATTCAGGGAAATCAGCATCCTTGACGAGAGCACCTCGATTCGCGTCGACCCGCAGATAAATCAGTGTCTTTGTAGGAATACCTTGATTCGTTTCGACTCCAGGGAAATCAGTGTCCTTGGAAAAACCTCGATTCAGGGAAATCAGCGTCCTTGACGAGAACAACTCGATTCGCGTCGACCCGCAGAGAAATCAGCGTCTTTGCAGGAATATCTCGATTCGTCTCAACCCCAGGGAAATCAGTGTCCTTGGCAACCTCCTCGATTCAGGGACATCAGTGTCCTTGACGAGAGCATCTCGATTCGCGTCGGCCCGCAGAGAAATCAGCATCTTTGCAGGAATACCTCGATTCGTCTCGACCCCAGGGAAATCAGTGTCCTTGGCAACCTCCTCGATTCAGGGAAATCAGCGTCCTTGACGAGAGCATCTCGATTCGCGTCGACCTACAGAGAAATCAGCGTTTTTGTAGGAATATCTCGATTCGTTTCAACCCCAGGGAAATCAGTGTCCTTGGCAAAAACCTCGATTCAGGGAAATCAGCGTCCTTGACGAGAGCATCTCGATTCGTGTCGGCCCGCAGAGAAATCAACGTCTTTGCAGGAATATCTCGATTCGTCTCAACCCCAGGAAAATCAGTGTCCTTGGCAACCTCCTCGATTCTGGGAAATTAGCGTCCTTGACGAGAGCATCTCGATTCGCGTCGACCCGCAGAGAAATCAGCATCTTTGCAGGAATACCTCGATTCGTCTCAACTCTGAGGAAATCAGTGTCCTTGGCAAATACCTCGATTCAGGGAAATCAGCGTCCTTGACGAGAGCATCTCGATTCGTGTCGACCCGCAGAGAAATTAGTTTCTCTGCAGGAATATACAACGTCAGCAAATCGGAGCCGCGACAAAGTTCCCAGTTCCATGACTCGGCGATACGCAAACAACCTAGAGTCAACCAATCCTAGTCTTGTAGAATACGGTTAATATCAATCCTGACCCCGTGGGAAACGTCCAGAGCAACCCCTGACTCCGTGAAATGCGGATAAAGTCAACCCCTGATTCCGTGAAATGCGGATAATGTCAATCTCATCCATCACTTACGGGTCCTTTCGACTCGTAAGGGAGAAAACTCTCTTGTGAGATCCTTACGACTCTCAAGAGAAAGCACACTTAGGAATCCTCACGATTCCTAAGGAGAAAAGACACCTACGAGATCCTCACGACTCGTAGGGAGAAAAGTCTTTATGAGACCCTTATGACTCATAAAGTTCGAAAGTCTTAGGCAACAGATCCTAACCCTGTTTCCTAAGCCATCGCTACCCAATAAAGAGTTCAAGATGAACTGTTATCTACCATCTATGGGCCACACTTGCCAAAGCAACATTTCCACTAAAACAGAGAAATTACTCATGAGCATATAAACTACTTCGCGCTAGAGTAAGACATAAAGAAATAGAAGGGTGCAGCTTAAGGGGGCTGAGGGTTTGGAAGTATATCCTTTAAGAGTCGAGATTTGAGTCAATGATAAATGACGACGCTTGTGTCCGCTCGTTATCTTCTCAGATCAAGATTCTGAAAGTTATATACCAACCCGAAACTGGTCATACGCTATGAATTACTCTGCACTACTTCACCCATGTATATACTTACGTGGGCAAAGTAGCGGGGGGCATTTGTTCCCGCCAAAAATTTCTGCGCAAAAGAGCCCAAGGTATCAAATGGCAGCGATACGCTTAAGAAAATGTGAACCAGTATTTTCTGGGCTGTATTTTGATAAACTCTCGAATGAGAAACAGCTAAATTCTGATGGTATCGAAAGTGTATCAAACAATCCTTCGATTTAATATATTATGGGCCTCATATTTCACCCGGGATCAAAAGTTATGAGCAAATGTTTCCCCCAATCAGAGCAACGCTCTGTTCAAGTCTTGAAATTCAAAATAAAGCCGCGCTTCATAAAGCACTAACGCCAAGAGCGCCAGTGCTGAGAGTCAAAAACTTTGACTAGCGCACCACGTGCAAAACATGAGTGCGCTAGCGCTAGGAGCGCTGCGCTCCAAGTAGCGCACCATGGGCAGAGCGCATAAGCGCTAGCGCTGGAACTAAATGTTCCTCACCGTTGGATCAAATATCTAACGGATATGATTAAATCATCAATTAACAAGAATGAGATTCTATTGAATCTTTCCAAACAGAAAAGATTGTGCCCTGAATTTAGAACACCGTTGGATCAATGATCCAATGGTGATTGAAAATCACTAAAATATAGAACAAATTCTGTAAAGGGGAAAGATTTCTCAATCTTTTTAAAACAAGAAGATTATCTTCTGCAAACCAGAAGCCCTTGGATCAAAGATCCGACGGTGGGGAAATTCCTAAATCAATTAGAGAATAAATCTCTTTAACCGATTGAACAAATCAACCCCCCTATATAAAGGACCCGAGACTTCAAGTCTTGTACAGAGGAACTCCCCCATAAGCTTTGAGATCTCAGAAAAAAAAGAGCCAAGCTCTCAAGAAAGAAGATTTTTTCTTTAAGGTAAAAAGAATGATGATGAACAAAGAGATGAAATCATCTCATAATGAAAAAGAAGAATTCTCTTCTTAAAAGATCATAGATCTACAAAGACCAAAGTCTTTTATAAAGAGTTCAAAAAGATCTCATCATAAAAAAAAGAAGTACTTACATCACAGATCATAGATTTATAATACAAATTGTCTTTCTGAGATCATGAACATCTCATTATAGGGGGGGATTATTCAATTCTCCTAGGATCACAGATCCATAAAGGCAAAGCCTTTCATCAAAAAGAGATTGAAATATCTCCTGTAAATTAAGAACTTTGTTCTTAGAATCTTGAGACAAAGTCTCTTATCAAAAAGAAGATAATCTTCAGAGCACAAAGTTAACCTAAGAAGAGCTTTAGCGCTCCTAATTTAAAAGTGCTTTAGCGCTCTTCATCTAGCGCAAAGCGCTGCAATGTAATAGCACTTCAAACACAGCGCACTGCGCTCATTGGCTAGCTCTCAGCGCTAAACGCGCCACGTGCTCCTCACGTGTGCGCTGCATTACTAAAAGCGCTTTGCGCTCGTTATATGGCACCAGCACCACGCGCCTCAACGCTTCAATTATAGCGCATCAGCGCTCTACATCTAGCACAAAGCGCTAAGTGCATCTGCGCTCTTCATTTAGCGCAAAGCGCTAAGTGCATTAGCGCTTCACATCTGGCGCAAAACGCCAAGCGTACTAGTGCTTTAACCATAGCGCCCTGCGCTCATTGAATGGCGCTAGTGCCAAGCGCGCCACATGCTTTCATGTGTGCTTGGGCAGAACATAAATTGTTCTTTGAATAAGCCCCAGAGCTATGATGAATGCTCAACATTCAGTAAAAAACAAAAACATTGTCAAGTTATAAATCAACGCTTAGCATTGTTAAAAGGGCCAAGCCCAAATAAAGGCTCAACAGCCCAAAATAAAATTTTAAACATTTTAAACTGATTGGACTTAGCCCAAGATTGGCCATAAGTCCTCAACTCATATTAATTGAGCTCACCTGCTCATAAATATGTTAACAGATCTTAGCCCCAATTGGACTACAGGTCTCTCAACCAATTTTGGTTTAAGGGTACATCTTTGAACCCCTTTGATATATGTCGTTGTAATTCTTCAACGTCTTCAAAGAGGTGACGGGTCTCGACAACCATACCTTTTACACGGGTCTCGACAACAATATAAATTAGTCTCCGTATATAATCCACGGGCAACCAAAAACAAAACAAACACCCACGACACGAAGTGGCCATCTGGAGAAGGAGAAAGTGGTTACCGCTATGCGGTAGCGTAATTAACTGCAGGGGCTTGCGCCTGCAGGGAAGAGCGTCCCCACAATCAAAAACCCCTCAACGAGGGGGAATCTGACGAAATTTGCTACATCGGCCGCATCCGTTTAAACCTTTGATACATGGTGTCATAAATCAACTTGGCATTTTCGGAGAGGTAGACGGACAACACCAATTAGCATCTGCCCCTAAATCCAGGAAAGACGAACCTACGCGGTCGCGTCTCTGTGTTTCGGAGGAGAACAGGCTGTAGGAAGCTCGCAGCTCTGTGGTGTTCAGCTTTTACCTATTGGCAAACCAGGAACATGGATACACTCTTCGCCACTTCCCGCTTCATCCCATGACACCAATAGTTTTGTTGAAGGTCCTTATACTTCTTCGTTCCCCTGGATGAACGGAGTATGGAGAACTGTAAGCCTCCTTTAGTAACTCCTCTTGGACTTCCCCCATAGGCACACAGATCTTGCTTCTATACCTTAGCGATCCATCCTCGTGTATTACAAAGTCCGTCCGCAAGTTTGCTTCTACTTGTCCTTGGATCCTTCACAACCTGGCATCACTAACTTGGGCTTTTTGATCCAATCGACCAATATGGACTGAATCTGTAAGTTCATTAACGACGCAAATACCCCTGACAAGATCATCTATGTCTCTAACTCATTGAGATCTTGTCAATTCCTCTAATGAGTTATGAAACACGAATCCATCGGCTGGCGACTCAGAGCGTTTGGGACTACATATACCTTTCCTGGATGATACTGCAGATTTACATCAAAATTTGCCATTAGTTCCAGTCATATCCTTTGTCTCATATTGAGATCCTTCTGAGCGAAGATATACTTCAAACTCTTGTGATCGGTGTAAATCTCCATTCTCTCCCTTAATATATCATGCCGCTCTTCCCAAATACGGAATATGAGGGGTGATTAGGCCAGCCACGCTCTTACGGCCAAGGACTAATCCCGCCGTAATCACACTTCGGTTTCTAACATTACATGGTAAGCAGTAAACACAGCAAAAGTAAAGAGATTCACAACCACTACTTTATTACATTTAACAAAATGGGTTCAATGAATACAAAGATTTAAACAACAAAAGAAACTACTAACCAAAAGATAACAATGTTTTATATTGAGAGCAAAAGGCAATAACACCGATGTCGCTGGTCTAAATCTCTGCAATCTCATAGGGTAAGTCTTGTTCCTATGTTAGGTCCACTTTGTACTCTGAACATGCACATTCAGGTCGTCAGAGCGACACAATATAGCAATATATAATATGTACAATAATAATAAGTGTGAAGTAGCCAGCATAGAATAATGACAAGAGAGTATGGACTAACAGATGCAGGTAAACAGTACAACATGTGTATCAGATCAGTAATCAGTGTAATTTCTATGTCACTAAACCTATCAGTCTCTAAGTCAAATGAAATCGATCGGTGGAAAAGAGTTCTCATGCTTAACAAGGGTCTCGTGCATGCCCAGGACTACGGTCAAAACTATGCCCGAGATATAATCTTGTCAGCTGTGCCGCTAGGCACAACTACCTAAATATATCATTATTACTAATATTGAATGATCATCCTCTAAACGCCGCACCTTTTTATATATAAGTTTGATTCCACCCTTGATTTCCCCATTTTCCTCAGGTTATGGTATATGTTCAAGTATCAGATTGGTTGTATACCAGTACGTATCACCTTTACTGTTCAATCACGCTTTCACTTATATCACTTTTGCTTTTAATCACTTTCACTATTGTACTTGTCGCAATACAATTGATACCAATTATCACATGACAATGCAAAATAATCACTAGGGTATCAATGTGTATAGTCACTAATCACTAGGTGTAAAGCAGTTACACGATATGATGGAAATGCAGTAAAATACACTGAGTAAATTATGGGCAGCCATTGTCATTCAGATTGGAAAATTCACAGTAATTTATACGTGTAAAATTAAGCGAAACAATATAAAATTCATAAAAGTATACTCATTTATATAAGTAGTAAAATTGGTTTCAACTTAATCGGGATACTGGTTATGGAGATATGATCATTTTAAAGCAGGTGTTCACTGCTGGAATTCCAGTTTCAAAACTGTAAGTCCAACTTCGAACGCATTTTTCCATTAGTTACGTACAGTTCAATAATATCTAGGTTTATTAGTTAAGTTTTTAACGCAATAGATGTATCAATAATAGCCATTGTATACAGAGAGTTATGTTCTGTTTAATGTCAATACGTATAAATGGTCACTGCAGAAAACAACAGAACACGCCAAAAGTTTAAAATGCTTTTAAAATATCAAAATGCAATTAATTTTAATGAAACTAATACCAAAAGTTATCTAACTTGAATGTCTGCATAAAGATATGGGTATCCGCATATTATCAGATCGGTATAGGGATATATAGATGTTTCAAATCAAGAATTAACAGAAAATACTGCTTTGGACTGCATTCCAAAGCTGTACTTCTATCCCGTTTTCATTATCGTAATATAGCAATATTCAGTAAAAAATTACATAGGTTTAAATTCCACCTAATTGGCTTCGATACAAGCCCTAGAACGCCACGATTCGATTTATATTTAATTAACTGTGAATTTAACGGGACAACATGTACATAAATTTCCAGATTTCAAGACGCCAATTGGGGTCATCATTTCATGTGCAAAACATTGATATTTTACATCAAAATTTCTACACGATGTTCATTAACATTAAAGGGATTCATTTATTATAAATTCTGGCATTTTAAACTAGGTTCCGGTTTAGGGTTTTGCATCGAGCACTTAGCAAAATTGCATTAGTTTACAATTATTCAATACGTTAACCCTCAACTAAAGTAATTCTATATACTATTAGCATGATTTAGCAAGTGAAGTGGGTTCACTTTTCTTGGTCGCCGAAATAGAAGTGACGAACGTGCAGATGTTCACATCGACACACGAGACGGCTATGAAACTACGCGATGCTGGGCACGGTACGTGATGCGTGCGTGGTGCATGCTGGGTGAGTGCGTGCTAGGTGCATGCGTTGTGCGTGCGCAACACGAGCGTGGTACGGAAGTGGGCGCGGGCGTGGTGCTGGCGTAGTGTGGTCGTGGTGTGGGCGCGATGCGGTCTTGGTGCGAGCGTGATGTGTGCGTGGCCCTGGCGTGATGCAGACATGGCACAAATGTGTGTTGGAGTTCCGGTGGCCGCAATGGAGTTTACGACATCGACGACCACGATAACAGTGACGGTGATGACAACGGCGTTGACAACTTGGACGGTGGCGATAACTCGGATGGCGGAAAAAGCGGCGGAGGCAACGACGACGGTTTGGAGAGGAGGAGGGTCTCGGGCATTGTGGTAGTTATGGTGGTGGCATAGTGATGTTAGGGAAGAGGCCGGTGGTGGAACAACGGTGGTCGGGTGCTCGGTAGTCGTCGACGATGTTGGTAGTAAAGGGTTGGCGGTGGTTAGGGTGAGACTTGGAGTGTGATAAAGGAGTGGTGCTCGGTTCGTTGTGGTGGAGGATGTTGCGGTGAGGTAGATAAAGATGAGAAAAGCTCGTCAGCGGCTTCGCGGTGAGCTCGATGAGGAGTTGGGTTGTTCGGAGAAGGTCGACGGCGGTGTTGCAAGATGGAATTGGTGATGGCGGTGATGGGTGCTTGGATGCGATTGGGTGGAGGAGGTCTCGGTTAGAAAGATGAGAGAGTGGGGCTCAGTTGGTGATGAATATTGGCTGTGTTGATGGTGTCACGTCCCATATCCTGATGTACGAACAAGGGGACGTGGCGGGTCACGTGACATATTTACTCAGAAGTAAATACGTTAAGCGTAACTAAGCAATATAATGTAAATATACATAAGAAGACATGAAATGTAAATGAACAACAACTTTTATTTATTAAACATTCTTTACAATACAGCTGGAAAGTAAAATACAATACTGGAAAGCAATGCCTAAACAATGACATGAACTGAAAGAAAAGTGAGTACAAGTGAAGCCTAGTGGTTGTGCTGCTCAGTGGTCTGATCCAATTGCTCCTGGCTGGTCTCGAACTCCTTAGAGTCGGGTCCTCTTGACAACATTCCAAAGAAAGAAGAGTAATAGGAATGTCGTCAGCGAACAATCGCTCGGTAAGTCCCAAAGAGAGATAGAAATAGAATAGACAGATAAGATGATGTAACTGGTATAAAGTTGATAGTTATGTTAACGCAGATGTTTATAACTTAGTACAGAAGATATTAGTGTTTACAAGAGGAGTCCAACTATCCCGTGGATTAAGGTAACCTGTAGTACAAGGCTCCGTTAAACCCCATGGAACAACGACAATGGATGTTTAGTTACGTCTTTTAATGACCATCTCGTGCCACTTTTAACACATTCTGTACCAGTCTACCCCATTAAAACCTCGTAATGTATTTTGTTTTGATGTGTATTGTTTTGTTTAATAGATTTAAGACTTGCCGAAACCATGATATCAGTAGTTCATGTAAACGGAAGGGATATAAACGGATAGTCATGTAAACCAGTCAAATGTATATCCATGGTTCGGTCAAATCATGTTCATGTTGATATAGATTGAATTCTGGTATAAATGGATTCATGTTGTATTACAGTTATATTTGAATTGTATTCAAGTATAGATTGTATTCGGATTGTTTTCAGATTAGACTGGGACTCAGATTGAATTAGACTCTTTAAACAGAATTGAAGTCCTGAATTAGTTTTGATGTTATCGGTAACTGCTGCACATGGACGGCAGGATTTGTGTCTTTTTCTAAGACAATTACCATATTGATAACACCGTTTTTAGGTTGTCTACCTTAGATAGGAAAGCACCTATATTCTCCGGCTCTCTAAGTCTCAAGAGAACTGGTCCCGCTTAAACCTATATTTACTAGGGTCATTATTGTAAATTAATATAACTTGAGGGGGTTTTATGAAAAATAGTTGTAACATTTCAGAAAATATAAAATATTATTTTTGGAATTTAATATTAAAATAATATTTTTCCCGAAAATTGCCCGATTTGCGAAATTTGGGTTTTCGAAAAAGGGTATAAATATATACCAATAATTATGAAATAAATAGAAATTAAAATGATTTATTTATTTAATTATATAATTAAAGGATTTGGCATTTTTAAAATTTATTTTATGCAGTTTTGATAAAAACCCGATTAGTGCACTGCTAATCGCGATTAAGCCAAATCCGCGTTTTTACAGTTTTCATGGTTAGTGCACCATGAAATGTTTCATTTTGTTACATGTTTCATTTCATTTGGGCTATATATTATGGTTTATTGGTGGAGAGAAAAGAAAAAAGAAAAAGGAAAAGTCAAAGGGAGACATAATGAGTGGGTTAGGTATACTTGGAGAGAGAGAGAGAGAAGGTGTGAGTATGTGAGAGAGAGGGAGGGGGCTGCTGCCACTTTGAATCCCCCATCTTTTTTTTTCATCTCCCTCTTCATCTCCTCAACCCCACAAGCCTCCCCTTCCATCCCTAGATCCATCTCCTAACAATCCCCAAAACCCTACACACCCTTCACAAAAATTAATCCCCTCTTCAACCTCTACACATGGGACCAAGAAAATTCAAATTTTGATAACCTTAGGGATTCATGGGTGCTTTATGAGGTATTCCCTTCACCAATTGGGTAGTTTTTCATTTACTTTAGTATTCTTATGTGTTTAGATGTGAAATTGTGAAGACTAGTGAGACTTTGGGAAACCCTAGTGAAGGTTTGAGTGTTGTTTGAAATTGGTGATGTGTTGTGGCTGTTAACTAGACTTGGGTGCTGTTTAATGACCTAGACCAGAGCTTAGAAACCCAAAAAAACGGATTTAGAAACCCCGACATCGGATAAATGGGTGATTTTAGAGGGTATTTTGGAATCTGGAGCAACCCGGGGACACTAGAAATAATTTTGTGAGCACAGTGACCCATGCAGGCACCCAGGAAGCTACCACAGAGACCCGAGACCCCAACTCCACCAAATGGCCGCAGATTTAATCATTCTGGCCGCAATTTGCGGCCAGAGCAGGGAAATAGGGTCCCAGATTTGGTCCATGGCTCCTTTTGCACTAAAATAGACCCCTCCTATATGCAGAATTGGCTAATTGTCACCTGAGGAAAATCTGGGAGCATTTTGGTTTGTTTTAGGCTATATTCTCCATATTTTGAAATGCAATTTCTTGACATTTGGATTTGTATTTAGTTGTTGGATGTTTGTACATCGACGACAGGGGTTGTTTGATTGTTTTTGCACGTGTAGGCCATAGGTTCTAACCTATGAGCGCACCGTGCACCGTATCGGTTTTCCGGATTCGATTTTAATACGTATTGCAATTGTTTATTATTGTAGGTACCCTCGCATGGATTCCGAGGCGAAGGAGCGCGGCGTCATCGATTTCGGCGAGCGAAGACCAGGTGAGTGGATCTATATCCACGGGGGAAGTCGGGTGGATGGCGTATAGCACCCCCGTAATGTATTGATGGAAAACTGATTATAGAATATGGTTAGGAAACCTAGATTAGGAAACTAGGGTTAGAATGAAGATAGCTATGAAACCATATTAGAAACTAGAGAATAGTTAGAAGTGATATGTTACGACTATCATAGGATGATGTTTAGCGATATTGCCGTTAGGGCACTGTAGGACTAGATCGTCGATATAGATGCGTCATCCGAACCATACCTTTTTCTAAACCGAAGAATCATATGTATCTTTTAAATATATACCTTGAGGGATGTTACGGATTTTCAAATGATATATTTTCCTTAAAACACCGTAACCCCTATTTTCAAAACTACGATTCGCTTCTTTTAAAATCTGCTTGCATGGTTCGGGTGTGTATGTTAGATTAGATACTTATACTTAGTAGAAATAGAATATTTATGTGAATTCGATTCGATGTGTGATATAAATGCGATGAAAGAATATAAGACGGATATGATGATATGTTGGTAAACGGATGCGAGTCGATCGAGATGATTTATACCCTGCCGGTCCCCTGATATGAGATTATTGCGGATGTGAACCGGGACATAGGTACATAAATATGTATACATATATAGAATGTTGTGAATCATGGATGATAGGCCGTACGTGATTTCAGGCCGTACCCTCATTTGTCGTATAGGATGATAGGATCCCTATTAGCTTAATGCCGCCGTACGATGATTTTCCGTGCGTGATGAGTTTGACTTGATGATTAATCCTTACCCTTGACTAGAGGTTGCTGTACGATGGATCATACCGTACGCGATATTGTTAGGCTGGATGCCGATTGATAGATTCCCCGACTCGGTCATATTAGATACGCATACCCGTCAGCATTTGTATAAGATTTACCTTATGCTGCATTCATATTATTTCCATTGCATTGCTTATACCTGTGCTAGTACACTTGCACCATTATCGATGATGCGTATGTTACACGTACACAGATTTGCCGGCTCACACACTTCATCATCGATAATTGCCATGTCACTACACAGTAGGATTGCTGCATCATGATATGATTCTTCGCATAACATGCTTACATATACATTGATATATCTATACTTGCGGATATACCAATTTGTATATCCATATTGGTGCACATATATATTGATACATCTATACTTGCGGATATACCTATTTGTATATCCATATTGGTGCACATATACATTGATACATCTATACTTGCGGATATACCCATTTGTATATCCATATTGGTGCACATATACATTGATACATCTATACTTGCGGATATACCCATTTGTATATCCATATTGGTGCACATATACATTGATACATCTATGCTTGCAGATATACCCATTTGTATATCCATATTGGTGCACATATACATTGATATATCCATATTTGCGCACATATATATTGTACATCCATATTGGTGCACACATACATTGGTACATCTATACTTGTGCATATACATATTGCACCTACATAGATAACTGGTTTTAATTGGAAATTAGGAACCACATGTTATATTTTAAAAACTGGAATCATTTAAAAGAGCAGTTTTCCTTTAATATATCATATTACTGTTCCATGTTGCATGATATATTGATATACTTACATTTCTGTTATATGTCGCATACATCATGCTCTATGATTTTTACGCATTGAGATATGCTGTTTTCATGAGATTTCTGGATTGAGAACCGTGGATATTTTAAAAGAGGTTATGGGTTGTTTTAAAAACCCGGTTTCTCTTGATATGATATTTCAGTGCGTCCACCATGTGTTTTCTCGGTCCTGAGAACGACATGTGAAACCCGATTCGAGAAAGCGGATGATGTCGATTGCGGGTACATGGTGGACCCTGTATGGTACCCCGGGGCGAGAACGGATCGCTGTGCAGTAGACGGTGAGCCTGGCAGAGGGACTACTACCTACCGGTGATAGTATTCGGGCTCAGCGGATATCCGGAGGATTGCGACCGGAGTCGAGAGATGATATGGGCCGATCCGGACTGACGGAGGCCGATAGATGAGGATTTACGTGCCGATGCTGGGCACTGTTTTCATGATGTTTTCGAGTGTCGATGCTAGGCACTCAGGTTCTATGATTTTGATGTGTCGGGAGGGACACCGTTGATATACATCCTCATACTTTCATGCACACTCTTTTATGATATTTACGTGCATACAGACATTGATTATATGGGTGGACGGGATCCACATGCATACATACCTTGATTATGGTTGGACGAGATCCATATACATGAATTGATTATTACTGTTGGTTGTTATCCGCATGCATATAGGTATTGACTACTTTGTTGGCACATACAGACCCGGTCACCCTAGATATCATAGTATTACCTTTATGATATAGTTGACATAGGAGTCGTTGTTTATTCGATTTCTATCTGTTGATATATTTCTACTCACGAGTTGGCAACTCACCCCCATTGTGCCACAGTTCTTGTAGGTTGACCGCTTGGATCGGTAGCGGCTTCGCTGGCACACAGTTGCATTCAGGTGTTTTGCATTGGTAGGTGGGATATTTGTATCATTCCCACTCTTGTATCTACATTTCACATTGTATCTAGTTAACTCCATCAATCAAAACTTGTAAATTGTATAAGTAATGAGACTTAGTGGGATTGTGGTTGCGAGACTTAGAGTGAGGGGTTTTCCGCTACTTGTGATTTATATGTCTTGCTTTTCTTTTATTCTTTTGTGGTGAACTTCTTCGTTGAGCGTCGTGTACTTATTTTTATTATCTTGCGTGGTTGTGATCCGCCGGTTGGCGAAGAGCTAGCTCCCGCTTGGGGATGCCTTTATCATTATTATGTATTTGTGGTTTTGGATCAAAATATACAAAGGAGGTGCTGCCAAAATTTTTAAAAGACGAAACAGGTTTTCAAACCAGTAAACTTTACTTGCATTATTCATGTTCCTTTTCTATGCATTAAGAAAACTTGATTTCATTATACCTTTATTTCAAAACTTCACCTCCTTTATTTTTCTTAAAAGGTTTAGATTTCTGGGTTTCAGCTTACTTGAATTCCGTTACGCCTTAAGACGTTGCGTGATTCAAGTGCTGGTCATGAGCTAATATTTCGAGTCGTGACAAAGTTGGTATCAAAGTGCTAGGTTTAACCTTTGTTCGAGTCTATGTTTGACTATGCGGAGTCTAGGGCGGGTATGTATTTCGGAACCTAGGTTTGACCTTACGGAACTTAGACCTTGACGGGGAGGGGGGGTATTAGACCCGAACTTTCGTTTCATAGGCTGACCCTGATTGATGGAGTAGGTAGCTTGAGTAGAGTGACGTACCGTACGTATGTTCCGCGGCATATTTACGATACGATACTCCATTTAAGAAACCTTAGGATGTACATATTTTTGAGATCAGTGATTCTCTTCGTATCCATGATTATACATCCATTGGAGATCCTCGATTCTATTAGTTCCATGATCATACTTCATTGATGCTGTTCCTTCTTATGATCATGTATCCATTCTGGATCTGTCGTTTCCTCTCATGCCGTTGCTTTCTTCGATACTCGATTGAGGTTCCTGTCACCATAGTTTGAGCACAGTTTGAGCTCCTGCTTGTGATGCGGTCAGGGCGACCTAGTTTGATACGAGGGCCGACCATTGTGTTTTTTTGGTTACATGAGAACGTCTCGATGTAGTGTTGTGTTGTGACCTCCTGATGAGGCGAGTGCTTGGTTTTACACCGGACGATCGGGCTATTGTTAGAGCTGCCAGTTGTGAGAGGACTGTTGATGTATAACATACCTCAGAGATTTTCATGTCGCCTACCATTCAGACAGGTGACCCAGCTGTTGCTGAGATGATGGGATGTCGCTTCCAGAGCTTACGAGCTGAGATCGCTGGAGCTTCCAGGAAGATATGCGACAGATGATAGCTAGCCTACCCCGATTTAAGAGACGAGAATGATTCGTCAGATTGATGCACCGACGCAGGCCCAGTTGAGTCGAAGATTTCCAGTGTGGAGAGAACCTTACTCAGACCTAGAGCAGACCGATCCAGAGATGACCGCCGATGTATCACCTTTCTTGGAGCATTGAGGAATTGTTTGGCATGTGGGCGAAGGGTATTCACATGTTGTATAGGCGAAGTTAAAAAGGTTCGAACGAGTGTCAGGAAACCATTTTTCCCAAGTTTAAAGTGTTCGGAGGAACATGCAGGTAATTCTGTTGACCCTCTAGAAGAATGAAACCCTAACTCGACACGATGACCATGGAACCGCTTTGAACTTAGGGTTTGAGCAGTTTAGCGGTGCCATCAGTGAGGGTTGGGTTTGCCCTTCTACGGCTGGTCCAGAGGTGCTGTGGTATGTACCAGATATTTTTAGACTGCGCTCAGGTGTTGAGCCTTCGGGAAATTTTAGGACCTTGATGACTCGATCGAAAAGTTTGACATCGTCCGGATACCATGTGATAAGAGACCAATAAGCTGACCAGCTTTGGATGGAGGACCTCACCCAGATGCGTTGTGAGTTGATCGAGAACGGACGAGTATTGAGTATTCCTCCGATGGTTGGGACGAGTTCCCGAGGACGTGTTCGGCCAGATATCTTCTACCGAGTGATGAAGATACCGAGTTCGTGACTTCGAGTCCGTGTGAGAGACTTCGGATTGACCGTGACCGAGAACAGTTGCAGTGCGCAGATAGCATGGCGTGACGTCATAGTAGACGATGATAAAGACGAGTGGAACCAGAGCTTCATGCGAGACGCTGACGAGCTGTTATTACTCCCCGTCGAGATCAGAGACCTGATATGCTTACAGAGGCATTGGGATACGGCCTGTTTCCAAGGAAATGTGTGCGGAACACACAGATGTCCAGAAAACGAGAAAAGATTATGTAGGAGTACCAGCCTCCGTACAGTTCAGCATAGGCAAGATCGGAAGAGACCCTGAGCAGGATTCCTTCCGGGACACTGCTGCAATGAGAATTGCACCCAGGATCAGATGTGTCACGTGTATTCAGAGAGACAGAGGCCGACGCCAGTGACGCGCTGCCTTACGAGTGGTCGTGATGATTGATCGAGAGATGACCAAGAGAAGTGCCAGAACGGAATCGTCCCCGTTAGCATACCTGATTGGGCCGATGAGCCGATGGATTGCGGGATTGGTAATCCATAGAGAAGATAAGGACCCAGAGACAGAGGACTCCAGGCCGTGAGCAGGAGGCAAACGGATGTTCTTGCCCTGCCAGTTGTAGGCGCCCCGATATTTTTCGATATTGTAGGAGGTGTACCTCGATATCCTTTGTTGCGATTTGCGTTGTGATCTGAGTATCACGCTTATATCGCTTGGATTTGAGTTTTGATGATGAGTTTCCTGATATTGATTTCGTGCACCATGGCTGCACCTACTGGGTATTTACATCTTTGCGCATAGTTATCGCACCTTATATATATTTTATACACCGTTATGTTGATTTGCGATTTGTGCATATCTATTACACTTGAGATTCGGTTTTGTGCCTTGGCTGCACATGTTTATGATTTCATGGATTTCATACGGATGATTTGATTTCTGCACTCGGTATAGCTTATATGTGCTTATAGTGCATTTGATACGTATTTTGTGCACCACAGTTGCACCGACTTCGTTTTGATGTCGTTTGAGATATTTATTGTGATTTCATGGCTAGGGCATGCATATGATTTGATTTATGCTTTCGGCATAGTTTTCATGCACTTTTAGTATTTGATTTGCTTTTGTGCATATTGATACACATGGTTGTGAGATTATATACCACGGTATACCTGATTTGGATTTGGATTGAAATGTGTTGGATACCGTCGATTCAATTTTGATACTCGATATTTGTTTTGTGCACCTTGTGCACCTGATTGGATTCTTGTGCACTTTAGATGCACCCGATATTGTGGTCATGCACACCCGTTGCACTGGACAGATATTTTTGTGTATACCCGTTGCACTTAGTTTTGCTTGTGCGTATTATGGCACCTGTATTTGGATTTGATTTCCATGCACACCATACGCATGTGATTATTGGATACGCCTTTTGAGGCTGATTTTGCTTTTGAGCACGTCGTTTTCATGTTGGGCACTATATTGTGTAGTAGCCAAACAGGACTGATCCGAGGACAGTACCTGAGTACTCTGCATGCATTAAAAAGATTACCAAAGGGTTTTCAAGAGGAGCTATAGTCTCGCTAGTTTCCTAAGTATCCGTGAGCGACATGAACGTTTATAAAAGAAAACCTTTTGGGATATTTTGAAAACGACGGAACGTGTATTTAAGAAAACATATATGGACATATATTATTATTTTAAAATGGGCGTCCGTCAGTTATGCCATGAGTTACGCATTCCCGCGGCAATTTAAAAAAAGATTTTGCATGTATTTTATTCAAATTTTGGAGTTTTCAAAGATGCGTACTATACACGTATTATAGTATTTGACTAGTGTATATTGGATTTTAGAAGTGGATTTCGAGATCTGCATCTCTATTATAACTCCGGGGATATGCGTGCGAATCCGATGATTTGCGTAACGCTTGACGGAGTTCGATTTTGAGCTTTGTACTCATTTTCATGCGTACTTGACGCGTTATGCTATTTCAGCGTTTTCCATGATTTCGGAGCCCCGTTGTTTTGAGCCGATCATTGAAATATTTTAGATTTTGGGGTTTAAATTTAAATTTGGGGACCGAATTTATTTAAGGGGGGAAGATTGTAACATTTCAGAAAATATAAAATATTATTTTTGGAATTTAATATTAAAATAATATTTTTCCCGAAAACTGCCCGATTTGCGAAATTGGGGTTTTCGAAAAAGGGTATAAATATATACCAATAATTATGAAATAAATAGAAATTAAAATTATTTATTTATTTAATTATATAATTAAAGGATTTGGCATTTTTAAAATTTATTTTATGCAGTTTTGATAAAAACCCGATTAGTGCACTGCTAATCGCGATTAAGCCAAATCCGCATTTTTACAGTTTCCATGGTTAGTGCACCATGACATGTTTCATTTTGTTACATGTTTCATTCCATTTGGGCTATATATTATGGTTTATTGGTGGAGAAAAAAGAAAAAAGAAAAAAGAAAAAGGAAAAGTCAAAGGGAGACATAATGAGTGGGTTAGGTATACTTGGAGAGAGAGAGAGAAGGTGTGAGTATGTGAGAGAGAGGGAGGGGGCTGCTGCCACTTTGAATCCCCCATATTTTTATTTCATATCCCTCTTCATCTCCTCAACCCCACAACCATCCCCTTCCATCCCTAGATCCATCTCCTAACAATCCCCAAAACCCTACACACCCTTCACAAAAATTAATCCCCTCTTCAACCTCTACACATGGGACCAAGAAAATTCAGATTTTGATGACCTTAGGGATTCATGGGTGCTTTATGAGGTAATACCTTCACCAATTGGGTAGTTTTTCATTTACTTTAGTATTCTTATGTGTTTAGATGTGAACTTGTGAAGACTAGTGAGACTTTGGGAAACCCTAGTGAAAGTTTGAGTGTTGTTTGAAATTGGTGATGTGTTGTGGCTGTTAACTAGACTTGGGTGCTGTTTAATGACCTGGACCAGAGCTTAGAAACCCAAAAACACGGATTTAGAAACCCTGACATCGGATAAATGTGTGATTTTAGAGGGTATTTTGGAATCTGAAGCAACCCGGGGACACTAGAAATAATTTTGTGAGCACAGTGACCCATGCAGGCACCCAGGAAGCTACCACAGAGACCCGAGACTCCAACTCCACCAAATGGCCGCAGATTTAATCATTCTGGCTGTAATTTGTGGCCAGAGCAGGGAAATAGGGTCCCATATTTGGTCCATGGCTCCTTTTGCACTAAAATAGACCCCTCCTATATGCAGAATTGGCTAATTGTCTCCTGGGGAAAATCTGGGGAGCATTTTGGTGTGTTTTAGGCTATATTTTCCGTATTTTGAAATGCAATTTCTTGACATTTAGATTTGTATTTGGTTGTTGGATGTTTGTACATCGACAACAGGGGTTATTTGATTGTTTTTGCAAGTGTAGGCCATAGGTTCTAACCTATGAGCGCACCGTGCACCGTATCGGTTTTCCGAATTCGATTTTAATATGTATTGTGATTGTTTATTATTGTAGGTACCCTCGCATGGATTCCGAGGCGAAGGAGCGCGGCGTCATCGATTTCGGCGAGCGAAGACCAGGTGAGTGGATCTATATCCACAGGGGAAGTCGGGTGGATGGCGTATAGCACCCCCGCAATGTATTGATGGAAAACTGATTATAGAATATGGTTTGGAAACCTAGATTAGAAAACTAGGGTTAGAATGAAGATACCTATGAAACCATATTAGAAACTAGAGGATAGTTAGAAGTGATATGTTACGACTATCATAGGATGATGTTTAGCGATATTGCCGTTAGGGCACTGTAGGACTAGATCGTCGATGTGGATACGTCATCCGAACCATACCTTTTTCTAAACCGAAGAATCGTATTTATCTTTTAAATATATACCTTGAGGGATGTTACGGATTTTCAAATGATATCTTTTCCTTAAAACACCGTAACCCCTATTTTCAAAACTACGATTCGCTTCTTTTAAAATTTTCTTGCATGGTTCGGGTGTGTATGTTAGATTATATACTTATACTTAGTAGAAATAGAATGTTTATGTGAATTCGATTCGATGTGTGATATAAATGCGATGAAAGAATATAAGACGGATATGATGATATGTTGGTAAACGGATGCGAGTCGATCGAGATGATTTATACCCTGCCGGTCCCCTGATATGAGATTATTGCGGATGTGAACCGGGACATAGGTACATAAATATGTATTATATATAGAATGTTGTGGATCATGGATGATAGGCCGTACGTGATTTCAGGCCGTACCCTCATTTGTCGAATAGGATGATATGAACCCTATTAGCTTAATGCCGCTGTACGATGATTTTCCGTACGTGATGAGTTTGACTTGATGATTGATCCTTACCCTTGACTAGAGGTTGCCGTACGATGGATCATACCGTACGCGATGTTGTTAGGCTGGATGTCGATTGATAGATTCCCCGACTCGGTCATATTAGACACGCATACCCGTCAGCATTTGCATATGATTTACCTTATGCTGCATTCATATTATTTCCATTGCATTGCTTAAACCTGTGCTAGTACACTTGCACCATTATCGATGATGCGTATGTTAAACGTACACAGATTTGCCGGCTCACACACTTCATCATCGATAATTGCCATGTCACTACACAGCAGGATTGCTGCATCATGATATGATTCTTCGCATAACATGCTTACATATACATTGATATATCTATACTTGCGGATATACCCATTTGTATATCCATATTGGTGCACACATATATTGATACATCTATGCTTGCGGATATACCCATTTGTATATCCATATTGGTGCACATATACATTGATACATCTATACTTGCGGATATACCCATTTGTATATCCATATTGGTGCACATATACATTGATACATCTATACTTGCAGATATACCCATTTGTATATCCATATTGGTGCACATATACATTGATATATCCATATTTGCGCACATATACATTGTACATCCATATTGGTGCACACATACATTGGTATATCTATACTTGCGCATATACATATTGCACCTACATAGATAACTGGTTTTAATTGGAAATTAGGAACCACATGTTATATTTTAAAAACTGAAATCATTTAAAAGAGCGGTTTTCCCTTAATATGTCATATCACTGTTCCATGTTGCATGATATTGTTAGTTATATGTATGCCCTAGAGGCCATTACTGTACATTGGATGTATATTGTAGTGGATGCTGGGACATATATAGGTAGGACTTTCTTGCTCGACATGATAGTACGCTATCTGGTTGCTCTTTATCTTAACATGTATACTTTCTGTCTCTCTGATTACATGTTGATAAAGCCTTTAGGATGTGTACTCGACTTCCAGGACTATGATGCAGATCATACTAGTGGGGCCTGGATAGTCCATGAGTATATCCTTCAATGTTCCTAGTCGTGGGAATATCGAGACGGGGCATCGATATTCCAGAGTAGACTAGCGTATATCTTCTCGACCCATGTGATGGGCGATGGATGATCCCATATCCATTGGTGTTTGACATCGGAGATGGTATGCGGGTGCTCAGTGGAGACTGGGTACACTGAACGGACTCGCCGAGAACTCCCAAATGGTATTATACCTCACGTCAGATGGCAGTTCTCTGGTGATACTGGTACAGCTTAGTCTGTTGACCCGAGATCATCATAGAGTCTTGTGTGTCTCCCACTGTGCTTTGATTTCCACCCTACCACGGCTCTACTGAGTCGTGCAAACAGGTGGTTTTTGGGTACATTCCCGATTCACATGGAGGCAATGAGCGATAGGAGGGGATTCGTCTCTCCCGGTATTGGGGGTTGATGTTGTGCTATGCTCGACTGGCCATAACAGGAAATCCCTGGCCAGGGTTGCAGTGATATACTGGTAAGAGTTATCAGTAGTTTCACGAATGTTATGGACCTCAAGTCGGCATGACTTATCGAGCTACTGGGGTCTGACGTTTACCACCCCTAGGCGAGATATGCGACATATCAGACGAACAGACCGGACTGTATGGTAAGTGTTACTGGTTGGATTCACAGGAGTGTGAGCGGGCTTGCTCGTCGATCTTCTGATCGCTCAATACCCAGGTGGCCGTTACGTTTAGCAGACCGCTTGCGGCTTGTGGGTGTTTGATATGATCATCATCTGCTACCGGCGTATTGACGAGTCTTTAGAGTCCTACACAGAGGTTTCCTGGCTCAAGCGAAACGAAATAGGAGCGCATATGAGATATGTGCGGGAACGAGAGTAATGCGTGTATGTGTTACCGTATTTCATTCTCGCGATAAATGTGTCGAATGGTTGTATGCGATATAACCTAGTTATCGAATCAAGGATTGATTCGATAAGCCGATACATTGGATACTAGCCGGTTATATGCGATATGACCGGATCATTGAATCAAGTGTTGATTTAATGATTTAATGTATAATTATATATTTGATATATTACTTTGCATTAACTAGTATTGGTTCACTTTAAATGGATTTACTCACTTGGTTTGTGCACATTGTATATGTGATATATTTTGTGCACATGATTGTATCATGTTTGATGATACATGCAAGCTAGGGTTAGTGTAAAGAATTAGACCATGGTTAAGTTTATGATTAGGGTTTTCTTTTTATTTACTTATTCATTTATTTATTCTTTTTGTTTATTTTGGAAAAAGAAAATGATAAAGAATATAGAATGGTGGCTTGATTTGTTTGTAGTTGAAGTTTCTTGAAACTTTGACTAAGTCACCATTCTTGTCTCATCCTTAACCCTAACCATTCAAGTTAACCATGGTCCATTCTCTACAACTAACCAAGGGTTAGTAAATGATAAGTATTGATTTATTTATCATTTACAAAAACACTTATCATATTCTTTATCATCTTCTTCTTCATCTTCAACTTGAAGAAAGCTTGCACCATCAATGGCAACTAGCCAAAATGAGTGAGAAATCCAAATCTAAAGTCTACCCATTTCCTATTTCTTCATCCTCTACCTCTTGCCAAGTTGTATAGGGTGTTTCCTTCACAAGTTTTCAAGGCTTGGTGAAGTTGGAGCTTGTTCTTGTGATGCTTCGACGTAGATCATCTTCGGCACGTTGTCGACGATCTAGCCCGCCTTTTTCTCCGATGAAACCACCGTGAGTGTCATGGTTCAATTTGGACAGTGGAGAGGACTTCATCATGGAGCGTAGGAGGTGGAGGACCGGATCTACAAAGCTTGTAGCCCCTTCCCTTTAGCTATATTTCCGTTTACTTGCTTGTATCGCCTATATATCTAGTTAACGATCCGTATTAGGGTTTGTAGGCACCCGTAAAATTTGATTTGTGCATGTTTGATCGCTTGTGAGACTCCATTAGAGTGCCTAGAAACCCTACAGTGGTATCAGAGCCTAGCTAGAGCCTTAGGCGATGCGTAGACGGAGTTAGAAGTCCGATCGACCCGAAACCCCGATTTTAACATGCTCTCTGGACATTTTTGAAAAACTGGATTTTTTCCAGATTAAAAATATTCAGAAACCTCAGTGCAATATTATAAGAATTACTGTTTAAATCGGGGGCCCTGAATCGTTTATAGTGCGGCGGAACCGCCGCATATGCATGCCTAATGCGGCGGTTCCGCGGCAAGTTAGTCTCCTCTGGCATATTTTTCTGCACAGTAATTCTTATAGTTTATTGTTGGTGTTTTTGGGAATTTTTAATAATTTATTCATGAGTTGAATTTTCTGGGGTGTATTGGGACTCGATGAATCGATCGGATTATTTAACTTTGTCTATGTGGTTTTCCGGGTAATGTTTGAATATGTTAAAAGGTTCGACCGGATATAAATACCCAACTTTTCCCCTGTCGGAAAATTTCCAAGTGTTGGATTTTTCCGTGGTTTAAAGACGTTCTAAGTAGTGCAAGTAACGCGATGGACCCTCTAGAAGACAACAAACCTTAACTCGATTATGTGACCGTCTTGAACTGCCCTTTGAACCGCCCTTTGAACCTTCGGGTTTGGGGCAGTACGGCGTGCCACATGTGAGGCGTTGGCTTGACCCTTCTACGGCTGGACCGTTGGTACTGAGGCACGAACTGAATGTTGTTAGACTTATTTCATGTGTTGAGCTGTTTCGGGAAAACTTGGGTGTTCGAATGTTCAATCGGAAAGTTTAACATTTTCTGTTTATCCGGAATGTGATACAACAATTGGAATTCACAAAAGTTATGTGATAACGGAATGAATATTATAAACGTAGCAGTTTAGTCTCACTTGATCGGTTGCCACGGAATTTTGATGTGATCAAAAGTCCGTCGCAATCACGTAGCGTACGCGGATACTCGCCGGGTAAACTTAATAGACAGCCTCACTCCATAGCCCCGACCAAGTGAGTGTAGGAGAACCCCGTCGCCGAAAGCATCCGTTCGGGTGCTCGCGGTAGCGGTGTTCCGCCTTGGTGCACTTCGTCGACGGTTTCGGGGGTGCGGCCGTCTACTAAAGTTTGCGACGAGCATTCGATCAGAATGTCGGGAATCCTGTTGAATTGCCCGACTTGATATTGAAAAGAGTTTTCGATAATGAGACTAAAATGCGGGGTTTATAATTGTTAGGCATGCGATGTCTAGGTATTTCATTTGGTCAGGCATGCGATGTCTGAGGAGGTTGCGGATTCCAACTGTTGTAGTTTTACACTTTCTTTTCTGTGACCGTAAGTGTAATATGTGATATCGCCGGTTTCGTTGCTATATGTCAACGGCAATTGGGATGCGCATATTTACTTACGTTGATGACATGTGATGTTATGTGTTGCTGGATATGTTATATTGGATCGTCGTGTTTGAATAGCCGGGGGGTTTTATGTGAGATGAGTGTTTTTCATTTTCATTCATGTAAAAACTTGTATGTAATATTCTTTTATTGGGGCACTTCCAGGTTGCGGAAGTTGTCACCGTTGATGTATATTATTTACTTTTCCGCATTAGGATAGACCCAAGGAGGGGAGCACAAGTAACCGGGTTCTGGGGTCCAGTGGGAGACCAACTCGAGGAGTCGAGTCCGGGTCTCCTAACCCTAGAATTGGTAGGGTTGCTTGCCGCTCTCGTAGGGGTCTAGGGGTGTGGGCTTGGCTATTCATCACGACCGTGGAATCCGTGTTTTATACTGGCTCGTATTGAAAACACGGACGTCCTAGTATATCCAATATTTCATATGATTCTTTCTGCTGCGTTATCTGTGATGTGATCATGCGATGTTCTGTGCTCTGTTCAGATAGATGTAGTATATAGTATATTTGATATATTATATAGACGTTGCTTATGTTTTACACCCGCGCTAGCCCTGCCTCGCTCTGCCGTTAGTTACCTAACCTAACGGTGCAGACGGGACATCGAGGAGAATGCGGATGGCATAAGCGTACGTTATATTTATCTGTGATGATTAGGTGGACTTAAATGATGGGATATTCATTAATGAGATTAATGAAAGAAAATAAACCTAATTGATGTTGTGGAATCGAATTTTAAAATAAAAACGGGTAGCTACAGTTCTTGCTTTGCATCGCGGTGTTCATTGTAGAACATCCTGCACCTTATTCGATGAGGAAAGGACCGAGATCCCTTCACCGGGAGTGACTCCTTTAGCAATAACTGGAAGATGCTACAACCCTCGGTTTGTCTTTTGACCGCTTCTATAGTTTCTGCTTTGCACAGTGATATATATGATATATCCCGCACCTCATTCGACGAGGAAAGGGCCGACGATCCCTTCACCGGGAGTGACCCCTTTAGCAAAACTAGAAAAGCCTCAAAAACATTCCATTTAAAAACCATTTGATTCCACAAAGAGATCAAGTTCAAAGCGTTAAAGGTTTTCATAAAAACCATTCGCAACCCTCCGTCATTTTAGGAAGTAGAGTACTTAGTATTCGTGCTGTGTTTGTTGACCATAGTCAAGGCACAGTGTACGGTAGCTAAGTGATGTCTTCCTACACCGCATATGATGCGATTAGTTAGGACAGTCGCGTGACTTTGTTGACCTTAGTTAAGGGTCATGTGGGTGGGTCTAATTAATCACGAAATGACGGGTAAAACTTGACTAGTACTTATGATTTGTTGACCATAATTAAGGTCATAGGTGCTAGGGGTAAAAACCTTTATCGGGAGTTTCAAGTGTTGAAATTTGCAATGAGATTGCATACCTTCTATATGATAGTTGGATCCCGATACCCACTGCGAGTAATTGTTACTCCTGGGAGAGTTTTGCACTTTGCAATTAGCCGATCAAGTAGGTGTCTAGAAAGGTGTCAACGGGGTTACGCCTCTGGGAAAACGAGGTTTACTGTAATTAGGTCCGTGCGAAAGCACGGGGAACCTCCCTCAAAGTACCGACACTGGCCTGGCTGAAAGATTGGCGAACTTGTAGAGTGTAATTAATCCCGGCTAGTCTTTCCTTTTAAGGTTTGAAGGAAGATTCGATAAAAACAGTGGGAGCCATCCTGATTAGATAAAATATATAACCAATCTAATCTTGCAAGAGCGCACGCAGAGTGTTTTCTTCTCTCTCTCTCCTGGTAGCGACCATATCACGCCTTAATCAAGATAATAAAATGGATGAATTGATCGAACCCGCTTGTTATACTGAGCTGGGGAACGTTGGTCCCGCTCCAACTTATAGTTGTTATAAGACAGAGCAGGAATTAGGGGAATACCAGAATTCCCGTGCCGCCCAAACGAAAAGAGTGCATGCTGATGCATCATCTTCGGGTGTGTTCATTACAAAGAACTGTTTCTCAGTATCCTCTGCATCCTGGGTATATGATACCGGATTAGGATTCCATATATGTAATCTGTTACATAGGGCTACAAAAGGGTAGAAAACTGAGAACGGGTGATAAGTTTCATGAGACAGAAAACGGGGCAAGTGTTGCAGCCAAGTCTGTTGGTCACTGTCACCCTGTATTACCAATACATTGATTCTGAACAAATGCTATTAGATACCGAACCTGATATACAAAATCATATCAGTCTCTTTATTAGTAAAGAAATGATAAAATTTTGTATTGATGGATAATATTTTGAACATTTCCTATATCAAAAGTTGATCGGTTCAGGCACGTTATCTAAAAGCATTGATGTTCTAAATCAAACTACAGTTCCTAGTATACGGAACACACATAAGAGGAAGAGTTCAGAAATGAACGAATCCTACTTGAGGCATTGTAGACTAGGTCATATCAATGCGACCCGACTAGCTGAAGTTACATGTAGATGCATATTTAAATCAGTTTGAATTTACATCTTGTGAAACTTGCCAGTCATGTCACAAAGATATAATGACACCAGCTCTGTTTACTGGAAACTGAGAAAGAGTTAGTAAACTCTTGGGACTGATGCATGATGATGTATGTAAGGTCTCCTGTCTACACATGCCAGGACTGGTCTTTATACTTCATTATATTCTTTGATAATCTCTCAAGATTCAGTCATATATTCCTGTTGAAATATAAGTCCGAACCTTTTGAGGTATTCACAGAATATAAGTAGGAAGTAGAGAACCAAAATACGGGTATAAGTATTATGTCCTATGATAAGATCAGGGAGGAGAATACTTGTGCATGGCATTCCTGGACCATTCTAAAGGAAAATAAGATTCTCTCTCAGTATTACTCCTCTGAATACACCACAGCACAACGGTGTATCGGGACGGAGCAATCACACAATATTAGATATCGTGTGCTCTATGATGAGTATTACTGAGTTACCTATTTCCTTTTGGATGTTATGCGCTTGAGAAGCTGCATACCTATTGAATTAGGTTTGAATCAAATCACTGCCTACCACTTCATATGTGATATGGAAAGGGAAGAGCCCATATCTTAAGTTAGTTAAGATTTGGGATTGTCCGGCCTATGTCTGAAAGCAAAATCCGGATAAACTCGAGGCAAGGTCTGTAATGTAGAACTGGAAATGTTCCAGCTATACAAACTGCAGCTGATGATTTGACAGAACCAAAGGATTCTATAGTCCCCGACGAACCTCAGCCTCTCCGTCGATCTGGTAGGGTTCCTCGCCTGCCTGAGAGATACCTCGGTTTCTCGATGACAGTGGGAGCGAGGATTGCATCATGAGATGATGACCCAACCAGTTTCGAGCAGGCAATCGAGAGTAGGGACTCTGTAAGAATGGCTGGATGCTTAGTGATCTGAGATGGAATCCTTATACACCAACAAAGTATGGACTTTGGTTGCTATAACTGAAGGGTTAAATCCCCATCAGGAGCAAGTATATCTTGAGAAGATTGCTTGGTGTACATGGAAAAGTTGAGACTTTCAAAGCTAGAGTTGTTAAAGGTTTTCGTCATCAACCAGGCACGGGTAATGATGAAACCTTTTCCAGGGACTATGTTTAAATCCATCCAGATCCTACTTGCCACGGCTACATACCACGAATACGATATCTGGTGGTTGGGGGCCATGACTACTTTTCTAAATATTGATTTAGAAGAGAACGTCTATAAGAACACAGCCAGAGGGCCTCGTAGACAGTGGGAGCAGCGGAAACGTGTGCAAGATGCTTTATAGGATATAGCAGGCATCGCGGAGTTGGAACATCTGTTTTGATGGATTAGTCAAAGAAGTTGACATCATCAAAATGGTAGATGAACCTTGTATAAACAAAAAGGTAGTAGGGAGTATGGTGACGATCCTCGTAGAGTACGTGGATGACATACTCTTGTTAGGGAAGGAGTTTCCTATGCTACGCTCGATCAATCTCCGCTTATCACAATGATTTTCCATATAGGATCAAAGTGATACCTACTAAATCCTAAGCTTTGAATCTATGAGATAGATCTAATTGGATGTTAGGATACTCACTAGTTGTAGTGAGATGGTATCAATCGATCCTGGGGAGAATCACTGGAAGGGTTCCAAAGTGATAAAGACGACTGAATGTCAGTCACAGGCATTGTCTTTACCCTCAGTAAAGGGACGGTATGTTGGAAGAGTTCCAAGCTAGATACCGTGGCAAACTAGACGATAAAGGCTGGTAACATCGCTATTAAAGATACTGCCAAAGGGGCAGTTTGGGTGTATATTGGTTCATAGGATGAACTAGGTTCCTACCATTGTGTGACAGTGGAACTGTGGCTTTGGCCCTGGAACCCTGGTCCCATCAGTGACCCAGACATATTCTGAGGCAGCATCACCTGATCATGGAGATAGTTGATCTCCAGGGTGATCGAGATTAGGAGAGTAGACTCAGAGGACAACACGGCGGATCCACTCACGAAGGCCTTTTCCCAAAGAGAGACTTTATGGGATGGTTGAGTATTAGATACTACAACCAATGCTACAGATGGCCCTAGTGCAAGTGGGAGATTGTTAGTTATATGTATGCCCTAGAGGCCATTACTGTACATTGGATGTATATTGTAGTGGATGCTGGGACATATATAGGTAGGACTTTCTTGCTCGACATGATAGTACGCTATCTGGTTGCTCTTTATCTTAACATGTATACTTTCTGTCTCTCTGATTACATGTTGATAAAGCCCTTAGGATGTGTACTCGACTTCCAGGACTATGATGCAGATCATACTAGTGGGGCCTGGATAGTCCATGAGTACATCCTTCAATGTTCCTAGTCGTGGGAATATCGAGACGGGGCATCGATATTCCAGAGTAGACTAGCGTATATCTTCTCGACCCATGTGATGGGCGATGGATGATCCCATATCCATTGGTGTTTGACATCGGAGATGGTATGCGGGTGCTCAGTGGAGACTGGGTACACTGAACGGACTCGCCGAGAATTCCCAGATGGTATTATACCTCACGTCAGATGGCAGTTCTCTGGTGACACTGGTACAGCTTAGTCTGTTGACCCGAGATCGTCATAGAGTCTTGTGTGTCTCCCACTGTGCTTTGATTTCCACCCTACCACGGCTCTACTGAGTCGTGCAAACAGGTGGTTTTTGGGTACAGTCCCGATTCACATGGAGGCAATGAGCGATAGGAGGGGATTCGTCTCTCCCGGTATTGGGGGTTGATGTTGTGCTATGCTCGACTGGCCATAACAGGAAATCCCTGGCCAGGGTTGCAGTGATATACTGGTAAGAGTTATCAGTAGTTTCACGAATGTTATGGACCTCAAGTCGGCATGACTTATCGAGCTACTGGGGTCTGACGTTTACCACCCCTAGGCAAGATATGCGACATATCAGACGAACAGACCGGACTGTACGGTAAGTGTTACTGGTTGGATTCACAGGAGTGTGAGCGGGCTTGCTCGTCGATCTTCTGATCGCTCAATACCCGGATGGCCGTTACGTTTAGCAGACCGCTTGCGGCTTGTGGGTGTTTGATATGATCATCATCTGCTACCGGCGTATTGACGAGTCTTTAGAGTCCTACACAGAGGTTTCCTGGCTCAAGCGAAACGAAATAGGAGCGCATATGAGATATGTGCGGGACCGAGAGTAATGCGTGTATGTGTTACCGTATTTCATTCTCGCGATAAATGTGTCGAATGGTTGTATGCGATATAACCTAGTTATCGAATCAAGGATTGATTCGATAAGCCGATATATTGGATACTAGCCGGTTATATGCGATATGACCGGATCATTGAATCAAGTGTTGATTTAATGATTTAATGTATAATTATATATTTGATATATTACTTTGCATTAACTAGTATTGGTTCACTTTAAATGGATTTACTCACTTGGTTTGTGCACATTGTATATGTGATATATTTTGTGCACATGATTGTATCATGTTTGATGATACATGCAAGCTAGGGTTAGTGTAAAGAATTAGACCATGGTTAAGTTTATGATTAGGGTTTTCTTTTTATTTACTTATTCATTTATTTATTCTTTTTGTTTATTTTGGAAAAAGAAAATGATAAAGAATATAGAATGGTGGCTTGATTTGTTTGTAGTTGAAGTTTCTTGAAACTTTGACTAAGTCACCATTCTTGTCTCATCCTTAACCCTAACCATTCAAGTTAACCATGGTCCATTCTCTACAACTAACCAAGGGTTAGTAAATGATAAGTATTGATTTATTTATCATTTACAAAAACACTTATCATATTCTTTATCATCTTCTTCTTCATCTTCAACTTGAAGAAAGCTTGCACCATCAATGGCAACTAGCCAAAATGAGTGAGAAATCCAAATCTAAAGTCTACCCACTTCCTATTTCTTCATCCTCTACCTCTTGCCAAGTTGTATAGGGTGTTTCCTTCACAAGTTTTCAAGGCTTGGTGAAGTTGGAGCTTGTTCTTGTGATGCTTCGACGTAGATCATCTTCGGTACGTTATCGACGACCTAGCCCGCCTTTTTCTCCGATGAAACCACCGTGAGAGTCATGGTTCGATTTGGACAGCGGAGATGACTTCATCACGGAGCGTAGGAGGTGGAGGACCGGATCTACAAAGGTTGTAGCCCCTTCCCTTTAGCTATATTTCCGTTTACTTGCTTGCATCGCCTATATATCTAGTTAACGATCCGTATTAGGGTTTGTAGGCACCCGTAAAATTTGATTTGTGCATGTTTGATCGCTTGTGAAACTCCATTAGAGTGCCTAGAAACCCTACAGATATATTGATATACTTACATTTCTGTTATATGTCGCATGCATCTTGCTCTATGATTTTTACGCATTGAGATATGCTGTTTTCATGAGATTTCTGGATTTGAGAACCGTGGATATTTTAAAAGAGGTTATGTGTTGTTTTAAAAACCCGGTTTCTCTTGATATGATATTTCAGTGCATCCACCATGTGTTTTCTCGGTTCTGAGAGCGACATGTGAAACCTGATTCGAGGAGGCGGATGAGGCCGATTGCGGGTACATGGTGGACCCGGTATGGTACTCCGGGGCGAGAACGGATCGCTGTGCAGTAAACGGTGAGCCTGGCAGAGGGACTACTACCTACGGGTGATAGTATTTGGGCTCGGCGGATATCCAGAGAATACCGTCCGGAGTCGATAGATGATATGGGCCGATCCGTACTGACGGAGCCCGTGGGCCGATCCGGACTGACGGAGGCCGATATATGAGGATTTACGTGCCGATGCTGGGCACTATTTTCATGATGTTTTCGAGTGTCGATGCTAGGTATTCAGTTTCCTTGATTTTGATGTGTTGGGAGGGACACCGTTGATATACATCCTCATACTTTCATGCACACTCTTTTATGATATTTACGTGCATACAGACATTGATTATATGGGTGGACGGGATCCACATGCATACATACCTTGATTATGGTTAGACGAGATCCATATACATGCATTGATTATTACTGTTGGTTGTTATCCGCATGCATATAGGTATTGACTACCTTGTTGGCACATACAGACCCGGTCACCCTAGATATCATAGTATTACCTTTATGATATAGTTGACCTAGGAGTCGTTGTTTATTCGATTTCTATCTGTTGATATTTTTCTACTCACGAGTTGGCAATTCACCCCCGTTGTGCCACAGTTCTTGTAGGTTGACCGCTTGGATCGGTAGCGGCTTCGCTGGCACACAGTTGCATTCGTGTGTTTTGCATTGGTAGGTGGGATATTTGTTTCATTCTCACTCTTGTTTCTACATTTCACTTTGTATCTAGTTAACTCCATCAATCAAAACTTGTAAATTGTATAAGTAATGAGACTTCGTGGGATTGTGGTTGCGAGACTTAGAGCGAGGGGTTTTCCGCTACTTATGATTTATATGTCTTGCTTTTCTTTTATTCTTTTGTGGTGAACTTCGCCGTTGGGCGTCATATACTTATTTTTATTATCTTGCGTGGTTGTGATCCGCCGGTTGGCGAAGAGCTAGCTCCCGCTTGGGGATGCCTTTCTCATTATTATGTATTTGTGGTTTTGGATCAAAATATACAAAGGAGGTGTTGCCAAAATTTTTAAAAGACGAAACAGGTTTTCAAACTAGTAAACTTTACTTGCATTATTCATGTTCCTTTTCTATGCATTAAGAAAACTTGATTTTATTATACCTTTATTTCAAAACTTCACCTTCTTAATTTTTCTTAAAAGGTTTAGATTTCTGGGTTTCAACTTACTTGAATTCCGTTACGCCTTTAGACGTTGCGTGATTCAAGTGCTGGTTACGAGCTAATATTTCGGGTCGTGACAATAGTTTTGATATATTTTCAAAATAAACCTCAAGTATTTATTTATCGTCTTTAGGGTTTTCATAGTTGTAATTTTTATAAAATGAAATATTCTAGTGGATATAAGCCTAAATTGAATAGTATATAGTATTTTTTTGTAATTTGACTTGTATTGAATGTGATGGTATTTTCATGAACTTTTGTGATTCTTTTCTTTTGATGAGAAAACATGGAATATATTATATATTCAAAATAGATATTTTGATAATATTTATATATATAATTATTAAAACTAGAATTTATTTATTAATAGAAATCACGTTTTCTTAGAAATTGTAATAAAAATTCCATCGAGATCGTATGCTACGTGAGGAGGTCTGCATCTCGCTCTACTAGTCCTGAGGACGTGCGATAACCCACACCATCCCGATCGGGTTCCCAAAAATGGGTTGTAGAGGCTTATTTGCAAGGAATTAATTAAAACAATTTAAAGAATACGAGTTTTGATAGTTTGAGGTATTTTAATGTAAATTGTATTTTTTCCCACAAAAATTTGTTACAAAAGCCATCGTACTATATCAAGATGAGTGTTGTGATGAGGCAGGTCATTATCTCGTGAGCTTTCTAAATGTAATATGAGCAAAATGATAAAGTGATGTTGTATGTAAACTTGATGGTATTTTACCGTAAAAATGAAATAAAACTTGCAATAATTATTATTTAGAATTGAAACTTATTATAAATGTTGTTTTATGTTTATTAAACAATATAAGAAGGGATGGTAAATTTTTTGTTTAATAAAAGTTGAAGAAATGAGAATCGGAAGTCGGAATAACTCCGCTTCCGACGAGTTTTGAGAAAAGAGTGTTTTAGATTAGAAATGTAGGAGGGAAGAGGGGACTTACTGATTGATTATAGAGGGGGGAGGTAGAGAAATATTTCGAAGGCGTCATGGAGTCGCGTCGTCGCCGGATTTGTCCCGAAATGTCGCCGGAACTTTGACCTTGGCTAACTCCACTTGTACAACTTTTTGGACTTGGAAAATTTAGAGAGTTTTGGCAAAAGAATTTTGAATGAGGAGGGCTATGGTGTAGGGTGATATTTATAGGAGAAATTAGGGTTTAGTGAGTGAAGAGGGAATTAAAATATGTATTAAAATGGATTAAAGAGGTGAATTATCACTCAATGGATAAATGCAGGGAAATCAGACAGCATGGAGTTAGTGGGGGAGGCCAAGGGGTGCTAGGGTGAAAAATTTGAAGCATTTGGGACGGGGGGGCCTACGGCGCCGGCCTAGAGAAGAATCTCGCCGGTTTAATGGTGTGGGTCTGGGCTTGGAATCATGCTACGTGTCGGGGTCTGTGTGTGCAACATTTTCCACATGTTTGTTTTTAGTGACTTTTCATTTTACGTGTTTTGTACGTGTAAACTTTTTGGCTTCCAAAAGTTTAAAAGAAAAAAACATTAAAAATATTATGTGGCTGAGGGGATTTAAACACAGGTGCTATGTCACAGTAGTACAAGACTTTATCAATAAGCTACAAGTTGTTTCTTATTGTTCAAAAGCAATTTAAATTTATAACTTGTGCTCAGGCTAAGATTTTCTTTTCTGTACTTTACAAAATTTTTTTTATAGAAGTTTTAGGGTTGTTACATTCTACCCTTCTTATATAAATTTCGTCCTCGAAATTTATAAAAGAAAAGTGTAACAGATTCATGAAAAGTTTGATGACAATGGTGGTGAAAGAAATACCGGTAGTGCCTGAAAAGTAACGAGATGATGCAGATGTTTGAAAAGATTGAAGGGAATTACCAGTGTTGGTCGATAGTCTCGGCTTCTATGGCCGCTAAAGTGAAAGCCTGACGCTGGGGTACATTCTTCCTTGCTGGAGGCACATTCCTCTGTCCTCGAGACATGTTCCTCATTGCCTGATGGAATTGGCGAGGAAGCTGTGCAGGAGGTCCACATGGAGGTAGAGCTGGGAGAGCAAGACGAGGTGCAGGAGCTTGGATAACTGGCCGCTGAGGATAAGTGATGTGAGTTGGAACCGAGTTGCGTCTATAAGGACATGTCCCAATACCATGAGTAGATGCGCCACAAACTAAGTACAAGCCGTTTGCGCGCCTGCAATCCTTCAACAGGTGTCCACCCCTTTTGCAGTAGTAGCAAAAGTCTGGACTTGAACGGATAAATGTTACTTCCGGTCTCCTGGGTACAAACGGTGGCCTGGAAGAGGCTCCTCCTGCTATCTGAGTGTTCGGTTATGCCAGCACCCTGGCCATCAATCCGTGGCCAAATGTGGAACAAAATTTTTATAAACTGGCGCTAACACAACCCGGTGCTACGGATCGACCATTAACCCTACACTAGCAAACTATATAGGAGTTTAGAAATTTATACCGAATGATCCGTGTCCTTCGGCCTTTAACTTTCATCCCAAGCTTCTAGAGGCCTCCTTGATCAAGTTTGATCTCCGGTCTCTGTAACGTTTCCAAAATAATAAAATATTATTTTTGGGAATTTTTATAATTTAATATTATTTTAATGAATATTTTAATATTCCGGTATAATTAAATACAAATAAATGGAAAAATTATGGAAAATTCTAAAATAGGGTATTTTATGGAATTATGCTATTTTTAAGTTTTTATGATCAGTCATATGCTAATTTAGTGCTAATGGCGATTAAAAATCGCTAATCGGATTTTTAGCATTTTTGTGCAAAAATGTGCCCATATCATTTTCCACACTTGTTACACTTGTTACATGTTTTGGGGATATGGTTGCTTAGGGTTTACCATGGTGGGAGAAGAAAAGGAAAAGAAAAGAAAAGAAAAGGTCTCATGATGAGAGAGAGAGACCAAGTCAACCCCCACTTTTTGAACCATACTCCCATCATTTCCTCACACCCATTTCTCTCTCCCCTCTCCTTGAGCTGCTGCTGATCCTGCTCCTCCCTCATCTCCCTCCCCTTCACTCCATAGATCCATCTCATTTCCCTCACCAAAACCCCATTCCCACTTCACAAAAAATGTTCCCGAGCTCACTAGCTACACATTGAACCTAGCAAGATTGGATTTGGAAGACTTTGAGCAACTCAAGAATTTTCTTGAGTTGCCAAAGGAGGTAATTTCTGCACCTATTAGAGTAGTATCTCATTTCTTGTGCATCAATTCTAGTTTTATATCGATATGGTGTCGTTTGGTGGTTTTGTGAAACATCAAGTTAGGGTTTAGGGTTTGATCTGAAATCAAAGTGAAATTGAGGCTTTTGGTGACCTTAGAACCCCTGGTGTGATGTTAAATTGGACAAAAACCTGAATTAGAAACCAGAATACGGATTTATGGAATCGATATCAGGGGAAAACTGTAATTCTGGAATTGTTTTTGGGAATCTGCTTTCACCCGAGACACCTAAAAATAAAATTGACTTGACAGAGATATGCAGGCAAATAGAAACCACCACACAAAACCCTAGCTCCCACCTCCTTTTCCAGGCCGCAGATAAACTCTTTCTGGCCGCAAATTGTGGCCAGAGCATGTTGGAAATGCCTTGTTTTTTGGTGCAGGGCCCTATCTCCAGTGAACTTGACCCCTGGCATGTTTAGATTTGTCTAATTTGACCTAGGGTGAAATCTGGAGCCTATTTCCTAAGTTGCTGTTTTGGATTTGTGTTTCCGTATTTCCGTATTGTGAATTCTTAGTTTGCGTACTCGACTACTTGGCGTTTATACAACGATATCGAGGATTGTTGATGGTTTTGGAAGCGTTGTCCATAGGTTCTAACCTATAGAACATAGCGTATCGTTTTGGGGTTTCGTATGCCGTTTTAGTTTTGAATTGGTTTTGATACGCATTTGCGATACGTTAATGTGTAGGTACCCCATGAAGACTTCGGGATGACAAGCAAAAGCGTGGTGACGTCGACGGATAAAGACGCAAGGTGAGTAGATTTATATCTACGGAAAGAAGTCGGGTGGATGGCGTATAGCACCCCCGCAGTCCGTGGTGATGTATACGAATACGTATACACACATATATTTATTATGTGTTGTTTAGAATTATTGATGGTAATAATGGAATTATTGATGATAAGGGTGTATTGATTTAGTATAGTGCGAAACCCTAGAGTAGTGGTTGCACCCACACATACACGCACACATATACTTTCATACATTCTTTCATTTATCTGTGCGCATTTGGAGGTATGTATATCTACACATGGGTATGGGACTATGTGTTCATATACGGGATTGAGGATGATACGTGGGATTGAGATGAGGTTTGATTGAGGCCGTGAGATTCGGCGATATGACAGAGTTCGTATTTGAGATGTGATATGATGGTAGTGATGCCTGTTATGTGATGAGATAATGTGATACTAACTCAGATTTAGGTGGTTTTCATACCCCTCCCGATTGACTGATTGTTGGGTTCGTAGTTCGCATAGTAGGCGTTAGACTAGACCCGAGTCATACCTATTTCAAACTAACGAATCGGGGATATTTTAAAGATAGGCAAAAGGGATTCTACGGATATTTTCAAACGACACATCTTTTCTTAAAACACCGTAGCCCTTATTTTACCAAAATCCCTGATTCGTCTTATTTCAAAAGGTAAGGCTGCATGATATATTTATTGAGATAGATTCTTTACTGTTGCATTGATTATTCGATTCCGCATACTCATGCTATTTACATTGCATTGCTTGTGTTTATTGATATATATTACAGTCATGCTGCTAGGACACCAGCACCATTATCGATGATGCGTATGTTCCACGTACACTTGTTTGTCGGCTCACACACTTCATCATCGATAATTGCCATGTCACTACACTGTAGTACTGTTGCATTCAGGATATGATTCTTGCATGATAGACTGATGTGCTTACATTTCTTTTACATGTCACATACGTCCTGCTTTCTGATTATACGCATTGAGAGTTGCTGTTTCCATGATATTTCTGGATTTTAGGAACCGTGGGTATTTCAAAAGAGAATATGTCATTGCTTTAAAACCTGGTTACCCTTGGTATGATATTTCAGTGCGTCCACCATGTGTTTTCTCGGTGCTGAGAGCGACATGTGAAACCCGATTCGAGGAGTGGATGAGCCGATTGCGGGTACATGGTGGACCCGGTATGGTTCCCCTCGGCAAGATGATCGAAGGATTTTGCCGATTGAGCCTGGAGGCGGGCGAGTACCTACCGGTGGTTGGTTGGACCTGGCGGTTATCCGGAGGATACCGGCCAGAGTCGATAGATGGATATGGGCGTACTGCTGGGGCCGAGGGCCAATTCCGCAGATGGAGCCCGATATATGATGATTTACGTGCTGATGCTGGGCCCAGTTTTCTTGATGTTTTCGAGTGTCGATGCTGGGCACTCCGGTTCTATGATTTTGACGTGTCGCGAGGGACACAGGTGGTTTATATCCTCATATTTCCATGCATATACTGATGATATTTACATGCATGATGGTTATTGTCATTGGGTGATGAGTGGATGGGATCCACGTACATGCAGATTGATTTCATTGATCATACCTCACATTTATGATATGCTATTACCTGAGGCACTGGCACGAGCACTTGGCACTACACTCATGTATAGAGATTACATTGCCAGTTTAGCATGCTTCAGACTTATTCATATTGAGGTTTATATATATATCTGATCGTATTGACCTAGGATGGGTCATGCATTTGATCTCTGCTTGTAGATATTTTCTATTCACGAGTTGGCAACTCACCCCCGTTGTGCCACAGTCCTTGCAGGTTTTTGCCGTACAGATTCCATAGTGGCATTTCTGGCACACTGCTTACATATGGGTGACTTGCTTGGGTAGGTGGGTTCTCTTGTATCAGAACCGCCATTATTCCTGTATTATTCATTGTATCTAGAAATTCAATCAACCAAAACTTGTATATTGTTTCAGACATAGAGACAGTGATGTATTATTTCGACCTTAGAGTCGCACTTGTAGTATTATGGTTTTCTGGCTGTTTTGAGTCTCTTTTTGGGTTTTGATCCTCGCCCTTTGGCGTTGTATATTATTATTGCTTGTGTGGCTGTGACCATCGATTGACGAAGAGCTAGCTCCCGCTTGGGGATGCCTTTTATCACTTCATATATATTATTCTTGTTGTACCCCGTTTGGGGCCAGTTTTTACAAAGGAAACTCTGCCGAAATTTTCAGAAAAGACTACACATTTTTAAAATGCATTTCGGCTTAGTTACTTGAAAACTTTGATTTGAAAAACATGATTTCTTTACTTCTTAAAACCAGTTTTCCTTATTTACCCCTTAAAATGGTTTTAGATTTCTGGGATTTTGGCTTACTTGGATCATATGGGGTCCTATAGACTTCATATGGTTCTAGGGCCCGTCACGTGCTCTTTCGGGTCGTGACAGAGTTGGTATCAAAGCGCTAGGTTGACCTTGGTTCGAGTCTAAGTTTGACTATGTGGAGCCTAGGGCGTTTATCTATATACGGAACTTAGGCTTGACCTTACGGAACTTAGACTTAGTCGAGGGGGTATTATACCCGAACTTTCGTCGCATAGGATGACCCTTGGTTGATGGAGTAGGTAGCTTGGGTAGAAGGACGCACCGTACGTATGTTCCGCGGCATACTTACGACACACCACTCCGCTTAAGAAACCTTAGGATGTACATTTCCTTGCACCGTATTATATTCCTTCCTATGATTTATCCTTATCGATACTGGTTATGGTTTTGCTGCCACGATTGAACGGGCAGAGTGAGCTACGGCTCGAGTTGCGTCAGCATGAGCTCGTCGTGGACGAGGACTGACCAGGGCGTGATTCCAGAGACATACGATTGCATATGGAGGCGTCGTCTTATTGTGTTTTCGCACCATGAGCGTTGGACTGATCGCTTTTACGAGATTTCTCGGATGTACCGATCGGTACCAGAGGATTGAGCCACTGATAGAGGCCAGCCAGGATGTTGGAGTTAGTGCCCTCAGGGTCAATTATTGGATCACAGGCACGTGATTGCAATGATTGATGGAGGACCTATCCCGATAGGACAGACTTACTCAAGATGATAGTATGCTATCTGGTTTATCATTATCATCGTGTACTGCTTTAGGTGACCTTACAGGTCACTATTGCACGTTGATAGAGCCCCTAGGATTCTTGCTTGACTACCAGCAGTATGAGGGCGATCATATACGTGGGAGCTGGGGTCTGTAAGCACATCCTTAAAAGGTCCCTAGTCGAGGGAGTTTCGAGACAGGGCATCGATTCTCCAGAGTAGACTAGTGTATACAGTCGAGACCTCGACGAGGGGCGGTGGCCGGTCTCATAAGCCACTGGTGTCAGTTGGTTCATCTAAGATGTATACAGGTGCTCATTTGGTTATGAGTACACCGGACAGGACTTGCCGGGAACATGCTAGTTGGTATTATACCTAGCGTCAGATAGCAGTTCCCTGGTGACATGTGTACAGGTTAGTTCATCGACCTGAGATCATCATTTGTCTCATGTGAGTTCCCACTGTGCTTTGATTACTACCCTACCACGCTCAAAGGAGACGTGCAAACAGGTTTTAGTTGGGTACAGTCCCGAGCCACATAGAGGCAGTGAGCGGATCTGCAGGGGTTCGTCTCTCCCGGTATTGGGGGTGAGGTCGCGCTGTGTCTAGGAGAGCCAGTACATGAAAGTCCTTGGCCAAGGCATGAGATTTACTGGTAGGTATTCCAGTAGTATCTCAGGGTGTTCTGGGTTACTCTCCGACACGACTTGTACCGCTTTTGGGGGTCTGACTTTTACCAACCCCCTAGGCCCGCCATGCGATGCTCATAGACGAACGGACCGGACTGTACGGATATTGTCACTGACACGCTCAGTAGGGTGTCAGGATGAGTTCGCTCATCGACGTCCCTTTTGGTCAATACCTGGTAGCCCGTCACGTATTGGCTAATACCTCTGACGTGCTAGTGGTTAAATTCACAGCCAAAGTATTGACGAGTCTTTAGAGTCCCCCACAGACCAGTTTCTCATGTTTCGGGCGAAACGCTGTAGAGGCCGTATGGAGATATGGCAGGGTTCGATCAGATACGTGCGGTATTGCATGGATCGTGATCGGACGGTTTTTTACTAGCGGGCTTTGGTTTAAGCCGGATCCTAGTATTAGACAGTGTAGATTTTGTCTCTTTGCATTTGTATTCAGTGGGAATACAAATGCGGGTATGTATATACAGTCGCGGGGTTTTCCTGTAATTTATTACGGGATTAGTTTTCTGAAGTTGCCAGTTTGTATTCCGTTTCAGCCAGTTTTTCTTTCTTCCATTCTTTGGTTGAATTTCCGATGGAGGGGGTTATTTGCAAGTTTGCAAATTTGTTATTGTGGAGGGGTTTCTTGTAAATGAGGTCTTCATGATGGTTCTTTTGAATCATGAGATTCCTTTTTAATCACTTCCTTGCATTTAATGTGATTAGGTTTTGATAGGTTTTTTGAAGTGAGATAATTTGATCTTATCTTCACATATTCTCTTGTTTCATGATTGGTTTTTCTCTCCACCATTTTCTTATGAGGCCGGCCACTTTGAGGGGTGAGAAGAGAGAGGTTTCATTTTAGTGAAGGAAAATGATTCATCACATTTCTAGCTTGCTACAAAATTCCTCATCACTCCAAAGTTCATTCATTCCTCCATCAAAGGCAACTTAAACCCTAAACGAGAAAAAATGTTCTACACTAGCCTACAGCACTTCTTGGGCACGTCGACTCGCCAGCTTCATGCCTGAGTTGCTTCGGTCCAGAGGTGGGAGCCCGTAAAAGAACCCGGCGATGTGGTTCCCGTTTCGACGAGGAGGCGACAACCGGAGATTCCGCGAGGAGATCGGAGTGGAGGCGAAGACCGAAGGACACGGATCGCTTGGTATAGAATTCTACCCCTTTCTCATGTTTGCTAGAGTTAGGTTAATGGCCTGATCCGGGTTTTTAGTGCGCGGTGGTGCCGGTTTCTAGTTTTTAGAAATGTTTCGTTTCCGCATTCCGGCGCGGATTGACGGCCGGGGCGCCGCCGTGCACTTATACTGGTATCAGAGCCACGCCATTAACTTAGTCTAACTTGCTCTAGTATGTTTAGAACTCGATCGAACAAAATCCCAAAAATCGTATTTTCAAATGCATAAGTTTCTGTCGAAATTTTTCTGGCTCCAAAATTTTTTCAGGTTGTTTCAGAATAACATGCAGGCTAATTTAAGAATTCTGTGAAAATATGGTAGCGTAACACTGTAGACAGACCGTGGAACCGCGGCCAAACCCACCTTGTGGCCGCAGTTCCGCTGCAGTACAGTGTCCTCACTGTACCATTTTTCCACAGAGCTCTTAATACATGGAAATAGGGGTTTTGGGATATTCTGTTTGGGCCTAAATTTTCTTTGAGTGCTACAGTAGTGCTTGGGGCCCACTTCGGTACATTTGATCGATCGAAAATTTTAAACATGTTAGTTCACAGTATTTACATTATATCTGCGGCCGTGAATGTCATTTGATCGGTAAATCCTGTCTAACTGCTATAGCTCTTTTAGACGGATTTGCGAACGTAACATTCACGTTGATGTTCTGTGTTGTGCTGTGATGTTGCGGATTGGTCGTTAGGGATAGCCTGGATGTAATGTTAGTACAGTTTTGTTTTATATGTACATTTGATATTGCGGGGCGAGCGTCCGACATGTGGACTGCCGTCACTGCCTGTTTGTATTATTGTTTTAGGGCACGACCGGGTCGAGGTCGATGTACCCGTTGTATGTATATTTTACTTTCTGTACTAGGATTACCCCGCGGAGGGGTGCACGGAGAGCTGGGTTCTAGAAGGCAACGGGTGGCATTGAGACGGAGGGGGCTTCACTCTAGAATTGGCGGGCTATTCGCCGCACTCGTAGGGGGTATAGGTTGACCCAGGAGGGGTGCCCAAGTTACCGGATTCCGTGATGTGCTGGGTGGTCTATTCACGTTGTTGAAGGGGGCTGCCTCGCTTCAGGTTTTGGCGGGTAACTTGCCGCACCCGTAGGGGTCTAGGATTTCATTGTACTGGCTATCCACACGACCAGGGGAACGTCGGGTTTCAGTAGAGGCTCTATGAAACCCGGGGATCCCAGATATCTGTATTGTTCTGTGATGCTGGTTACATTTCTGTGATGCTGCATTTTTTATCACGCCTTGAGCGAATATTATATATTGATATATATACTAGTAGATGTTGTATATGTTTTGCATCCGCGCTAATCCAGTCCCCGCTCTGTCGTTAGTTAAGTAACCTAACGGGTGATGACGGGACCCAGTGGCGAATGCGGATGGCATATACGTACATCATTATTTTCGTTCTTTATTGGTGTGATCAATTGATGGGACTGCGTTGATTCGGATCAATGCAAGCTAAACAAACCTTTTCTGATGTTGTTGGAACATTTTTCAAAAAAAGCTGTTATTGCAAGGACGTTCTCTTTTGTTTTGCGCAGTGGTATTCAGTTGGAATATCCTGCTCCTCAGTCGACGAGGCAAGGGCCGAGATCCCTTCACCGGGAGTGATCCCTTGGACAGAAGTTTGCGTCAGGGCAATAACTTCACCATAGCCGATTACTTTTGCTTTGCATCGTGGTATTCAGTTGGAATATCCTGCACCTCATTCTACGGGGAAAGAGCCGAGATCCCTTCACCGGGAGTGACCTTTTTAGCAAAGGTTTTCGTCACTATATTTTTATAAAGCTATCCAGTTCCTTCAACGATATCAAGTTCATTACGTTAAAGGTTTTCTCCAGAAACCATTCGTAGCCCTCCGTCGTTTCACATGGATGGTCAATAAGTATTCAAGCTATGTTTGTTGGCCAAAGTCAAGGCATAGTGATTGGTAGCTATTGGGTATTCATGTGCTGCATAGATAGATGAGTTGGTTTGGGACAGTCGTATAGCCTTGTTGGCCAAAGTCAAGGGCTTGTACGGGTGGGTTCAAATTAACCTGGAGAATGATGGGTAGAACTTGACATGTGACTTATGATTTGTTGGCCAAAGTCAAGGTCATAAGAGCATAGGGCAAAAATCACATCGGGAGTTTCAAATGAAACTGAAACTTTCCAGATATGCGCATACCTTCTGGAGTGTGATAACGTGAGCGGATTCCATCACGTTATCATGCGATGATAGTTGGATCCCGATTCCCACCGATGAGTTGGTTTACTCCGAGGGTGATCCCGACTAATTCTTCTTTCAGGTTTGGAGGAGAATTTGACGGTACAGTGGGAGGTTTCCTGATTAGATAAAGTGATAACCATTCTGATCTAGGTTAGAGTGCACGCTGAGTGTTTCTTTTCTCTCTCTCTTTGGCAGCGACCTTTGACCCGACCCTAGACTATGACTAAGTGACCAATATTAACCGAACCTTCTTTAACACTAGCTTTTGGATTGTCAGAGTTGCAAACCTCATTGCCACTCCTACTTTTACCCTTTTCTCCAGGACACCCCTCATTACTACGAACGTCCACTTCCATTGGACAAAACCATCATATGGTTATATACGAACTCGAAGGAATTTATTCGAGGATGGTTTCTGGTTCTGGAGAAAACGAATAGGACTATTCATTTGTCTTTTCCTTTTACCTTCTCTCATGTTGCGAGTACTCCTTGGTTTAGGAGATAGTACACCTATTACGCAAATTGGATAGTCTTCTTCCAAACCTTAGGCTGGTGCCGACCGGTAGGGAATGAAGAAAACCAATTAGCCTAACGATGGTGTACAGAATGTATTAAATAAAGACATATCAAGGGATTAGAAGGAGGGCAAAGTAAATTGCGACTTCTATTCACGACCAAACCAAGTATTTCATTACCACTCCCACTTCACCTTTGAATTTCTCCAGGACACTCCGTATCACTACGAAGATCCACAGTATATTGGATACTCCATCGTATGGTTATATACGAACTCGAAAGAAACTTATTCCAGTTCGGGGATGGATTCTGGTTCAGGAGAAATAGGAATAAGGTTTATTCAGGTGTCTTTTATCTTCACATTCTCTCGCATTGCGAGTGCTCCTAGGATTAGGACAGTACACCCATTACGCTTATTGGATAGTCTTCTTCCAAACCATAGGCTGGTGTTGAGCGGTAGGGAAGGAAGAAAACCATTTAGCCTAAGAGGGTGTACAGAAGGTAATGACTAAAGACATATAAAGGGATTTGGAGAGGTGGCAAAGATTTATACGGCTACAGTTGTGAATATGGATAATGGAAGAGGCATTACTAGGAATACCGGGATACCCCATCGAAACATTTTAATGTTTCAGTTTCACTGTGTACTGTTAAAAGAAAACTGATTTCCCAATTAGGCCCTTGCTCCAGGGTATGTATTTACCAGGTATGATTCTCACATCTGTATGGTTTTACAGATGATGAGTGGGAGTAAGTTATTGGGAATTAGGTGATCATCCTCATTATATCGGAATTCGTTGTAATTGGTGATATTTGAGGAGATCGCCTGGGTTGTTTGCCGGACGACAAATATTTGGTTTTGAATATCCGCTGTTGTGCACCAATTTCAAATTGATATATCTGTACGTCTATTTTCATAGAGTGAGATATACCTTTTGAAATTATGTCTATGACATTTACCTATATCAATGGATGGTTAGGTAAGGAGCATTGAACAGCGGTGTAATTCTTCTTAACCAGAAGTACAGTTTTCAACCTACGACACACAGTGAATGAGTCACTAGACTCAGGGGACTTATACAGAGTATTGTATGTTGTCCAGTGTCCATGAGGACATAGGGGTTGGTTCTCGTACTATATTCGGTTTACTTATGACTTCTCTAGTTTGACAGGTGTTTCGTAGAAACACAAGGTCCAAGTTTTGAGAAGTTATAGGTATAAGAGTAAAGTAGAGAATCAGGTATTGCAAGTATCGGGATTCTTTAAGGTGATCGAAGTTGTAGATACTTGTGTATGGTATTCAGTTGATAGTAATGATTAAGAGAACTTGCTTCTCTTTCAGGTTACACATAATTGGAAGCACTCCTAAGTTGAGTAACGCTGATTGGCCTCTCTCCATTTACTTGACATGCACTGGAGACAGCTGCATGATTTGAATCTGGTTCAATTAAATCAGTGCCTCTGTTTCTGTATTGGATATAGAACAGTTCATATTTTGACATTGTTAAGATACGGGGAGTTGTCCGGCTTATGCTTAAAACTAGACTGTGGATAACTCAAGACACGTTTCTGTAATGGCTGTTTGTGGGTTGACCCGGGCTATGACGAGGGTTGACTTTCTACCATCTGGAAGATCAATAGTGATATTGTTCTTGACTCGCCACAGTTTTAATAAAAATGGATTTTTTCAGAAAACAATAGTGGGAGTATGGTAGAACTGGAAATGATTCCAGAACCGCAAACGATTACTGAAGATTTGATAAAGAACCTAAAGATTCAATCTGGTTTGACATTCCATTGGCCACTCCGCAAATGTGGTGGGTAACCTCAGGCGCTCGAGAGGTACTTCGGTATGCTCAAGGACGGTGACAGGGAGGTTCTTGTTTACCCAGACTTGCCATTGCTGTTGTTCCAGACTGTGAGACCCGGCAGGAGGATGAGTATAGCATCGTTCTGAACTAGCTTTAGAAGTGTACATCTATATGACTCTGCCAGAGGGTTGTCGTAGTCAGTGGGTGCAGCGGAAGCACAGTGGACAAGTGGCTTATGTCTATTTTTAGACTAAAGCAGATACAGCGGAGATAGATCATCTATTTCTGATGTGACAGTCATAGGTTTGACTTCATCAGAATAGGGGATGGATCTGTTAAGAAGGTAGTAGGGCATGATGTCCTGGTATATGGATGACATACACAGAGTAGGAAGTGATATTCCTATACTACGGTCGGTTATACTTTGATTGTCACACAGTGGTTTCTCCACATAGGACTTGGATATTATATCAGACATTCTGGTTACTGGATCTATGGTATTAGATCTAGATTTGGGTAGTTTCCCAATCTGGGTACTTAGACAACATTCTATGAGTATTTAGAATGGACGACTCCTGGCACGGTAGTGTACCTGCAGGTGATGGAGTCACCCTCCCTAAAGGTGTCTTACAGACTAAAATAGAGAGGGATGTGCATGATTGGCAGATCACTTGCTTAAGCAATTGAGTCAATCATGAGATGTCAAGTACCACACCAGATGTTGTTCTTGCAGTAGATGCAATAAGTTGACATTGATCCAATCCTGGAGAAACATTCGGAAGCAGTTTTAGAACATAAGTGGATGTTCTAGGGATATGATAACGGCAGCCTCCTTTAGGAGACAGTTGTCATTCCAGGCTTCCAAGATGACATGGATGATAGAGTGACTGTCAGAGTTATAGTTTTCCCTCTGACGAGGGGAAGTATATTGGACAGGTGGTCCAGGAGGATACTGAGGGAAGGATGGCGCAGGATACTGATTAAGTTCAGTTGATGATACAGTCTAAGAAGTTTGGATTTGGAGTTCATTTATGAACTAGGTCCCATCAGACATCCAGACATATTCTAAGACAGGTATTGCTCATTTCGGGAGATGGCTTTCTTCGCGAACTTGAGATATAGAGAGACATAGAAAGAAACATCAAAGTGGATCCACTCATTGAGGCTATTCCTCGAATGCAATAGTTTTGCAAACGAGCTTTGTGAGACTGACCAGTAGAGGAGTTCGGTGTTTGGTATCACACGGGCTGTGAGTATGCGGCATCGCAATAATTAGCCTTGAGTGCAAGAGGGAGATTGTTGGAGTTAGTGCCCTAAGGGTCAATTATTGGATCACAGGCACGTGATTGCAATGATTGATGGAGGACCTATCCCGATAGGACAGTCTTACTCAAGATGATAGTATGCTATCTGGTTTATCTTTATCATCGTGTACTGCTTTAGGTGACCTGTCGGATGTTCAAAGTTCTAAAGTTATAACCGCGATCTGGACGGTGTCGCTATGTAGCTAGCCGGTTGAGCACGGGTCGATCCACAGGGAGATGGTTGCATGTCCGTTCGAGTTTTAGACGAGTCATTGAAGAATTTGTATATGTTTGTTCAAATCTAACCTATGTGTTTTATATGCAAGTATAAAGTTGTTAAGAAAAAGATACGAAAGTGTAAGCTAAGAAATTCCGCACTCAAAACCTTGGAGCCGAGTCTTGACCAATTGAAGCTAGAGCAATCGGCAACAACGTGGATTGGGGATTTAAGCACGGTATTCGTGGAATCCGGCTTATTTACCCTTGTCCTTCCGTTCTTGTCTCTTGCTTTCGCCTCCGGCCAAACCGAATGCAACCGGTCGCGTTTAGGAATCACCGTTACCTTGGTTGGGTAGGGTGCCTAACGGAGCGCTTGCGTAATGTTTGGGCGGAGTTCAAAGGAAAATAACGGGAAAAGGAAATGAGCAAAGAAACATCAACTTATAATATCGTATTCATTCTTAACAACACATATTACAACCATTTACAAAACGAACCAAAAATAGCAAAAGAAAAGATAAACAAAGAAAAGAAAAGATTACAAACAAGTAATTAAAAGTGCATGGAATTTAAGTGCATGAAAGTAAAGCAAGGTAATAAAAAGCAAGAAAGAAATAAGCAAGAAAATAACAACAAGAACCATAGAACCAAATACAAGACATGGGTTCAATAACAAAATCTTAAACTTGCAAGCTCACTTAAGAGGTTGCAAGATCAAGAAAAGGCAAAGAACTCATGGAGAATTAAGCCCAAAAGAGAGAACAAAATGATATAACCCCTTGAGATCAATGACCAAAGCTTAAACTTGCAAGCTCACTTAAGAGGTTGCAAGATCAAATTAAGGTAGAGAGATCAAGGGGGAAGCTAAGCAAAAGAATGATACAAAAACCCTCATCTTCTTTTAACATCCACTCAAAAGCTCTCACAACAATTTCATGGAGGAAAGAATGAAGAAGAAGAAGAAGTAAACTAAAACTAACAAAAAGTGGGCATGAAAAAGAACACCATTGGCTTGGCAAGTTTTGAGCTATTTATAGGCAGGAAACAGAGAACCTAGGGCAACAATCTGTCAATATATGAAATTCCAAAACTGCCCCTGAAATTTGACCAAGTGCGGAGCCCACATGGCCGCGGTTCCGCGGCCTAAGCGCGCTTATGCCGCGGTTCCGCGGCCTTTTAGAAGGCTTGTGCCTTCATATTTTGTCGGATCCCCTGGTTTGTGGTCCTCTTCAGTGTGGTGTAGTACTTTTCTCAGAATCTCTTCACAATTCTTCCAGAATTTCAGTAGATCAAAAGGTGATGTGATGTGGATCTTTTGCCATGATTTCCTCGAGCTCCGCGTAGATATGTTGGATCTTGTGTTGACATTGAGCTTTGTGCATGAAAATGACATCGATTTGCCATTTTGTCCCTTAAACTGGTGTGTGGCAACATACGGATAGAGAGCGGAGAACCGTGCTTTATCAGTGGTTGGCAGTAATCCGTAATTTGTCATACTTTTCCATGAATTTCATTGTTTAGAGCTGAGAACCAGTATCCTGTAAATATGTAGCAAACACTGATTAAAAGCACCTGCCTATAAACAAACGAGCGTAAGAATGGGCGGTATAAAATGCAATATTCTGGTATGAACATGACCTTACACGTCACTATTGCACGTTGATAGAGCCCTTAGGATTCTTGCTTGACTACCAGCAGTATGAGGGCGATCATATACGTGGGAGCTGGGGTCTGTAAGCACATCCTTAAAAGGTCCCTAGTCGAGGGAGTTTCGAGACAGGGCATCGATTCTCCAGAGTAGACTAGTGTATACAGTCGAGACCCCGACGAGGGGCGGTGGCCGGTTTCAAAAGCCACTGGTGTCAGTTGGTTCACCTAAGATGTATATAGGTGCTCATTGGGTTATGAGTACACCGGACAGGACTCGCCGGGAACATGCTAGTTAGTATTATACCCAGCGTCAGATAGCAATTCCCTGGTGACATGTGTACAGGTTAGTTCATCGACCTGAGATCGTCATTTGTCTCGTGTGAGTTCCCACTGTGCTTTGATTACTACCCTACCACGCTCAAAGGAGACGTGCAAACAGGTTTTAGTTGGGTACAGTCCCGAGCCACATGGAGGCAGTGAGCAGATCTGCAGGGGTTCGTCTCTCCCGGTATTGGGGGTGAGGTCGCGCTGTGTCTAGGAGAGCCAGTACATGAAAGTCCTTGGCCAAGGCAGGAGATTTACTGGTAGGTATTCCAGTAGTATCTCAGGGTGTTCTGGGTTACTCTCCGACACGACTTGTACCGCTCTTGGGGGTCTGACTTTTACCAACCCCCTAGGCCCGCCATGCGATGCTCATAGACGAACGGACCGGACTGTACGGATATTGTCACTGACACGCTCAGTAGGGTGTCAGGATGAGTTCGCTCATCGACGTCCCTTTTGGTCAATACCTGGCAGCCCATCACGTATTGGCTAATACCTTTGACGTGCTAGTGGTTAAATCCACAGCCAAAGTATTGACGAGTCTTTAGAGTCCCCCACAGACCAGTTTCTCATGTTTCGGGCGAAACGCTGTAGAGGCCGTATGGAGATATGGCAGGGTTCGATCAGATACGTGCGGTATTGCACGGATCGTGATCGGACGGTTTTTTACTAGCGGGCTTTGGTTTAAGCCGGATACTAGTATTAGACAGTGTAGATTTTGTCTCGTTGCATCTGTATTCAGTGGGAATACAAATGCTGGTATGTATATACAGTCGCGGGGTTTTCCTGTAATTTATTACGGGATCAGTTTTCTGAAGTTGCCAGTTTGTATTCCGTTTCAGCCAGTTTTTCTTTCTTCCATTCTTTGGCTGAATTTCCGATGGAGGGGGTTATTTGCAAGTTTGCAAATTTGTTATTGTGGAGGGGTTTCTTGTAAATGAGGGCTTCATGATGGTTCTTTTGAATCATGAGATTCCTTTTTAATCACTTCCTTGCATTTAATGTGATTAGGTTTTGATAGGTTTTTTGATGTGAGATAATTTGATCTTATCTTCACATATTCTCTTGTTGCATGATTGGTTTTTCTCTCCACCATTTTCTTATGAGGCTGGCCACTTTGAGGGATGAGGAGAGAGAGGTTTCATTTTAGTGAAGGAAAATGATTCATCACATTTCTAGCTTGCTACAAAATTCCTCATCACTCCAAAGTTCATTCATTCCTCCATCAAAGGCAACTTAAACCCCAAATGAGACAATATGTTCTACACTAGCCTACAGCACTTCTTGGGCACGTCGACTCGCCAGCTTCATGCCTGAGTTGCCTCGGTCCATAGGTGGGAGCCCATAAAAGAACCCGGCGATGTGGTGCCCGTTTCGACGAGGAGGCGACGACCGGAGACTCCGCGAGGAGATCGGAGTGGAGGCGAAGACCGAAGGACACGGATCGCTTGGTATAGCATTCTACCCCTTTCTCATGTTTGCTAGAGTTAGGTTAATGGCCCGATCCGGGTTTTTAGTGCGCGGTGGTGCCGGTTTTTAGTTTTTAGAAAAGTTTCGTTTCCGCATTCCGGCGTCGGATGGACGGCCGGGGCGCCGCCGTGCACTTACACAGGATGTGATGACCATTAATATATCGCTTATTCATGATGATTGAGGCGCTGTTCAGCGTACGGACGAATGAGCCAGTTGTTGCTGCGAATGATGAGATATCAACCAGATGATTGGAGCTACTGCAGCATGAGCATATACTTAGAGATATGATGGTGAGTCGCTAGTCACCGAGGATGAATGACTAGGACATGTGGTTCGCTCGCTTACCCCGATGCGAGGTCACCAGATAGATTGATTCCAGCTAGAGGCGACTTCACGCAGATTCGTTGAGAGTCGATTGAGACGATCGAATGTCAGGAACCCATTTTCTAAGTTTAAAGTATTCGAAAAGACATGCAAGCGATTCTATGGACCCTCTAGAAGAATGAAACCCTAACTCGACATAATGACCGTGTGAAAGCCTTTGAACCTTAGGGTTTGTGGCAGTTCCGCGGCGCCAATAGTGAGGCTTGGGTTTGTCCTTCTACGGCTGGACCACCGATGCTGTGGTATGTACTCGATACTATTAAACTGTACCCAAGATGTTGAGCCCTTGGGGGATTGTGAGGTTCTGACGAGTCGATCGGACGATTCGACATCATTCAGATATCATGTGATGGGACACTGCTTGGGAGACTCCAGATACGAGCATAGCCGTTGGAGTGCAGTTCGTGTAGCCACGATGAGATGAGTCCGAATCAGTCGATATTGAAGCAGAGTGGAGTAAAGAGTTCGCATGGGATTTCGACGAGATGACGTTCCACTCCGCTGACATCAGAGATACGATATGCACGTTGATGACGTGTTCGGCTAGATATCTCCTACTGAGTGATGAAGATACCGAGTTCGTGATTTCGAGTCCGTGTGAGGGACTTCGGATGGACCGTAGCCGAGGGCATTGCAGTGCACAGATAGAGACGCGACGTCGAAATGGATGATGATACAGACAAGCGTTACCAGAAGTTCGTGCGAGATGCAGACGAGTTGTTACTGTAAGTGCACGGCGGCGCCCCGGCCGTCAATCCGACGGCCAAATGCGGAAGCGGTCATAAACTTTAATTTTGCGAACTTAGCAAACCGGCACCACCGCGCACTAAACCCCGGATCGTACCATTAAACTAGATCTAGCAAAGTAACAAGATAGGGAAGAGAGATATACCGAGTGATCCGAGTCCTCCGGTCTTCTCGTCGTCGTCCCGATCTCCCGCGGAAACTCCGGTCGTCGCATCCTTGCCGGAAGGGCACCACATCGTCTGCATCTTTTACGGGCTCCCACCTCAATACCGAGGCAACTCGGGCACGAAGCTGGCTAGTCGACGTGCCCAAGGTTTGCTGTAGAATATGTAGTGCTTTGTCTCTTTGGGGTTATGTTGCCTTGATGGAGGAATGGAATTTTCAAGTGGAACTCTCATTTATCAAGCATGGAATGAGATGATAAATTTTCCTCACCAAAAATGAAATCTCTCATTTTTCCTCCTCTCATCTAAATGTGGCCGGCCATTTTCCCATGTGAGAATGGTGGAGTGATCAAATACATATACATAACAAGAAGGGAGGTGAGTGTAGGAAAAGGTGGAGGGTGACCCCTTGCAAAAAGGAAAACCTCTCATCAAACCCTTAACCTTTCAAATCTCATTAATGCACCATCATGGATGAAAAAGCAAAAGATGCTTAACATATCATAATGACACAAAAGCAAGAAACCCCCTCCACAAATGTTATTTGCACAATTGCAAATAACCCCCTCCATCGGAAAAGTCCGGCCGGGACGGAACAAAGGAAAACCGGCCGGAACGGAATGCAAACTGGCAACTCCAGAAAACTGGTCCCGTAATAAATTACAGGAAAAACCCCGATACTGTGCATACACACCCGCATCTGTATTCCAACCGGATACAAATGCAATGAGACAAAATCTACACTGTACTATACTAGGATCCGGCTTAAACCAAAGCCGGCTAGTAATATCCGTCCGATCCCGATCCGTGCAATACCGCACGTATCTGATCGAACCCTCCCATATAACTATACGGCCACTAGTATAAACCGTCCGATCCTGATCCGTGCAACACCGCACGTATCTGATCGGACCCTGCCATATCTCCATACGGCCTCTACAGCTTTTCGCCCGAAAGCTGAGTAACTGAATGTGTGGTGGACTCTAAAGACTCGTCAATACTATGGCTGTGGATTTAACCACTAGCACGTCAGAGGTATAAGCCAATACGTAACGGGCCACCAGCTATTGACCAAAAGGGACGTCGATGAGCGAACTCATCCTGACACCCTACTGAGCCTGTCAGTGACAATATCTGTACAGTCCGGTCCGTTCGTCTATGAGCATCGCATGGCGGGCCTAGGGGGTGGGTAAAAGTCAGACCCCTAAAAGCGGTACAAGTCATGTCGGAGTGTAGCCCAGAACACCCTGAGATACTACTGGAATACCTACCAGTAAATCTCCTGCCTTGGCCAAGGACTTCGTGTAATGGCTCTCCTAGACACAGCGCGACCTCACCCCCAATACCGGGAGAGACGAACCCCCGAAGATCCGCTCACTGCCTCCATGTGGCTCGGGACTGTACCCAACTAAAACCTGTTTGCACGACTCCTTTGAGCCGTGGTAGGGTAGTAATCAAAGCACAGTGGGAACTCACACGAGACAAATGACGATCCCCAGGTCGATGAACTAACCTGTACACATGTCACCTGGGAACTGCTATCTGACATGAGGTATAAGACCAACTAGCAAGTTCCCGGCGAGTCCTGTCCGGTGTACTCATAACCCAATGAGCACCTGTATACATCTTAGGTGAACCAACTGACACCAGTGGCTTGTGAGACCGGCCACCGCCCTCATCGGGGTCTCGACTGTATACACTAGTCTATTCTGGATAAACGATGCCCTGTCTCGAATCTCCCACGACTAGGGACCTTTTAAGGATGTGCTTATAGACCCCAGCTCCCACTTATATGATCGCCCTCATACTGCTGGTGGTCAAGCAAGAATCCTAGGGGCTCTACCAACGTGTAATAGCGACTTGTCAGGTCACCTAAAGCAGTACACGATGATAAAGATAAACCAGATAGCATACTATCATCTCGAGTAAGACTGTCATACCGGGATAGGTCCTCCCTCAATCATTGCAATCACGTGCCTGTGATCCAATAATTGACTCTGAGGGCACTATCTCCAACAATCTCCCACTTGCACTCAAGGCTAATTATTGCGATGTCGCATACTCACAGCCCGTGTGATACCGAACACCCAACTCCTCTACTTGTCAGTCTCACAAAGCATGTTTGCGAAACTCTTGCGTTCGAGGATTAGCCTCAGTGAGTGGATCCGCCATGATGTTTCTTTCTATGTCTCTCTAAATCTCAAGTTCGCGGAGAAAGCCATCTCCCGAAATGAGTAATACCTGTCTTAGAATGTCTGGATGTCTGATGGGACCTAGTTCATAAATGAACTCCAAATCCAAACTTCTTCAACTGTATCGTCAACTGAACTTAATCAGTATCCTGCGCCATGCCTCCCTCAGTATCTGCCTGGATCACCTGTTCAGAATACTGCCCCTCGTCAGAAGGAAAACTATAACTCTGACAACCTCCTTGTCGTCCATGTCACCTTGGAAGCCTGGAATGTTAACTGTCTCCCAAATGAGGCTGTCGTTATCATATCCCTAGAACATCTACTTATGTTCTAAAGTTGCTTCCGACTGTTTCTCCAGGATTGGATTAATATCAACTTATTGCCTCTAGTGCAAGAACAACATCTGGTGTGGTACTTGACATCTCATGATTGACTCAATTGCCTAAGCAAGTGATCTGCCAATCATGCACATTCCTCTCTACTTTAGTCTATAAGACACCTTTAGAGAAGGTGACTCCATCACCTGCAGGTACACTACCGTGCCAGGAGTCGTCCATTCTAAATACTCTTAGAATGCTGTCAAAATACCCTGATTTGGAAACCACCCAAATCTAGATCTAAAACCATAGATCTAGTAACCAGTATGTCCGATACAAAATCCATTTCCTTTGTGGAGAAACCACTGTGTGACGACTAAAGTATAACCGATCGTAGTATAGGAATATCACTTCCTACTTTGTGTATGTCATCCAAAACCCGGATATCATACCCTACTGCCTTTTCAACAGATCCATCCCCTATTCTGATGAAGTCAAACCTATGACTGTCACGTCAGAAATAGATGATCTATCTCCGCTACATCTGCTTTAGTCTATAAGTAGACATAAGCTACCTGTCCACCAATGCTTCCGCTGCTCCCACTGACTACGACAACCCTCTGGCAGAGTCATATACACGTACACTTCTGAAGCTAGTTCAGAACGACGCTATACTCATCCTCGTACCGGGTCTCGCCGCCTGGAACAACAGCAATGGCATGTGTGGGTAAACAAGAACTTCCCTGTCACCGTCCTTGAGGCTACCGGAGTACCTCTCGGGTGCCTGAAGTTACCCACCGTATCTGCGGAGTGGCCAATGGATTGTCAAACCAGATTGAATCTTTAGGTTCCTTATCAAATCTTCAGTAATCGTTTGCGGTTCTGGAATCACTTCCAGTTCTACCATACTCCCACTACTGTTTTTTTGAAAAAATCCATTTTCAATAAAACTTTGGCGAGTCTAGAACAATATTTCTATTGATCTCCCAGATGGTAGAAAGTCAACCCTCGTCATAGCCTGGGTCAAACCACAAACAGCCATTACAGAAACGTGCCTTGAGTTGTCCAGTGTCTGGTTTTAATCATAAGCCGGACAACTCCCCGTACCTTAACATCGTTAAGATATGAACTGTTCTATATCCAATATAGAACCAGAGGCACTGATTTAATTTAACCAGATTCAAATCATGCAGCTGTCTCCAGTGCATGTCAACAAAATGGAAGGAGGCCGATCAGCGTTACTCAACTTAGGAATGCTTCCAATTATGAATAACCTGAAAGAGAAGCAAGTCCTCTTAATCATTACTATCAACTGAACACCATACACAAGTATCTACATCTTCAATCACTTTGAAGAATACCGATACTTGCAATACCTGGTTCTCTACTTTATTCAAATACCAATAACTTCTCAAAATTCGGACCCTGTGTTTCCACGAAACACCTGTCTAAAAACTAGAGAAGTCATAAGTAAACCGAATATAGTACGAGGACCAACCCCTCTGTCCTAATGGACACTGGACAACATACAATACTCTGTATAAGTCCGCTGAGTCTAATAACTCTTTCACTGTGTGTCGTAGGTTAAAAACTGTACTTATGGTTAAGAAGAATTACACCGCTGTTTAATGCTCCTTACCTAACCATCCACTGATATAGGTAAATGTCATCGACATAATATCAAAAGGTATATCTCACTCTATGAAAATAGACGTACAGATATATCAATTTGAAATTGGTGCACAACAGCGGATATTCAAAACCAAATATTTGCCGACCGGCAAACAGCCCAGGTGATCTCCTCAAATATCACCGATTACAACGAATCCCGATATAATGAGGATGATCACCCTATTCCCAATAACTTACTCCCACTCATCATCTGTAAAACCATACAGATGTGAGAATCAAACCTGGCAAATACATACCCTGGAGCAAGTGTCTAATCGGGAAAACAGTTTTCTTTTAACAGTACACAGCTGAACTGAAACATTGAAATGTTTCGATGGGGTATCCTGGTATTCCTAGTAATGCCTCTACCATTATCCAGATTCACAACTATAACCGTATAATTCTTTACCACCTCTCCAAATCCCTTTATATGTCTTTAGTCATTACCTTCTGCACACCCATTTAGGCCAATTGGTTTTCTTCCTTCCCTGCCGTTCGGCACCAGCCTATGGCTTGGAAGAAGACTATCCAATAAGCATAATGGGTGTACTGTCCTAATCCTAGGAGCACTTGCAATGCGAGAGAAGGTGAAGATAAAAGACAACCGAATAAACCTTATTCCTATTTCTCCTGGACCAGAATCCATCCCCGAACTGGAACAAGTTCCTTTCGAGTTCGTATATAACCATACGATGGAGTATCCAATAAACTGTGGATCTTCGTAGTGATACGGAGTGTCCTGGAGAAATACAAAGGTGAAGTGGGAGTGGTAATGAAATACTTGGTTTGGTCATGAATAGAAGTCGCAATTTACTTTTCCCTCTTACTAATCCCTTGCTATGTCTTAATCTTAATACCTTCTGCACACCGTTTAGGCTAATTGGTTTTCTTCATTCCCTACCGGTCGGCACCAGCCTAAGATTTGGAAGAAGACTATCCAATTTGCGTAATAGGTGTACTATCTCCTAAACTAAGGAGTACTCGTAACTTGAGAGAAGGCAAAAAGGAAAAGACAACTGAATAATCCTATCCGTTTTCTCCAGAACCGGAAACCATCCTCGAATTCCTTCGAGTTCGTATCTAACCATACGATGGCTTTGTCCAATGGAAGTGGACGTTCGCAGTAATACGGGGTATCCTGGAGAAAAGGGTAAAAGTAGGAGTGGCAATAAGGTCTGCAACTCTGACAATCCAAAAGCCAGTGTTAAGAAGGTTCGGTCAACTTGGTCACTGAGTCATAGTCTTAGGGTCGGGTCAATGGTCGCTGCCAGAGAGAGAGAAAAGAAACACTCAGCGTGCACTCTAACCTAGATCAGAATGGTTACCAATTTATCTAATCAGGAAACCTCCCACTGTACCTCAAACTCTCCTCCAAACCTGAAAGAAGAATTAGTCGGGGTCACCCGAGGAGTAAACTAACTCATCAGTGGGAATCGGGATCCAACTCTCATCGCATGATAACGTGACGGAATCCGCTCACGCTATCACACTCTAGAAGGTATGCGCATATCTGGCAAGTTTCAGTTCTTTTGAAACTCCCGATGTGATTTCTGCCCCATGCTCTTATGACCTTGACGAAGGTCAACAAATCATAAGTCACATGTCAAGTTCCACCCGTCATTATCCAGGTTAATTTGAACCCACCCGTACAAGCCCTTGACGAAGGTCAACAAGGCTATACGACTGTCCCAAACAAACACATCTATCTATGCTGCAGAAAGGAAACAAGCAGCTACCATACACTATGCCTTGACAAAGGCCAACAAACATAGCATGAATACTACGTGCTACCCGTCTGAAATGACGGAGGGCTACGAATGGTTTCTGGCGAAAACCTTTTACGTAAAGAACTTGATATCGTTGAAGGAACGGATAGCTTTTTAGAAAATATAGTAACAAAAACCTTCGCTAAAGAAGTCACTCCCGGTGAAGGGATCTCGGCTCTTTCCTCGTAGAATGGGGTGCAGGATATTCCAAATGAATACCACGATGCAAAGCAAAAGTAATCGGCTATAGTGAAGTTAATGCCCTGACGCAAACTTCTGTCCAAGGGGTCACTCCCGGTGAAGGGATCTCGGCCCTTGCCTCATCGACTGAGGAGCAGGATATTCCAAATGAATACCACGATGCAAAACAAAAGTGAACGTCCTTGCAATAACAGCTTTTTGAAAAGTGTTCCAACAACATCATAATAGGTTTGTTTTAACTTGCATTGATCCGAATCAATGCAGTCCCATCAATTGATCACACCACAAAGAACGAAAATATACTGACGTACGTATATGCCATCCGCATTCGCCACTGGGTCCCGTCATCACCCGTTAGGTTAGCTAACTAACGGCAGAGCGGGGACTGGACTAGCGCGGATGAAAAACATATACAACATCTACTAATATATATACCAATATATTATATTCGCTCAAGGCGTGATAAAAAGCAACATCACAGAAATGTACAGCATCACAGAACAATACAGATATCTGGGATCCCCGGGTTTCACAGAGCCACTACCGAAACCCGACGTTCCCCTGGTCGTGTGGATAGCCTGTGCAATGAAATCCTAGACCCCTACGGGCGCGGCAAGTCACCCGCCAAAACCTGAAGTGAGGCAGCCCCCTTCAGCACCGTGAATGGACCACCCAGCACTTCACGGAATCCGGTAACTTGGGCACCTCTCCTGGGTCAACCTGTACCCCCTACGAGTGCGGCGAATAGCCCACCAATTCTAGAGTGAAGCCCCTTCCGTCCCAATGCCATGAGATGCGGGCTTGTTGCCCTCAAGAACCCGGCTATCCGTGCACCCCTCCGTGGGGTAATCCTAGTACAGAAAGTAAAATATACACACAACGGGTACATCGACCGCAACCAGGTCGTGCCCCAAAAGAATAATACAAACAAGCAGTGACGGCAGTCCACATGTCGGACGCTCTCCCCGCAATATCAAATGTACATGATACAACAGAAACTGTACTAGCATTGCATCCAGGCTATCCCCCACGACCGATCCGCAACATCACAGCAAAAACACAGAACATCAACGTGAAAATCACGTTCGCAAATCCGTCTAACCGGGCTATAGCAGTTAGACAGGATTTACCGATCGAGTGACATTCACGGTCGCAGATATAATGTAAATACTGTGAAATAATGTGTTTAAAATATCCGATCGATCAAAAATTAACAAGTGGGTCCCCAAGCAATACTGTAGCACTCACAGAAATTCTGGGCCCAATTTTAATATTCCAAAACCCCTATTTTTAGCCCACAAGCCCACTGCAAAAAAAACGATGACATGATCCCTTATTCCTGTGGCAGAACCGCGGCCTAAAGAGGGGTTATGGCCGCGGTTCCGCGGTCGTACGGAGGGATCGTGTAGTCGAATTTTTCCAGTGTTCTTAGAACTCCCTGCACATCATTCTGAGACAACCTGAAAAATTTTTGGACTTCAAAAAATTTCGACAGAAAACTGTTGTAAAGAAAAACGCGGGTTTTTGGAATTTTGGTCGATCGGAAATGCAAACACATCAAACAAAGCTAGACGAAGTTAATGGCGAGGCTCTGATACCACTGTAAGTGCACGGCGGCACCCCGGCCGTCAATCCGACGGCCAAATGCGGAAGCGGTCATAAACTTTAATTTTGCGAACTTAGCAAACCGGCACCACCGCGCACTAAACCCCGGATCGTACCATTAAACTAGATCTAGCAAAGTAACAAGATAGGGAAGAGAGATATACCGAGTGATCCGAGTCCTCCGGTCTTCTCGTCGTCGTCCCGATCTCCCGCGGAAACTCCGGTCGTCGCATCCTTGCCGGAAGGGCACCACATCGTCTGCATCTTTTACGGGCTCCCACCTCAATTCCGAGGCAACTCGGGCACGAAGCTGGCTAGTTGACGTGCCCAAGGTTTGCTGTAGAATATGTAGTGCTTTTTCTCTTTGGGGTTATGTTACCTTGATGGAGGAATGGACTTTTCAAGTGGAACTCTCATTTATCAAGCATGGAATGAGATGATAAATTTTCCTCACCAAAAATGAAATCTCTCATTTTTCCTCCTCTCATCTAAATGTGGCCGGCCATTTTCCCATGTGAGAATGGTGGAGTGATCAAATACATATACATAACAAGAAGGGAGGTGAGTGTAGGAAAAGATGGAGGGTGACCCCTTGCAAAAAGGAAAACCTCTCATCAAACCCTTAACCTTTCAAATCTCATTAATGCACCATCATGGATGAAAAAGCAAAAGATGCTTAACATATCATAATGACACAAAAGCAAGAAACCCCCTCCACAAATATTATTTGCACAATTGCAAATAACCCCCTCCATCGGAAAAGTCCGGCCGGGACGGAACAAAGGAAAACCGGCCGGAACTGAATGCAAACTGGCAACTCCAGAAAACTGGTCCCGTAATAAATTACAGGAAAAACCCCGATACCGTGCATACACACCCGCATCTGTATTCCAACCGGATACAAATGCAATGAGACAAAATCTACACTGTACTATACTAGGATACGGCTTAAACCAAAGCCGGCTAGTAATATCCGTCCGATCCTGATCCGTGCAATACCGCACGTATCTGATCGAACCCTGCCATATAACTATACGGCCACTAGTACAAACCGTCCGATCCTGATCCGTGCAACACCGCACGTATCTGATCGGACCCTGCCATATCTCCATACGGCCTCTACAGCTTTTCGCCCGAAAGCTGAGTAACTGAATGTGTGGTGGACTCTAAAGACTCGTCAATACTATGGCTGTGGATTTAACCACTAGCACGTCAGAGGTATAAGCCAATACGTAACGGGCCACCAACTATTGACCAAAAGGGACGTCGATGAGCGAACTCATCCTGACACCCTACTGAGCCTGTCAGTGACAATATCTGTACAGTCCGGTCCGTTCGTCTATGAGCATCGCATGGCGGGCCTAGGGGGTGGGTAAAAGTCAGACCCCCGAAAGCGGTACAAGTCGTGTCGGAGTGTAGCCCAGAACACCCTGAGATACTACTGGAATACCTACCAGTAAATCTCCTGCCTTGGCCAAGGACTTCGTGTAATGGCTCTCCTAGACACAGCGCGACCTCACCCCCAATACCGGGAGAGACGAACCCCCGAAGATCCGCTCACTGCCTCCATGTGGCTCGGGACTGTACCCAACTAAAACCTGTTTGCACGACTCCTTTGAGCCGTGGTAGGGTAGTAATCAAAGCACAGTGGGAACTCACACGAGACAAATGACGATCCCCAGGTCGATGAACTAACCTGTACACATGTCACCTGGTAACTGCTATCTGACATGAGGTATAAGACCAACTAGCAAGTTCCCGGCGAGTCCTGTCCGGTGTACTCATAACCCAATGAGCACCTGTATACATCTTAGGTGAACCAACTGACACCAGTGGCTTGTGAGACCGGCCACCGCCCCTCGTCGGGGTCTCGACTGTATACACTAGTCTATTCTGGATAAACGATGCCCTGTCTCGAATCTCCCACGACTAGGGACCTTTTAAGGATGTGCTTATAGACCCCAGCTCCCACTTATATGATCGCCCTCATACTGCTGGTGATCAAGCAAGAATCCTAGGGGCTCTACCAACGTGTAATAGCGACTTGTCAGGTCACCTAAAGCAGTACACGATGATAAAGATAAACCAGATAGCATACTATCATCTCGAGTAAGACTGTCATACCGGGATAGGTCCTCCCTCAATCATTGCAATCACGTGCCTGTGATCCAATAATTGACTCTGAGGGCACTATCTCCAACAATCTCCTACTTGCACTCAAGGCTAATTATTGCGATGTCGCATACTCACAGCCCGTGTGATACCGAACACCCAACTCCTCTACTAGTCAGTCTCACAAAGCATGTTTGCGAAACTCTTGCGTTCGAGGATTAGCCTCAGTGAGTGGATCCGCCATGATGTTTCTTTCTATGTCTCTCTATATCTCAAGTTCGCGGAGAAAGCCATCTCCCGAAATGAGTAATACCTGTCTTAGAATGTCTGGATGTCTGATGGGACCTAGTTCATAAATGAACTCTAAATCCAAACTTCTTCAACTGTATCGTCAACTGAACTTAATCAGTATCCTGCGCCATGCCTCCCTCAGTATCTGCCTGGATCACCTGTTCAGAATACTGCCCCTCGTCAGAAGGAAAACTATAACTCTGACAACCTCCTTGTCGTCCATGTCACCTTGGAAGCCTGGAATGATAACTGTCTCCCAAATGAGGCTGTCGTTATCATATCCCTAGAACATCTACTTATGTTCTAAAGTTGCTTCCGACTGTTTCTCCAGGATTGGATTAATATCAACTTATTGCCTCTAGTGCAAGAACAACATCTGGTGTGGTACTTGACATCTCATGATTGACTCAATTGCCTAAGCAAGTGATCTGCCAATCATGCACATTCCTCTCTACTTTAGTCTATAAGACACCTTTAGAGAGGGTGACTCCATCACCTGCAGGTACACTACCGTGCCAGGAGTCGTCCATTCTAAATACTCTTAGAATGCTGTCAAAATACCCTGATTGGGAAACCACCCAATTCTAGATCTAAAACCATAGATCTAGTAACCAGTATGTCTGATACAAAATCCATTTCCTTTGTGGAGAAACCACTGTGTGACGACCAAAGTATAACCGATCGTAGTATAGGAATATCACTTCCTACTTTGTGTATGTCATCCAAAACCCGGATATCATACCCTACTACCTTTTCAACAGATCCATCCCCTATTCTGATGAAGTCAAACCTATGACTGTCACGTCAGAAATAGATGATCTATCTCCGCTACATCTGCTTTAGTCTATAAGTAGATATAAGCTACCTGTCCACCAATGCTTCCGCTGCTCCCACTGACTACGACAACCCTCTGGCAGAGTCATATACACGTACACTTCTGAAGCTAGTTCAGAACGACGCTATACTCATCCTCCTACCGGGTCTCGCCGCCTGGAACAACAGCAATGGCAAGTGTGGGTAAACAAGAACTTCCCTGTCACCGTCCTTGAGGCTACCGGAGTACCTCTCGGGTGCCTGAAGTTACCCACCGTATCTGCGGAGTGGCCAATGGAATGTCAAACCAGATTGAATCTTTAGGTTCCTTATCAAATCTTCAGTAATCGTTTGCGGTTCTGGAATCACTTCCAGTTCTACCATACTCCCACTACTGTTTTTTTGAAAAAATCCATTTTCAATAAAACTGTGGCGAGTCTAGAACAATATTTCTATTGATCTCCCAGATGGTAGAAAGTCAACCCTCGTCATAGCCTGGGTCAACCCACAAACAGCCATTACAGAAACGTGCCTTGAGTTGTCCAGTGTCTGGTTTTAATCATAAGCCGGACAACTCCCCGTACCTTAACATCGTTAAGATATGAACTGTTCTATATCCAATATAGAACCAGAGGCACTGATTTAATTTAACCAGATTCAAATCATGCAGCTGTCTCCAGTGCATGTCAACAAAATGGAAGGAGGCCGATCAGCGTTACTCAACTTAGGAATGCTTCCAATTATGAATAACCTGAAAGAGAAGAAAGTCCTCTTAATCATTACTATCAACTGAACACCATACACAAGTATCTACATCTTCGATCACTTTGAAGAATCCCGATACTTGCAATACCTGGTTCTCTACTTTAATCAAATACCAATAACTTCTCAAAATTCGGACCCTGTGTTTCCACGAAACACCTGTCTAAAAACTAGAGAAGTCATAAGTAAACCGAATATAGTACGAGGACCAACCCCTCTGTCCTAATGGACACTGGACAACATACAATACTCTGTATAAGTCCGCTGAGTCTAATAACTCTTTCACTGTGTGTCGTAGGTTAAAAACTGTACTTATGGTTAAGAAGAATTACACCGCTGTTTAATGCTCCTTACCTAACCATCCACTGATATAGGTAAATGTTATCGACATAATATCAAAAGGTATATCTCACTCTATGAAAATAGACGTACAGATATATCAATTTGAAATTGGTGCACAACAGCGGATATTCAAAACCAAATATTTGCCGACCGGCAAACAGCCCAGGTGATCTCCTCAAATATCACCGATTACAACGAATCCCGATATAATGAGGATGATCACCCTATTCCCAATAACTTACTCCCACTCATCATCTGTAAAACCATACAGATGTGAGAATCAAACCTGGCAAATACATACCCTGGAGCAAGTGTCTAATCGGGAAAACAGTTTTCTTTTAACAGTACACAGCTGAACTGAAACATTGAAATGTTTCGATGGGGTATCCTGGTATTCCTAGTAATGCCTCTACCATTATCCAGATTCACAACTATAACCGTATAATTCTTTACCACCTCTCCAAATCCCTTTATATGTCTTTAGTCATTACCTTCTGCACACCCATTTAGGCCAATTGGTTTTCTTCCTTCCCTGCCGTTCGGCACCAGCCTATGGCTTGGAAGAAGACTATCCAATAAGCATAATGGGTGTACTGTCCTAATCCTAGGAGCACTTGCAATGCGAGAGAAGGTGAAGATAAAAGACAACCGAATAAACCTTATTCCTATTTCTCCTGGACCAGAATCCATCCCCGAACTGGAACAAGTTCCTTTCGAGTTCGTATATAACCATACGATGGAGTATCCAATAAACTGTGGATCTTCGTAGTGATACGGAGTGTCCTGGAGAAATACAAAGGTGAAGTGGGAGTGGTAATGAAATACTTGGTTTGGTCATGAATAGAAGTCGCAATTTACTTTGCCCTCTTACTAATCCCTTGCTTTGTCTTAATCTTAATACCTTCTGCACACCGTTTAGGCTAATTGGTTTTCTTCATTCCCTACCGGTCGGCACCAGCCTAAGATTTGGAAGAAGACTATCCAATTTGCGTAATAGGTGTACTATCTCCTAAACTAAGGAGTACTCGTAACTTGAGAGAAGGCAAAAAGGAAAAGACAACTGAATAATCCTATCCGTTTTCTCCAGAACCGGAAACCATCCTCGAATTCCTTCGAGTTCGTATCTAACCATACGATGGCTTTTTCCAATGGAAGTGGACGTTCGCAGTAATACGGGGTATCCTGGAGAAAAGGGTAAAAGTAGGAGTGGCAATAAGGTCTGCAACTCTGACAATCCAAAAGCCAGTGTTAAGAAGGTTCGGTCAACTTGGTCACTGAGTCATAGTCTTAGGGTCGGGTCAATGGTCGCTGCCAGAGAGAGAGAAAAGAAACACTCAGCGTGCACTCTAACCTAGATCAGAATGGTTACCAATTTATCTAATCAAGAAACCTCCCACTGTACCTCAAACTCTCCTCCAAACCTGAAAGAAGAATTAGTCGGGGTCACCCGAGGAGTAAACTAACTCATCAGTGGGAATCGGGATCCAACTCTCATCGCATGATAACGTGAAGGAATCCGCTCACGCTATCACACTCTAGAAGGTATGCGCATAGCTGGCAAGTTTCAGTTCTTTTGAAACTCCCGATGTGATTTCTGCCCCATGCTCTTATGACCTTGACGAAGGTCAACAAATCATAAGTCACATGTCAAGTTCCACCCGTCATTATCCAGGTAAATTTGAACCCACCCGTACAAGCCCTTGACGAAGGTCAACAAGGCTATACGACTGTCCCAAACAAACACATCTATCTATGCTGCAGAAAGGAAACAAGCAGCTACCATACACTATGCCTTGACAAAGGCCAACAAACATAGCATGAATACTACGTGCTACCCGTCTGAAACGACGGAGGGCTACGAATGGTTTCTGGCGAAAACCTTTTACGTAAAGAACTTGATATCGTTGAAGGAACGGATAGCTTTTTAGAAAATATAGTAACGAAAACCTTCGCTAAAGAAGTCACTCCCGGTGAAGGGATCTCGGCTCTTTCCCCGTAGAATGGGGTGCAGGATATTCCAAATGAATACCACGATGCAAAGCAAAAGTAATCGGCTATAGTGAAGTTAATGCCCTGACGCAAACTTCTGTCCAAGGGGTCACTCCCGGTGAAGGGATCTCGGCCCTTGCCTCATCGACTGAGGAGCAGGATATTCCAAATGAATACCACGATGCAAAACAAAAGTGAACGTCCTTGCAATAACAGCTTTTTGAAAAGTGTTCCAACAACATCAGAATAGGTTTGTTTTAACTTGCATTGATCCGAATCAATGCAGTCCCATCAATTGATCACACCACAAAGAACGAAAATATACTGACGTACGTATATGCCATCCGCATTCGCCACTGGGTCCCGTCATCACCCGTTAGGTTAGCTAACTAACGGCAGAGCGGGGACTGGACTAGCGCGGATGAAAAACATATACAACATCTACTAATATATATACCAATATATTATATTCGCTCAAGGCGTGATAAAAAGCAACATCACAGAAATGTACAGCATCACAGAACAATACAGATATCTGGGATCCCCGGGTTTCACAGAGCCACTACCGAAACCCGACGTTCCCCTCGTCGTGTGGATAGCCTGTGCAATGAAATCCTAGACCCCTACGGGCGCGGCAAGTCACCCGCCAAAACCTGAAGTGAGGCAGCCCCCTTCAGCACCGTGAATGGACCACCCAGCACTTCACGGAATCCGGTAACTTGGGCACTTCTCCTGGGTCAACCTGTACCCCCTACGAGTGCGGCGAATAGCCCACCAATTCTAGAGTGAAGCCCCTTCCGTCCCAATGCCATGAGATGCGGGCTTGTTGCCCTCCAGAACTCGGCTATCCGTGCACCCCTCCGCGGGGTAATCCTAGTACAGAAAGTAAAATATACACACAACGGGTACATCGACCGCAACCAGGTCGTGCCCCAAAAGAATAATACAAACAAGCAGTGACGGCAGTCCACATGTCGGACGCTCTCCCCGCAATATCAAATGTACATGATACAACAGAAACTGTACTAGCATTGCATCCAGGCTATCCCCCACGACCGATCCGCAACATCACAGCAAAAACACAGAACATCAACGTGAAAATCACGTTCGCAAATCCGTCTAACCGGGCTATAGCAGTTAGACAGGATTTACCGATCGAGTGACATTCACGGTCGCAGATATAATGTAAATACTGTGAAATAATGTGTTTAAAATATCCGATCGATCAAAAATTAACAAGTGGGTCCCCAAGCAATACTGTAGCACTCACAGAAATTCTGGGCCCAATTTTAATATTCCAAAACCCCTATTTTTAGCCCACAAGCCCACTGCAAAAAAACGATGACATGATCCCTCATTCCTGTGGCAGAACCACGGCCTAAAGAGGGGTTATGGCCGCGGTTCCGCGGTCGTACGGAGGGATCGTGTTGTCGAATTTTTCCAGTGTTCTTAGAACTCCCTGCACATCATTCTGAGACAACCTGAAAAATTTTTGGACTTCAAAAAATTTCGACAGAAAACTGTTGTAAAGAAAAACGCGGGATTTTGGAATTTTGGTCGATCGGAAATGCAAACACATCAAACAAAGCTAGACGAAGTTAATGGCGAGGCTCTGATACCACTGTAAGTGCACGGCGGCACCCCGGCCGTCAATCCGACGGCCAAATGCGGAAGCGGTCATAAACTTTAATTTTGCGAACTTAGCAAACCGGCACCACCGCGCACTAAACCCCGTATCGTACCATTAAACTAGATCTAGCAAAGTAACAAGATAGGGAAGAGAGATATACCGAGTGATCCGAGTCCTCCGGTCTTCTCGTCGTCGTCCCGATCTCCCGCGGAAACTCCGGTCGTCGCATCCTTGCCGGAAGGGCACCACATCGTCTGCATCTTTTACGGGCTCCCACCTCAATACCGAGGCAACTCGGGCACGAAGCTGGCTAGTCGACGTGCCCAAGGTTTGCTGTAGAATATGTAGTGCTTTGTCTCTTTGGGGTTATGTTGCCTTGATGGAGGAATGGAATTTTCAAGTGGAACTCTCATTTATCAAGCATGGAATGAGATGATAAATTTTCCTCACCAAAAATGAAATCTCTCATTTTTCCTCCTCTCATCTAAATGTGGCCGGCCATTTTCCCATGTGAGAATGGTGGAGTGATCAAATACATATACATAACAAGAAGGGAGGTGAGTGTAGGAAAAGGTGGAGGGTGACCCCTTGCAAAAAGGAAAACCTCTCATCAAACCCTTAACCTTTCAAATCTCATTAATGCACCATCATGGATGAAAAAGCAAAAGATGCTTAACATATCATAATGACACAAAAGCAAGAAACCCCCTCCACAAATGTTATTTGCACAATTGCAAATAACCCCCTCCATCGGAAAAGTCCGGCCGGGACGGAACAAAGGAAAACCGGCCGGAACGGAATGCAAACTGGCAACTCCAGAAAACTGGTCCCGTAATAAATTACAGGAAAAACCCCGATACTGTGCATACACACCCGCATCTGTATTCCAACCGGATACAAATGCAATGAGGCAAAATCTACACTGTACTATACTAGGATCCGGCTTAAACCAAAGCCGGCTAGTAATATCCGTCCGATCCTGATCCGTGCAATACCGCACGTATCTGATCGAACCCTGCCATATAACTATACGGCCACTAGTACAAACCGTCCGATCCTGATCCGTGCAACACCGCACGTATCTGATCGGACCCTGCCATATCTCCATACGGCCTCTACAGCTTTTCGCCCGAAAGCTGAGTAACTGAATGTATGGTGGACTCTAAAGACTCGTCAATACTATGGCTGTGGATTTAACCACTAGCACGTCAGAGGTATAAGCCAATACGTAACGGGCCACCAGCTATTGACCAAAAGGGACGTCGATGAGCGAACTCATCCTGACACCCTACTGAGCCTGTCAGTGACAATATCTGTACAGTCCGGTCCGTTCGTCTATGAGCATCGCATGGCGGGCCTAGGGGGTGGGTAAAAGTCAGACCCCTAAAAGCGGTACAAGTCGTGTCGGAGTGTAGCCCAGAACACCCTGAGATACTACTGGAATACCTACCAGTAAATCTCCTGCCTTGGCCAAGGACTTCGTGTAATGGCTCTCCTAGACACAGCGCGACCTCACCCCAAATACCGGGAGAGACGAACCCCCGAAGATCCGCTCACTGCCTCCATGTGGCTCGGGACTGTACCCAACTAAAACCTGTTTGCACGACTCCTTTGAGCCGTGGTAGGGTAGTAATCAAAGCACAGTGGGAACTCACACGAGACAAATGACGGTCCCCAGGTCGATGAACTAACCTGTACACAATACACCTGGGAACTGCTATCTGACATGAGGTATAAGACCAACTAGCAAGTTCCCGGCGAGTCCTGTCCGGTGTACTCATAACCCAATGAGCACCTGTATACATCTTAGGTGAACCAACTGACACCAGTGGCTTGTGAGACCGGCCACCGCCCCTCATCGGGGTCTCGACTGTATACACTAGTCTATTCTGGATAAACGATGCGCTGTCTCGAATCTCCCACGACTAGGGACCTTTTAAGGATGTGCTTATAGACCCCAGCTCCCACTTATATGATCGCCCTCATACTGCTGGTGGTCAAGCAAGAATCCTAGGGGCTCTACCAACGTGTAATAGCGACTTGTCAGGTCACCTAAAGCAGTACACGATGATAAAGATAAACCAGATAGCATACTATCATCTCGAGTAAGACTGTCATACCGGGATAGGTCGTCCCTCAATCATTGCAATCACGTGCCTGTGATCCAATAATTGACTCTGAGGGCACTATCTCCAACAATCTCCCACTTGCACTCAAGGCTAATTATTGCGATGTCGCATACTCACAGCCCGTGTGATACCGAACACCCAACTCCTCTACTAGTCAGTCTCACAAAGCATGTTTGCGAAACTCTTGCGTTCGAGGATTAGCCTCAGTGAGTGGATCCGCCATGATGTTTCTTTCTATGTCTCTCTATATCTCAAGTTCGCGGAGAAAGCCATCTCCCGAAATGAGTAATACCTGTCTTAGAATGTCTGGATGTCTGATGGGACCTAGTTCATAAATGAACTCCAAATCCAAACTTCTTCAACTGTATCGTCAACTGAACTTAATCAGTATCCTGCGCCATGCCTCCCTCAGTATCTGCCTGGATCACCTGTTCAGAATACTGCCCCTCGTCAGAAGGAAAACTATAACTCTGACAACCTCCTTGTCGTCCATGTCACCTTGGAAGCCTGGAATGATAACTGTCTCCCAAATGAGGCTGTCGTTATCATATCCCTAGAACATCTACTTATGTTCTAAAGTTGCTTCCGACTGTTTCTCCAGGATTGGATTAATATCAACTTATTGCCTCTAGTGCAAGAACAACATCTGGTGTGGTACTTGACATCTCATGATTGACTCAATTGCCTAAGCAAGTGATCTGCCAATCATGCACATTCCTCTCTACTTTAGTCTATAAGACACCTTTAGAGAGGGTGACTCCATCACCTGCAGGTACACTACCGTGCCAGGAGTCGTCCGTTCTAAATACTCTTAGAATGCTGTCAAAATACCCTGATTGGGAAACCACCCAAATCTAGATCTAAAACCATAGATCTAGTAACCAGTATGTCCGATACAAAATCCATTTCCTTTGTGGAGAAACCACTGTGTGACGACCAAAGTATAACCGATCGTAGTATAGGAATATCACTTCCTACTTTGTGTATGTCATCCAAAACCCGGATATCATACCCTACTGCCTTTTCAACAGATCCATCCCCTATTCTGATGAAGTCAAACCTATGACTGTCACGTCAGAAATAGATGATCTATCTCCGCTACATCTGCTTTAGTCTATAAGTAGACATAAGCTACCTGTCCACCAATGCTTCCGCTGCTCCCACTGACTACGACAACCCTCTGGCAGAGTCATATACACGTACACTTCTGAAGCTAGTTCAGAACGACGCTATACTCATCCTCCTACCGGGTCTCGCCGCCTGGAACAACAGCAATGGCAAGTGTGGGTAAACAAGAACTTCCCTGTCACCGTCCTTGAGGCTACCGGAGTACCTCTCGGGTGCCTGAAGTTACCCACCGTATCTGCGGAGTGGCCAATGGAATGTCAAACCAGATTGAATCTTTAGGTTCCTTATCAAATCTTCAGTAATTGTTTGCGGTTCTGGAATCACTTCCAGTTCTACCATACTCCCACTACTGTTTTTTTGAAAAAATCCATTTTTAATAAAACTGTGGCGAGTCTAGAACAATATTTCTATTGATCTCCCAGATGGTAGAAAGTCAACCCTCGTCATAGCCTGGGTCAACCTACAAACAGCCATTACAGAAACGTGCCTTGAGTTGTCCAGTGTCTGGTTTTAATCATAAGCCGGACAACTCCCCGTACCTTAACATCGTTAAGATATGAACTGTTCTATATCCAATATAGAACCAGAGGCACTGATTTAATTTAACCAGATTCAAATCATGCAGCTGTCTCCAGTGCATGTCAACAAAATGGAAGGAGGCCGATCAGCGTTACTCAACTTAGGAATGCTTCCAATTATGAATAACCTGAAAGAGAAGCAAGTCCTCTTAATCATTACTATCAACTGAACACCATACACAAGTATCTACATCTTCGATCACTTTGAAGAATCCCGATACTTGCAATACCTGGTTCTCTACTTTATTCAAATACCAATAACTTCTCAAAATTCGTACCCTGTGTTTCCACGAAACACCTGTCTAAAAACTAGAGAAGTCATAAGTAAACCGAATATAGTACGAGGACCAACCCCTCTGTCCTAATGGACACTGGACAACATACAATACTCTGTATAAGTCCGCTGAGTCTAATAACTCTTTCACTGTGTGTCGTAGGTTAAAAACTGTACTTATGGTTAAGAAGAATTACACCGCTGTTTAATGCTCCTTACCTAACCATCCACTGATATAGGTAAATGTCATCGACATAATATCAAAAGGTATATCTCACTCTATGAAAATAAACGTACAGATATATCAATTTGAAATTGGTGCACAACAGCGGATATTCAAAACCAAATATTTGCCGACCGGCAAACAGCCCAGGTGATCTCCTCAAATATCACCGATTACAACGAATCCCGATATAATGAGGATGATCACCCTATTCCCAATAACTTACTCCCACTCATCATCTGTAAAACCATACAGATGTGAGAATCAAACCTGGCAAATACATACCCTGGAGCAAGTGTCTAATCGGGAAAACAGTTTTCTTTTAACAGTACACAGCTGAACTGAAACATTGAAATGTTTCGATGGGTTATCCTGGTATTCCTAGTAATGCCTCTACCATTATCCATATTCATAACTATAACCGTATAATTCTTTACCACCTCTCCAAATCCCTTTATATGTCTTTAGTCATTACCTTCTGCACACCCATTTAGGCCAATTGGTTTTCTTCCTTCCCTGCCGTTCGGCACCAGCCTATGGCTTGGAAGAAGACTATCCAATAAGCATAATGGGTGTACTGTCCTAATCCTAGGAGCACTTGCAATGCGAGAGAAGGTGAAGATAAAAGACAACCGAATAAACCTTATTCCTATTTCTCCTGGACCAGAATCCATCCCCGAACTGGAACAAGTTCCTTTCGAGTTCGTATATAACCATACGATGGAGTATCCAATAAACTGTGGATCTTCGTAGTGATACGGAGTGTCCTGGAGAAATACAAAGGTGAAGTGGGAGTGGTAATGAAATACTTGGTTTGGTCATGAATAGAAGTCGCAATTTACTTTGCCCTCTTACTAATCCCTTGCTTTGTCTTAATCTTAATACCTTCTGCACACCGTTTAGGCTAATTGGTTTTCTTCATTCCCTACCGGTCGGCACCAGCCTATGATTTGGAAGAAGACTATCCAATTTGCGTAATAGGTGTACTATCGTCTAAACTAAGGAGTACTCGTAACTTGAGAGAAGGCAAAAAGGAAAAGACAACTGAATAGTTCTATCCGTTTTCTCCAGAACCGGAAACCATCCTCGAATTCCTTCGAGTTCGTATCTAACCATACGATGGCTTTGTCCAATGGAAGTGGACGTTCGCAGTAATACGGGGTATCCTGGAGAAAAGGGTAAAAGTAGGAGTGGCAATAAGGTCTGCAACTCTGACAATCCAAAAGCCAGTGTTAAGAAGGTTCGGTCAACTTGGTCACTGAGTCATAGTCTTAGGGTCGGGTCAATGGTCGCTGCCAGAGAGAGAGAAAAGAAACACTCAGCGTGCACTCTAACCTAGATCAGAATGGTTACCAATTTATCTAATCAGGAAACCTCCCACTGTACCTCAAACTCTCCTCCAAACCTGAAAGAAGAATTAGTCGGGGTCACCCGAGGAGTAAACTAACTCATCAGTGGGAATCGGGATCCAACTCTCATCGCATGATAACGTGACGGAATCCGCTCACGCTATCACACTCTAGAAGGTATGCGCATATCTGGCAAGTTTCAGTTCTTTTGAAACTCCCGATGTGATTTCTGCCCCATGCTCTTATGACCTTGACGAAGGTCAACAAATCATAAGTCACATGTCAAGTTCCACCCGTCATTATCCAGGTTAATTTGAACCCACCCGTACAAGCCCTTGACGAAGGTCAACAAGGCTATACGACTGTCCCAAACAAACACATCTATCTATGCTGCAGAAAGGAAACAAGCAGCTACCATACACTATGCCTTGACAAAGGCCAACAAACATAGCATGAATACTACGTGCTACCCGTCTGAAACGACGGAGGGCTACGAATGGTTTCTGGCGAAAACCTTTTACGTAAAGAACTTGATATCGTTGAAGGAACGGATAGCTTTTTAGAAAATATAGTAACGAAAACCTTCGCTAAAGAAGTCACTCCCGGTGAAGGGATCTCGGCTCTTTCCCCGTAGAATGGGGTGCAGGATATTCCAAATGAATACCACGATGCAAAGCAAAAGTAATCGGCTATAGTGAAGTTAATGCCCTGACGCAAACTTCTGTCCAAGGGGTCATTCTCGGTGAAGGGATCTCGGCCCTTGCCTCATCGACTGAGGAGCAGGATATTCCAAATGAATACCACGATGCAAAACAAAAGTGAACGTCCTTGCAATAACAGCTTTTTGAAAAGTGTTCCAACAACATCAGAATAGGTTTGTTTTAACTTGCATTGATCCGAATCAATGCAGTCCCATCAATTGATCACACCACAAAGAACGAAAATATACTGACGTACGTATATGCCATCCGCATTCGCCACTGGGTCCCGTCATCACCCGTTAGGTTAGCTAACTAACGGCAGAGCGGGGACTGGACTAGCGCGGATGAAAAACATATACAACATCTACTAATATATATACCAATATATTATATTCGCTCAAGGCGTGATAAAAAGCAACATCACATAAATGTACAGCATCACAGAATAATACAGATATCTGGGATCCCCGGGTTTCACAGAGCCACTACCGAAACCCGACGTTTCCTTGGTCGTGTGGATAGCCTGTGCAATGAAATCCTAGACCCCTACGGGCGCGGCAAGTCACCCGCCAAAACCTGAAGTGAGGCAGCCCCCTTCAGCACCGTGAATGGACCACCCAGCACTTCACGGAATCCGGTAACTTGGGCACCTCTCCTGGGTCAACCTGTACCCCCTACGAGTGCGGCGAATAGCCCACCAATTCTAGAGTGAAGCCCCTTCCGTCCCAATGCCATGAGATGCGGGCTTGTTGCCCTCCAGAACCCGGCTATCCGTGCACCCCTCCGCGGGGTAATCCTAGTACAGAAAGTAAAATATACACACAACGGGTACATCGAACGCAACCAGGTCGTGCCCCAAAAGAATAATACAAACAAGCAGTGACGGCAGTCCACATGTCGGACGCTCTCCCCGCAATATCAAATGTACATGATACAACAGAAACTGTACTAGCATTGCATCCAGGCTATCCCCCACGACCGATCCGCAACATCACAGCAAAAACACAGAACATCAACGTGAAAATCACGTTCGCAAATCCGTCTAACCGGGCTATAGCAGTTAGACAGGATTTACCGATCGAGTGACATTCACGGTCGCAGATATAATGTAAATACTGTGAAATAATGTGTTTAAAATATCCGATCGATCAAAAATTAACAAGTGGGTCCCCAAGCAATACTGTAGCACTCACAGAAATTCTGGGCCCAATTTTAATATTCCAAAACCCCTATTTTTAGCCCACAAGCCCACTGCAAAAAAACGATGACATGATCCCTCATTCCTGTGGCAGAACCGCGGCCTAAAGAGGGGTTATGGCCGCGGTTCAGCGGTCGTACGGAGGGATCGTGTTGTCGAATTTTTCCAGTGTTCTTAGAACTCCCTGCACATCATTCTGAGACAACCTGAAAAATTTTTGGACTTCAAAAAATTTCGACAGAAAACTGTTGTAAAGAAAAACGCGGGTTTTTGGAATTTTGGTCGATCGGAAATGCAAACACATCAAACAAAGCTAGACGAAGTTAATGGCGAGGCTCTGATACCACTGTAAGTGCACGGCGGCACCCCGGCCGTCAATCCGACGGCCAAATGCGGAAGCGGTCATAAACTTTAATTTTGCGAACTTAGCAAACCGGCACCACCGCGCACTAAACCCCGGATCGTACCATTAAACTAGATCTAGCAAAGAAACAAGATAGGGAAGAGAGATATACCGAGTGATCCGAGTCCTCCGATCTTCTCGTCGTCGTCCCGATCTCCCGCGGAAACTCCGGTCGTCGCATCCTTGCCGGAAGGGCACCACATCGTCTGCATCTTTTACGGGCTCCCACCTCAATACCGAGGCAACTCGGGCACGAAGCTGGCTAGTCGACGTGCCCAAGGTTTGCTGTAGAATATGTAGTGCTTTGTCTCTTTGGGGTTATGTTGCCTTGATGGAGGAATGGAATTTTCAAGTGGAACTCTCATTTATCAAGCATGGAATGAGATGATAAATTTTCCTCACCAAAAATGAAATCTCTCATTTTTCCTCCTCTCATCTAAATGTGGCCGGCCATTTTCCCATGTGAGAATGGTGGAGTGATCAAATACATATACATAACAAGAAGGGAGGTGAGTGTAGGAAAAGGTGGAGGGTGACCCCTTGCAAAAAGGAAAACCTCTCATCAAACCCTTAACCTTTCAAATCTCATTAATGCACCATCATGGATGAAAAAGCAAAAGATGCTTAACATATCATAATGACACAAAAGCAAGAAACCCCCTCCACAAATGTTATTTGCACAATTGCAAATAACCCCCTCCATCGGAAAAGTCCGGCCGGGACGGAACAAAGGAGAACCGGCCGGAACGGAATGTAAACTGGCAACTCCAGAAAACTGGTCCCGTAATAAATTACAGGAAAAACCCCGATACTGTGCATACACACCCGCATCTGTATTCCAACCGGATACAAATGCAATGAGACAAAATCTACACTGTACTATACTAGGATCCGACTTAAACCAAAGCCGGCTAGTAATATCCATCCGATCCTGATCCGTGCAATACCGCACGTATCTGATCGAACCCTGCCATATAACTATACGGCCACTAGTACAAACCGTCCGATCCTGATCCGTGCAACACCGCACGTATCTGATCGGACCCTGCCATATCTCCATACGGCCTCTACAGCTTTTCGCCCGAAAGCTGAGTAACTGAATGTGTGGTGGACTCTAAAGACTCGTCAATACTATGGCTGTGGATTTAACCACTAGCACGTCAGAGGTATAAGCCAATACGTAACGGGCCACCAGCTATTGACCAAAAGGGACGTCGATGAGCGAACTCATCCTGACACCCTACTGAGCCTGTCAGTGACAATATCTGTACAGTCCAGTCCGTTCGTCTATGAGCATCGCATGGCGGGCCTAGGGGGTGGGTAAAAGTCAGACCCCTAAAAGCGGTACAAGTCGTGTCGGAGTGTAGCCCAGAACACCCTGAGATACTACTGGAATACCTACCAGTAAATCTCCTGCCTTGGCCAAGGACTTCGTGTAATGGCTCTCCTAGACACAGCGCGACCTCATCCCCAATACCGGGAGAGACGAACCCCCGAAGATCCGCTCACTGCCTCCATGTGGCTCGGGACTGTACCCAACTAAAACCTGTTTGCACGACTCCTTTGAGCCGTGGTAGGGTAGTAATCAAAGCACAGTGGGAACTCACACGAGACAAATGACGATCCCCAGGTCGATGAACTAACCTGTACACATGTCACCTGGGAACTGCTATCTGACATGAGGTATAAGACCAACTAGCAAGTTCCCGGCGAGTCCTGTCCGGTGTACTCATAACCCAATGAGCACCTGTATACATCTTAGGTGAACCAACTGACACCAGTGGCTTGTGAGACCGGCCACCGCCCCTCGTCGGGGTCTCGACTGTATACACTAGTTTACTCTGGAGAAACGATGCCCTGTCTCGAATCTCCCACGACTAGGGACCTTTTAAGGATGTGCTTATAGACCCCAGCTCCCACTTATATGATCGTCCTCATACTGCTGGTGGTCAAGCAAGAATCCTAGGGGCTCTACCAACGTGTAATAGCGACTTGTCAGGTCACCTAAAGCAGTACACGATGATAAAGATAAACCAGATAGCATACTATCATCTCGAGTAAGACTGTCATACCGGGATAGGTCCTCCCTCAATCATTGCAATCACGTGCCTGTGATCCAATAATTGACTCTGAGGGCACTATCTCCAAGAGTTACTACTCCCCGTTAAGATAAAGGTCGGATATGCATACAGAGGCGCAGGGATGCGACCGGCTTTCGAGTAGATGTTGTACTAAGGATGCAGATGTCCAGAGAGCGAGGAAAGATTATGCCAGAGTACCAGCCTCCGTACAGTTTGGCTTAGGCGAGATCAGAAGAGACCTTGAGCAGGAATTCCTTCCAGTACACTGCTGCAATAAGATTTGCGCCAGGAGCCGATGTTCGATGTGCATTCAGAGGACCTGAGGTCCGCGCCAGAGATGTGCTGCTTTACGAGCGGTCGTGAGGATTGACCGAGAGATGACCAGAGAAGTGCCAGAACGGAATCGTTCCTGTTAGCACACCTGACCGGGCCGATGAGCTGATGGATTGCGAGATTGGTAATCCACAGGGAAGATAAGGAACCAGAGGCAGAGGATGCCAGCCGCGAGCAAGAGGCAAGTAGATATCTTGCGCCGCTAGCATTGGATGTACCGACACCTTCTCGACTTAGAAGGAGGATATGCCGACGGCGGTATTTATGATTTGTGATTTTGTGATTTGACTATCACGTATTCGTCACTTTGGATTTCGGTATTTTGGGCGATTTATTCGCATGATTTAGTCTTGATGACTGAGTTTCATGGTATTTGTTTTCTTGCACCATGGTTGCACCTACCGGGTATTTATACCTGGCGCATAGTTATTACTCTTGAGATATTGATTATGATTTCATGCCTATTTTTATGCCGGTGATTTGATTTATGCTTCCAGCATAGTTTTCATGCACGTTTTAGTGTTTTGAGTTGTTTTGTGCACGTTGATGCACACGGTTGTGAGATTTTCCATCGCGCTACACCTGATTTTGATTAAGCCGCATTGTATATCATTTCGTGCCTTGGCTGCACCTGCTTATGACTTCATGGATTTCATACGGTCGATTTGATGTTGTGCATATGTTACGCACACGATTTGATTTTTTTGCACTCGGTATAGCTTATATGTGCTTATAGTGCATTGAGATGTGTTTTGTGCACGCAGTTGCACACATTTACGATTTTCTTTATACCTGGGTATACTTGGTGTTGCTGCTTACGCATTTGAGTTATTGCTTGGTATTTGTGCATGGGATGCACCAGTTCGATACTTCGTGCGTTTGTCGCACCAGTTTTATGTTGCTTGCGTTATCGCATCAGATTTATATTTCGTGCCTTTGTTGCACCGGATTTATATTTTGTGCACTACGGTTGCACCTGACTTCGATTTGATATCATTCGATATGTCGATTTTGCCCCTGATATTGATGATTGATTTTTACACTCCGTGCTTTGATTGGACTTACGCATGTTCGGCGTTGCTATTGGATTTTGTGATTCCGTGCATGTTGAGTGCCCAGGGTTTAGACTTTCATTCGTGCACGATGGATGCACCGATTTGGATTTTCACGCATGTTGGGCGCATGTTTTGAGATACGATTTTGGTGCACACCAGATGCACTAAATCGAGATTCTTCGTGTATGTCAGATGCACCTGATTTGGCTGTCAGGCACACACGTTGCCTAAGACAGATACATCGTGCACACCCATTGCACTTAGATGTTGTTTTGTGCACCTGAATGGCACATATATGGATTTTGATTTCCGTGCGCACCAGACGCACAGGGTGGTGTTATGTGCATTTTGGGATTTATTCCTTTTGGAGCAGTACATTTTTTATGTTATTTGATATTCATTTTGTACTGAGCAGGACTAGTCAGAGGACAGTACCTGGATATATTTTGCATGCATTGATAGTTATCGAAGGGATTTCCAAAAAGCGAGCTATAGTCTCAGCATATATACCTACGTGTCCAGTATGACACGAAACATTTTAAAAACAAGGAAACCCTTCTAAATTGTTTTCAAAACGGCGGAACGTACCTAGTAAACAAAAGATATATACATATATGGTTATTTTCTTATGAAAAACGTCCGCCACTGTGCAGTGTTATGCGCATCGCACGACAATTTAAAAAGGTTTGGCATGCATTTACATCAGCTATTCACATGTATAGATTGGATGTCTACATGTATAGTTCTGATCTATATCATATTGGTTTTGTATTGGATTTGACATTCGTATCTTTACCATGACTCCGATGATTGCGGGATGCTCGACGGAGTTTTTCTTTTGAGTTATCTGCTCAGTACTCATGCGCATGCATTGCGCTATGATGTTTTATGTATTGATGATTCGGAGCCCCGATGACTTGGAATTTGTATCGAAATATTTTAGTATTTGGGGGGTTAAATTTAAATTCGGGGACTGAATTTCTTTAAGCGGGGTAGATTGTAACGTTTCCAAAGTAATAAAATATTATTTTTGGGAATTTTTATAATTTAATATTATTTTAATGAATATTTTAATATTCCGGTATAATTAAATACAAATAAATGGGAAAATTATGGAAAATTCTAAAATAGGGTATTTTATGGAATTATGCTATTTTAAAGTCTTTATGATTAGTTATATGCTAATTTAGTGCTAATCGCGATTAAAAATCGCTAATCGGATTTTTAGCATTTTTGTGCAAAAATGTGCACATATCATTTTCCACACTTGTTGCACTTGTTACATGTTTTGGGGATATGGTTGCTTAGGGTTCACCATGGTGGGAGAAGAAAAGGAAAAGAAAAGAAAAGAAAAGGTCTCATGATGAGAGAGAGAGAGACCAAGTCAACCCCCACTTTTTGAACCATACTCCCATCATTTCCTCACATCCATTTCTCTCTCCCCTCTCCTTGAGCTGCTGCTGATCCTGCTCCTCCCTTATCTCCCACCCCTTCACTCCATAGATCCCTCTCATTTTCCTCACCAAAACCCCATTCCCACTTCACAAAAAATGTTCCCGAGCTCACTAGCTACACATTGAACCTAGCAAGATTGGATTTGGAGGACTTTGAGCAACTCAAGAATTTTCTTGAGTTGCCAAAGGAGGTAATTTCTGCACCTATTAGAGTAGTATCTCATTTCATGTGCATCAATTCAAGTTTCATATCGATATGGTGTCGTTTGGTGGTTTTGTGAAACATCAAGTTAGGGTTTAGGGTTTGATCTGAAATCAAAGTGAAATTGAGGCTTTTGGTGACCTTAGAACCCCTGGTGTGATGTTAAATTGGACCAAAACCTGAACTAGAAACCAGAATACGGATTTATGGAATCGATATCGGGGGAAAACTGTAATTCTGGGATTGTTTTTGGGAATCTGCTTTCACCCGAGACACCTAAAAATAAAATTGAATTAACAGAGAGATGTGCAGGCAAATAGAAACCACCACACAAAATCCTAGCTCCCACCTCCTTTTCCAGGCCGCAGATAAACTCTTTCTGGCCGCAAATTGCAGCCAGAGCATGTTGGAAATGCCTCGTTTTTTGGTGCAGGGCCCTATCTCCAGTGAACTTGACCCCTGGCATGTTTAGATTTGTCTAATTTGACCTAGGGTGAAATCTGCAGCCTATTTCCTAAGTTTCTGTTTTGGATTCGTGTTTCCGTATTTCTGTATTGTGAATTCTGAGTTTGCGTACTCGACTACTTGGCGTTTATACGACGATATCGAGGATTGTTGATGGTTTTGGAAGCGTTGTCCATAGGTTCTAACCTATAGAACATAGCGTATCGTTTTGGGGTTTCGTATGCCGTTTTAGTTTTGAATTGGTTTTGATACGCATTTGCGATACGTTAATGTGTAGGTACCCCATGAAGACTTCGGGACGACAAGCAAAAGCGTGGTGACGTCGACGGATAAAGACGCAAGGTGAGTAGATTTATATCTATGGGGAGAAGTCGGGTGGATGGCGTATAGCACCCCCGCAGTCCGTGGTGATGTATATTATTATGTGTTGTTTAGGATTATTGATGGTAATAATGGAATTATTGATGATAAGGATGTATTGGTTTAGTATAGTGAGAAACCCTAGAGTAGTGGTTGAACCCACACATACACGCACACATATACTTGCATACATTCTTTCATTTACTGTGCGCATTTGGAGGTGTGTATATCTACACATGGGTATGGGACTATGTGTTCATATACGGGATTGAGGATGATACGTGGGATTGAGATGAGGTTTGATTGAGGCCGTGAGATTCGGCGATATGACAGAGTTCGTATTTGAGATGTGATATGATGGTAGTGATACCTGTTATGTGATGAGATAATGTGATACTGACTCAGATTTAGGTGGTTTTCATACCCCTCCCGATTGACTGATTGTTGGGTTCGTAATTCGCATAGTAGGCGTTAGACTAGACCCGAGTCATACCTATTTCAAACTAACGAATCGGGGATATTTTAAACATAGGCAAAAGGGATTCTACGGATATTTTCAAACGACACATCTTTTCTTAAAACACCGTAGCCCTTATTTTACCAAAAACCCCGATTCATCTTATTTCAAAAGGCAAGGCTGCATGATATATTTATTGAGATAGATTCTTTACTGTTGCGTTGATTATTCTATTCCGCATACTCATGCTATTTGCATTGCATTGCTTGTGTTTATTGATATATATTACAGTCATGCTGCTAGGACACCAGCACCATTATCGATGATGCGTATGTTCCACGTACACTTGTTTTCCGGCTCACACACTTCATCATCGATAATTGCCATGTCACTACACTGTAGTACTGTTGCATTCAGGATATGATTCTTGCATGATAGACTGATGTGCTTACATTTCTTTTACATGTCACATACATCCTGCTTTCTGATTATACGCATTGAGAGTTGCTGTTTCCATGATATTTCTGGATTTTGGGAACCGTGGGTATTTCAAAAGAGAATATGTCATTGCTTTAAAACCCGGTTACCCTTGGTATGATATTTTAGTGCGTCCACTATGTGTTTTCTCGGTGCTGAGAGCGACATGTGAAACCCGATTCGAGGAGTGGACGAGCCGATTGCGGGTACATGGTGTAGGGTTCCTAGGCACACTAGTGAGGTCTCACAAGGCATCGATCATGCCAAATTAAAATTTTAACGGTGCCGAGACACCCGACTACGGATCGTTTGCTAGAAAACTAGGCGAAAAAGCTAACTAGTTAACACTTAACTACAAGATACGGAAATACAACCTTTGTAGATCCGGTGCTCCACCTCCATAGCTCCACAACGAGGTCCTCTCCGCTGTCCAAATCAAATCCGGGCTCAAGCGTCGGCTTCGTCGGAGAATGGGCAAGCTAGGTCGTCGATGTCCATGCCGAAGATGATCTACGTCGAGGCATCGCTAGATCAAGCTCCACCTTCACCAAGTCTTGAAAACTTGTGAAGGAAACACACTCTACTACTTGGCAAGAGGTAGAGAGTGAAGAAATAGGATGTGGGTAGTCTTTAGAATTGGATTTCTCACTCATATGCATCAATCACCATTGATGGACCTTAGGTTTTCTTCTTGAGTTGAAGAAAGAAGAAGAAGAAAATGATATGATAAGTTATTATGAAAAGAATAATAAATTTATTCTTATCATAATATTAACCTAAGTTAAGTGTAGAGAATTGACCAAGGTTAAAGAATGGTTAGGGTTAAGGAGATGAGACAAAAATGGTGACATAATGAAAGCTTCATGAAGCTTCATGTTGAAAACAAAACTAGCCACCATTTTTGACTTCTTTTCCTTTTCTCATTTATCTTTTAAGTGCAAATGAAAAGATAAATGAATGAATAAAAGAAAACCCTAATCATTTACTTAACCTAGGTTTAATTCATTACACTTAAAAAAAAAAAGATATGTATCATCAAACATGATACAATCAAGTGCACAAAAATCATATCGCATATGCAATGCGCACACCCGAGCGAGAAAATCCATTTAAAGTGAACCGATACTAGTTAATGCAAAGTAATATATCAAATATATAATTATGCATTAAATCATTAAATCAACACTTGATTCAATGATCCGGTCATGTTGCACATAACCGACTGGTATCATCAGTAACAACTTATCGAATCAACAGTTGATCCGATAACTCGGCTATATCGCATATAACCGATCAATGTCACATCGCGAGAATCGAATACAGTATCACATACTGGTATTATTCTCGGTCCCGCACATATCTCATATGCGTTCCTATTTCGTTTCGCTTGAGCCAGGAAACCTCTGTGTAGGACTCTAAAGACTCGTCAATACGCCGGCAGCAGATGATGATCATATCAAGCACCCACAAGCCGCAAGCGGTCTGCTAAACGTAACGGCCACCCGGGTATTGAGCGATCTAAAGATCGACGAGCAAGCCCGCTCACACTCCAGTGAATCCGACCAGTAACACTACCGTACAGTCCGGTCTGATCGTCTGATATGTCGCATATCTTGCCTAGGGGTGGTAAACGTCAGACCCCAATAGCTCGATAAGTCGTGTCGATATGAGGCTCATAACGGTTCGAGAAACTACTGGTAACACTTACCAGTAAATCTCAGCAACCCTGGCCAGGGATTTCCTGTTATAGCCAATCGAACACAACGCAACATCAACCCCCTATACCGGGAGAGACGAATCCCCTCCTATCGCTCATTGTCTCCATGTGACTCGGGACTGTACCCAAAAACCACCGTTTTGCACGCCCTCTTGGACGTGGTAAGATGGAAATCAAAGCACAGTGGGAACCACACAAGACTCTATGACGATCTCGGGTCAACAGACTACTCTGTACCAGTATCACCAGAGAACTGCCATCTGACGTAAGGTATAATACCATCTGGGAGTTCTCGGCGAGTCCGTCCAGTGTACCCAGTCTCTACTGAGCACCCGTATATCATCTCTGATGTCAAACACCAATGGATATGGGATCATCCATCGCCCATCTGTATGGGTCGAGAAGGTATACGCTAGTCTACTCTGGTATATCGATGCCCCGTCTCGATACACCCTCGACTAGGGACTTTGAAGGATGTACTTATGGACTACCATGTCCCCACTAGTATGATCCGCATCATAGTCCAGGTAGTCAAGTACAGATCCTAAGGGCTTTACCAACATGTAACAGAGAGACAATCAGTATACACGTTAAGGTAAAGAGCAACCAGATAGCATACTATCATGTCGAGCAAGAAAGTCCTCCCTATATATGTCCCAGCATCCACTACAATATACATCCAATGTACAGTAATGGCCTCTAGGGCATACATATAACTAACAATCTCCCACTTGCACTAGGGCCATCTGTAGCAGTGGTTGTAGTATCTCATACTAAACCATCCCATAAAAGTCTCTCTCTGGGAACAGGCCTTCGTGAGTAGATCCGCCGTGTTGTCCTCTGAGTCTACTCTCCTAACCTCGATCACCCTGGAGATCAACCATCTCCATGATTAAGTGATACTGCCTTAGAATATGTCTGGATCACTGATGGGACGGACGTTCCTTGGCATAAGCCACAACTCCATTGTCACACAATGGGAGGAACATGGTTCATCTTATGAACCAATATATACCCAAACAGCCTCTTTGGTAGCATCTTAAATAGCGATGTATCAAGCCTTTATCGTCTAGTATGCCACGGTATCTAGCTTGGAACTCTTCCAACATACCGTCCCTTTACTGAGGGTAAAGACAATGCCTGCGACTGACATTCAGTCGTCTTTATCACCCTGGAACCCTTCCAGTGATTCTCCCCAGGATCGATTGATACCATCTCACTACTACTAGTGAGTATTCTAACATCCAATTAGATCTATCTCATAGATCCAAAACTCAGGATTTAGAAGGTATCATTTTGATCATACACGGAGAATCATTGTGATAAACGGAGATTGACCGAGCGTAGCATAGGAAATTCCTTCCCTATCAAGAGTATGTCATCCACGTACTCTACGAGGATCGTCACCATACTCCCTTCTACCTTTTTGTATATACAAGGTTCATCTACCATTTTGATGATGTCAACTTCTTTGACTAATCCATCAAAATAGATGTTCTAACTCCGCGATGCCTGCTTTATCCTATAAAGCATCTTGCACATGTTTCCGCTGCTCCCACTGTCTACGAAGCCCTCTGGCTGTGTACTTATAGACACTCTCTTCTAAATCATCATTTAGAAAAGCAGTCAAGACACCCAACCACCAGATATCGTAGTCATGGTATGTAGCCGTGACAAGTAGGATCTGGATGGACTTAAGCATAGGTACGGGAAAAGGTTTCATCATTATCCACGCCTGGTCAATGACGAAAACCTTTAACAAGTCTAGCTTTGAAAGTCTCAACCTTTCCATGTACACCAAGTAATCTTCTCAAGATATACTTTCTCCTGATGGGGATTTAACCCTTCAGATATAGCAACTAAAGTCCATACTTTGTCGGTGTATAAGGATTCCATCTCAGATCACTAAGCATCCAGCCATTCTTATAGAGTCTTACTCCTGATGGCCAGCACGAAACTAGTTGGGTCATCATCTCATGATGCAATCCTCGCTCCCACTGTCATAGAGAAACCGAAGTATCTTTCAGGTGGGTGAGGAACCCTACTAGATCGGCGGAGAGGCTGAGGTTCGTTGGTATCTACTGAATCCTTTGGTTGTACCAAATCATCTGCTGTAGCTTGTATAGCTGGAACTATTCCAGTTCTACTATAACAGACCTTGCCTCGAACTTGTCCGGATTATGGTTTTAGACATAGGCCGGACAACCCCAAATCTTAACCAACTTAAGATATGGGCTCTTCCCTTTCCATATCACATATGAAATGGTAGGCAACTGATTTGATTCGAACCCTATTCAATAGGTATGCAGCTTCTTAAGTGCACAACTCCCAAAAAGGAAATAGGTAACTTAGTAGTACTCATCATAGAGCACACCTTATCATATAGGGTGTGATTGCTCCGCCCCGATATACCATCGTGCTATGGTGTATACGGAGGAGTAATGCTGAGAGAGAATCTCATTCTCCTTTAGAATAGTCCAGTATTTCCGTGCTCAAGTATTCTCCTCCTTGATCACATCAAAGGACATAATACTTATACCATTATTGGTTCTCTACTTCTAACTTATATTCTGTGAATATCTCAAAAGGTTCGGACTTATGTTTCAACAGGAACGTATGTCTGAATCTTGAGAGATTATCAGAGAATGTAATGAAGTAAAAGAACCGGTCTTGGCATGTGTAGACAGGGGACCTACATACATCAACATGTATCATCCCAAGAGTTCACTAACTCTTTCTCTGTTTCCAATAAACGGAGCTATGGTTATCTTATCTTTGTGACACAACTGGCGAGTTTCACAAGATGTAAATTCAAACTGATTTAAATATACATCTATATGTAACTCTAGCCAGCCGGGTCGCATTGATCTGACCTAGTCTACAATACCTCAAGAAGGATTCGTTCATTTCTGAACTCTTCCTCTTGTGTGTGTTCCGTATACTAAGAACTGTAGTTTGATTTAGAACATCAACGCTTTTAGATAACGTGCCTGAACCGATCAACTTTTGATATAGGAAATGTTCAAAACATTATCCAACAATACAAAATTCTATCATTTCTTTACTACTAAAGAGAGTGATATGATTTGGTATATCAGGTTCGGTATCTAATAACATTCGTTCAGAATCAATGTATTCGGAATACAGGATGACAGTGACCGACAGACTTGGCTGCAACTCTTTCCCCGTTTTCTGCCTCATGAAACTTATCACCCGTTCTCAGTTCTCTACCTTTCTGTAGCCCTATGTAACAGATTACATATCTGGGATCCTGTTCTGGTATCACATACCTAGGACGTAGAGGATACGGAGAAACAGTTCTTTGTAATGAACACACCCGAAGATGATGCATCAACATGCACTCTCTTCGTTTGGGCGGCACGGGAATTCTGGTAATCCCCAATTTCCTGCTCTGTCTTATAACAATTATAAGTTGGAGCGGGACCAACGTTCCCCAGCTCAGTATAACAAGCGGGTTCGGTCAATAATCCGTATTATTATCTTGATTAAGGCGTGATATGGTCGCTACCAGAAGAGAGAGAGAAGAAAACACTCAGCGTGCGCTCTTGCAAGAATAGATTGGTTATTATTTTATCTAATCAGGATGGCTCCCACTGCTTTTTATCAAATCTTCCTTCAAACCCTAAAAGGAAAGACTAGCCGGGATTAATTACACACTACAAGTTCGCCAATCTTTCAGCCAGGCCAGTGTCGGTACTTTGAGGGAGGTCCCCCGTGCTTTCGCATGAACCTAATTAATGTAAACCTCATTTTCCCAGAGGCGTAACCCTGTAACACCTTTCTAGACACCTACTTGATCGGCTAATTATAATGTGTAAAACTCTCCCAGGAGTAATTCTTACTCGCAGCGGGTATCGGGATCCAACTATCTCATAGAAGGTATGCAATCTCATTGCAAATTTCAACACTTGAAATTCCCGATAATGTTTTGCCCCGAACGATCTATGACCTTGACAAGGTCAACAAACCATAGACCGCAAGTCAAGTTCAACCCGTCATTTCTTGATTGAATCAAACCCACCCGCACGACCCTTGACAAGGTCAACAAGGCCGCACGACTACCCTAACCCAATCTGCATCATATGCATAAGCAGATAAATACTGGTTAGCTACCGCATACTGCGCCTTGACAAGGTCAACAAACGCAGCACGAATACTAAACAGGATTTATCTGAAATGACGGAGGGCTACGACAGGTTTTTCTGAAAACCTATTGCGTAATGAACTTGATATCGCTGTAGAATCAAATGATTTTAAAATGGAGTGCTTTTGAGGCTTTTCTAGTTTTGCTAAAGGAGTCACTCCCGGTGAAGGGATCGTCGGTCCTTTCCTCGTCGAATGAGGTGCGGGATATATCATATATATCACTGTGCAAAGTAAAAACACCTAAAAGCTATCAAAAGACAAACCGAGTGTGTAGCATCTGCCAGTTATTGCTAAAGGAGTCACTCCCGGTGAAGGGATCTCGGTCCTTTCCTTATCGAATAAGGTGCAGGATATATCATATATACCGCTGTGCAAAGCAAGAACTGTAGCTACCTGTTTTATTTTGAAATTCGATTCTACAACATCTTAGGTTTCTTTTATTTCATTAATCTCATTAATGAAGTCCCATCATTTAAGTACCTAAACATCACAGATAGATATGACGTACACTTATGCCATCCGCATTCGCCTCGATGTCCCCTCGTGCACCGTTAGGTTAGGTAACTAACGACAGAGCAGGGCAGGGCTAGCGCGGGTGTAAAACATAAGTAACATCTATATAATATATCATATATACTATATATTGTATCTATCGCAGAACATCACATGAACACATCACAGATATCGCAGCAGAAGAATCATATGAAATATTGGATATACTAGGACGTCCGTGTTTTCAATACGAGCCAGTATAAAACACGGATTCCACGGCCGCGATGAATAGCCAAACCCACACCCCTAGACCCCTACGAGAGCGGCGAGCAACCCTACCAATTCTGGAGTTAGGAGACCCGGACTCGACTCCTCGAGTTGGTCTCCCACTGGACTCCAGAACCCGGTTACTTGTGCTCCCCTCCTTGGGTCTATCCTAGTGCGGAAAAGTAAATAATATACAAACGGTGACAACTTCCGCAACCTGGAAGCGCCCCAATAAAAGAATATTACATACAAGTTTTTACATGAATGAAAATGAAAAACACTCATCTCACATAAAAACCCCCGGCTATTCAAACACGACGATCCAATATAACATATCCAGCAACACATAACATCACATGTCATCAACGTAAGTAAATATGCGCACCCCAATTGTCGTTGACGTATAGCAACGAAACCGGCGATATCACATATTACACTTACGGTCACAGAAAAGAAAGTGTAAAACTACAACAGTTGGAATCCGTAACCTCCTCAGACATCGTATGCCTGACCAAATGAATTACTTAGACATCGCATGCCTAACAATTATAAACCCCGCATTTTAGTCTCATTATCGAAAACACTTTTCAATATCGAGTCGGGTAATTCAACAAGATTCCCGACATCCTGATCGAATGCTCGTCGCAAACTTCAGTAGACGGCCGCACCCCCGATACCGTCGATGAAGTGCACCAAGGCGGAACACCGCCACCGCGAGCACCCGAACGGATGCTTTCGGCGAGGGGGTTCTCCTACAGTCACTTGGTCGGGGCTATGGAGTGAAGCTGTCTATTAAGTTTACCCGGCGAGTATCCGCGTACGCTACGTGATTGCGACGGACTTTTGATCACATCAAAATTCCGTGGCAACCGATCAAGTGACACTAAATTGCTACGTTTATAACATTCATTCAGTTATCACATAACTTATTGTGAATTCCAATTATTGTATCCCATTCCGGAAAATAGAAAATGTCAAACTTTCCGATCGAACAATCGAACACCCAAGTTTTCCCGATACAGCTCAACACATGAAATAAGTCTAACACCATTCCGTTCGTGCCTCAGTACCAACGGTCCAGCCGTAGAAGGGTCAAGCCAACGCCTCACATGTGGCACGCCGTACTGCCCCAAACCCGAAGGTTCAAAGGGCAGTTCAAGACGGTCACATAATCGAGTTAAGGTTTGTTGTCTTCTAGAGGGTCCATTGCGTTACTTGCACTACTTAGAACGTCGTTAAACTACGGAAAGATCCAACGCTTGGAAATTTCCCGACAGGGGAAAAGTTGGGTATTTATATCCGGTCGAACTTTTTAACATATTCTAAAATTTATCCGGAAAGCCACACAGACAAAATTTGATACTCCGATCGAACGATCGAATCCCCAAAACAACCCAGAAAATTCAACTTTGGAATAAATTTTAAAAATTCCCAGAAAACTCAGAAGAATTTATCAGGAATTACTGTGCAGAAATGAGTAGCTGACGTCATCATGGGACCGCTGAACCGCCGCATAAGCAGGGCTTATGCCGCGGTTCCGCCGCAAGTTTTACTGTTCACCTCTCAATTTTTGCATCGTAATTCATATTTTTCTATGCTGAATTTTTTAGCAATTTTTAATTCACAAAAATCCAGATATTTCAAAAATGTCCAGAGAGCATTCTCGGGTGTGGGTTTCGGGTTCGTTCGGGTTTCAAATTCCGTCTGGACTTCGCCTAAGGCTCTAGCTAGGCTCTGATACCACTGTAGGGTTCCTAGGCACACTAGTGAGGTCTCACAAGGCATCGATCATGCCAAATTAAAATTTTAACGGTGCCGAGAAACCCGACTACGGATCGTTTGCTAGAAAACTAAGCGAAAAAGCTAACTAGTTAACACTTAACTACAAGATACGGAAATACAACCTTTGTAGATCCGGTGCTCCACCTCCATAGCTCCGCAACGAGGTCCTCTCCGCTGTCCAAATCAAATCCAGGCTCAAGCGTCGGCTTCGTCGGAGAATGGGCAAGCTAGGTCGTCGATGTCCATGCCGAAGATGATCTACGTCGAGGCATCGCTAGATCAAGCTCCACCTTCACCAAGTCTTGAAAACTTGTGAAGGAAACACACTCTACTACTTGGCAAGAGGTAGAGGATGAAGAAATAGGAAGTGAGTAGTCTTTAGAATTGGATTTCTCACTCATATGCATCAATCACCATTGATGGACCTTAGGTTTTCTTCTTGAGTTGAAGGAAGAAGAAGAAGAAAATGATATGATAAGTTATTATGAAAAGAATAATAAATTTATTCTTATCATAATATTAACCTAAGTTAAGTGTAGAGAATTGACCAAGGTTAAAGAATGGTTAGGGTTAAGGAGATGAGACAAAAATGGTGACATAATGAAAGTTTCATGAAGCTTCATGTTGAAAACAAAACTAGCCACCATTTTTGACTTCTTTTCCTTTTCTCATTTATCTTTTAAGTGCAAATGAAAAGATAAATGAATGAATAAAAGAAAACCCTAATCATTTACTTAACCTAGGTTTAATTCATTACACTTAAAAAAAAAAGATATGTATCATCAAACATGATACAATCAAGTGCACAAAAATCATATCGCATATGCAATGCGCACACCCGAGCGAGAAAATCCATTTAAAGTGAACCGATACTAGTTAATGCAAAGTAATATATCAAATATATAATTATGCATTAAATCATTAAATCAACACTTGATTCAATGATCCGGTCATGTCGCATATAACCGACTGGTATCATCAGTAACAACTTATCGAATCAACAGTTGATCCGATAACTCGGCTATATCGCATATAACCGATCAATGTCACATCGCGAGAATCGAATACAGTATCACATACTGGTATTATTCTCGGTCCCGCACATATCTCATATGCTTTCCTATTTCGTTTCGCTTGAGCCAGGAAATCTCTGTGTAGGACTCTAAAGACTCGTCAATACGCCGGCAGCAGATGATGATCATATCAAGCACCCACAAGCTGCAAGCGGTCTGCTAAACGTAACGGCCACCCGGGTATTGAGCGATCTGAAGATCGACGAGCAAGCCCGCTCACACTCCCGTGAATCCGACCAGTAACACTACCGTACAGTCCGGTCTGATCGTCTGATATGTCGCATATCTTGCCTAGGGGTGGTAAACGTCAGACCCCAATAGCTCGATAAGTCGTGTCGATATGAGGCTCATAACGGTTCGAGAAACTACTGGTAACACTTACCAGTAAATCTCAGCAACCCTGGCCAGGGATTTCCTGTTATAGCCAATCGAACACAGCGCAACATCAACCTCCTATACCGGGAGAGACGAATCCCCTCCTATCGCTCATTGTCTCCATGTGACTCGGGACTGTACCCAAAAACCACCGTTTTGCACGCCCTCTTGGACGTGGTAAGATGGAAATCAAAGCACAGTGGGAACCACACAAGACTCTATGACGATCTCGGGTCAACAGACTACTCTGTACCAGTGTCACCAGAGAACTGCCATCTGACGTAAGGTATAATACCATCTGGGAGTTCTCGGCGAGTCCGTCCAGTGTACCCAGTCTCTACTGAGCACCCGTATATCATCTCTGATGTCAAACACCAATGGATATGGGATCATCCATCGCCCATCTGTATGGGTCGAGAAGGTATACGCTAGTCTACTCTGGTATATCGATGCCCCGTCTCGATACACCCTCGACTAGGGACTTTGAAGGATGTACTTATGGACTACCATGTCCCCACTAGTATGATCCGCATCATAGTCCAGGTAGTCAAGTACAGATCCTAATAAGGTCTTTACCAACATGTAACAGAGAGACAATCAGTATACACGTTAAGGTAAAGAGCAACCAGATAGCATACTATCATGTCGAGCAAGAAAGTCCTCCCTATATATGTCCCAGCATCCACTACAATATACATCCAATGTACAGTAATGGTCTCTAGGGCATACATATAACTAACACATGGTGGACCCGGTATGGTTCCCCTCGGCAAGATGATCGAAGGATTTTGCCGATTGAGCCTGGAGGCGGGCGAGTACCTACCGGTGATTGGTTGGACCTGGCGGTTATCCAGAGGATACCGGCCAGAGTCGATAGATAGATATGGGCGAACTGCTGGGGCCGAGGGCTGATTCCGCAGATGGAGCCCGATATATGAGGATTTACGTGCCGATGCTGGGCACAGTTTTCATGATGTTTTCGAGTGTCGATACTGGGCACTCCGGTTCCATGATTTTGACGTGTCGCGAGGGACACAGGTGGTTTATATCCTCATATTTCCATGCATATACTGATGATATTTACATGCATAACGGTTATTGTCATTGGGTGACGAGTGGACGGGATCCACGTACATGCAGATTGATTTCATTGATCATACCTCACATTTATGATATGCTATTACCTGAGACACTGGCACGAGCACTTGGCACTACACTCATGTATAGAGATTACATTGCCAGTTTAGCATGCTTCAGACTTATTCATATTGAGGTTTATATATATATCTGATCGTATTGACCTAGGATGGGTCATACATTCGATCTCTGCTTGTAGATATTTTCTATTCATGAGTTGGCAACTCACCCCCGTTGTGCCACAGTCCTTGCAGGTTTTTGCCGTACAGATTCCATAGGGGCATTTCTGGCACACTGCTTACATATGGGTGACTTGCTTGGGTAGGTGGGTTCTCTTGTATCAGAACCGCCATTATTCCTGTATTATTTATTGTATCTAGAAATTCTATCAACCAAAAATTGTATATTATTTCAGATTTAGAGACAGAGATGTATTATTTCGACCTTAGAGTCGCGCTTGTAGTATTATGGTTTTCTGGCTGTTTTGAGTCTCTTTTTGGGTTTTGATCCTCGCCCTTTGGCGTTGTATATTGTTATTGCTTGCGTTGTTGTGACCGTCGATTGACGAAGAGTTATCTCCCATTTGGGGATGCCTTTTATCACTTCATATATATTATTCTTGTTGTACCCCGTTTGGGGCCAGTTTTTACAAAGGAAACTCTGCCGAAATTTTCAGAAAAGACTACACATTTTTAAAATGCATTTCGGCTTAGTTATTGAAAAACTTTGATTTGAAAAATATGATTTCTTTACTTCTTAAAAACAGTTTTCCTTATTTACCACTTAAAATGGTTTTAGATTTCTTGGCTTTTGGTTTACTTGGATCAGATGGGGTCCTATAGACTTCATATGGTTCAAGGGCCAGTCACGTGCTCTTTCGGATCGTGACAGTCTCCCCCCATCGAAGATGATCCACCTGAGAGTCTATGAATCGAGCTCCAACCTCATAGCCGAGGTAACTAAGGTACCTAGATCGCTACACTAGATAGCCTATAAGAAGTAGAGAGTGATGAAGGATTAATTTGTCTCAAAACACCCTAGGTTTCTCAACATATGAGACTTGAAGGGTGGAGATAGAAGAAGAAGCCATGAGAGAATGAGAGTGTGAAGCAAAGAAAACTCAAGTGAAGAAAAATGGATAAGTGTTGTGAGATATATCAAGCATGCTAGCAACTCAAGAAAAAATATCTCCAAGTCCACAAAATATCTCACAACCCTTTCCAAAATATCAAGCATGCCATATTTTGTCAACTATGAGTCACACCCATGAGTCATTCTTGAAGAAATGTAATAAAGCCCTCATCCTCCACCTCATTAACCTTTTAATCCAAAAAGGATAAAACCAAAATGAGATGGCATCTTCTAGAAGTAACTTTTAATAAATTACAAGAATACCCCTTATCTGTATATACATACCCGTATCCATATTCCGAAGAATACGAATAGAAAGAGAGGAAAAGAATCCAACAATATAATACTAGTATCCGGCTTAAACCAAAGCCCACTAGTATTATCCGTCCGAATCATGATAAGTGCACAAGTGCACGTATATGATCGATCCCTGTCGTAAAACCATACGGTCTCTACATCGTTTCGCCCGAAGCAGGGAAACCCTCTGTGTGGGACTCTAAAGACTCGTCAATATGCTGGCAGTGGGTTTAACCACAAGCATATCAGCGGCACTAGCTGTACGTAACGGCTACCCAGGTATTGAGCGAAAGGGAGACCGACGAGCAAACTCATCCTGAAACCTCTACTGAGCCTGACAGTGACAATATCCATACAGTCCGGTCCGTTCGTCTTTGAGTATCGCATATCGAGTCTAAGGGGGTACATAAAGTTTGACCCCTAATAACGCGACATTTAGTGTCGGTATGAAACCCATCACCACCTGAGAAACTACCGATCCTAGATAAGAAATTCTCGACTACCTTGTCCAAAGATTTTTGATGATGGCCACCCGTGCACAACACGACATCAACCCCCAATACCGGGAGAGACGAATCCCCGACAATCCGCTCACTGCCTCCATATGGCTCGGGACTGTACCAAACTAAAACCTATTTGCATGACTCCTTTGAGCCATGGTAGGGCAGTAATCAAAGCACAGTGGGAACTCATATGAGAAAAATGACGATCTTAGGTCGACAGACTAACCTGTACACATTTCACCTGGGAACTGCTATCCGCTCACTGCCTCCATGTGGCTCAGGACTGTACCCAACTAAAACCTGTTTGCACGACTCCTTTGAGCCGTGGTAGGGTAGTAATCAAAGCACAGTGGGAACTCACACGAGACAAATAACGATCTCAGGTCGACAGACTAACCTGTACACATGTCACCTGGGAACTGCTATATGACAATAGGTATAATACCAACTAGCATGTTCCCGGCGAGTCCGTCCGGTGTACTCATAACCCAATGAGCACCTGTATACTATCTTAGGTGAACAAACTGACACCAATGGCTTGTGAGACTGGCCATCGCCCCTCGTCGGGGTCTCGATCAGTATACACTAGTCTACTCTGGAGTATCGATGCTCAGTTTCGAAACTCCCACGACTACGGACATTTAAGGATGTGTTTATAGACCACCCAGCTCTCACGTATATGATCGCCATCATAATGCTTGTAGTCAAGCAAGAATCCTATGGGTTCTATCAACAAGTAATAGTGATCTGTAATACCACCTAAAGTATGTAAATGATGATAAAGACAAACCAGATAGCATACTATCATCTCGAGTAAGACTGTTCTATCCGTATAGGTCCTCCCTCAATCATTGCAATCGCGTGCTTGCGATCCAATAATTGACTTGAGGGCACTATAGCCAACAATCTCCCACTTGCATTTAAGGCTAATTATTGCGGTGTCGCATACTCACAGCCCGTGTGATACCGAACACCGAACTTCTCTACTAATCAGTTTCGCAAATCTTGTTTGTGAAACTATTGCGTTCGAGAATTAGCCTCAGTGAGTGGATCAGCTCCAATGTTTCTTTCTGTATCTCTCTATATCTCAACTTCGCGGAGAAAACTATCTCCCGAAATGAGCAATACCTATATTAGAATATGTCAGGATATCTGATGGGACCCAGTTCACAAATGAACTCCAAATCCAGCAAACTTCTTAGACTGTATCGTCCACTCAATTTAATCAGTATCCTGCGCCATTCCTTCCTCAGTATCTGCTTGGACCACCTGTCCAAACTACTGCCCCTCATGTGAGGGAAAACTATAACTCTGACAGTCGCTCTGTCATCCAGGTCACCTTGGAAGCCTGGAATGATAACCGTCTCCTAAAGGAGGCTCCCGTTACCATATCCCTAGAATATCCACTTATGTTCATTAACTGCTTCCTAATGTTTCTCCATGATTGGATCAATATATAAACTTATTGTAGCTAGTGCAAAAACATCATTTGGTGTGGTACTTGACATCTCATGATTGACTCAATTTCCTAAGCAAGTGATATGCCAATCATGCAAATCCCTCTCCCCTTTAGTCTGTAAGACATCTTTTAGAGAGGGTGACTCCATCACCTGCAGGTACACCACCATGCCAGGAGTCGTCCATTCTAAAACACCTTTAGAATAGTGTCAAAGTACCAAAATTGGGAAACTTTCCAAATCTAGATCTAAAACCATAGATCTAGTAACCAGAATGCCTAATATTATATCCATATCCTATGCGGAGAAACAACTGTGTGGCAACCACAGTATAACCGATCATAGTATATGAATTTCACTTCCTATAAAGTGCATGTCATCCAAATACTAGGACATCACACCCTACTACCTTCTTAGCAGATCCATCTCCTATTCTGATGAAGTCAAAGCCTATGACTGTCACATAAAAAATAGACAATCTATCTCCACTATATCTGCTTTAGTCTATAAATTGACACAAGCTACTTGTCCACTATGCTTCCGCTGCTCCTACTGACTACAACAACCCTTTGGCAGAGTCATATATTCGTGCACTTTTAAAGCTAGTTTAGAAGAACGCTATACTCATCCTCCTGCCGGGTCTCATAGTTTAGAACAACAGTAATGGCAAGTCTGGGTAAACAAGAACCTCCCTGTCACCATCTTTGAGGATACCGAAGTACCTCTCGGGTGCCTAAGGTTACCCACCTTATCTGCAGAGTGGCTAATGGAATGTCGAATCCAATTGAATCTTTAGGTTCTATTAAATTTTTAGTAATCGTTTGTGGTTCTGGAATCACTTCTAGTTCTACCATACTCCCACTAATGTTTTCTGAAAAGAATCCATTTTACTAAAACTGGTGGAGAGTCAAGAACAATATAACTATTGATCTTTCAGATGGTAGAATGTTAACCCTTTTCATAACCCGGGATAACCCACATACTGCCATTACTGAAACGTACATTGAGTTTGTCCAGAGTCTAGTTTTAAGCATAAGCCGGACAACTCCATATACCTTAACATCGTTAAGATATGAACCATTCTATATCCAATATAGAAACAAAGGCACTAATTTAAATGGAACCAGATTCAAAATCATGCATCTGTCTCCAGTGCATGTCAACCAAATGGAAGGAGGCCAATCAGAATTACTCAACTAGGAGTGCATCCACATATGAGTAACCTGAAAGAGAAGCAAGTTCTCAAAACCATTACTATCAACGGAATACCAAACACAAGTATCTACATCTTCGATCACCTTGAAGAATCCCGTTACTTGCAACATATGGCTCTCTACTTTATTCATATACCTATAACTTCTCAAAATTTGGACCTTGTATTTCAACGAAATATTTGTCTAAAAACTAGAGAGTAATAAGTAAACAGAATATAGTACGAGCACCAACCCCTTTGTCCTAATGGACATTGGACAACATACAATACTTTGTATAAGTCCCCTGAGCTTAATAACTCATACCCTGTGCGTCGTAGGTTAAAAACCGTACTATGGTTAAGAAGAATTACACCGCTGTTGAATGCTCGTTACTCAATCATCAACTGATACAGGTAAATGTCATAGACATAATTTCAAAAAGTTATATCTCACTTTATAAAATAAACGTACAGAATTATCAGTTTGAAATTGGTGCATAACAACGGATATTCAAAACCAAATATTTGCTGTCAGGCAAAAACCCAGGTGATTTCCTCAAATATCACCAATTACAACGAATTCCGATATAATGAGGATATAATCACCTAATTCCTAATATCTTAATCCCACTCATCATCTGTAATACCATACATATATGAGAATCAAATCTGGTAAATGTTAGTGTATATGCCCTAGAGGCCATTAATGTATCATACTAGTTTGTATATTACTTAATGGAAGCTTGGGATATTCACCTTGTATAAACAATCTTGCTCAATATAGTAGTATGCTACTTGGTTTGTTTCTACTTCAATGTGTACATGTGTTTATTTTGCGATATCACTTATACGCATTAGTGGAGCCCTTAGGATCTTTGCTTGATTACCAGCGTTGTGATGGCAGTCACACTAGTGGGGGCTGGGTAATCTATAGGCACATTCTTATACAGGTCCCTAGTCGTAGGACTATCGAGACAGGGCATCGATACTCCGGAGTAGACTAGCGTATGCGCTTCTCATCCCAGTGTGGGAGATGGTCTGTCCCACAGCCATCAGTACGTCGTACTGGAGATAGTATACGGGTGCTCGTTGGGTTACGAGTACACTGGACAGGACTCGTCGGGAACTGACAGGTTGGTATTATACCTATCGTCAGTTATCAGTTCCCAGGTGACATGAGTACAGCTTAGTCCGCTGACTTGACACTGGCACTTCGCCTCGAGTGTGTTCCCACTGCACTTTGATCACTACCCTACCACGGCTCAAAGGAGTCGTGCAAACAGGTGGTGGTTGGGTGCAGTCCCGAAGCACTTGGAGGCAGTGACGGTTAGACAGGATTCGTCTCTCCCGGTATTGGGGGTTGACATCGCGCTGTGTCTAGGAGAGCCATTACACGAGTAGTCCCTGGCCAGGGCAAGCGAGATATACTGGTAGGCTTCCAGTGTTATCTCAGGGTGTTTTGGGCTTCACTCCGACACGACTTGTACCGCTATTAGGGGACTGACGTTTTACCGCCCCCTAGGCCCGACATGCGATGTATCAGACGAACAGACCGGACTGTACGGAGAATGTCACATTCAGACTCAGTAGGAGTTCAGATGGGGTTTCACCTCGTCAGCCTTCTTATCGACATCTACCTGGGGACCGTTACGCACAGCTAGTGCCGCTTGCGGTCTGTGGTTAAACCCACTGCCAGCGTAGTGTCGAGTCTTTAGAGTCCCACACAGAGGGTATTCGCCTCTGGGCAAAACAGAGTAGAGGTCGCATGGTTTTGCGACAGGGTTCGTTCTCATCCGCGCACTTGTGCACGTTTGGAGTCCGGAAGGTTTATACTGGCAGGTTCTGGTTTGAGCCAGATACTGGTATATGTTTTGGGGTTGCTTTTATATCTCGGTATTCTTGTTCCTCGGAACGAGAATGCAGGTGTGTATGCACAGTTGCTTGAGGCGGAGGATGAGTTTTTTCATTAGGGTTTCGGAACGGGTGCGTATGCACAGTTGACAGTCATCATTTTCCAAACCCTAATGGATTTATGGATTATCTATTAATAATAGTAATTAAATGAGAATTTTGTTATGGTTGATTTTGTTGACTTGTTGACCATGGTTGACTTGTTGACCATGGTTGAATGTTGACCACCATCATGCTTTGAAAGATCCTCCTTGATTCATGCTTACATTTCATTTAAAGAAGCATGATAGTGGTCATTCCAAATTACCATCAACTATTCTTATTTTGAATTATTATTATTTAGATAATTCTTTTCTTTTGGCATTATGGTTGCAAGAAAGAAAAAGATTGCTCATTATCTCATTTAGCTTCTCTCTCCTCACTTCATCTTCTTCTTCCTCTAGCAAAAGAGAACCCTTCTCATGTGTTGAGAATCCTTCTCTTTAAAAAGAAAAGCAACCCCTAGTCACTCTCTACTCATTCTAGGTTCAAGGTTTAGCAAGCCGGAAACCCTAGTTCACTCAAAGATCGAGGAAGAGCCCAAAGGTCGAACCTTCGAGGTGGATCCATCTTCGACGGAAGAAGGCGACGAGAAGAGAACCATCAACCTCTACAAGTTTTCAAGAAGAAGGAGTTCAAGTTTAGGTATAACCTTCATCCGAGTAGCTAACTCCCTTTAGCGTATTTGCTAGTTTAGTTTAGACACGATCCCGACCTTGTTTAGTCCATGTTGCCTCTTGCGATAAAAATTTGTTTTTTATACCGTTTCCGCCTCCCCGTAAGCACCGGGGGTCGCAATATGGACTTACAGTGGTATCAGAGACTAACTAAACTTAAACTAGCTTGGTAGTGAAGTGTAACGAAGTTCGGAACCGAAAAAATCACAAAACCGGAAAAACCAAAACCCTAAGTTTCTGTTGAATTTTTTTCTGCTCTAAATGAAAAACTTTATACTTGTAAATTCGGCTCAGGGTTTTGTGTGAACACCCAAGAAAAACGTTGCCCTAATTCATTTAAACCGCCGCGCTTCCGCCGCACGAGGTAGGCATGTGCCGCGGAAGCGCCGCCGTTTGTCGTCTTCTGTGCATCGTTTTTCGTGCAGTGTGTATCTGTGTTGGTTTTGGGATTTTTAAAATATATTATATGTGCCCAGATTTTCCAGAATAGAAATTCACTTTTGGGGTCCTATAATTCCGTATTTTTTCCGAACTTCACTTCACTTTGGCTATGTTGGTTATATCTGTGTTGCTTGCATGTATTGAACGTCGGCTAATCGCTATAAGTCGATTAGTCGGGGTTATACATGATCTGTGTTTGATATTGGATTGTGTATATGAATCTGTTGGACTGTCGCGGGTGAATAGCCGGGGTGGATGTGAGATGAGCTTTTGTTTTTCTTTCATTCATTTGTAAATGTAAATTGATGTAATAATATTATTTGTTTGGCCGCACAACCGGGTCGGGGTTGTAGCCGTCATTGTATAATTCTTTTTACTGTTTTTGCTCCTAGGATAGACCCATGGAGGGGTGCACAAACTGCCGAGTACTTGGCGGGTAGTTTGCCGCACCCGTAGGGGTCTTGGGTGGGGTATTTGGCTATTCACCGCGACCGTGTAATCCGCTTTTCGTTGCAGGCTCGAAAGGATTGCGGATTGCTAGTATATCCAATGTATTCATCTGTGATCTGTAATGTCTATCATTGCTTTCTATTTAGGCGTTGCTTATGTTTTACAGCCGCGCTAGCCCAGCCCCCGCTCTGTCGTTAGTTAAGTAACCTAACGAGTGATGACGGGACCCCGTGGCGAATGCGAATGGCATAAGCGTACGTCATATTTTGGTTGTTTTCTGCAATGGTAGGATTAAATGATGGGACGCATTAAAAGAACTAATGCAAGAATATCACGCATTAAAAGAACTAATGCAAGATAATAAACCAAGCTAAAATCGTTGGAACACTTTCGAAAAACCACTCGGTTCTTTTCAAAACTAACTTTTAAATGCGGAGCTTGAGCCACTCCTTCTAAAAGCTATCTCGTTCCATCGATTATATCAAGTTCACTACGTTCTCGGTTTTACCAAAACCATTCGTAGCCCTCCGTCGTTTCGCATGAATAGGCAATAGTATTCAAGCTGTGTATTTTGGCCAAAGTCAAGGCACAGTGATTGGTAGCTATTGGGTGTTCATGTGTAGCATAGATAGATGCGTTGGTTTGGGACAGTCGTGCTGCCATTTTGGCCAAAGTCAAGGGTATGTACGGATGGATCCAAATTAACCTGGACAGTGACGGGTAGAACTTGACATGTGACTTATGATATTTTGGCCAAAGTCAAGGTCATAAGAGCATGGGGCAAAAATCCACATCGGGAGTTTCATAAGTACTGAAACTTGCTAGATTTGCATACCATTTGGAGTGTGATGTTTATGGTAGGATTCCTTCATTTTCGTCACGCGATGATATTTGGATCCCGATCCTACTGTGAGTATATGCTACTCCTCGGGAAATTTCTCACTAAACGATCAATGCTATAAACCTAGTAGGTGCCTAGAAAGGTGTTAGCGGGGCTACGCCCCCAGGGAAAAGAGGTTCTTAAATTAAGGAACTTCGCGAAAGCGTTGGAAAACCTCCCTCGAAGTACCGACACTGGCCTGGCTGAACGGTTAAGCAAGTATTGTACGGTGGGATTGATCCCGGCTAATTCTTCCTTTGTGGTTTGAGGAGGGATTCGAGAGACAGTGGGAGCCATCCTGTTTAGACAAATTAAAAACCATTCTAAACTTGCAAGAGCATCGTGCTAAGTGTTTCTTCTCTCCCCCTGCAGCGACCAAATCGAAATGACTGGACTTAAGTTACTTCTAGATAAAAACATACTGACAGGGCCAAACTACAAAGATTGGCTCAGGAATGTCAAATTGGCAATCACTTACGACAAGCTGGGATATCTTCTTACCACCAAAGCTCCCCCCGTCCTAAGTCCCACCTCCAGCGTCGCGGATAAGGAAATCCGTAAGACTTGGGAGATTGATTGCGCGAAGGCCAGGTGCCTCGTGCTTGCCTCTATGGACAACGAACATCAGAGGAGGCATGAGAATATGGACCTCTAGTCCATATTTCTCCATACAAAAGAACTGTATGGAGAGCAGTCTCGTATCGCAAGATACGAAGTGTCGAAGAAGTTGTTTTCGACAAAGTTGGCCGTCGGATCATCGGTAGCGGACCACGTGCTTAAGATGATTGGCTACACTGAGGAGCTCGCAGAACTTGGGACCACGTTGGATAGTGAACTCTATACAGATTTAATTCTCCAGTCCCTTCCATCCACTTACGCCCAGTTCATACTGAATTTCAACTTGCAAGAAAAGGAAGTTGAACTTTCAGAACTCCTCAACCTGCTGAGGAGCGCAGAGGGCACCCTACAGAAGGGTAGGGATACACCCGCTTTGTTTGTAGGAGGATCTTCTTCCTCTAGGTCCAAGGCGAAAGCCAAGGGAAAGAGGAAGAAAGCCCCCGCCAAACCAAGAGGCGGTGTTAGTAAAGTGGGTACGAAGGGAAAGGAAAAGGCAACAAAGATTGCGGGGAAGCTTGTTGGAAAGGAAGAGTGCTTCTATTGTCATAAAATTGGACACTGGAAGAAAGATTGCAGGGCTTGGAAAGCCAGGACACAGGAACTGAAGCAGGTTGCGGCTTCAGCTTCAGGTGTGTATGTTATTGAAAACTGTCTTTCTATAAACTCTACTTCCTGGGTATTGGATACCGGATCAGGATCTCATATCTGTAATTCTTTGCAGGCGTTGAGAAACCGTAGGTTTTTGAAGGAAGGTGACATGACCCTCAGAGTTGCGAACGGAGCTAGCATGGATGCTAAAGCCGTGGGGGACTATCACCTGGGAATGTCAGATGGGCATGTTTTGGTTTTGCGTAATTGCTTTTTTGTACCCAACGCAACTTGTAATATCATTTCTGTATCTTTGGTTTCTAAAGAATGTTATGAATTTGCGTTTGTAAGTAATGTTGTAAACATTCACCTTAATCAAGTTCTGATTGGGTCAGGTACACTGAGCAATGGTATATACGTATTAAACCAACCACAGATTTTCAATGTCCAGAATACACACAAAAGAAAGTCTCCAGATATCAATCAGACTTTCTTATGGCATTGTAGACTGGGTCACATCAATGAGAGAAGGTTGACTAAGTTACATACAGAAGGATATTTGGATCCGTTCGAATATCAATCATATGCCACTTGTCAATCCTGTCTCAAAGAAAAGATGACAAAGACTCCGTTCACTGGACACGGAGTAAGAGCGAGCGAGCTCTTGGGACTCGTACACAGCGACGTGTGCGGTCCAATGTCTACACATGCGCGAAGCGGTTATTCTTACTTCATTACTTTTACGGATGATTTTTCAAGATACGGTTATGTCTTCTTAATGAAACATAAGTCCGAAGCTTTTGAAAAATTCCAGGAATTTAAGAATGAAGTAGAAAAACAAACCGGCAAAAGTATCAAGATTCTAAGATCGGATCGAGGTGGAGAATACTTAAGTGCCGAGTTCCTGAATTATTTAAAAGAGAACGGGATTCTCTCTCAGCTTACTCCTCCATACACTCCGCAACACAACGGTGTATCGGAGAGACGGAACCGAACCCTATTGGATATGGTACGGTCCATGATGAGTAACACTGAGTTACCGCGATCATTCTGGGGGTATGCGCTAGAATCAGCTGCGTACCTTTTGAACCGAGTTCCTACTAAGACTGTGCCTACTACACCATATGAGATGTGGTGTGGGAAGAGACCCCATCTCAGTCACATTAAGACTTGGGGAAGTCCAGCTTTTGTTAAAAAGCAGCATGCGGACAAGCTCGAGGCGCGCTCAGTACTGTGTAAGTTTGTGGGATATCCAAAGAATTCCAAGGGATATCTCTTCTACTACGAAGAGGAACAAAAAGTTCTTGTTTCTCGTCATGCCCACTTTCTAGAACATCAGTTCTTAGAAAAAGAATTAAGTGGGAGCGCAGTAGAACTGGAAGAAATTCCAGAACCACAGACTGTTACTGAAAGCTTAGTGGAACCAGAGGGTTCAAATGAACAGGACATTCCTACGCCGCTCCGCAGAAGTAGTAGGCAGTCTCATCCGCCCGAGAGATACTACGGTTTTCTCATAGACGGGGATAGAGAGGATTGCATCATAGACTATGATGAGCCTACTAGCTTCCAGCAGGCCGTTCAGAGCGTTGACTCGGTAAAATGGCTGGATGCAATGCGGACCGAAATGGAGTCCATGTACACCAACAAAGTATGGACGTTGGACATTGCTCCAGACGGGGTAAAACCCGTAGGATGCAAGTGGATCTTCAAAAGGAAGATTGGTGTAGATGGACAGGTTGAGACCTATAAAGCTAGACTTGTAGCAAAGGGTTTCCGTCAAAGACCTGGCTTGGACTATGACGAAACCTTTTCTCCAGTAGCTATGCTGAAATCCATTCGGATCCTTCTTGCCATTGCTGCCTTCCACGATTATGAGATTTGGCAGATGGACGTAAAAACCGCTTTTCTAAATGGAAATTTAGAGGAGTGTGTCTATATGGATCAGCCAGAGGGTTTCATTCAGAGTGGGAGCAGCGGAAAGGTGTGCAAGTTGCTTAAGTCCATCTATGGACTAAAGCAGGCATCGCGGAGTTGGAACATCTGTTTTGATGAGACGGTCAAGGAATTTGACTTTATCAAAAATCCAGATGAACCATGCATCTATAGTAGATTTGTAGCGAGAACTGTAGTATTCCTTGTTTTATACGTGGATGACATTCTCTTAATAGGAAATGACATTCCTATGCTACAATCTGTTAAAGGTTTCTTGTCACACAGGTTCTCCATGAAAGACCTGGGTGATGCCTCTTACATCCTGGGGATCCGGATCCATCGTGATAGATCCAAGAGGATATTAGGACTTTCACAGTTCAGGTACATCGACACCGTACTGAAAAGATTCAGTATGGAAGATTCCAAGCGCGGTAACCTACCGGCTTGTCACGGGATCACCCTCTCTAAAGAGATGTCTCCCAAGACTGATTTGGAGAGGGATCGCATGTCTATTATACCCTACGCTTCTGCGGTAGGCTCTATAATGTATGCGATGTTGTGTACCAGACCGGATGTAGCTTATGCACTGAGTGTAGTAAGCCGGTATCAGTCAAACCCTGGGGAGAAACATTGGATAGCAGTAAAGAACATTCTCAAGTACCTGAGAAGGACTAAGGAGATGTTCTTGGTGTATGGCGGAAAAGACCTCCAGATTGAGGCCTTTGCTGACTCCAGCTTCCAGAGTGACAAGGATGATTCCAAGTCCATGTCGGGTTTTGTCTTTACCCTCAATGGAGGGGCGGTGTGTTGGAAGAGTTCCAAACAGGAAACCGTTGCAGACTCAACTATGGAAGCGGAATACATCGCTGCATCTGATGCCGCAAAAGAAGCTGTCTGGATAAGGAAGTTCTTAAAAGAACTTCAGGTGGTTCCGTCCATTGTTGACCCAGTACCTCTGTATTGCGACAACAACGGGGCTATAGCTTTAGCAAAGGAACCCAGGTCCCATCAGAGATCCAGGCACATCTTGAGGCGGTATCACCTGATCAGGCAGATCGTGGATCGCAAGGAGATCGAGGTTCGGAGGGTTGCTTCAGAAGAGAACACTGCAGATCCATTCACCAAGGCCCTACCCCAGACTCAGTTCGAGCGGCTGATCGAGATGATAGGTCTTCGATACGCCAGTACATGGCCTTAGTGCAAGTGGGAGATTGTTAGTGTATATGCCCTAGAGGCCATTACTGTATCATACTAGTTTGTATATTACTTAATGGAAGCTTGGGATATTCACCTTGTATAAACAATCTTGCTCAATATAATAGTATGCTACTTGGTTTGTTTCTACTTCAATGTGTACATGTGTTTATTTTGCGATATCACTTATACGCATTAGTGGAGCCCGTAGGATCTTTGCTTGATTACCAGCGTTGTGATGGCAGTCACACTAGTGGGGGCTGGGTAATCTATAGGCACATCCTTATACAGGTCCCTAGTCGTAGGACTATCGAGACAGGGCATCGATACTCCGGAGTAGACTAGCGTATGCGCTTCTCATCCCAGTGTGGGAGATGGTCTGTCCCACAGCCATCAGTACGTCGTACTGGAGATAGTATACGGGTGCTCGTTGGGTTACGAGTACACTGGACAGGACTCATCGGGAACTGACAGGTTGGTATTATACCTATCGTCAGTTATCAGTTCCCAGGTGACATGAGTACAGCTTAGTCCGCTGACTTGACACTGGCACTTCGCCTCGAGTGTGTTCCCACTGCACTTTGATTACTACCCTACCACGGCTCAAAGGAGTCGTGCAAACAGGTGGTGGTTGGGTGCAGTCCCGAAGCACTTGGAGGCAGTGACGGTTAGACAGGATTCGTCTCTCCCGGTATTGGGGGTTGACATCGCGCTGTGTCTAGGAGAGCCATTACACGAGTAGTCCCTGGCCAGGGCAAGCGAGATATACTGGTAGGCTTCCAGTGTTATCTCAGGGTGTTTTGGGCTTCACTCCGACACGACTTGTACCGCTATTAGGGGACTGACGTTTTACCGCCCCCTAGGCCCGACATGCGATGTATCAGACGAACAGACCGGACTGTACGGAGAATGTCACATTCAGACTCAGTAGGAGTTCAGATGGGGTTTCACCTCGTCAGCCTTCTTGTCGACATCTACCTGGGGACCGTTACGCACAGCTAGTGCCGCTTGCGGTCTGTGGTTAAACCCACTGCCAGCGTAGTGTCGAGTCTTTAGAGTCCCACACAGAGGGTATTCGCCTCTGGGCAAAACAGAGTAGAGGTCGCATGGTTTTGCGACAGGGTTCGTTCTCATCCGCGCACTTGTGCACGTTTGGAGTCCGGACGGTTTATACTGGCAGGCTCTGGTTTGAGCCAGATACTGGTATATGTTTTAGGGTTGCTTTTATATCTCGGTATTCTTGTTCCTCGAAACGAGAATGCAGGTGTGTATGCACAGTTGCTTGAGGCGGAGGATGAGTTTTTTCATTAGGGTTTCGGAACGGGTGCGTATGCACAGTTGACAGTCATCATTTTCCAAACCCTAATGGATTTATGGATTATCTATTAATAATAGTAATTAAATGAGAATTTTGTTATGGTTGATTTTGTTGACTTGTTGACCATGGTTGACTTGTTGACCATGGTTGAATGTTGACCACCATCATGCTTTGAAAGATCCTCCTTGATTCATGCTTACATTTCATTTAAAGAAGCATGATAGTGGTCATTCCAAATTACCATCAACTATTCTTATTTTGAATTATTATTATTTAGATAATTCTTTTCTTTTGGCATTATGGTTGCAAGAAAGAAAAAGATTGCTCATTATCTCATTTAGCTTCTCTCTCCTCACTTCATCTTCTTCTTCCTCTAGCAAAAGAGAACCCTTCTCATGTGTTGAGAATCCTTCTCTTTAAAAAGAAAAGCAACCCCTAGTCACTCTCTACTCATTCTAGGTTCAAGGTTTAGCAAGCCGGAAACCCTAGTTCACTCAAAGATCGAGGAAGAGCCCAAAGGTCGAACCTTCGAGGTGGATCCATCTTCGACGGAAGAAGGCGACGAGAAGAGAACCATCAACCTCTACAAGTTTTCAAGAAGAAGGAGTTCAAGTTTAGGTATAACCTTCATCCGAGTAGCTAACTCCCTTTAGCGTATTTGCTAGTTTAGTTTAGACACGATCCCGACCTTGTTTAGTCCATGTTGCCTCTTGCGATAAAAATTTGTTTTTTATACCGTTTCCGCCTCCCCGTAAGCACCGGGGGTCGCAATATGGACTTACAGTGGTATCAGAGACTAACTAAACTTAAACTAGCTTGGTAGTGAAGTGTAACGAAGTTCGGCACCAGCCTATGGTTTGGAAGAAGACTATCCAATAAGCGTAATAGGTGTACTCTCCTAAATACCAGGAGCCCTCGGAACCTGAGAGAAGGTAAAGCGAAAAGACAACTGAATAGTCCTATTCTATTTCTCCAGAACCGGAAACCATCCTCGAATCTGAAACAAGTTTCTTCGAGTTCGTATGTAACTATACGATAGTCATATCCAATAAATGTGGATCTTCGTAGTGATACAGAATGTTCTGAAGAAATGCAAAGGTTAAAAGTAGGAGGTGGCAATGATATATGCAACTATGACAATCCAAAAAGCCAAAGTGTTTTAAGAAGGTTCAGTTAACTTGGTTCAAGAGTTTTAGTCTTGGGTCGGGTCATGGTCGCAGCCAAAGAGAGAGAGAGAAAAGAAACACTCAGCGTGCACTCTAACCTAGATTAGAATGGTTAATCACTTTATCTAATCAGGATGTCTCCCACCGTTTTCTCGAATTCTCCTCCAAACCCAGAAGAAGAATTAGTCGGGATCATCTAAAATCACCCGAGGAGTAAACTAACTGTTAGTGTTATATGCCCTATAGACCATTATTGTATAGTACTAGTTTGTATATTATATTTGGAAGCTTGGGATATATACATGGATTTATGACAGTCTTGCTCAATATGGTAGTATGCTACTTGGTTTGTATCTATCTTAATATGTATATATGTTTCTTTTAACGTATCGCTAATACATATTGATAGAGGCCTTACGATCTTTGCTTGACTACCAGCGTTGTGATGGTAGTCACACTAGTGGGAGCTGGGTAGTCTATATGCACATCCTTATACAAACCCCTAGTCGTAGGATTATCGAGACAGGGCATCGATACTTCAGAGTAGACTAGTGTATATGCTTCTTATCCCAGCAGGGGAGATGGTCTGTCCCACAACCATCAGTACGTCGTACTGAAGATACTATGCAGGTGCTCATTGGGTTATGAGTTACACTGGATGGACTCGCGGGGTACTGCTGGTTGGTACTATACCCATCGTTAGGCAGCAATTCCCAGGTGACATGAGTACAACATAGTCCGTTGACTTGACACTGCTGCTTTGCCTCAAGTGTGTTCCCACTATTCTTAGATTACTACCCTACCACGGCTCTATTGAGTCGTGCAAACAGGTAGTAGTTGGGTGCAGTCCTGAAGAACTTAGAGGCAGTGGCGGTTAGATAGGATTCGTCTCTCCCGATATTGGGGGTCGATGTCGCGCTGTGTTCGGAGAGCCATTACACAAAGTCCCTGGCCAGGGCAAGCGAGATTTACTGTTGGTACACCAGTAGTTTCTCAGTGTGTTTTTGGGCTACACTCCGCATGACTTATTGCGCTATTAGGGGTCTGACGTTTACCGACCCTCTAGGCCTGATATGCGATACTCTCAGACGAACAGACCAGACTGTACGGAGATTGCCACAGGCAGGCTCAGTAGGAGTTCGGATGAGTTTTCTCATCGTCCTTCTTATCGACAGATACCTGGGTAGCCGTTATGTACAGCTAGTACCGCTGACCTGCTTGTTATTAAACCCACTGCCAGTATACTGTCGAGTCTTTAAAGTCCCACACATAGGGTTTCCTTACTTCGGGCGAAACGATATAGAGGCCGTATGGTTTTACGACAGGGTTCGTTCACATACGTGTACTTGTGCACGTTTGATGTTCGGGCGGATAATACTGGTAGGCTTTGGTTTAAGCCGGATCCTAGTATTAGATTGTTGGATTAGTTTCGTCTCATTGTATTCGTGTTTCTCGAAACACTGATATATGTATGTATATACGGATGAGAGGGGCATTCTTGTAATTACTCAAGATTGCTATTAGAAGGAGACACCTCATTAGGGTTTTGGTTATTTACTTGATTAAAACAATTATGAGGCGGAGGAAATTATTGGTTATTTTTATAAATGATAATTGTGCAATGGCTACTTGGTTTGACTATTTGACTTAGATATTTTTATGAGATATTTTGTGGCACTAGATATTTTGGGTGAGATATTTTTCTTGCCATGCTTGTAGTCGTATCATGGGAGCCGTCTCAATTATCATTATGAAAAACATTTTCTCTTTCCTCAAGTTCACTCTCTTCTTCTTCCTCTCAACTCTTATTGTATCATGTGTTGAGAATCCAAGAGTTAGTGAGACTTAGCTACCCAAAATCACTCTCTACTCACTCTAGGCTACTTAGTTTAGCACACCAAGTATCCTAGTTGCCTCATCTTAGAGGTTAGAGCTCAAGGTAGATACTCTCGGGTGGATCTTTTCTGACGTGGAGAAGCCAACGAGGAGGCGCCATCCACACTTACTCCAAGGAGCTCACGAAGAGGAAGAGGACATCAAGAAGACTTAAAGGACATGATAATAAGAGGTATAACATTCATCCGAGTAGTTAAACCTCAAGTAGTCTGCTAGCTAGGGTTTTATGATCGATCCTTTGTTCAAGTCGATGTTGCGAAGCCCGTAAAAATTATTTTTTGCTATTTCCGCCTCCGTGCGAACACGCGGGGTGCGCGACATCGACTTACACCAATTCATCAGTGGGAATCGGGATCCAACTATCATCGCATGATAACTTGATGGAAGCCACTCAAGTTACCACACAGCAGAAGGTATGCGCATGCCTGGCAAGTTTCCTGTATGTTTGAAACTCCCGATGTGATTTTTACCCCAAACGTTTTATGACCTTGACGAAAGCCAGCAAATCATAAGTCGCAAGTCAAGTTCCACCCGTCATTATCCAGATTAATCTTAACCCACCCGTACTCTCCCTTGATGAAGGCCAACAAGGCTGTACGACTGTCCTAGATTAATGCAAATCCATGTAACAGAAAAGTAACACATAGCTACCATACACTATGCCTTGACGAAGGCTAACAAATATAGCATGAATACTAGGCGCTACCCGTCTGAAATGACGGAGGGCTACTACTGGTTTTTGGCGAAAAAACTTTAACGTAATGAACTTGCTATCGTTGAAGGAATCCAAGTGGTTTTACAAATATATAGTAGCGAAAACTTTTGCTAAAGAGGTCACTCCCGATGAAGGGATCTCGGCTCTTTTCTCGTCGAATGGGGTGTAGGATATTCCAAACTGAATACCATGATACAAAGCAAAAATAATTGACTATAGTGAAGTTATTATCCTGATGCAAACTTCTGCCCAAGGGGTCACTCCCGATGAAGGGATCTCAGCCCTTACCTCGTCGAATGAGGTGTAGGATATTCCAAACTGAATACCACTGTGCAAAGCAAAAGAGAACGTCTGTAATGTCTGTTTTCAAAAAACTTGGTTCCAACAATATCAAATATGTTTGTTTTACTTGCATTAATCAGAATTAATGCAGTCCCATCAATTAAACATATCAAACCATATAAAGGAACGAAAAATAAAATGTACGTATATGCCATCCGCATTAGCTACTGGGCCCCATCACCACCCGTTAGGTTACTTAACTAACGGTAGAGCGGGGGCTGGACTAGCGCGGGTGCAAAACATATATAACATCTACTAGCATATATATAAAAATATATAACATTCGTCCCAGGCATGATATAAAGCAACATCATAGAATCTCAGCCAAGCAACACAGAGTGGTCGATAATCCTGGAGCCTCAGGTTTCACTTGAGCCTCAAATGAGACTCGACGTTCCCTATCGTGTGGATAGCCTGTGCAATGAAAACCTATACCTCTATGAGTGCGGCAAGTTACCCGCCAATCCCAAAAGCGAGGCAACCCCAATCAACAACGTGAATGGGCCACCCAACACTCCACGAAATCCGGTAACTTGAGCACCCCTCCTTGGGTTAACCTGTACCCCCTATAGGTGCGGCGAATAGCCCGCCAATTCTAGAGTGAGGCCCCCTCTGTCTCAAAGTCATGAGATGTGGGACCGTTGCCCTCCAGAACCCGGCTATTCGTGGACTCCACCGCGGGGTGATCCTAGTACAGAAAAGAAATATGTACATAGGGTGACATCGACCTCAACCTGGTCGTGCTCCAAACAAATAATATATAAACAGGCAGAGATGGCAGTCCACATGTCATACGCTCGCCCCGCAATATCAAAAGTACATATGAATCTAAACTGTACTATCATTGCACCACATGGCTATCCCCCATGATAATCCAACCACAACTACAGCACAACACAGAACATCAACGTGAATGTCATGTTCGCAAACCCGTCAGCATATAGTAATTAGACGAGTTGTACCGCTCTAATGACATTCACGATCGCAGATAGTAATGCAAGTGCTGATAAATGCACACTTAAAATTTCGATCGACAAAACTTCCCAAATTGGCCCTAAATGCAATCCAGCACTCAAAAAAATTTGGGCCAAAATCATATATTACAAAAATCACAATTCCATATAATAGAGAGCCAAAAGAAGTTTTACCCACAATGGCTATAAGATGACCGTGGAACCGCCGCAACTAGGCTACTATTGCCGTGGTTCCGCGACCATGTTAATGGTTCATGCGTTAAAATTTCTTGCGTTCCCCTAAAAAAGCTTGCACGTATTTTTACAACTCTGGAAATAATTTTTTGATCGGTTAAAAAAATCGGCAGAAACTTCAAAAATGAAATCGTGATTTCGGAAATTTTTGTTGATCGATCTTTTAAGCACGTTAGAACTAGCTAGTTTAGGGTTTATGGGTTGGCTCTGATACCATGTTGGGTTATGCCAGCGCCCCGACCATCAATCTGTGGCCAAATGCGGAACAAAAATTTTATAAACTGGCGCTAACACAACCCGGTGCTACAGATCGACTATTAACCCTACACTAGCAAACTATATAGGAGTTTAGAAAGTTATACCGAATGATCCGTGTCCTTCAGTCTTTAACCTTCATCCTAAGCTCCTAGAGGTCTCCTTGATCAAGTTTAATCTCTGGTCTCCCCCCATCGAAGATGATCGACCTGAGAGTCTATGAATCGAGCTCCAACCTTATAGCCGAGGTAACTAGGACACCTAGATCGCTACACTAGATAGCCTAGAAGAAGTAGGGAGTGATGAAGGATTAATTTGTCTCAAGACACCCTTGGTTTCTCAACACATGAGACTTGAAGGGTGGAGGTAGAAGAAGAAGCCATGAGAGGATGAGAGTGTGAAGCAAAGGAAACTCAAGTGAGGAAAAATGGCTAAGTGTTGTGAGATATATCAAGCATGCTAGCAACTCAAGAAAAAATATCTCCAAGTCCACAAAATATCTCACAACCCTTTCCAAAATATCATGCATGCCACATTTTTTCAATTATGTGTCACACCTATGAGTCATGCTTGAACAAATGTAATAAAGCCCTCATCCTCCACCTCATTAACATTTTAATCCAAAAAGGTTAAAACCAAAATGAGGTAGCATCTTCTAGAAGTTACTTGTAATAAATTACAAGAATACCCCTTATCTGTATATACATACCTGTATCCATATTCCGAAGAATATGAATACAAAGCAACGAAAACAATCCAACAATATAATACTAGGATCCGGCTTAAACCAAATCCCACTAGTATTATCCGTCCGAATCATGATACTTGCACAAGTGCACATATATGATCGAACCCTGTCGTAAAACCATACGGCCTCTACATCGTTTCGCCCGAAGCAGGGAAACCTTCTGAGTGGGACTCTAAAGGCTCGTCAATACGCTGGCAATGGGTTTAACCACAAGCACGTCAGCGGTACTAGCTATACGTAACGGCTACCCAGGTATTGAGCGAAAGGGAGGCCGACGAGCAAACTCATCCTGAAATCCCTACTGAGTCTGACAGTGACAATATCCGTAAAGTCCGGTCCGTTCGTCTATGAGTATCGCATATCAAGTCTAGGAGGGTGGATAAAGTCAGACCCCTAATAACGTGACATTTACTGTCGGTATGAAACCCATCACCACCTGAGAAACTATCGATTCTAGATCAGAAATTCTCGACTACCTTGGCCAAGGATTTCTGGTGATGGCCATCCGTGCACAACGCGACATCAACCCCCAATATCGGGAGAGACGAATCCTCAACGATCCGCTCACTGCCTCCATATGGCTCGAGACTGTACCCAACTAAAACCTATATGCATGACTCCTTTGAGCCGTGGTAGGGTAGTAATCAAAGCACAGTGGGAACTCACACGAAATAAATGACGATCTCAGGTCGACAGACTAACCTGTACACATGTCATCTGGGAACTGCTATCTGACAATAGGTATAATACTGACTAGCATGTTCCCGGTGAGTCCGTCCGGTGTACTCATAACCCAATGAGCACCTGTATACTATCTTAGGTGAACAAATTGAAACCAATGGCTTGTGATACTGGCCACCGCTCCTCGTCGGGGTCTCGATCAGAATACACTAGTCTACTCTGGAGTATCGATGCCCGGTCTCAAAACTCCCACGACTAGGAAAATTTAAAGATGTGCTTATAGACCACCCAACTCTCACGTATATGATCACCATCATAATGCTGGTAGTCAAGAAAGAATCCTATGGGCTCTATCAACATGTAATAGTGATCTGTAATACCACCTAAAGCATGTACATGATGATAAAGACAAACCAGATAGCATACTATCATCTCGAGTAAGACTGTTTTATCCGTATAGGTTCTCCGTCAATCATCGCAATCGCGTGCCTGCGATCCAAAAATTGACTTGAGGGCACTATAGCCAACACTGAGTAGCAGGACGCTTCACACCAGCAGATTGGGGTCTGCCCTTCATCTTTACTACTGCCTCATATCGACGGGCAGCTTTCAGAGCCAGTTCATGGGTTGGGAAATCCCCTGTAGCTAAGGCAGCTTGGATCTTCGGATTTAACACTTGCTAAAATCGTCTTGACCTGATCTCAGCAGTCGAAATGGGGTATGCCGTGAACTTGCTTAACATAGTGAACTCAGCATCATACTCATCCACCGATTTTCTCCACATAAAGCCTTGTTGTAAGTGAATGAATTGTTTGTTAGTTATATATATGCCCTAGAGGCCATTGTTGTACATATGATGTATATTATGATGGATGCTTGGATATATATAGAGAGGACTTTCTTGCTCGTCATGATAGTATGCTATTTGGTTTCACTTTATCTTAACATGTTGACTTATATTAGTTTACTGTCTTACTCTCACATGTTGATAAAGCCCTTAGGATATGTACTCGACTACTGTGACTATGATGAGATTGTACTAGTGGGGCCAGGGGAGTTAATGAGTACATCCTATAACTCTTCCTAGTCGAGGGTGTATCGAGACAGGGCATCGATACACCAGAGTAGACTAGCGTATACGCATCTTGACCCATATGATGGGCGATGGATGATCCCAAATCCATCGGTGTTTGACATCAAGGATGGTGTACGGGTGCTCAGTGGAGACTGGGTATACTGGACGGACTCGCCGAGAACTCCCAGATGGTATTATGCCTCCGTCAGATGGCAGTTCTCCAGTGACACTGGTATAGGTTAGTCTGTAGACCCGAGATCGTCATAGTGTCTTGTGTGATTCCCACTGTGCTTTGATTTCCACCTTACCACGTCTAAGAGGGCGTGCAAAACGGTGGCTTTTGGGTACAGTCCCAAATCATATGGAGGCAATGAGCGATAGGAGGGGATTCATCTCTCCCGGTATAGGGAGTTGATGTTGTGCTATGTTCGATTGGCTATAACTGGAAGTCCCTGGCCAGGGCGGATATTGAGTACTACTGGTAAGTGTTATCAGTAGGTTCTCGACCTGTTATGAGCCACACATCGACATGACTTATCGGTTACTTTGGTCTGACGTATACCACCCCTAGACTAGATATGCGACATATCAGACGAAGAGACCGGACTGTACGGGAGTGTTATTGATTGGATTCACAAGAGAATGTACAGGCTTGCTTGTTGATCTTCTGATCGCTCAATACCTGGGTGGATGTTACGTTTAGCCGACCGCTTGCAGCTTGTGGGTGTTTGATATGATCATCACCTGCTACCGGCGTATTGACGATTCTTTAGAGTCCTACATAGAGGTTTCTTGACTCAGGCAAAACGGAGTAGGTGCACATATGTGATATGTGCAGGACTGAGGATAATACGATATGAGATACCGTATTATATTCTCGTGATATTTTGATATGATCCGGGTCATCGGATCGACTGTTGATTCGATGAATCGGTACATGATATATTAGTCGGTTATATTCGATATAGCCGGATTGTCGGATCAAGTGTTGATTCGATAATTTAATGTATAATTATATATGTGATATATTACATTACATTATCTAATATAGGCTCGCTTTATTATTTCATTTTCTCACCGGATAATACATTGATATATATGCGATATATATTAATTGTATTATTTTCTTTTGTTATAAATATATAATATATATGTGATATATATTATTGTAACATGATATGATTACTAATGCAACATGTTTTGTGGAGATTAAACCTAGTTAGGGTTTGATTTGGGTTAGTTCTTTCATGAACCTTCTAGAAGGTTTTCTTTTGTTTTGAGCTAAGATATTATGCTTGATATTTTAGTGACTCATTGTTAACCCAACCCAGACCCTTCACCCTAGGTTAAGTCCCTACATGGGTTAGCTTACTCATTATCAACTATGGTTGCATTTGTAATTATCACTTCAATTTCGTTATTCATCACAAAAGGAATTTCCTTCTTCTTCTTCTTGCTTGAGCTTTGAGAAAGCTTTCTAGGTTTTCTTTATGTGATGATTTAGTGTGAGAATTTGATAATAAAAGAGAGCATAAATACTACTTCATCATCCTCATCTAATCTAGCCAATTAGATTAGGGTGTTCACCTTATTAGAGAGAGAGAGCTTGAGTTATAGAAACTTCGAGATAGATCATCGGAGAAAAGGAAGATTACAAGCTAGTATGGATCGTTCGAGTTGTGGAGCCTCTCTTGAGTCCGGGAGATCATGGATCGTGGCGAAAGGACTTCTACTCAGAGCTTATGAAGTGAAGGAGCGGACTACAAAGGTTGTAATCCCTCACTCTTAGATGTAAAGATATTTACTTTCATGTGAAACTCTAATAATCTAGCAAAGATCCCGGCTTCGGCTTGTTCGGCACGTCTAAATTTTTATCCGGGTATGGTTGATGCCTTATAGACCCTTGTATGAGTGCCTAGGAACCCTACAGTGGTATCAGAGCCTAGCTAGAGCATTAGGCGACGTGTATACGAAGTTAAAACTCCGATCGAACCCCGAAACATCGAACTTGACCCCCTCTCTGGAAATTTTGTAAAAATGTGATTTTTTCTGCATTAAAAATACTCAAAAAATAAGCAGGGAATTCTACGAGTTACTGTGAAAAACGACACCCAAATTCCACTAAAGTGCCGCGGAACCGCGGCAGAACCATGCCTTGCGCGGCGGTCCGCGGCGGCACTGTAGAATTAGGGTTAGATTTTTGGCACAGTACATCCGTAGGTACTTGTATATGATTCTGGGTATTTTTAATCTTACTCAAGTGTTGAGTGTTCTGGGGATTATTTTGTATTCGTTGATTCGATCGGAAAATTTAATTTCGTTTTGTTTTCCGGATATTTTAGAACTGTTAAAATGTTCGAACGGATATCATTAACTCACTTTTTCCCGGCACGAAAAAGTTTCAAGTATTGAATTTTTCTTGAGTTTAAATCTTTCGGAAAAACGTGCAAGTAACGCGGTGGACCCTCTAGAAGAACACAAACCTTAACTCGATTATGTGACCGTCTGAACCGCCTCTGAACCTTAGGGTTTGGGGCAGTACGGCGTTGCCACATGTGAGGCGTTGGCTTGACCCTTCTACGGCTGGACCATTGGTACTGCGACATATTCTGGGAATTTTTGAACTCCGCTCAAGTGCTGAGCTATTTAGGGAATCTTGGGTATTTGATTATTCGATCGGAAAGTTTTATATTGTCTATTTATATGGAATGTGATACAATAAGTGGAATTCATATAGTTAGGCATGAAATGCGAAGTATGTGATATTTCAGATTTACGATGTCTAAAGAGATTGTGGATTCCAAATGTTGTAGTTTTACAATTTCTTTTCTGTGACCGTAAGTGAAGTATGTAGTTGTATTGCCGGTTTTCGTTGCTATACATCAACGACGATCGGTGTATGCATACTTACTTACGTTGATGATATGTGATATTATGTGTTGCTGTGATATGTTATATTGGATCGTCGTGTTCTGAATAGCCGGGGGTTTTATGTGAGATGAGGGTTATTATTTTCATTCATGTAAAATTCATTTGTAAGTAATATTCTTTTATTGGGGCACTTCCGGCATGAGTTTGATGTCACCAGTGTATATTATTTACTTTTCCGCATTAGGTAGACCCAAGGAGGGGAGCATAAGTAACCGGGTTCTAGGGTCCAGTGGGAGGCTAACTCGAGGAGTCGAGACCGGGTCTCCTAACCCTAGAATTGGCAGAGTTACTTGCCGCTCTCGTAGGGGTCTAGGGATGTGGGTTTGGCTATTCATCGCGACCGTGGAATCCGTGTTTTATACAGGCTCGTATTAAAACACGGACATCCTAGTATATCCAATATTTCATATATGTTCTTCTGCTCCAATGTTCTGTGATGAGATCATATTACTGCCTGAGACGAATGCTTATACTATATATATATATATGCTGATATATAAATATTACTGCTTTCGTTTCTTCTGTGATGCTTAGGAAGCATAAGCTGATGGGATATATTAATAGATTAATAAAAGAAAAGAAACCTAAAAGATGTTGTAGAATCAAAACTTTATAAAAAGGGTAGCTACAGTTTTGCTTTGCATAGCGGTATATATGATATACCCTGCACCTTATTCGATGAGGAAAGAGCCGAGATCCCTTTACCGGGAGTGACCTCTTTAGCGAAACTGGAAGATGCTACAAACTCACGGTTTAGTTTTTGACAGCTTATATTGTTCTTGCTTTGCACAGCGGTATATATGATATACCCTGCACCTTATTCGATGGGGAAAGAGCCGAGATCCCTTCACCGGGAGTGACCTCTTTAGCAAAACTAGAAAAGCATCAAAAACACTCCTTTTCAAAAAAATCACTTGATTCTACGACGATATCAAGTTCATTACGCTCATGGTTTTTTGAAAAACCTGCATAGCCCTCTGACATTTCAGATAGGTAATACTTAGTATTCGTGCTACATTTGTTGGATTTCGTCAAGGTGTAGTGTGCGGTAGCTAACTGTTACTTATCTGTAGCATATGATGCGATTGAGTTAAGGTTGTCGTACGGCTTTGTTGGCTTTCGTCAAGGGTCGTGCGGCTGGGTTTAATTCAATCAAGAAATATACGGGTTGAACTTGACTAGCACACTATGGTTTGTTGGCATTCGTCAAGGTCATAGCATGTTAGGGGTAAAAGTATTATCGGGAATTTCAAGTATTGAAATTTGCAATGAGATTGCATACCTCCTATGAGATAGTTGGATCCCGATACCCACTGCGAGTAAGAGTTACTCCAGGGAGAATTTTACACAGAACAATTAGCCGATCAAGTAGGTGTCTAGAAAGGTGTTAACAGGGTTAAGCCTCTGGGAAGACGAGGTTTATTTTAATTAGGTCCGTGCGAAAGCATGGGGAACCTCCCTCAAGTACCAACACTGATCTGGCTGAATGATTGATGAAATTGTAGCGTGTAATTAATCCCGGCTAATCTTACCTTTTAGGGTTTGAAGGAAGATTTGATAAAAACAGTAACGTCTTGATTAGATAAGATAATAACCAATCTAATCTTGCAAGAGCATACGCTAAAGTGTTTCCTTCTCTCTCTCTCTAGGTAGCGACCATGTCAGGACTTAATCAAGATAATAATATGGATGTATTGACTGAACCTTCTTATTATACTGAGCAGGGGATCGTTGGTCCCGTTCTTTCTTATAAGAGTTGTAAGACTGAGCAGGAAACAGGAGAATATCTGGATTCTCACGCCGCCCAAATGAAGAACAAGCATGCTGATGCATCTTCTTCGGATGTGTTAGTTATTGAGAACTGTTTCTCAGTTCACCATACGTCCTGGGTATTAGATACCGGATCGGGATCCCACATATGTAAATTGTTACGTGGGCTACGTAAAGGTAGAGAACTGGGGAAGGGTGATCATTCCGTACAAGTAGGGAATGGTGCAAGTATTGCAGCCAAAGCAGTTGGCGAATATCACCTAGTATTACCAAGTAGTAATACACTGATTCTGAATGAGTGCTATTATATACCGAACATGATGTGCAACATTATATCAGTTTCTTTATTAAGTAAAGAATGATATAATTTTGTAGTACAGGATAATGCTATGAACATCTTCCTAGATAAAAAGTTGATTGGATCATGCTCGTTACATAATGGCATATTCATTCTCAATCAAAATACAGTCCTTAATATACAAAACACACACAAGAGGAAGAGTTCAGAAATGAACGAATCCTTCTTATGGCATTGTAGACTTGGTCATATCAATGCGACACGGCTAGCTAAGTTACATAAGGATGGATATTTGAATCCGTTCGAATTATCGTCTTATGATACTTTCCATTCATGTCTCAAAGGTAAAATGACCAAAACTCCGTTTAGTGAACACGGAAAAAGAGTTGAGGAACTCTTAGGACTGGTACATAGTGATGTATGCGGTCCCATGTCTACACATGCCAGGAACGGTTCTTCCTATTTCATTACATTCACTGACGATCTCTCTAGATATGGACATGTGTTCCTGATAAAACACAAGTCTGAAGCTTTTAAGAAATTCAGAGAATATAAGAACGAAGTAGAGAACCAAACGGGCAAAAGTATTAAAATCCTTCGATCTGATCGAGGAGGAGAATATTTGAGCAATGATTTTCTGGATTATCTAAAAGAGAATGGAATTCTCTCCCTAATACACCACAACACAACGGTGTATCGGAGCGGAGGAATCACACCTTATTAGATATGGTACGCTCTATGATGAGTGATGCTGAGTTACCTATTTCCTTTTGGGGGTATGCGCTTGAGACAGCCATACACCTATTGAATATGGTTCCTACCAAATCAGTGCCTACCACTCCATATGAGATATGGAAAGGGAAGAGACCATCTCTTAAGTATGTTAAGATATGGGGTTGTCCGGCCTATGTCAAAAGGCTAAATCCGGACAAACTCGAGGCAAGGTCTGTCCTATGCAAGTTTGTAGGATATCCCAAGAACTCACAAGGGTATATCTTCTACCACACCGAGAAACAAAAGGTGTTTGTTTCTCGGCACGCCACCTTTTTAGAAAAGGAATTTCTTGCAAAAGAGATTAGTGGCTCTGAGGTAGAACTGGAAGAAGTTCCAGCAGAACAAACTACGACAGATGATTTATTGGAACCAGAGGATTCAGTAGTTCCCGACGAACCCCAGCCTCTCTGCCGATCTAGCAGAGTTTCTCATCCACTTGAGAGATACTACGGTTTTCTTATTGATGGTGGGAGCGAGGATTGCATCATGGAAGATGATGACCCAACTAGTTTCGAGCAGGCCATCACGAGTGGTGACTCTGTGAAATGGCTAGATGCAATGCGATCTGAGATGGAATCCATGTACACCAACAAAGTATAGACTTTGGAAGTTGGTCTTAAAGGGGTAAAACCCATTGGGAGCAAATGGATCTTTAAGAAGAAAATTGGTGTAGATAGAAAAGTTGAGACTTTCAAAGCTAGACTTGTTGCAAAAGGTTTTCGTCAACGACCAGGTGTGGATTATGACGAAACCTTTTCTCCAGTGGCTATGCTTAAGTCCATCCGGATCTTACTTGCCATTGCTGCATACCATGACTACGAAATCTGGCAGATGGATGTTAAGACCGCCTTTCTAAACGGTGATTTAGAAGAGTGCGTGTACATGACTCAGCCAGAGGGCTTTGTAGATAATGGGAGCAGCAGAAAAGTGTGCAAGCTTCTTAAATCCAAGAAATTCTTTTCTAAAAAGGTGGCATGCCGAGAAATAAAACACCTTTTGTTCCTTGGTGTGGTAGAAGATATTCCCTTGCAAATACTTGGGATATCCAACAAACTTCCACAGAACTGACCTTATCTTGAGCTCATCCGGATTTTGCTTTTTGCATAGGCCGGACAACCCCAAATCTCAACTTACTTAAGAGATGGGCTCTTCCCATACCATATCGCATATGGAGTGGTAGGCACCTGATTTGATTGGAACCCTATTCAATAGGTATGCAGCTTCACAAGTTCATAACCCCCAAACAGAAATAGGCAACTCAGTAGTACTCATATAGATCACACCAAATCATATAAGGTGCAATTGCTCCGCCCCGATACACCAATATGCTATGGTGTATACGGAGGAGTAATGCTGAGAGAGAATCTCATTCTCGTTTAGAATAGTCCAGGAACTCCGTGCTCATGTATTCTCCTCCCTGATCTCATCATAGGATATAATACTTATACCCGTTTTGGTTCTCTACTTCTGACTTATATTCTTTGAATTTCTCAAAAGCTTTAGAATTGTGTTTCAACAGGAACACATGTGCGAATCTTGAGAGATCATCAATGAATGTAATGAATTACAAAAAACCAATCACGGCATATGTAGACAAGGGACCTATATACATCATCATGTATCAATCCCAAGAGTTCCCTAACTCTTTCTCTGTATCAAATAAACGGAGCTATGGTCATCTTATCTTTGTGACATGATTGGAAAGTTTCACAAGATGTAAATTCAAGCCGATTTAAATATGCATCTTTATGTAACTTAGCTAGTCGGGTCGCATTGATATGACCTAGTCTACAATGCCTTAAGAAGGATTCGTTCATTTCTGAACTCTTTCTTTTGTGTGTATTCTGTACGTTAAGAACCGTAGTTTGATTTAGAACGTATATATGCTTTTAGATAACGTGCCTGAACCGATCAACTCTTGATATAGGAAATGTTCAAAACATTATCCAACAATACAAAATTATATCCTTCTTTACTTAATAAAGAGATTGATATGATGTTGTATATCAGGTTCGGTATCTAATAACATTCGTTCAGAATCAATGTATTTGGTAATACAGGGTGATAACTGCCAACATACTTGGCTACAACAATTGCACCGTTTCTAACTCTTAAAACTTATCACTCATTCTCAATTCTCTACCTATCTGTAGCCCATGTAACAGATTACATATGGGGGATCCTGATCCGGTATCTTATACCCAGGACGTAAAAGATACTGAGAAACAGTTCTCGGTAATAAACATACCCGAAGAATATGCATCATCATGTATTTTCTTCGTTTGGGCGGCACGGGAATTCTGGTAATCCCCTATTTCCTGCTCGGTCTTATAACAATTATAAGTTGGAGCGGGACCAACGTTCCCTAGCTCAGTATAACAAGCGGGTTCGGTCAATACATCCATATTATTATCTTGATTAAGGCGTGATATGGTCGCTACCTGGAGAGAGAGAGAGAAGAAAACACTCAGCGTATGCTCTTGCAAGATTAGATTGGTTATTAATTTATCTAATCAGTATGGCTCCCACTGTTTTAGTCAAATCTTCCTTCAAACCCTAAAAGGAAAGACTAGCCAGGATTAATTACACCTTACAAGTTCGCCAATCTTTCAGCCAGGCCAGTGTCGGTACTTTGAGGGAGGTTCCCCGTGCTTTCGCACGGACCTAATTAAAATACACCTCATTTTCCCAGAGGCGTAACCCCGTTGACACCTTTCTAGACACTTACTTGATCGGTTAATTGTGATGTGTAAAACTCTCCCAGGAGTAACTCTTACTCGTAGTGGGTATCGGGATCCAACTATCTCATAGGAAGTATGCAATCTCATTTCAAATTTCAACACTTGAAATTCCCGATAATATTTTGCCCCTCGCATCCTATGACCTTGACGAAAGCCAACAAACCATAGGCTGCTAGTCAAGTTCAACACGTACATTTCCCGATTGAATTAAACCCACCCGCACGACCCTTGACGAAAGCCAACAAAGTCGCACGACTACCCTAACTCAATTGCATCATATGCTTATGCAGATAAGCATAAATAGCTACCGCATACTACGCCTTGACGAAAGCCAACAAACATAGCATGAATACTATGAAGTATTTATCTGAAATGACGGAGGACTACGAAAGGTTTTTAAGAAAACCTTTTGCGTAATGAACTTGATATCGTCATAGAATCGAGTGATTTTGAAAATGAGTGTTTTTGAGGCTTTTACTAGTTTTGCTAAAGAGGTCACTCCCGGTGAAGGGATCTCGGCTCTTTCCTTATCGAATAAGGTGCAGGATATTTCACAAATACCACTATGCAAAGCAAAAACCATAAAACCAATCAAAAGACAATCCGAGTTTGTAGCATCTGCCAGTTTCGCTAAAGAGGTCACTCCCGGTGAAGGGATCTCGGCTCTTTCCTTATCGAATAAGGTGCTGGATATTCTACAAGGAATATCGCTATGCAAAGTAAGAACTTGAGCTACCAGTTTTTAAAATAAGTTTCTACAACATTTTTAGGTTTCTTTTATTTTATTAATCTCATTAATGAAGTCCTATCATTTTAAGTTACCTAAACATCACAGATAAATACAACGTACGCTTATGCCATCTGCATTCGCCTCGATGTCCCCTCATGCACCGTTAGGTTAGGTAACTAACGGTAGAGCGGGGCAGTGCTAGCGCGGGTGTAAAACATAAGCAATGTCTATATAATATATCACATATACTATATCCTGTATTCATCTCATCAATATATCAAATGATGATATCACAGATATCGCGGCAGAATACAACATATGAAATATTGGATATATTAGGATTTCCGTGTTTTAAATTAAGCCTGTATAAAACACAGATTCCACGGTTGTGATGAATAGCCAATCCCACACCCCTAAACCCCTACGAGAGCGGCAAGAAACCCTACCAATTCTAGATTTAGGAGACCCGGTCTCGACTCTTCGAGATGGTCTCCCACTGGACCCTAGAACCCGGTTACTTGTGCTCCCGGCCTTAGGTTTATCCTAATGCGGAAAAGTAAATAATATACAATGGTGACATCATCCTCAACCCGGAAGTGCCCCAATAAAAGAATATTACATATAATGAATTTTACATGAATGAAAATGAAAAACTCTCATCTCACATAAAACCCTGGCTATTCAAACACGACGATCCAATATAACATATCCCAGCAACACATAACATCACATGTTATCAACGTAAGTAAATATGCGTATCCCAGTTGTCGTTGACATATAGCAACGAAACCGGCGATACACCATATATAACACTTTCGGTCCCAGAAAAGAATGTGAAAAACTACAACAGTTGGAATCCGCAACCACCTTAGACATCACATATCTAACCAAATGGATTCCTTAGACATCGCATTCCTAACAATTATAAACCCCGCATTTTGTCTCGTTCTCAAAAACACTTTTCAATATCTAGTCGGGCAATTCAACAAGATTCCCTACATCCTAATCGAATGCTCGTTGGAAACTTTAGTAGACGGCCGCACCCCCCGATACCGTCGACGAAGTGCACTAAGGCGGAACACCGCTGCCGCGAGCACCCGAATGGATGCTTTTGGCGACGAGGTTCTCCTACAGTCACTTGGCTGGGGCTATGGGGCATGGCTATCTAATAATGTTACCCGGCGAGTATCCGCGTACGCTACGTGATTGCGATGGACTTTTGATCACATAAAAATCCCGTGGCAACCGATCAAATGAGACTAAACTGCTAGATTTATAAAATTCAAACTAGTTATCTCATAACTACTTATGGATTCCAAATATTATATCTCATCACAAAATATCCAGACGACGTTAAACTTTTCGATCGATTCATCAAAGTCCCACAATTTCCCGACAGCTCAACACTTGAGCACAATTTTAATAATACCCAGAAGATGCCACAACACCTATGAACCAGCCGTAGAAGGGTCAAACCAACGCCTCACATGTGACAACGCTGAACTACCATAAACCCTAGGGTTTAGTGGTGGTTCTGACGGCCACATAATCGAGTTAAGGTTTCGTTCTTCTAGAGGGTCCACAGAATCACTTGCAAATTTTTCCGAATACGTTAAACTTGGAAAAATGATTTTTTGACAATCGTTCGAACTTTTAAACTTTGCCTAGACAATATGTGAATAACCCGAAACATTGTTAAAACTACGAATACGAAACACTCCGAATTACTTATAGTGTAAGATTACATCATATGCAAAATTAGCAAAAACAAATAACACTTGAAACTCCAAACCCAAGTACCTGGAACACACCCGAAAATTTAACCCCTTCCTCCATTAAAAAACCGACGTCGCCGGAATCCCTGGGCATGTCGCCGGCCACTTTCTGAGGAGGTGGGGTGAAATTTCTTGTGTGTTCATAGTGTATCACATACAACATTCTGCACTTGTTTGAAAAATTTTCTGAAAGCTTTTTAAAATCGACAGAAACTTGGGTTTCGCGTTGCAAGTTTCGGAGTTGTTTCGGTTTCGTAATTCTAACAAAATCCGTCTAAATTTCTAGCATGGCTCTGATACCACTGCAAGGTTACCTAAGACGGCAGCAAGGTTTCGGGAGGCATCGTCCATGCCAAATTAAAAAATTTGCCGTTTTAGCTAACCCTAACTAAGAATCGTTAACTAGAAATCGACGGAAATAACATATATAAACACTTTACATCCTAAGTGAGCAAGGAATACAACCTTTGTAGACCAGTCCTTCACTTCATTGGCTCCGTGTAGTAGTCCCTTTGCTGCGATCAAGAAGTCCCGGACTCTAGAGAGGCTCCGATGAAGAAACGAACATGCTTTCTTCGAAGTCTTCGAGGCCGAAGATGATCTACGTCGATGAGGCACTAACCCAAGCTATCTCTTCACTAATCATGGAACCAGTGAAGCAAACACCCTATACTAAATGGCAAGTAGTAGAGGATGATGAAGTAGGAATATTGCTCACATTAGAAATCATTTTCTCACTCAAAATCATCACTTTTGAAAAAGCTAGAAAGCTTTTGTCAAGAAGAAGAAGAAGAAGAACAAGTTATGATGAAAATGAATTATTGTTGAGGTTAGAAATGCAACCAAGGGTTAATCATGTCATGCTTAACCCTTGTAAAGAGTTAACCATGAGCTAGGATTAAAGGTTAGGTCAAAAAATATCTTAAGCTAGACAAAGAAAATGGACAAAGTCAAAGATGCTTACAAGCTTCTACAAGCTTTCTACAAATATCAACCATGACAATTATCCATAATATTTGAATTACTTAATGATAAAATTTAAACCCTAATCTTAACCCTACCATGGTTTAACCCTCATTAACCCTAGTTGCATTTGTAACCGAGCTCGATACATTTAACATATATCACATATACATCAATGTATCCAAAATGAGAAAAGAAATATTAAGTTAGCTAATATTAGTTAATGTAATGTAATATATCAAATTTATAATTATACATTAAATTATTAAATCAACACTTGATTTAATAATCTGGCAATATCACATATAACCGACTAATATCATAATGTAACATCTTATCGAATCAACACTTGATCCGATAACCCGGCTATATCACATATAACCTATTATGTAACATATCGCGAGAATAGAATGCGGTATCTCGGTCCCGCACATATCACATATGTTCTCCTACTCCGTTTCGCTTGAGCCAGGAAACCCCTGTGTAGGACTCTAAAGACTCGTCGATACGCAAGCAGTAGGTGATGATCATATCAAACACCCACAAGCCGTAAAGCGGTCTGCTAAACGTAATGGCCACCCGGGTATTGAGCAATCAGAAGATCAACAAGCAAGCCTGCTCACACTCCTGTGAATCTAATCAGTAACACTACCGTACAGTCCGGTCTCTTCGTCTGATATGTCGCATATCTCGTTTAAGGGTGGTAAACGTCAGACCCCAGTAACTCGATAAGTCATGTCGATATGAGGCTCATAACGGGTCGAGAAACTACTGATAACACTTACCAGTATATCTCTAAAGCAGCCCTGGACAGGGACTTCCTGTTATAGCCAATCGAGCACAGCGCAACATCAACCACCAATACCGGGAGAGAGGAAACCCCTCCTATCGCTCATTGCCTCCATTTGATTCGGGACTGTACCCAAAAGCCACCGTTTTGCACGTTCTCTTGAACGTGGTAAGGTGGAAATCAAAGCACAGTGGGAATCACACAATACTCTATGACGATCTCGGGTCTACAGACTAACCTGTACCAGTGTCACCAGAGAACTGCCATCTGACGTTAGGTATAATACCATCTGGGAGTTCTCGGCGAGTCCGTTCAGTGTACCCAGTCTCCACTGAGCACCCGTATACTGTCTCTGATGTCAAACACCAATGGATATGGGATCATCCATCGCCCATCTACATGGGTCGAGAAGCTATATGCTAGTCTACTATGGTATATCGATGCCTTGTCTCGATACACCCTCGACTAGGAACATTTGAAGGATGTACTTAGTGACTACACTATCCCCACTAGTATGATCTGCATCATAATCCTGGTAGTCAAGTACTCATCCTAAGGGCTTTATCAACATGTAACATAGAGACAATCAGAGTACATGTTAAGATAAAGAGCAACCAGATAGCATACTATCATGTTGAGCAAGAAAGTCCTCCATATATATGTCCAAGCATCCACTACAATATACATCATATGTACAGTAATGGCCTCTACGACATACATATAACTAACACGAACATGTCGGGAAAAGTTTTCCATTCGATAGGCTGGGGAAGACGACGTTCTTCCGCCTTCCACCATACTCGGGCGTTTTCGGTGAGTTGCAGCTTTGCAACCCGTACCCAACCGATCTCTGGCACTTCTGCTGCTTCCAGATCGTCTTCGATCGACTGAGCCCATTCTTCAGCTTCCAAGGGGCTCTCTTTCCCAGAGAAATTCTTAGAGTGCAGTGTCCGGAATTGTTTTACTCCGTGTGCTTCCGCTTCTTGGCGGTTCAATAATATAGCAGTCTGCTGCTGCTGTCCTTCCAGGAGGCTCTTAATTTTCTCGAGCAATACTATCTGCTCGTTGATCGGAGCTACAACGGTAGGCGTAAGTGGAAGAGGTGGTGGTGGTGTATTGTTGACATTTGTACTGGTATTGTTTGGAGAATACATAACCTTGAAAGAAAAACAGGGTTAGGATAAATTCAAAGAATATGAAATTGTAAGATTTAAGGAATATGAAATGTAAAGAATGATTTTAGTTGCTGATTCTTGTGTTATATTGATTAGGACTTCATGCAGAATTGACCTGCATGTCCATGCAGAACTGACCTGCATAGTAGGTTTCCATTTAGCACTGACCTGCATGGGCCGCCAACAAAACCTCTCACGCCCTGCTTCTCGGTGTACGGACAAGGGGATGTGGCGGGTCATGCGACGTATTTACTCAGAAGTAAACATGCTAAGCATAACTAAGCAATATAATGTAAATATACATAAGAAGAAATGAAATGTAAATGAACAACGACTTTTATTTATTAAACATTCTTTACAATACAACTGGAAAGTAAAATACAATACTGGAAAGCAATGCCTAAACAATGGCATGAACTGAAAGAAAAGTGAGTACAAGTGAGGCCTAGTGGTCGTGCTACTCAGTGGTCTGCTCCAATTGCTCCTGGCTGATCTCGAACTCCTTAGAGTCGGGTCCTCCTGACAACATTCCAAAGAAAGAAGAGAAATATGAATGTTGTCAGCGAACAATCGCTCGGTAAGACCCAAAGAGAGATTGAAATAGAATAAACAGATAAGAGGATGTAACCTGTATAAAGTTGATAGTTATGTTAACGCAGTTGTTTGTAGCTTAGTACAGAAGATATCAGTGTTTACGGGAGGAGTCCAACTATCCTATAGACTAAGATAACCCATAGTACAAGGCTCCGTCAAACCCCACGGAACAATGACAATGGATGTTTAGTTACGTCTTTTAATGACCATCTCATGCCACTTTTAACACATTCCGTACCAGTCTACCCCTTTAAAACCCCGTAATGTATTTTGTATTGATGTGTATTGTTTTGTTTAATAGATGTAAGACTTGCCGAAACCATGATATCCGTAGTTCATGTAAACGGAAGGGATATAAACGGATAGTCATGTAAACCGGTCAAATGTATATCCATGGTTCGGTCAAATCATGTTCATGTTGATATAGATTGAATTCTGGTATAAATGGATTCATGTTGTATTGTAGTTATATTTGAATTGTATTTAAGTATAGATTGTATTCGGATTGTTTTCAGATTAGACTGGGACTCAGATTGAGTCAGACTCTTTAAACAGAATTGATGTCCTGAATTAGTTTTTATGTTATCGATAACTGCTGCACATGGACGGCATGATTTGTGTCTTTTTCCAAGACAATTACCATATTGATAACACCGTTTTTAGGTTGTCTACCTTAGATAGGCAAGAACCCATATTCTCCGTTTCCCTGAGGCTCAAGAGAACTGGTCCCGCTTAAACCTATATTTACTAGGGTCTTTATTGTAAATTAATATAACTTGAAGGGTTTTTATGAAAAATAGTTTTGATATATTTTCAAAATAAACCTCAAGTAATTATTTATCGTCTTTAGGGTTTTCATAGTTGTAATTTTTATAAAATGAAATATTCTAGTGGATATAAACCTAAATTGAATAGTATATGGTATTTTCTTGTAATTTGACTTGTAATGAATGTGATGGTATTTTCATGAACTTTTGTGATTCTTTTCTTTTGATGAGAAAACATAGAATATATTATATATTTAAAATAGATATTTTGATAATATATATATATAATTATTAAAAATAGAATTTATTTATTAATAGAAATCACGTTTTCTTAGAAATTGTAATAAAAATTCCATCAAGATTATATGCTCTATGAGGAGGTCTGCATCTTACTCTACTAGTCCCGAGGACGTGCGATAACCTGCACCATCTCGATCGGGTTCCCCAAAATGGGTTGTAGAGGCTTATTTGCAAGGAATTAATTAAAACAATTTAAAGAATACGGGTTTTGATAGTTTGAGGTATTTTAATGTAAATTGTATTTTGTCCCACAAAAATTTGTTACAAAAGCTATCGTGCTATGTCAAGATGAGTGTTGTGATGAGATAGGTTATTACCTCGTAAGCTTTCTAAAGGTAATATGAGCAAAACGATAAAGCGATGTCGTATGTAAATTTGATGGTATTTTACCGTAAAAATGAAATAAAAGTTGTAATAAATATTATTTTGAATTGAAACTTGTTGTAAATATTTTTTTATGTTTATTAAACAATATAAGAAGGGATGGTAAATTTGTTGTTTAAGAAAAGTTGAGTTTTTAAAGAAATGAGAATCGGAAGTCGGAATAACTCCGCTTCCGAAGAGTTTTGAGAAGAGAGTGTTTTAGATTAGAAATGTAGGAGGGGAGAGGGGACTTACTAATTGATTATAGAGGGAGGAGGTAGAGGAATATTTTGAAGGTATCATGGATTCGCGTTGTCGCCAAATTTGTCCTGAAATATCGCTGGAACTTTGACCTTGACTAACTCCACTTGTACAACTTCTTGGACTTGGAAAATTTAGAGAGTTTTGGCAAAAAAATTCTGAATGAGGAGGGCTATGGTGTAGGGTGGTATTTATAAGAGAAATTTGGGTTTAGTGAGTGAAGAGGGAATTAAAATATGCATTAAAATGGATTAAAGAGGTGAATTATCACTCTTTGGATAAATGCAGGGAAATCAAACAGCATGGGGTTAGTAGGGGAGGCCAAGGGGTGCTAGGGTGAAAAATTTGAAGCATTTGGGACAAGGGGGTACCGGTGGCGCCGGCCCAGAGAAGAATCTCGCGGGTCCAATGGTGTGGGTCTAGGATTAGATTCATTCCACATCTCGGGGTCTATGTGTGCAACATTTTCCACATGTTTGTTTTTAGTGACTTTCATTTTTATATTTTTTGTACGTGTAAACTTTTGGGCTTCCAAAAGTTTAAAAGAAAAAACAATAAAAATATTATATGTCGGGGGGGATTTGAACACAGGGGCTATGTCACAACAGTGCAAGGCTTTACCAATGAGCTACAAGTTGTTTCTTGCTGTTCAAAAGCAATTTAAATTTATAAGTTGTGCTTAGGCTAAGGTATTCCTTTCTGTACTTTACAAAAAAAATTGTACGGAAGTTTTAGGGTTGTTACAGATGGGTAGAGGTTGTGGGTGTAGGTTTGAGAGGGGAAGTGGGGAGAGTGGAGGTGTAGGGGAGCTCGGTGAGTTAGAGAGAGGAGGGAATGAGAATTTGTATAGAGCGTTTGTCACAACCCGAAATTGGCACGTGACAGCCCTTAAACCACGCAACGTCTACAGGCGTAACGCAATTTAAGTAAGCCGAAAACCCAGCAATCTAAACCATCAAAAGTAGTAAGTGATAATAGCATTTTCAAAACTTTTGAAATTTCAACCAAATTCTTTAAAGTCTAACTTTACTTTCTTAAAAATTTTGGCAGCACCTCCTTTGTAAAAACTAGCCCCAAAAATGGGTACATACAAAGATATAAGTAAAGTATCCCAAACGGGAGCAAATCTATGCCCAAAGGCGGAAAACAACCACCACAACAACTATACGATGCCGTAGCGAAGAAATAAAAGAAGATATAAATAAAACTGCATAAAAGACATCCAAAGTCACCAAAAATATACAATATCGTCCTCACATCTCGTCTCTAAGTCAATACATGAAAGCGGTAGATGGAGAGTACTAGATACAACAAGATACAATGTACATAAACGGATAATCGCGAAACCCACCAATAGCAAAACTGCACACTATCAGCCGAAACGGTATCCGCTACAAAAGATGATAAGATAGGATGAAGCCCTGCCTCGACTGCCATGAGGGACTACCTGTAAAACACTGTGGCATAACGGGGGTGAGTTGCCAACTCGTGAATAGTAAATAACATATGCAGGTAATCGCAAGTATGCACGTACTGCGCGAATCTATCATATGCAAACTAATAGCAATAAGTGGCCATATGTATGCAACAGTCATGAAAGGTACTCTATCAGGTACAACTAATACATGAAGCAATAATATGACAATATGTATATGCAATAGTCATGAAATGTACTCTATCAGATACAACTAATACATGAAGCAATGCATATAAATAAATGCGGAATATGGGATAAAACATGTTATCCTCACGGAATCCTCATCGGGGCAGGACCAATGTCCATCAAGACAATCCAAATCCCAAATATCCTCAAATCGGCCCTCGGATCGGCCCTCATATCGGCCCTCAGATCGGCCCTCATATCATGAATAAGTATATTTGCAAGGTCATTATAATGATGTATATAATTTAGATATGTATACATATATATCAGCGTCTCATTCCACTAATATATATATATATATATATATATATATATATGACAGCGTCCCATTCTACTGTTATATATACTTAGGAGTAAAAATATCATGAAAACAAGTGTCCAGTATCGACACATAAATACTCATCTATCAGGCGTCGTCACCACGACTGGCACTGATATGTACGCATCATATGTTCATCGGAAACCCGAGTACCCAGCTTTGATACTCGAATTCCCCGTATCCATACGTACATAACTCCGGTCGATATCTACGCGATCACCGACGAGTCCAATACTGTCACCGGTAGGTATGATTCCCCCACTAACTCATCGCTATCACCTGTGAACTTCTTGCCCCGGGGTACCTCCGGGCCCCACCATGTACCCGCACACGGCCCCCTCCATTCCTCGCATGGGGTATATATCAGAACCGAGAAATCTCATGGTGGACGCTGAAATATCATATCAAGAGAAACCGGGTTTTTCAAATAATGCATAATTTCATGAAACTACCACGGTCCTCAAATCCAGAAAACATCATGTGAAATCCATATTTCAATACGAAATCCATGAAATATAATATATGCAACATGAAACAGTAATATGAGCATATAAAGGAAAAACTGCTATTTAACTGCAACAAGTTATGAAATATATCATGCAGTTTCTAACTTCTCCAAAATCCATACAACATCATATAAAGGTGAACAAGTAGCTATAGCCAGGTATGCGTAACCATGTCGGTATAGCAAGATATGTGTATCTACCTATCAATAATGATGTGATACCCTCCAGATATGTGTGTAGCTATATCAAGCTAGGTATGTGTATATATAAGTATGTATACAAGATGTACATGTAGCTATGTCTCAAATGTGTATATATCTATCACTAATGGTACACTACCATATAGGTATATGGGTAACTACCATGTAGGCATGTCAAGGCATATGTGTAAGCATGTATGTATACAGGTATGCTATATGTCATATGCAAAATGGAATATGAATCAATGTCTCAATGTCCCTAACCAATACAATCTCACGTATGCAAAAGTGTTGTGCGTGTCATGGAAATTATTGACGGTGTGGGTGGCATACAATCAGTGCTCGTGCAACATAAGTCGTCAATAATAGTGCAGTGTCCAATGGGTACAAGTCTAAGCACAACAAGTAATAATAGGCAATGAGGTGAATGCGCAAACTCTATATGTGCAATATAAACATGCGACTAATATCATATCATCTCTAGCCCAGACGCATAACGCCATGCGGGCGATTCCCCTGTAGATGTTAAATCTACTCACAGAAGATCCTGGGGCTAAGTAAAGCCAACCACACGCTTTTCCTTCTTCGCAGCGTCCGAAATCCCCGCCTGCATCTCTAAGATAATAAAACAACAGAACAAGTGTATATTAGCAATCGACCAATAACACGTACAAACTAAGTTTGACCGACGCACTAACTCCGAACATACTATCAAGTGTTCGTTTAGTGGCTAACGCGCATAGCGACACTACGAATCCAATTCAAGAGCAAAAACTACACAAATACATGAACGGCATCGGCACAACCCTAGCTAGGAACGCTAAACGACACAACTACCAAGCTTAGATCCTGATCGTACCGATCGCGTATTCACAACACAATAAATAACGTGGAATCTAATATAAATAACGTCCCAACGTCAAAAGAAACCCACGCCTCAACTATCCGGAAATCTAGTAAGCAACATTTAATCATTTTAGCTCGAAACTACAAGTTTTACCAAAACTAGAAATCACAAACATCACAATATAGCATGTTTAAACCATACAAACCCTTACTAGAATTTTAAACTCACTCAAGTAGGATTAGTAAAAGTTTAGTTTGATAATTAGCTTAATTATACAATTAGAAAAATTTCATTTAACAAACTAGTAACTAGGTTAAGTTTTTTTCAAGTCTTAACTTATCAATTAACCTTTTCACTAATCAAAACCCTAACTTGATTATCCAAAAATCATATCTTGAATTTCTAAACATGCAATTTAAAAGATTTAAATTAACATCTAAATAAGCTAGTTTAATGATTTAAACAAAAAATAGAGTTTAGGGTTAGGATTTATACCTCAAACTTGATTTCAAAAACTAGCAACAATCTCCAAAATTAGCCTCCAAAATAATGTCTTGATTGAAGATCCAAGCTGGTTTTGTGAAGAAGAATAATGGGTAATGATTTATTTTTGAGTTTGTATGATAAATTAAGGATTTTTGAGGATTTATTTGAGGTTTAAAGTGATGAAATGAAGCAAAGAACACAAGAGGGCAGCAAGGGGGAGTGGCCGACCAAAGCTTGGAAGAAGTGGGGGGTTTTGTGGAAAAGTGTAGAAAAATCTAGCAAGAAACCAATTAAAGCTCATTAATGCAAATGCCACCTCTTAATACAATTCATTTCAATTTAAAATTTCCTTTAAATTCACACAAATATCTAGATATTTTGGAGAGATATTTTCAAGGATGGATTAGTGCTTAATCTAGTGATTAACTTAGCATAGATTCACATTAGCATTAATTAACCCAACCCAAAATATAATTACCACTAATTAAACGCATAATGAAAAACTTAAAATAATATTTTAATTAGGGAAAAATATTAAATGCACAAAAATTACAAGTGGCGTATAAAAGCCTGCAAACTAGCAAATTCCTAGCTAAACTAGGTGCAGTGAATTCTATAATGCAAAAAGATCGCTTCTAGGTTTTTACGGAAAACACCGACTATATTACCCTAAAAACAGAAAATCACCTAAACGATTTCCAAAACGTTACAATCTTCCCCCCTTAAAGAAATTCGGTCCCCGAATTTAAAATTCTTACTATGCTAACTTTCAAAGAGATGAGTGCCAAACTTTCACATCTCGCTCGCAGCCCCTCAAGTGATCACCTCACTAGACGGCTATACCAAAGAACCTTCACAGATGGCAAGACCCTTGACCGAAGTTTCTCCACCTGCCGATCCACTAATACTATCGGCTACCGGTGAACGAAAAGATCGCGCCAAGCTAAATGGTCTGATGCCGAATTATGTGAGAAAGGTCATGAAGGTATTTGCAAGTATCAACACAAGGAATACGGGATGAATACTCAAAAATCTTGGCGGAAGTACCAAATTATAGGCAACGGTACTAACTCGCTTCAAGGATCCCAAAAGGACCTACAATCTGGGACTAAGCTTCCCAAAACTCAACACGCCATTTAATCGGAAAAATCCGTAGGAATACATGATCTCCCACTGCAAACTCAAGTCTGTGACAACGACGGTCAACATAAGTCTCCTGTCTGCACTGGGCTGCTCTCATCCTGACCTGAAACAACTGGATCATTTCCGAAGTCTCTGGACTAGCTGAGGTCCAAAATCCTGCTCTTGCGGAGTCAGTAAAACAGACTGGCGATCGACACAACCTACCATACAAGGCTTGAAAGTTGCCATCTGAAACGTCTCCTGATAACCGTTATCGTAGGAGAACTCCATCAATGGCAAGTGATGATCCCAACAGCCAACAAACAATTAGTACATACGCACAAGCATATCCTTCAGAGTCTGTATAGTCCGCTCTAACTGACCATCGTCCTACAGATGGAAAAGCGGAGCTAAAGCTCAACCGGTACCCAAGGATTCCTGATGCTTCTGCCAAAGACGGCTAGCGAATGGGGTGCCTCTATGGATACAACGTATGAAGGAACTCCGTGCAAACGCACAACTTATCGAATAACAACTGAGCAAACTGAGCATAACCGGACAACAACACCCAATTGGAGTCATACCCTGACTAGTCCTGGGTAGACACCATAACGAAAATCATGGAGATCTGCTCCCATTCCCACTCCGGAACGGTAAAAAGGTTGCAACTCTCTAGCCGGTCTCAACCTTAGCTCGTAAGAAGCCAGACACCTCGAAATGAAATCCGAAACTTCACTCTTCACCCCTGCCCACCAGTAACCAACTCTCAAGTCCCGTTACATCCCGGTGGAACTTGGATGAACACAAGAAGTTGACTGATGTGCCTGCTCTAGGACCTCGCATCTCAACCCATCAGTATCGGTACACACAAATGCGTCCCTAAATGTAGCACACCCTAGTCACAAATCAAGGACTTTGAATCTTTACCCAGCCGAACATGCTCAAGAATCTCAGACAACGAGCATCGGCCGCTGTGCCATATGAAAACGATTAAGTAAAAGTGGACGGGCGCGGACATGAGCAAGCTGTCCCCTTAGTAGCGGCGAACTTAAGTTATACTCAACGATCGCACAAGAACTGTAAACCTGCAAAAGACTGTCTCTGAACTGCGCACAACTGGAACAAACTACCCCCGGGCCAACGACTCAAAGCATCAGCTACCACAATCACCGTGCCACGGGTAATGAAGGATCTCACAATCACAATCCTTCACAAGCTCCATCCAACGGCGCTGTCTCAACAATCAAAACCCGCAGTAGGAAGATGAACACAACGCTCTGGTGGTCTGTGAAAATCTGACACGACTCTCCGTACAAGTAGTGTCCCCAAATCTCCTGCGCAATACCACCACGGCCATCTCCAGATCATGAGTGGGATAAATCTTGCTCGTACTCCCTCCAACTGTCAGGAAGCATAAGCGATAACTCTATAATGCCATATCAGTGCAAAATCGAGCCCCACTCGTAAAACATCACAGTAAACAAAAAAGTCGCCCGATCCAGAAAGCAAGGATAAAACTAGTGCAGTCGTCAACCGAGTCTTCAACCGCTGAAAACTCAACTAGCATGCCTCAGTCCAAGAAAAGAACCTCTTTCCTTGCCAGTACGATCAACGGTGTAGCGATACTCAAGAAATCCTGCACGAAACGGCGGTAAAAACCGGCTAAGCCCAAAAAGCTGTGGACCTCAGTCACCGAACAGGTCTGGGCAAAAGCTGTACGACCTCGATCTCCCTCGGGTCCATACGAATACCGTCTCCCGTAACCACATGACCTAAGAGTTCAACACAACTTGGAGAATTTAGCAAACAGCTGGTGCTCTCCCAATGTCTGCAAAGAAAATTCTCAAGTGCTGCTCAAATTCCTCACAACTCTTGGAGTAGACCAGAATGTCATCAATTAACACAACAATAACTGGTCGAGGAACGGCCTGAGAAACCTGGTTCATCACATCCACGAATGCTGCTAGGGAATCGGTGAGTCCAACGACACCACCAAAACTCATACTGCCCAAAGCGCACACAAAAAGCAGTCTTTGGAATGTCATCATTCCGAACCCGCAACCAATGATGACCTGATCCCAAACAAACTTAGAAAATGTCTCGCATTCTGGAGCTGATCAAAGAAATCGTCAATGCGAGGTAAAGGATACCTATCCGCACCGTAACTCGGTTCAATTGACGATCAATCAATACACAACCTCAAACTGCCATCCTTCTCCTTGACTAACAGAATAGGAGCTCCCTAAAGCGAAACACTCTGACGTACAAGTCCCCCTATCTAACAACTTGCAGCTGATCCTTAAGCTCCCTAAGCTCCATCGGCTTATCTGGAACAACGTCGGAAACTCTCTCACGATAGGAACCCGGTCTAACAAACCCACCGCGGCTCCGGTATCATGAATGACAGCCAAGAATCCTCGATATCCTCTCTTCAAAAGCCGACTAGCGAAAAAAGCTGAATTCAAGCTGTGAGAGGTGGCACCACTGCCCCCTGCATAACAAGAACAGACTCGCCGGGAAAACATCCTGACTGTCTTCTCGCGGCAGTCCACAGAGGCCTAGCACGTACCTAACCAGTCCGTGCCCAGGAGAACGTCAAATCCAACATCTCTAGAAGGATCAAAGCGACGGACGAATCTCTATCTCCTAACCGATTGGCACACGACCGAAACACGTGTCGCGCAACAAAAGAATCGCTGACAGAAGTTAACACAACAAACGACTGATCCAACATACACAACTCTCGGCCCAACCATGACACTAAGTGTGTAGAACAAACGAGTGCATAGATCCTGAATTAAACAAACAAGTGCAATAAGAAAACATACGAATAAGATTACCTGAAAACTCTGCATTGGATGCCCGCGCGTCCCGATGAGTAGAAGAAAACGCTCGTGTCTGCCCTCTACGTGCAACTGGCTGAACTCCTCCTCTGCCATCCTGCATACTCGGAATGAATCCTCCGCGACCACGACCTCTCTGAACATAAGTCTGACGCGGTGCCAAGGAACAATTTCTGATAAGGTGATGAAGGCTCCCGCATCGAAAACATCCCTTCGAAGACTGATGACCCTCCTTGGGATGAGAGCTGAACGACTGTCCTCGTCCCAAGCCTCTGCTACTCCCGCGACGTGCATGAAACCTGTCATGGCGACTGAACCTCTGTCTTTGGGCTGGTATACCTGCACGTGCCCTCCTCTGTCCTCGAACTCCCAAAGTCTCGAAAAGACGCTCCTCATCGAATAGGGTTGCGTCCACTGTTGTTGTGTAAGTAACACAATGCTGTGTGCTGATCGCAAGGAATAACTGGGTAACGGGGGTGGCAACCTTCTATCGCTGCGCTCGACTGGCCTCAACCAACGACCTCATCGTCAGGCGCAAGTCCTGCATATCTGCCTCAAGCCTAGCGATATGATCCATCAAAGGCGGATCAATCTGCTCCTGTACAGCGAGCGTACCGTCCTGGTCAATCCTCATCCCATACGAGTCAACCCTGATCTCGGTTCTCGCTGCATCACTCTGAGCCCTCATAGTCACCGGCGGCATAAGGCTATAAATGGAAATAGGATTCGATAAGAACACGGAAATCGAATCACAAGGATATGTATCATCAATGAAGGAATTTCAAGCAATTAGTATTTAGGTCACTTTAGGAGGAGTACCGTGTCGTAAGTATGCCGCGGACATACATACACTACATCACTCTACTTAAGCTACATACTCCATCATACCAAGGTCATCCTACACTCCGAAAGGTAAAACCTAGCGCTCTGATACCAATTTTGTCACGACCCAAAATTGGCACGTGACGGCTCTTAAACTACGCAACGTATATAGGCGTAACGCAATTTAAGTAAGCCGAAAACCCAGCAATCTAAACTATCAAAAGTAGTAAGTGATAATAGCATTTTCAAAACTTTTGAAATCTCAACCAAATTCTTTAAATTCCAACTTTACTTTCTTAAAAATTTTGGCAGCACCTCCTTTGTAAAAACTAGCCCAAAAAATGGGTACATACAAATATATAAGTAAAGCATCCCCAACGGGAGCAAATCCATGCCCAAAGGCAGAAAAAAACCACTACAACAAATAAACGACGGCGTAGCAAAGAAATAAAAGACGATATAAATAAAACTGCATAAAAGACATCCAAAGTCACCAAAAATATACAATATCGTCCTCACATCTCGTCTATAAGTCAATACATGAAAGTGGTAGATGGAGAGTACTAGATACAACAAGATACAATGTACATAAACGGATAACCGCGAAACACAGCTATAGCAAAACTGCACACTATCAGCCGAAACGGTATCCGCTACAAAAGATGATACGATCGGAAGTAGCCCTTCCTCGACTGCCCTGAGGGACTACCTACAAAACACTGTGGCACAACGGGGGTGAGTTGCCAACTCATGAATAGTAAATAACATATGCAGGTAATTGCAAGTATGCACGTACTGCGCGAATCTATCACATGAAAGCTAATAGCCATAAATGGCCATATGTATGCAACAGTCATGAAAGGTATTCTATCAGGTACAACTAATACATGAAGCAATAATATGACAATATGTATATGCAACAGTCATGAACGGTACTCTATCAGGTACAACTAATACATGAAGCAATGCATATAAATAAATGCGGAAAATGGGATAAAACATGTCATCCTCACAGAATCCTCATCATGGCAGGACCAATGTCCATCAAGACAATCCAAATCCCAAATATCCTCAAATCGGCCCTCGGATCGGCCCTCAGATCGGCCCTCATATCATGAATAAGTATATTTGCAAGGTCATTATAATGATGTATATAATTTAGATATGTATACATATATATCAGCTTCCTATTCCACTAATATATATATATATATATATATATATATATATATATATATATATATATATATATATATATAACAGCGTCCCATTCCACTGTTATATATACTTAGGAGTAAAAATATCCTGAAAACAAGTGTCCAGTATCGACACATAAATACTCATCTATCATGCGTCGTCACCACGACTGGCACTGATATGTACGTTTCATACGTTCATCGGAAACCCGAGTACCCAGCTTTGATACTCGAATTCCCTGTATCCACACGTACATGACTCTGGTCGATATCTATGCGATCACCGACGAGTCCAATATTGTCACCTGTAGGTATGATTCCCCCACTAACTCATCGCCATCACCTGCGAACTTCTTGCCCCGGGGTACCTCCGGGCCCCACCATGTACCCGCACACGGCCCCCTCCATTCCTCGTATGGGGTATATATCAGAACTGAGAAATCTCATGGTGGACACTGAAATATCATATCAAGAGAAACCAGGTTTTTCAAATAATGCATAATTTCATGAACTACCACGGTCCTTAAATCTAGAAAACATCATGTGAAATCCATATCTCAATGCGAAATCCATGAAATATAATATATACAATATGAAACAGTAATATGAGCATATAAAGGAAAAACCGCTATTTAATTGCAACAACTTATGAAATATATCATGCGGTTCCTAACTTCTCCAAAATCCATACAATATCATATAAAGGTGAACAAGTAGCTATAGCCAGGTACGCGTAACCATGTCGATATAGCAAGATATGTGTATCTACCTATCAATAATGATGTGATACCCTCCAGGTATGTGTGTAGCTATATCAAGCTAGGTATGTGTATATACAAGTATGTATACAAGATGTACATGTAGCTATGTCTCAAATGTGTATATACGTATCACTAATGGTACACTACCATATAGGTATATGGGTAACTACCATGTAGGCATGTCAAGGCATATGTGTACGCATGTAGGTATACAGGTATGCTATATGTCATATGCAAAATGGAATACGGATCATTGTCTCAATGTCCCTAACCAATTCAATCTCATGTATGCATAAGTGTTGTGCGTGTCATGGCAATTATTGACGGTGTGGGTGGCATACAATTAGTGCTCGTCCAACATAAGCCGCTAATAATAGTGCAGTATCCAATGGGTACAAGTCTAAGCACAACAAGTAATAATAGGCAATGAGGTGTATGCGCAAACTCTATATGTGAAATATAAACATGCGACTAATATCATATCATCTCTACCCCAGACGCATAACGCCATACGGGCGATTCTCCTGTAGATGTTAAATCTACTCACAGAAGATCCTGGGGCTATGTAAAGCCAACCACACGCTTTCCCTTCTTCGCAGCGTCCGAAGTCCCCGCTTGCGTCCCTAAAATCATAAAACAACAGAACAAGGGTATTTTAGCAAACGACCTATAACACGTACAAACTACGTTTGACCGACGCACTAACTCCAAACATACTCTCAAGTGTTCATCTAGTGGCTAACGCGCGTAACGACACTACGAAACCAATTCAAGAGCAAAACCTACACAAAGACACGAACGACATCCGCAGAACCCTGGCTAGGAACCCTAAACGACACAATCACCAAGCCTAGACCCTGATCGTACCGATTGCGCCTTCACAACACAATAAATAACGTGGAATCTAATATAAATAACGTCGTAACGTTAAAAGAAACCCACGCCTCAACTATCCGGAAATCTAGTAAGCAATATTTAATCATTTTAGATCGAAACTACAAGTTTTACCAAAACTAGAAATCACAAACATCACAATATAGCATGTTTAAACCATACAAACCATTACTAGAATTTTAAACTCACTCAAGTTGGATTAGCAAAAGTTTAGTTTGCTAATTGGCTTAATTATACAATTAGGAAAATATCATTAACAAACTAGCAACTTGGTTAAATTTTCTTCAAGTCTTAACTTATCAATTAACCTTTTCACTAATCAAAACTCTAACTTGATTATCCAAAAACCATATCTTGAATTTCTAAACATGCAATTTAAAAGCTTTAAATTAACATCTAAATAAGCTAGTTTGAAGATTTAAACAACAAATAGAGTTTAAGGTTGGGATTTATACCTCAAACTTGATTTCAAAAACTAGCAACAATCTTCAAAATTATCCTCCAACATGATGTCTTGATTGAAGATCCAAGCTTGTTTTGTGAATAAGAATAATGGGTAATGATTTATTTTTGAGTTTGTGTGATAAATTAAGGATTTTTGAGTATTTATTTGATGTTTAAAGTAATGAAATGAAGCAAAGAACACAAGAGGGCAGCAAGGGGGAGTGGCCGACCAAAGCTAGGAAGAAGTAGGGGGTTTTGTGGGAAAGTGGAGAAAAATCTAGCAAGAAACCAATTAAAGCTCATTAATGAAAATGCCACCTCTTAATACAATTCATTTCAATTTAAAATTTCCTTTAAATTCACACAAATATCTAGATATTTTGGAGAGATATTTTCAAGGATGGATTAGTGCTTAATCTAGTGATTAACTTAGCATAGATTCACAATAGCATTAATTAACCCAACCCAAAATATAATTACCACTAATTAAGTGCATAATTAAAATCTTAAAATAATATTTTAATTCGGGAAAAATATTAAAATGCACAAAAATTACAAGTGGCTTACAAAAACCCGCAAGTTAGCAAATTCCTAGCTAAACTAGGTGCAGTGAATTCTATACTGCAAAAAGATCGCTTCTATGTTTTTATGGAAAACACCGACTATATTACCCTAAAAATGGAAAATCGCCTAAACGATTTCCAAAACGTTACAGCGTTAAAGAGAGAGAGAGAGAGAGAGAGAGAGAGGGAGAAAGAGATTGTGAGAGAGAGGGAGTTAAAGAAATTAAGGAAATTAATAAACGATTAAAGGAGATTTAAGAGGGAATTAAATTGGTGTTATGAGGGAATATCGGTTGAGATTTGAGAAGGAAATTTAAAAGAAAGAAGAAGAAGAAACCGTTGTAGAGAAGAGAGATAGTGAGAGGAGAGAGAAAAAGAATGAGGGCGAAGAACAAAAAGGGGAGAGGGTTAGGCCTGGGCTTGAGTGTGTAGGGTTTTGGGTAATTAAAAATAAAGGAGAAGAATAGTCCACACTGAGTTAGTTAAGGTTAGGATTTTAGCTTAGGATATTAATTTGGGTTTAGATAAATAGATAAAATGAAAATAGAATGTAGGGAAATTAATTTGAAAAAGATATTTATTCAAATACGGATTTTGATGAGTACAAAAGAACTAGGTATTAAATAATAGGCAGTGTCCCCAAATTTTAAGAGCGAAGATTACCGCTGTGAGCTCCAGGTCATGCGTTGGGTAGCTGCGTTCATGAATTTTCAATTGTCGTGATGCATACGCCACTACCTTACCGTGTTGATGCAACACACAACCAAGTCCCTTTTCTGAGGAATTGCAATGAATGTCGAAACCTCCAGACTTTTCGGGAATGGTAAGAATCGGTGCCGTGTTCAAACGAGTCTTTAACTCTAAAAATGCCTTCTCGCAAGCCTCGAACCACACATACGGCACATCTTTCTCGGTCAAGCTAGTTAACGACTCCGCAATCCTGAAGAAGTTTTCAATAAACCGACGGTAATACCCGGCAAGACCCTAAAAAGCTCCCGATCTCAGTAACTGTTTATAGAGCCGGCCATTTTTGTATCACGTCAATCTTGGAAGGGTCTACGGAAATCCCTTCACCGATCACGATGTGTCCAAGAAAAGCTACACGCTCCAGCCAAAACTCGCATTTATCCAGATACTCATAGAACACCTGATTCATCAAATTCATGAACACAGCCGGGGCATTGGTCACTCCAAAAGGCATCACATAGTGCCCGTACTGTTGGCTATAGTGCCCTCAAGACAATTATTGTAATCGCAGGCGGACAATTATGATGATTGAGGGAGGACCTATATGGGTAGAACAGTCTTACTCGAGATGATAGTATGCTATCTGGTTTGACTTTATCATCATGTACATGTATTATGTAGTATTACAGATCACTGTTATATATTGATAGAGTCCATAGGATTCTTGCTTGACTACCAGCATTATGATGGCGATCATATATGTGGGTGCTGGGTGGTCTATAAGCACATCCTTAAATGCTCCTAGTCGAGGGAGTATCGAGACTGGGCATCGATACTCTGGAGTAGACTAGTATATACTTTTCGAGACCCCGCTCACAAGCCATTGGTGTCAGTTGGTCACCTAAGATAGTATACAGGTGCTTACTGGAGGTGAGTACACTAGACAGACTCACCGGGAACATACTAGATGGTATTATACCTATTGTTAGATAGCAGTTCTCAAGTAACATGAGTACATGTTAGTTTTTCGACCTGAGATCATAATTTGTCTCGTGTGAGTTCCCACTGTGCTTTGATTACTACCCTACCATGACTCAAATGAGTCATGCAAACAGGTTTTAGTTGGGTACAGTCCCGAGCTACATGGAGGCAGTGAGCGGATCGTCGGGGATTCGTCTCTCCCAGTATTGGGGGTAGATTTTATTTTGTGCATGGGTGGCCATCACCAGAAATCCTTGGCCAAGGTGAACGGGATTTACTGATTTGGATCATTATTTTGTCAGTGGGTGATGAACTTCATACCGATATGAATTATCGCGTTATTAGGGGCCTGACTTTATCCACCATCCTAGACCCAATATTCGATACTCTTAGACGAACAGACCGAACAGTAAGGAGATTGTCACAAACAGGCTCAGTAGGGGTACGGATGAGTTTGCTCATCGGCATTCCTTTTGTTCAATACCTGGGTAGTCGTTACGTACAGCTAGTGCCGCTGACGTACTTGTGGTTAAACCCATTGCCAGCATATTGACGAGTCTTTACAGTCCCACACAGAGGGTTTTCCCAGTTCAGGAAAAATGATATATTATCCGTATTTTGATATGTGCATGGTTCTGATTAGGTATGTGTGCTAGCCACACGGATTTTAATTGGGTGGATGATAATACTAACCGGCTTAGGATTAAACCTGATTATTAAATCAAGTTTTAATTTAATAATTTATATATATATATATTTCGATATGTATATTCTAGTATTATTTTCATTGTATTTTTCTATCTCTTGGGTATTCGTATTTTGATATCGCGTGCAGAGACTTTCAAGCACGATCCGGAGCTCTTGAGAGCTTGCTAGAGTTTAACCCAATTGGAGAAAATGAAGATGCTATAAATGTTGTGATTTATATCTTTTTGTGCTTGCTAGTTTTGGTGTTTGGTTAGATTCTTGGGTGTAGCTTTCTAGTGCTATAAAAAAAATTATTTTTGAATTCCGTATTGGCCGCGGGTTAGCGGAGAGGGCAATAGGAACCAGCAATAGTATCAGATCCACCCAAACACCCTAAACTAGATAGTTACGACTTTCAAATCTCGTCGGTTTTTGCTTTGCAAAAACTGCCATAAAACCACTGAAGAATTTCATATTATCCTGATGTTTTGACTCCCCGCGAGCTCTTGGTTTGGACCAAGAAGCCGCAGGGACCCAGGGCACATTTCGGAAGGACCTAGGGAGGGACCACCCTGCCGAGACCACCCTAAGGTGTCCTTAGGGGGGTGGGGACCCGAGCCCTGCCTTACAAGGCAGGCTCGGGTCTGCCTACCCCCTGGCCACCTTAGGGCAGCCTAGGGGGTGGGTACCCCCTAAGTGCATCCAGATCGACATTAATTTTGTGCCAGGGCGCTCCACGATGTTTCGTATCAATCCGAGTTCATTTCGGCCTCCCGGAGTGGGTTTTAGCATGAAATTTTTGCCGGTTTTTAGCACACTTGATTTTCGGTGTTTTGGAAAATTGAAGTGTTTGCTGTTTGTGTGCGGTATTTGATTATCGTAGGCTTAGTGATGGTTGCATGTATCATAACGTTTGGTAAAAATTCATCTAATTTCTATACGTATCAATTATACGGGGTTATGGAATTGATACTCGCATGTTTGTATGTTTTGTGATGGATATTGCTTACTGTTTATGGTTGTGTTGGATTTGTTGTGATGGATATCCCAGAGTGTGTAGTATTAGATGTAATTCTCTGTGATGTAATGTATATTCATATTACGCGATGGGCTTCCGATATGTGGACTGCTGTCATCGCGGCTTGTATTATTCTTTGGGGCACGTCCTGGTTGCGGACATAGTCACCATTATATATTCAGGTTTTCATTTCATGGACTAGGATTATCCTGTGGCGCAGTGCTCGAGTAGCCGGGTTCTAGAGGGCAACATGCCTCTATATTATAGCGTTGAGACCGGGATGCCTTACTCTAGAATTGGCGGGTTATTCACCGTACTCGTAGGGGGTATAGGATTGACCCACGAAGGGGTGCCCAAGTCACCGGATTTTGGAAGTGCTGGGTGGTTCATTCACTTCATTGATTGGGGTTGCCTCACTTCTGGGATTGGTGGGTGGCTTGCCGCACTCATAGGGGGTCTAGGATCCGATACTACGGGCTATCCACAAGACCGGAAAAATTGCATTTCATATTTGTCACGCCCCGTTTCTCAGTGTACGGAATCGGTGACGTGGCGGGCCGCAACGTATTTAATACGAAATAAATACGTTAAGCGTAAATAAGCAATATATAAAAATGCACAAGAATGACAAGTGATATAAAATAAACAACAAATTTTATTAACATTCATCTTTACAATACAACTTCTTTAAAAAGAAAAGAATACAATGGTATAAAGCAATTCCTAAATAGTGGCATATGAACTGAAAGTAAGTACAAGAAACTAGAAGTCCGGTTGGTCAATGAACTGATCCAAGTCCTCCTGGCCGGGCTCGATCTCGTGAGAGTCCGGTCCTCATGACGAACATTCCAAAAAAAGAAATAGACAGGAATGTCACCAGCGAACTAGCGCTCGGCAAGTCCCAAAAGAAAGAAAGGAATAGAACAGGTAATATGAAATGAAAGTGATAAGTTGTACATGTATAAGATTATTATTCTAACGTGGTTGTTTGTAGCTTGGTACAGAAAGCATTTGTGTATACGAGAGGAGTCCATCTTACCCCGTGGACTATGGTAACATGTAGTATAAGGCCCCGTCAAAACCCACGGGACAACGACACGGGAGTTCATGTAGGCGTCTTTTAGTGACCATCTCGTACCACGTTAATACATTCTATACCAATCTACCCTGTTAGCCCCGTAATGTATGTTATATAGATTATATTTACAAGTCTTGCCCAAACCATGGATACAAGTTGTTCAAGTAGTCAGGTTCATGATGTAATCATGTAGTCATGTCAAGTTATAACCATGGTTCGGTCAAGTTAAGTCAAGCATGTTGATACAGTTATTTGATTCAGGTTCAGGTTCAATTATTCATGTTTAACTTTGGATTCATGTCAAAATTGGATTCTTATTTGAGTTTAGATTCACGTTTGATTTAGACTCAGATGGAGTTAGACGCTTGTAACTGATTCGGATCCTGAATTAGATTCGGGAGTCATCAGTAACTGCTGCATATGGATGACAGGATTTGTGTTTTTTTCCAAGACAATTACCATTGATAACTTCGTTAAGTTTTTCTACCTTAAATAGGCAAGCACTCTCTTTCTCCGGCTCCCTGGGGCTCAAGAGAATTGATCCCGCTTAAACCTATATTTACTAAAGTCCTTAAATGTTGTTTTATATAACTCGAGGGGGTTTTATGAAAATATTTTTAATATAATTAAAAATTAAACCTCAAGAAGTTATTTATATTTTTTAGGGTTTTCATGGATGTGAATTTTAAGGATTTGAGTTATTTTAGTGATAATAGCTTAGCTTGGATAGTTCATGGTATTTTATTGTAAAACTTGTCTTTTGTTGATATTTTGATGGTATTTTAGTGAATCTTGAAATTCTTTAATATTTAGAAAAATGTAATTTTATTATATTTTGAAAATATATGGAATGGTAATATTTATATAATTATTAAAAATTAATTTTATTTAAGTAAAAATGCGTTTTTCTTAAAAACTGTATTTAAAACCTTTTGAGACCGAATGCTCCCTGAGGAGGTCTGCATCTCGCTCTACTAGCCCAAGGATGTGCGAAAATCCACACCATCTAATAGCGGGTCCCCTAAAGAGGGTTGTAGAGGAATATTTTTAAGGTAGTTAAAAATATAATTTAAAAGAAATCCGGTTTTTATAGTCAATGATATTTTATTGAAATATCGATTCGTAACAAAAATTCATACAAGGATATATCGTGGTATGGAGCCATGTGTGTATGTGAGAGGTAGGCCGTTACCTCGTGAATTTTCTTAAATGTATGTTTAAGCAAAACAAATAAAGATGATATATACAAACTTCATGGTATTTTAATGTAAATGTTAATTTAAAGTTATTTTGCATGATGTTTTTGATTAAAAATTGATTCTAAGAATTGGTTTTATTTTAACAAGCATGGTGTAGGAATATGAATGAAGAATATGTATGAAAAAGTGGAATTATAGGGTTTTGGAAGAAGATGACGGTATTAACTCCACTTCCGACATATATTTTAAAAATGAACTTTTAAGGAATGGGAATGAGGATTTGGAAAGGACCTACAAGCTAGTTAGGTTAAGAGATGGCAGAAGAAGGGAGGGTTGTCGTCGTGGCGTCGCGGGGTCACCGGAATTTGTTTCGATACTCGCCGGAACTTCATCGCTTGCTAACTCCTCTTCTACTCCTCTTGTACTTAGAAAATTTTGAGAACTTTGACTATAATTTTCAGAATGAGGAAGGGCTAGGGAATGAGGTAGTATTTATAGTGTGGAATTAAAAAGGTGAATTAAAATACATTAAAATTTGGTTTAAAGGTGAAATTAAAAGTCTCTGTTTGATTGCAGTATAGAGGAGTTAGGGGTAGGGGAAGGGTCGTCCGTCGGTACCGGCCATGGGGGAGTTTCCACCGGCCGATTGAGGGGAGAGGGCTGGTGGATTGCAGCCACGTGTTCATATCAGTAATAACTCCCTTTTGCACATGTTTGATTTCTTCAGACTTTTCATTTTTATGTGCATTGCACGTGTAAAATTTTGGGCTTCCAAAAAGTTTAAAAGTAAATCAGAAAAAATGTGTCTGATGGGATTCGAACAGAGGGGCTATGTCATAGCAGTGCAAGGTTTTACCAGTGAGCTACAAGTTGTTTCTTAACGTTCTTAAACAAAATATACTTATAACTTGTACTCAGGCTTGTAAACTCCTTTCTGTATATAAAACTGAAAAATTTTGTACAGTAAATTCAGATTCGTTACATTCTACTCTCCTTATAAAATTTTGTGCTCGAAATTTACATTTCATAGGGACTAATTTACAAATAAATGAGGGTATCTTGCACGCATGTCTTCTTCTCGTTCCCACGTTGATTCTCCTGGCAAATCTTTTCTCCACATCACTCGGACCAAGTTTTTTTTCTTTTTCCGCAGCGTCTTCACCTTTTGATCCAGAATCTTAATGGGTTGTTGCTCGTAAGTTAAGTCCATCTGTACAGTAAGCTCAGAGTGATACAGGATGTGGCTAGGGTCGCTCATATATCTTCGAAGTTGGGATATGTGGAACACGTTGTGCACTCCTTCTAATGAGGGTGGAAGTGATAAGCGGTATGCCACTTCTCCAACTCGTTCGAGTATGTCGAACGGTCCTATGTATCTTGGACTTAATTTACCCCTCTTGCTAAACTGGATCACTCCTCGGTTTGGTGAGATCTTCAGAAAAACATGATCTCTAGGTTGGAACTCCAGATGTTGATGCTTTGCATCAGCCTAGTGTTTCTGTCTTTCTTAAGCTATGCGCATTCTTTCCCTGATCATGCGGACTACGTCTACAGTTGCCACGATCATCTCTGGTCCAAAGAGTTCATGATCTCCAATATCGTCCTAAATTAAGGGTGAATGACACTTCTGTCCATAGAGTGCTGTGAATGGTGCTATTCCAATGCTCGCCTGATAGCTGTTGTTGTATGCAAACTCCACAAGGTTGTCACGACCCGAAAGTACGGAACGTGACCGGCACTTAGATTACGAAGCGTCTAGAGGCGCAACGTAATCTAAGTAAGCCGAAGCACAGAAATCTAAACCATAAAAAGAAGAAGAAGTAAAGGAAAACATGTAGAAAACAAGTTTAAAAGCAACATCCAATTTTCTCAAAAATTTCGGCAGAGTCTCCTTTGTAAAAACTGCCCCCAAACGGGTACAAACAAGTATAATACATATGAAATAATAAAAAGGAATCCCCAAGCGGGAGCTAGCTCTACGCCAACAGGCGGAAACAATCACACCAATGCACAATAGTATACAACGCCAAAGGACGAGGCTCAAAACTCAAAAGAAAACAAATCCACCAGATATCATAATAATACATGCGCGACTCTAAGGTCTAAATAAATAACTGGTCCTTTAACTTATTAAGTAATACAAGTTTGGTTGATGGAGCTTACTAGATACAAATGAAATAATTAAAAGTACAACGGCGGTCCAGATACAAGTGAACCAACCTACCATGCAAATCACTCTGAATGAAATGATGTGCCTGCAAGCTGCCAATGAAACCTGTACATCGAACCTGTAACAAAATTTGGCACAACGGGGGTGAGTTGCCAGCTCGTGAGTAGAAGACATCTGCGAAAAGAAATCGAATGCACGACGCTATCCTAGGTCATAATAATATACCAATATATTACTAGTCATCTAGTAATGGCAGGATAATAAACTACGTGTAGTGCAAAAGCTCCGTGCTCGTGTCAGTGCCTCAAATAGTAATATGTCCCGTGAATGAGTATGCATGCACCATGAATGCAAAACAATCAATCCTGAAATCTGGATATTTCTGTATAAGAAATCATTAACATTTATCCTGGTAAAATTTGTATAGAAATCTGAAATATCATCGATAAAATCCATGGAAATCCGTGTCAAGCATCGAAACAAAACATGTAAATCTCAAGTCTCAATACCTCATAGTCTCAATATCTCATAGTCTCAATATCTCGGGCTCCGTCAGTCCGGATCGGCCCATATCATCAAATCTCAAGACAACGGTCCGTATCCTCCGGATATCCGCCGCGCCAGACATCACTGGTAGGTAGTCCTCCCCTGCCAGGCTCATCGTCTACAACTCGATCTTCTTGCCCTGGGGTACCATACCGGGCCCACCATGTACCCGAGACGGTTCATCCACTCCTCGAATCAGGTCTCGAAATCCAACAGAAAACATGAAATCTCATGGTGGACGATACATACATCACGAGAAAACCGCAACTTATATTTTAAAAGAGAGGAGGAGAGAAAGAAGTTTATATATATTCTTGCGGTTTTCCCCAAAATCCAGAAACCTCATAAAAATCCAAAATCCCAAAATCATGAGTAAGTAAATGATAAATGTCGGCATAAGCCCCATAATACTGCATGATAACATGAAAATGTGAATGCATGAAATGTCTAAGTAATAAATGCCATGTCTAGACTAACACCTGAAAGTAATCACAATACCATATTGATATAGCCTTTAGCTGATTTATCCATAAAAGATAATATGTTCTAAAGTGTACGTGACATAGCAATTACCGGTGATGATGTGTGTTAGCCGTCAAATAAGTGTGCGTGGAATATGCGCATCATCGGTAATGGTGCTGGTGTCCTAACAGGCAGAGTTTTATACTGACGAAGGAAACATATGTATGAACATGCAACGTGACGATTACGAACTGAAAATAAAGGTCACATGTATACTAACCACTCATTTGGAATATACATATCTAACTACATCTATATGACTCGAGCCCAAACTGGTATCTATTTAACCCCTTAAGAACTAAACTAAAGAAACTAGTCGATAAGAAATAAGAATCGACCTAAGGTCCGAGTCCATATCTCTAATAGTCGGCGATCCAGCCTCAATAGCGTCACGTACGTAGTACGACTTCCTCGAATCAAGAGTGCGGATCAATCATCACATCTATGCCTCGTACGGTAAAATCCATCGTACGACATCCTAATATCGGGGTACGGGTCACGTATCACCTACGTATCTCATCATTCGTTTAATATTATCAGCAAATAATGTCATGATCAAAGGTACTGTACTGTAATCGCATACATCCCAATATCATTAATCATATATCATTGCCAGCATAAATATACATCGTCAATTTATCCTCAGAAATATCATGTCAAAGATATTATATCGTGATTAAGTCATACTTATATCATATCGTAATCAAGTCACACCTATATGATATCGTAATCAAGTCACACATATATCATATCATGATTTCAGTCACAGGTTATAGTCCGGGTTCTATTTTAGAGTCTCATGTACCTCAATATCATCACCACCCATTATTGTTTATGTACACCTATTCATTATCTCATTTTCTAATGATCCACTAACATCATAACACGACTGTATAGCCAAGAATCACGGCATCAAGCCCAGTTATATTGTTTCATCCCCATGTATCATATCGCATCCTTGTATCACATATACATGTTGTGTATATATATACCTACACCTAGTCCTATATATATACACATACATATATACACCACGTCGAGTTTCTGTGTGTGCGTGTGCGTGTATCTACCTGAAACCTATGAATCTCCTCCAAGATATTCGTCCTCTGGTATGGTCTTTCTAAATCAATCTAGTCCAACCTAAGGTCATTACTAGGGCCCTACTCATTAAGTTTCTAAGGTCACGTCTGACTTCCTAATGACAATAAGTAATATTCCTATTCTACGTTTGCGGGGGTGCTAAACGCCATCCACCCGACTTCCCCCGTAGATATACATCTACTCACCTGGTCCTTGTCTGCCGAAAACGATGTCGTCCTCCTCTTCTTCCTCGTCCGAAGTCCACATGAGGGGTACATATATGCAAACACATATAATATCGTAAACTGAATCACGGACAAAACCAAAACGACGCACGAAACGCGTATAGGTTAAAACCTATGACCCGCTCATGCAAAAGAACTAAATATCGCTCGATATCGGCGTACAAACGCCGATTGATCGAGATAAAACACCAACAAATAACTTGTAGTTTTAAAACTCATTACTTATAATATAAAACATGATTTAATTCATCGAAACCCTAAAATCGATCAAATCGTCCGATTTCGTAAAACCCGAAAACGCCAATTTACCGTTTTACTTCAAAACTTGATGTTTAAATAAAACTAATGGTCATAATGCTCATTAAATAGCATAACTAAATTATAGAAACCATTACTTTATTTTTATCACCCTAATTTATATTAAATAGAAATTCTAGTTTGCAAACTTGCCCGATTTCGATACCTTTAAGCAAAATTTCACAATTTCACTTCCAGACTTGATTTTGCATGAATTAACTTATTAAATTACAATTCATGATGATAGTAATATAATGAAACTATAATTTAGATTTTAAATCTCATTTATTTAAGAATTTCTAAAATCTAGTTAGCAAAATAGCATTTTTTTTATCACAATTTCTTTTATCAACTTCAAATTAGTAACTAAATTAGGTTTTTCATTCCGATAACATGTTAATACACTCATTAAAACAACAATCTAATAATAAAAACCTAAATTAGAATTTTATATCACCAATATAAATATTTTATATAAACCTAGTTAGCTAAATTGCTTAATTAAAACAATTTTGAATGAACAAATTATTATTCAACCACCATGCAAGATTTTTCTATTCGAAAAATGTTAAACTAGCTATTATAAGCCTACTTAATTAATAAAATTCATAACTTGATTTTATAAACCCTAACTTGAATTTTGAAACTTGTAAATAGAATTAATTAATTAAATCTAAATATGCTAGATTGAAATATTTAATAACAATAAATCATAAGAATAAAATTTATACCTCCACATGTGAGATCCAACCATGAAAATTTGCCTCCAAAAAGAATGGTTTCCAACTCCAAAATCCATGTAAAAATGAGCAAAGAATAGAGGGTAGGAATTAATTAGGAATTTGTCGGTTTTTTATTGAATTTTTGATGAATTTTGAAGGATTTTTGTAACAAAATCAAGTGGAGAAAATGGGGGGGGGGGCTGCCATGGCGGAGAGGCCGGCCATGTTAGGGAGTGAGGGGAGAGAAAGAAAAGAGAGGAATTGTGTAGAAACTTCCCCCAAAATATCACTTTACTTTAAGTCTTTTCATAACTTTAATTAATTTCATTCATTTCTTTCTAATACAACTAAAGAAAATTCTAGAGACATGGAAAAATTTGGAAATAAATTTTGCATGATACACACTAGATTCTAATATGCAATGGTTCATTTTCGCAAATTAAACCCATTCAAATTTGTAATTTAAACTAATTTAGTGTATAAATAAAGCTTATGTTAATATTTAAAATAATTAATTTAGAAAAAATATTTAATTAAACTAAAAATTTATAAGTGACTAAATAAACATCATTTACTAGTAATTACATAATTAAAATAGGTCTTTTTAAAATTTATAATGAAAAATAATTACGGTTTAGTTTTACGAAAAAATACGTTTTACTTTACCGAAATTCATAAAATTCACTTAAAGAATTTTATTTATTTATTTATTTTAAAACGTTACAAAGGTGTAGGTGATCTTCCCATGAACCTCCGAAGTCTAACATACATGCTCTTAGCATGTCTTCCAAAATCTGAATTATTCGCTCAGACTGTCCGTCCGTTTGTAGATGGTAAGCCGTGTTGATGTTCAGACTCATTCCCAGGCTAGCTTGAAGACTCTGCCAAAATTATGATCGGAATCTGGTGTCACGATCGGAGACGATGCAAACTGGTACTCCATGTAATCTCACAATCTCCTCCATGTACTTCTTTGCTAACGTCTTAGTTGATTGACCAACTCAAAAAGGAATAAAGTGAGCCGACTTGGTGAGTCAATCCATAATAACCCATACTGTGTCGTTACCCTTCATGCTGCGAGGAAGGGCAGTCACGTGTAAGTCAATGTCGCGCACCCCACGGGTTCGCGGGGAGGCGGAATACGCAAAAAAAATGATTTCTACAGGCTTCGCAACACCGTCTTGAACCCAGGATCGACCAAAAACCCTAGCTAGCACAACTACTATGAGGTTAACTACTTGGATAGAAAGTTATACCTCACAGAACCATATCCTTCAGGTCTTCTTGTTGTCCTCGTCATAGGCTCCTCGGATCGTACATAGATCGGGCCTCCTCGTCGGTCTTCTCAAGTCAAAGACGATCCACCCAAGCGTCTATAGTCTGAGATCCAACCTCAAATCCGAGGTAACTAAGGCACCTAGTTCGCTAAACTAGATGTCCTAGATAATGTAAAGAGTGAAGATGGATTAGTTTGTCTCTAAATACCGTAGGTTTCTCAACACATGAGACATGTAGGGTTAGAGGAAGAAGAAGGAGCTTTGGAGGAGAGAGAGTGTTTAAGTGATGAATGAAAGAAGATGGCTAAGTGTTGTGAATAATGAAGCATACAATAATTCACAATAAAAATATCAAGCATGCTTCGATAGTCACTAAAGCATGAGTCACCCCATGAGTAACCAAGTAGCCATGCCTCTTCTTTTGTCAAATAACACCTCATCCTCCACCTCATTAATCATTTAACAAAATGATATAATCCACAAATGAGGTGTCTTCTTTTAGAAGTAATCTTGAGCAAATTACAAGAATACCCCTCATCCGTTTATACATACCCGTATCCGTATTCCGAAAAATACGAATACAAAGAGACGAAAATAATCCATCAATATAATACTAGGATCCGGCTTCAACCAAAGCCCACTAGTATTATTTTTCCGAATCATCATCCGTGCACAAGTACACGTACGTGATCGAACCCTGTCGTAAAACCATACGACCTTTACATCTTTCGCCCGATACAGGGAAAACCTCTGTGTGGGACTCTAAAGACTCGACAATACACTGGTAGTAGGTTTAACCACAAGCACGTCAGCGGTACTAGCTGCACATAACGGCTACCCAGGTATCTGTCAATAAGAAGGATGATGAGCAAACTCATCTGAACTCCTACTGAGCCTATCTGTGAAAATCTCCATACAGTCCTGTCTGTTCGTCTAAGAGTATCGCATATCGGGCCTAGGGGGCGGTAGCCGTCAGACCCCTAATAGCGCAATAAGTCGCGTCGGAGTGTATCCCAAAACACCCTGAGAAACTACTGGAGTACTTACCAGTAAATCTCGCTTCCCCTGGTCAGGGACTTTATGTAATGGCTTTCCGAACATAGCATCGTATCAACCCCCAATACCTAGGGGTGTAACTGAGCCGAGCTTGAACGAGCCGACCCTTGTCCAAGCTCGGCTCGGCTTTGTTTATGCTAGCTCAATCTCGGCTCGAGTTCGTCTCGAGCTGAGCATGTCTGGCTCATTTTCAGCTCGTTAGCTTACCGAGCCTTAAACGAGCTAAATTCGAGCTCGAATGTATCTTCTATTAAGCGATCTTTGAAAGAAAAATGACAAAGAGGCCTTTGGTGGATACCGATGATAGGTCAATGGCCATTACAAGTGTTTCAGAAGAAAACATGAAAGTATTTTGTAAAAGATTAGCTTGGGGATAACAATCATAGAACCTAAGACCCAGGGCTTTAAGATATGGAAAGATTAAAAAAATGAACATCTAGAGTAAGGAATGGGTCTAAGTGCTGGGTTTTATATTCACCTCAGTTGCACTTTTTATGCTGTCTCTTAATTGAATTAAGTATCCTGAGAATTTTATAGAATTTGCTGTATATTTCATAATACTGTGTTTTTTCAAACCGTGTAATCGATCCGAACTCGAGTCAATACCGAACGAGCCTAGCTAAGCTCAAGTTCAGCTCATTTAATAAATAAGCCAGGCTTTCTGGCTCATGTCCGGCTCATTAATAAATGAACCAAGCTTGAACGAGTTGATACCGAGCTAAACCCTAATCGAACCCGAGCTGGCTCATTCAATTACCACCCCTACCAATACCGGGAGAGACAAATCCTATCTAACCACCACTTCTTCCAAATTCTTCGGGACTGCACCCAACTACTATCTGTTTGCATGACTCCTTTGAGCCATGGTAGGGTAGTAATCTAAGAATAGTAGGAACACATTCGAAGCAAAGTAGCAGTGTCAAGTCGACGGACTAAGCTGTACTCATGTCACCTGGGAACTGCTACTCGACGATAGGTATAATACGCACCAGCAGCTCCCTATGAGTCCTGTCCAGTGTACTCATAACCCAATGAGCACCTGCATTCTATCTCCAGTACGGCATACTAATGGCTGTAGGACAGACCATCTCCCCTGCTAGGATGAGAAGCGTATACATTAGTCTACTCTGGAGTATCGATGCCCCATCTCGATAATCCTACAACTAGGGACCTATATAAGGATGTGCTTATAGACTACCCAGCCCCCACTAGTGTCACTGCCATCACAACGCTGGTAATCAAGAAAAGATCTTAAGGGCTCTACCAATATGTATAAGTGATATGCTAAAAGAAACACATCCACATATTGAGGTAGAAACAAACCAAGTAGCATACTACCATTTCGAGCAAGACTGTTACTATATCCGTGTATATCCCAAGCTTCCAATATGTAATATAGAAACCATTATGATACAATAATGGCCTCTAGGGCATATATCACTAACAATCTCCCACTTGCACTAAGGCCATGTATTGGCTTATCGCAGACCTATTATCTCGATTAGCCTCTCGAACTGTGTCTGAGGGATGGCCTTTGTGAGTGGATCTGAAGTGTTGTTCTCCGAATCAACTCTCCGCACCTCGATCTCCCGGTAATCAACGATCTCCCTGATCAGGTGGTATCGTCTCAAGATATGTCTGGACTTCTGATGGGACCTGGGTTTCTTCGCTAAATCTATAGAGCCGTTGTTGTCACAATACAGAGGTATTGGATCTACAATGGACGGAACCACCTGAAGTTCTCTTAGGAACTTCCTCATCAAGACTGCTTCTTTTGTGGCATCACAAGCAACGATATACTCCGCTTCCATCTTCGAGTCAGCAACGGTATCCTTCTTGGAGCTCTTCTAACAGAACGCCCCTCTATTGAGGGTAAAGACATAACCCAATATGGACTTGGAGTCATCCTTGTCACTCTGGAAGCTGGAGTCAGCAAAGGCCTCGATCTGGAGGTCTTTTCCGCCATACACTAACAACATCTCCTTAGTCCTTCTCAGGTACTTGAGAATTTTCTTTACTGCTATCCAGTGGTTCTCCCCTGGGTTTAACTGATACCGGCTTACCATGCTAAGTGCGTAAGAAACATCTAGTCTGGTATACAACATCACATACATTATAGAGCCTACCGCAGAAGCGTAAGGTATAATCGACATGCGAGCCCTTTCTAAATCAGTCTTGGGAGACATCTCTTTGGAGAGGGTGATTCCGTGACAAGCCGGTAGATAACCGCGCTTTGAATCTTCTAGACCAAATCTCTTTAGTATGGTGTCGATGTACCTGGACTGCGAAAGTCCCAACATCCTCTTAGGTCTATCACGATAGATCTGGATCCCCAGAATGTAGGAGGCATCACCCAGGCCTTTCTCATGACCCAGAATTGGCACGTGACTGGCACTTGAATCATGTGAAGTCTATAGGACCCTACCTAATTCAAGTAAGCCAAAAGCCCAGAAATCTAAACCTTTTAAGGAAAATAGTGGAGGTGAATTTTGAAATAACGGTATAATGAAAACCAATTCCTTCTTTAGAAGATAAGTAATAGTATACGAAAACACAATGTTTTGTAGCTATCTTGAAAACATGTTTCGTCATTGAAAATTTTGGCAGCACCTCTTTTGTATACTTTAACTCGTAAACAATACAAGTAATATAAAAGGCATCCCCAAGCGGGAGCTAGCTCTTCGCCCAATGGCGGAAACAACCACGCAAGATATAAAAATACAACGCCGGAGTCGAGGATCAAAACTCAGAAATAAAGTGAAGAAAACGAGCATGGTAAAGAAATCATGAATAATAGTAAATACATAATCACGACTCAAGTCCAAAAGAATATACAAACGGTGGTTTCTAAGCCTACTAAATATACAAGTCTGGTTGATGGAGCTTACTAGATACAACAGAATAAATAATAAAGTACAATGGTGGTCACGATGCAAGTGAACCCACCTACCAAAGTAATCACCCGGAAGAAAGTGGTGTGCCAGTGAAGCCGCTACGGAACCTGCATGGCTAAACCTGCAAGAAACTGTGGTACAACGGGGGTGAGTTGCCAACTCGTGAGTAGAAGACATCACCGAGTAGAAACCGAATGTATGACTATCTCTTAGGTCATACAGTAAAATACAATAATAATAATAACACAGTAACAACGAGTAGCAGTATGAGTAATCATATAGGACGATGTGTAAGGTCAAGTACTCGTATCCATGTCACAAGGTAACTATATGTCATGTATGTTATGCATGAATGCAAATGCAACAACAAGTGGGTTTGTCTAGCATCGACACACAAAATCATGAGAAAATCTGAGTGCCTAGCATCGACACTCGAAAGCATCAGGAAAACTGTGTCCATCAGCGACACAAAATCCTCATATATCTCGGGCTCCGTCTATCCGGATCGGCCCATATCATCTGATCACACGACTACGGTCGGTATCCTCCGGATATCCGCTGCGCCAAATATCATCGGTCGGTAGTGCTCCCCTGCTGGGCTCAACGCCTTTCTATATGATCTTCTTGCTCTGGGATACCGCACTGGGTCCACCATGTACCCGCAGACGGCGTCTCCTCACTCCTCGAATCGGGTATATATACATACATGGCTTAATAACTGAGAAAACTCATGGTGGACGCCACACATCATATCACGAGAAACCGCATATTCTTTTAAAATTTAGTTTATGTTTTCAAATTCACATGCGGTTTTCCCAAATCCAGAAATCTCATGAAAATCAGAATCTCAAAATCATGAGTTAATAATGAACAATGAATATCGGCATAGAGCCCAACTGCAGTATATAATCAGAATGTAGGTAAAAAAATATATGTGGCATCTAAGTACGAAATGCAATGTCAAAACTAGTATATGATATCAGAATGCAAAACAATGCTACTTGGCTACAACTAACAGCGTAAACAATGTAATAACGGTTACTACAGTCTGCGTGACATGGTAATTACCAATGATGATGCGTGTGAGCCGGCAAGCGAGTGTACGTGCAACATATGCCTTATCGGTAATGGTGCTGGTGTCCTAGCAGATGAGATCATAATAGAAAGTAAACAGTGAAAGCAAAAATATGGTATATAAACCTATATACGAGCTATACCGTTTATCACGTTTAAATAGAACGGATCGTTGTTTTTAGAAAAGTAGAGACTTCGGTGTTTTTGAGAAAAGAGATATCTTTTTGAAAATCCGTAGCGTCCCTCAGTTTATTCTTTGAAAAAGCCTACGATTTGTCAGTTTTGAAATTAGGTATGCCTCGAGCCTAAGTTAACATTTATCTAAGAAACTAAATACTAACTAAGAACCTAGTCGATGGTGATAAGAAATCTATAATATTCCGAGTCGATATATCTAATAGTCGGCGATCCAGCCTCATATCGTCATGTACGGTAATATCCATCATACGACATCCTCGAGTCAAGAGTGCGGATCAATCATCGTATACATCTCGTACGGTAAAATCCATCGTATGGCATCCTTAAAATCGAGGGCACGGGTCAAAATATCAGATGTATATCATATAGTTCGTACGATATCAATCGTCGTACGATATCAATCGTCGTACAATATCATAATTAGGGGTACGGATCTAAGGTCTCGTACAATCTATTATTTCATCGATTCACATGTTATCGCATGTTTGCATATATATCGCCCAACGATCCTTTATTATATCATATCATAAAAAGCGTCTCGACTCAAACACACATCATAACCTCACGGCATCATACCCGATCATATCGACTCATATCCATAACATATACTATCCTCATATCACATGTATATGTATGTATGTATGTATGTATGTATGTATGTATAAATATATATATATATATATATATATATATATAAACACATATATGAATATATATACACACATATACAGACAAAACAAAGTGTGTGCGTGTGCGTGTGTGTGATTACACATATCCTAAAGTTCAAGACTAAGGTAAAACCCTTCTACGAACACGCTTATTCTAATCCCACGGTTTCTTAAAACCCTATTTGCTAAGTATCCAAATCTTGTACCAACATATATATATATTATATACATAACCTATCCTACGTTTGCGGGGGTGCTATATGCCATCCACCCGGCTTCCCCCGTAGATATACATCTACTCATCTCGATCCTCGCTTGCCGAAGCCAATGACGCTTGTTCTCCCTTGTCGTCCCGAAGTCCACGCGAAGGTACCTACATATCACAGCACATCGTATCCTATCAAAATCCGATTCAAAAACCGACAAGACACACGAAGTGCTCATAGGTTAGAACCTATAGCCTACGCATGCAAAAACAATCAAATCACCCTCGTCGTTGATGTCCAAACGTCCAACGACTAAATCCAAATTCAAATACCACAATCCAAGTTTTAGAAATCGGTAAACCATAGCCAAAACCAACACAAAAATTCTCCCAGATTTTTGCTCAGGTAATTAGAGACTAAACTAACAATACAAGGGCTAGATCATAAGGAGTAAGTGCTACTGGCCAAAACCCAACACCTATAGCCAGAACATGGCCGGCGAGAAGGCCAAAAAATCCGGCGCCGCCGGTTCAAAGAGGGAGTTTGGTTCTCGTTTTCTTTTGGTGGTATCCTAGTAGTCTAACTAAGTCAAAGTACTTGTTTGATTTTCCCAGAAACACATCAAGTTGCTCCAAATTCTATGTAGTCCTCAACAAACAAAGAAACCAACATCGGAAAAATCTAAAGTTCCAGTTTTGGGGTTTAGTCTTAGGTTTGGTCCAGAAATACCAACACTACAGGGGTTTAGACTTTATCTAATCCTCAATTTCACCTTCATACATCAAAATATTACCTAAACCTCAATTATGAATTTTTAAAGATCACCAAACCTCACAAGTTTAACTCTAAACTACACTAGAACATAAGAAACACTAAAATCTTAACCAAAAGTGTAGGGATATACCTCATTTGGAAACTCAAGAATTTTCTTGAGTTGCTCAAAGTCTTCAAAATCTCAACTTGTTCATACCATCATACTTGTAGTGAGCTTGTGCACCATTTTTTTGAAGGAAGTATAAGGTTTTGGTGTGAATTTGGGGTGGTTTTGAGGGTGGTAGAGGGTGGAGGAAGAGGAGGAGGAGAAGGAGAGAAGGAAATGAAGATGAGAGAGCAATGAGCCATGGTCAATGAAGACCCCCCTCCCTCTCTCTCTCTCTCTCATGAGCCATACCTCTTTGTCCCCCTCTCTCCAAAATATCTCACATTTTAAATTCCCATTCTCTTTTTATTTTTAAAGCAACAAATAAAAAATCATTTTAAATAAAAGGAACCACGGTGCATATTAATTAAAATGTAACAAGTATATGTAACATGCTATGGTGCATGTCAATTGCATAAATCAGATTAATGCATGATTAGCAAAATATTAATCAAGTTTAACAATAAACTTGTATATAATTAATTGTATAAAAATTTATAAAATGTCTATAAATTCTTTCAAAATCAATATTTGATATAAATTTCCAAATATTTTCCAAATTATCGGTATATAAATTATACCCTTTCATTAATACTAATTCTCATATTTAAAAATATTCATGTAATTTATTATTTTAATTATTTAAATTCCGAAAATAATATTTTATTTTCTTGAAATGTTATAATTTTCCCCCTTAAATAAATTCGGTCCCCGAATTTAAATTTGAACTCCCCCAATTACTAAAACATTTCAGCAAAACAATCAAGTCGTCGGGGCTCCGAAATCATGAATACATAAAGCATACCCTATCACAATACATGCGCAGGAAAGCGAGGGCAAAACTCAAAATCAGCACTCCATCAAGCGTCACGCAATCATCGGAGTTAATACGAAAATATCAGTTTCATAATCCATTGTCAAGATCAAGTATAATGTAGTTATGGCTATATATATATATATATATATATAGTACGCATCGTTGTGAAGTTGTCTGAACAACCGAATAAAAACGCATGCAAAATCCCTTTCAAATCGCCGCGCGATGCGCAAACCACGGCACAAGTAGCGGGCTTTCATTATAAAAAAATAGCTATATATGTATACCCCTTGTTCAACGTATTCGTCCCGCCTTTGGTAATGATTTGGAACGGTTTTTCTTTATAAAATTTCATGTCATCATGGACACGTAGGAAAAATATAGAGACTATAGTTCCTTTTGAAAATCCCCTCGGTAACCATCGATGCATGCAAAAATACTCAGGTACTGTCCTCAGACTAGTCTGCTCGGCTTTTAAACCATATAATGTATATCATAAAACATGCTGCTCGAAAGAAACCAATCCTAAAAATGTATGTAAAGAATGCCACGTACGTTTGGTGCGCACGAAAATCGAAATCAAATACAGTGCCACGAATATGCACAGAAACAAAACTGAGTGCAACTGGTGTGCACGAAAATATCTGTCAAGTGCAACGGGTGTGCCCGACAACAACATCAAGTGCATCTAATATGCACGAAGAATCTCGATTAGGTGTATCTGTGTGCGCAAAATCATATCAAGTGCGCCAAGTGTGCGCAAGAATCTCAATCAAGTGCACACAGTGCACGAAAACATAAATCCAGTGCACCAGAGTGCACAAAAACAAATATCGTATATCAAAATCGAAATCAGCGGTATACGACATTCACCAAATCAAATCAAGTATACCGCGGTATATGAACTCGTAAACGTGTGCAGCTGCGTGCACAAAATCATACTCGTAAACCACATCGAATGCATAAGTCCAATTCATGTGCATACTGTATGCATGAAATCAAAATCAAGTACCCTGGAGTGCGTAAAATCAAAATCAAGCGCAAATGGGTATGCACAAAAATGAAAATCAGTACAACTGATACACGAAAATATGAATCAAGTGCAACTGTGGTGCACATAAGAAATATCAACCATGAAACTAAATCCTCAAAATGCCAGACTCAAAACAACAGAAACATGATATCTGAATCACCAAGTTACAAATCATAAATAACTGTTGTCGATGTGCCCCTTCTTCAATGTCGAAAGGTGCTGGTGTATCTAAGGCTGACAGAGCAAGATATCTACTTGCCTCTTGTTTACGGTCTGGCGCCTTCTGCTTTTAGGTCCCCATTTCTCTCTGCAGATTACCAGTTTTATGCCTCCTCGGTTCGACAGCCCGATTCAAAGTACTGACGGAAACAGTCCAGTTCTGGCGCTTCTCTGAAGATCCCCTGACCAATTAACATGGTCACTCGTAACGTATCTCGTCAATGATGGCGAACTCTGGCCCACTGAGTGTGCATGATACGATCGATTCTGGGTCTAAGTCTTCTCATGTAGTATTCTAGAAAGATCCTGTCGAGATCTCCCCCAAATCACATCTCTGCAGGACTGCTCGGAAGTTGGCACTCTATGTTCAATCCGTTTCTTATTCCGGAACAGCTGCATTCTCTTCATGATCTTTCTCTTGAATTATGGCAGCATTCAACGCGTCTACATGCATATCAAGTCTCTGATGTCAACGGAGTGGAAAGACATCTCATCAAGATCTCATACGAATCTCTTACTCCGCTTCCCTTCGGTATGGACCAATTTGGAATCATCCTTTCGTAGCTATGTGGACAACGCTCCATTTGGCTGTAATCATATCTAGAGTCTCTTTTTCCTAAGCTACGAACTCGGTATCTCTAATTTTTAGTGTATATGCCTTAAGGGCCATTATTGTATCATACTAGCTTGTATATTACTTAATGGAAGCTTCGGATATTCACAGTTATATAACAGTCTTGCTAAACAAGGTAGTATGCTACTTGGTTTTATCTATCTTAATATGTGTGTACGTATTGATAGAGCCCTTAGGATCTTGCTTGACTACCAGTGTTGTGATGGCAGTCACACTAGTGGGGGCTGGGTAGTCTACAAGCACAACCTTTTTCAGGTCCCTAGTCGTATGATTATCGAGACAGGGCATCAATACTCCGGAGTAGACTAGTGTGTACGCTTCTCATCCCAGTTGGGGAGATGGTCTGTCCCACAGCCATCAGTACGTCGTACTGGAGATAGTATACAGGTGCTCGTTGGGTTACGGGTACACCGGACATGACTCGCAGGGGACTGTTGGTTGGTATTATACCCGTCGTCAGTTAACAGTTCCCAGGTGACATGAGTACAGCATAGTCCGCAGACTTGACACTGCTACTTCGTATCGAGTGTGTCCCACTGTTCTTAGATTGCTGCCCTACCACGGCTCAAAGGAGTCGTGCAAACAGGTAGCAGTTAGGTGCAGTCCCGAACACTTGGAGGCAGTGGCGGTTAGACAGGATTCGTCTCTCCCAGTATTGGGAGTTGATACCGCGCTGTGTCAGAGAGCCATTACGCAAAGTCCCTGGCCAGGGCAAGCGAGATTTACTGGTAGGTTCCAGTAGTTTCTCAAGGTGTAATGGGCTTCGCTCCGACATGACTTATACCGCTTTTAGGGGACTGACGCTTGCCGCCCCCTAGGCCCGATATGCGATAGTCCTAGACGAACAGACCGGACTGTACGGAGATTGTCACATCAGACTCAGTAGGAGTTCGGATGGGTTTCCTCATCGGCCTTCTTATCGACATCTACCTGGGGACCGTTACGTACAGCTAGTGCCGCTTGCGGTGTATGGTTAAACCGACTGCCAGCATAGTAGTCGAGTCTTTAGAGTTCCACACAGAGAGTTTCCCTGCTCCAGGCGAAACGATATAGAGGTCGTATGGTTTTACGACAAGGGTTCGGATGCATATGTGTTTAAACGCACGTACGATGTTCGGACAGTTTTTACTAGACGGCTTTGGTTTAAGCCAGGTTTTAGTATCGGATTATTGGATTTATACAGTCTAAATTTTTTTCGTGTTTTCACGGATAGGAGGGGCGTTCTCGTAATTTGATGGGAAGCTTCTAGAAGTATGATGACTTGAGGGTTTAGGTGGCATTTACATTAAATGCATTTGTGACTCATTAGATGAATCATTCAAGTGAGTTAATGAAGCATTTATTGCTTAATGACACACTTGATGATTTATTGCACATATTTAATGAAGCATGATCATAAATCATTTGATTTATTTATTTGATTTTCTTTATACTTCATGATATATTAGAAGTGAGAAACAATTTCATCATAATCTTGCTCACCTTCTCTCTCCTCAAGCTGTCTCTCTTCAAACCCTAATCCTACCCTATCATGTGTTGAGATCAAGGATTAGCTAGACTATTTAATCCATAATTATACTCTATATCATCTAGGCGACTTTGATTAGCAACTAAAGAAACCTAGTTACCTCAAGATTAGAGGCAAAGCTTGGAGTAGAAGCTCTCGGGTGGATCGTCTATTGCATAGAGGAGGCCGACGAGAAAGTGGATAACGAGAAGACGAAGGACTAGGTTCATTAGGTATAATCTCTTGTCATAGTAGTTAACAACTCCTATGTTAGTGTTAGTTATAGTTTAGCAAAGATCCTTTCGGTTAGTCGATGTTGCTTCAAACAAAATGATTGTTTTTCATATTTCCGCCTCCCCGCAAGTCGTGGGGTGTACAACGTCGACTTACACTGGTATCAGAGCCTTACTAAATAATAACTAACTTATTAGCAAAGTCGTAAGAATTTCGAACGCAAAACGAATCGAAAAAAATATCGTATTCACCAAGTTTCTGTCGAATTTAAAACGAGGTCTAAAATTTTTTCAGGGACCTCTAAAAATATATGCAGGGAAATATAAGAATACTGGAGAAAATTGGGTGCATGAATCGGCCAAACAGCTGCAGAACCGCGGCCGATCCAAGCGATCCGCGGCCGAGTTGGAGCCGATTCACCCCAATCTTCCCCAGTAACTCTTCTGTGAATATTTTGTTTTTTCTGGAATGTTTATTTTCTGCTCAAGTCTCAGGTGCACAGAGAAGTTTTGGAGTAGAATCTAAAGTGTTTGCTCGATCGAAATTATACGATGTTTGCTAATTAGATTATATCTGTGAACTGTATAATGTGTTCGTAAACCTCCCCTAACTGCTAGTATGTCGGTTGGCAGGGGGTTGCACATTTCTGTAATAATTTTATTGTTTGTGATTATGAACTTGATTGAATTGTTGTGATGATTAGCCGGGGTTTGAGATGGGTTATTATATTCATTCATTCGATATAATTGTAATATGTTGTAATATTATTTTGCGGGGCACATCCAGGTTGCGGTTGTAGCCACCGTTGTATTATTTCATTTTACTGTTTTTGCTCCTAAGATAGACCCAAGGTGGGGTGCACAAACTACCGGGTACTTTGAAGTGTTTAGTGGCCTACTCACGTTGTTGAGGGAGACCGCTTCACTTCGGGTACTTGACGGGTAGTTTGCCGTACCCGTAGGGGTCTAGGGTGGGGTAATGGCTATTCATCACAACTGTGTAATCCGTCTTTCGTTGCAGGTTCAAAAGAAACGCGGATTGCTTGCATATCCAATAATGTTCATCTGTGATCTGGAATGCCTATTATTGCGTCAGACGAATGTACACTATCTATATATGATAGCTATTTAGACGTCACTTATGTTTTACATCCGCGCTAGCCCAACCCCCGCTCTGTTGTTAGTTAAGTAACCTAACGAGTGATGACGGGACCCAGTGGCGAATGCGGATGGCATAAGAGGACGTTGTATTTTCGTTGTTTTCTGCAATGATAGGTTAATGATGGGACACATTATTATTAATGCAAAGAAAATAAACCAAAGTTGAATCGTTGGAACAGTTTAAAAGAAACCACTTGGTTATTTTTTAAAACAGAAGATATTTTTTAATTGCGGAGCTTTAACCACTCCTTTTAAAAGCTATCAGGTTCCTTCGGTCATATCAAGTTCACTACGTTCACGGTTTCGCCAAAATCATTCGTAGCCCTCCGTCATTTCATTTGGGTATTCAGTAGTATTCAAGCTATGTATTTTGACCAACGCCAAGGTATAGTGTTTAGTAGCTGCTAGGTATTCATTTGTTGCATAGATAGATGAGTTAGTTTGGGACAGTCGTATTATCATTTGGCCAACGTCAGGGGTATGTACGGATGGGTTCAAATTAACAAGATAATGATGGGTAGAACTTGACATGTGACTTATGACATTTTGACCAACGCCAAGGTAATAAGAGCATAGGGCAGAAATTTATATCGGGAATTTCTAAAGAAACTGAAATTTGCAAAGAGATGCATACCATTTGGAGTTTGATGAATGTTGGTAGGATTCCTTCAACATTATCACACGATGATATTTGGATCCCGATCCTACTGTGAGTATATACTACTCATCAGGAGATTCGTCACTTAACGATCAATGCTATAAACCAAGTAGGTGCTGAGAAAGGTGTCAGCGGGGTTACGCCCCCAGAGAAAAGAGGTTATTTAATTAAGGAACTTCGCGGAAGCGTTGGAAAACCTCCCTCGAAGTATCGACACTGGCCTGGCTGAACGGTTAAGCAAATATTGTACAGTAAGAATAGTCCTGGCTAGTTCTTCCTTTTTGGTTTGAGGAGGGATTCGAGAAACAGTGGGAGCCATCCAGTTTAGATAAACTAAAAACCACTCTAAACTTGTAAGAGCATCATGCTAAAGTGTTCTTTCTCTCTCTCCTAATTGCAGCGACCCAGATCATAACAGGACTTAAGTTACTATTAGAGAAAAATATTTTGACAGGGACAAACTTTAAAGATTGGCTGCGGAATGTCAAAATGGTTTTGATCTATGACAGATTGGGGTATGTCTTCACCGCTAAGGCACCTGCAGTCCCAGGTCCCAAATCCAGTAATGCGGATAAGGAAATCCACAAAACCTGGGAGTTAGATTGCGCGAAGGCCAAGTGCATTGTGCTTGCCTCGATGAATAATGAACATCAGAGGAGGCACGAGGATATGGATCTAGATGCCATATTTCTCCATACAAAGGAACTTTATGGAGAGCAATCTCCTATAGCAAGATATGAGACCTCAAAGAACTTGTTTCAAGCGAGGTTGGCTGTCAGATCATCGGTAGGAGAACATGTCCTAAAGATGATTGGCTATATAGAAGGGCTCGTAGACCTTGGGACGACTTTGGATAATGAGCTCTATACAGACCTGATTCTCCAGTCCCTCCCTTCCACCTACGCCCAGTTTATTCTGAATTTCAACATTCAGAGAAAAGAAGTTGAACTTTCAGAACTCCTTAACATGTTGAGGAGTGCAGAGGGCACCTTGCAGAAGGCAAGGGAAACACACACTATGTTTGTTTGCGGTGCTTCTTCTTCCGGGTCCAAGGCTAAGGCCAAAGGAAAGAAGAATAAGGCCGCCACCAAACCTAGAGGAGGTGTTAGTAAGGTGGGAGTGAAGGGAAAGAAAAAGATTGCGGTGCCAGTAGTGGCCAAGGATGAGTGCTTCCATTGTCATAGGAAAGGGCACTGGAGGAAAGATTGCAAGGCGTGGAACGCCAAGAACTAGGAACCGAAGCAAGCTGTGGTTTCGACTTCAGGTGTGTTTGTAATTGAGAATTGTCTGTCAATCAACTCTACTTTCTGGGTATTGGATACCGGATCAGGATCTCATATATGCAATTCATTGCAGGCACTGAGAAACCGTAAAGTGCTGAAGGTTGGTGATATGACCCTGATGGTTGCTAACGGAGCTAGCGTGGGAGCTGTGTCCGTAAAGGATTATCACCTGGGATTGACGAGTAGACATATTTTGGTTTTACATAACTATTTTTGTGTACCTAGTTTAACGTGTAATATCATATCAGTTTCCTTGTTATCAAATAAAGGTTATGATTTCACGTTTGTAAGCGATGTTGTTAACATCCACCTTAATCATGGTTTGATTGGGTCCGGTACACTGGATAATGGTATATATGTCTTAAACCAATTACAGATTTTCAATGTCCAGAACACACTAAAAAGAAAGTCTCCAGATTTAAATAAAGCTTTCTTATGGCATTGTAGACTAGGTCACATCAATGAGACAAGGTTAACTAAGTTACATAGAGAAGGATATTTGGACTCGTTCGAATATCAAATTTATGCCACTTGTCAATCATGTCTCAAAAGAAAGATGACAAAGACTCCATTCACTGGACATGGAGTAAGAGCGAGCGAGCTCTTAGGACTCATACACAGCGATGTATGTGGTCCAATGTCTACACATGCAAGAGGTGGTTTTTCCTATTTCATTACTTTTACGGATGATTACTCTAGGTACGGATTCATTTTTCTGATGAAAAATAAATCTGAGGCTTTTGAGAAATTCCAAGAGTATAAGAATGAAGTAGAAAACCAAACCGGCAAAAGTATCAAGACACTGAGATCTGATCGAGGTGGTGAATACTTAAGTGCCGAGTTCCTAGGTTACTTAAAAGAGAAAGGAATTCTCTCTCAGCTTACTCCTCCATACACTCCACAGCATAACGGTGTATCGGAGAGACGGAATCGAACCCTATTGGATATGGTACGTTCCATGATGAGTAATACTGAGTTACCACGATCTTTCTGGGGTTATGCGCTAGAATCAACGGCATATCTTTTGAACAGGGTTCCTACCAAGACTGTGCCTACCACGCCATATCAGATGTGGAGTGGGAAGAAACCCTATCTTCAGTATCTGAAGATATAGGGATGTCCAGCTTTTGTTAAAAAGCAGCATGCAGACAAACTCGAGGCACGATCAGTACAGTGTCAGTTTATGGGATATCCAAAGAACTCCAAGGGGTATTATTTCTATTACGCAGAGGAACAAAATGTTTTTGTTTCTCGTAATGCCCATTTTCTAGAAAAGCAGTTTATAGAAAAGGAAACAAGTGGGAGCGAAATAGAACTGGAAGAAATTCCAGAACCACAAACTACTACTGAAAGTTTGGTAGAACCAGTTGTTTAAGAAGAACAGGACATTCCTGCACCCCTCCGCAGGAGTAGTAGTCCGTCTCATCCGCCTGAGAGATACTACGGTTTTCTCATAGATGGGGATAGAGAGGATTGCGTCATTGATGATGATGAACCTACTAGCTTCCAGCAGGCCATCCAGAGTAGTGACTCGGTACGATGGCTAGATGCAATGCGGACCGATATGGAGTCCATGTACACCAACAAAGTATGGACTTTAGACTTTGCTCCAGGTGGGGTAAAACCCATAGGATGCAAATGGATCTTCAAGAAAAAGATTGGTGTAGATGGACAGGTGGAAACCTATAAGGCTAGACTTGTTGCAAAGGGTTTTCGTCAAAGACCTGGTTTGGACTATGACCAGACTTTTTCTCCAGTGGCTATGCTCAAATCCATTCGAGTCCTTCTTGCTATTGCCGCCTTCCATGATTATGAGATCTGGCAGATGGACGTAAAAACGGATTTTCTAAATGGTAATTTGGAAGAGTGTGTCTATATGGATCAGCCAGAAGGCTTCAATCAGAGTGGGAGCAGCGGGAAAGTGTGCAAGTTGCTCCAGTCCATTTATGGACTAAAGCAGGCATCGCGGAGTTGGAACATCTGTTTTGATGAAACGGTCAAAGAATATGACTTTATCAAAAATCCAGATGAACCATGTATATATAGTAAAATTATTGAACGAACTGTCGTATTCCTCGTCTTGTACGTTGATGACATTCTATTGATAGGAAATGACATTCCTATGCTACAATCTGTCAAAGGATTCTTGTCACACATGTTCTCCATGAAAGACCTGGGTGATGCCTCTTACATTCTGAGGATCCGGATCTATCGTGATAGATCCAAGAGGATGTTGGGACTTTCGCAGTCCAGGTATATCAACACTATACTGAAAAGATTCAGTATGGAAGATTCTAAGCACGGTAATCTACCGGCTTGTCATGGAATCACCCTCTCCAAAGAGATGTCTCCCAAGACTGATTTGGAAAGGGAACGCATGTCTATTGTACCCTACGCTTCTGCGGTAGGCTCTATAATGTATGCGATGTTGTGCACCAGACCAGATGTAGCTTACGCACTGAGCGTAGTAAGCCGGTATCAGTCAGACCCAGGGGAGAAGCACTGGATAGCAGTGAAGAACATTCTCAAGTACCTAAGAAGGACTAAGGAGATGTTCTTGGTTTACGGCGGAAAAGACCTCAAGATCGAGGCCTTTGATGATTCCGGCTTCCAGAGTGATAAGGATGACTCCAAGTCCATGTCGGGTTATGTCTTTACCCTCAATGGAGGGGCGGTGTGCTGGAAGAGCTCCAAGCAGGACACCGTTGCAGACTCGACGATGGAAGCGGAGTATATTGCTGCTTGCGATGCCGCAAAAGAAGCGGTCTGGATGAAGAAGTTCCTAACAGAACTTCAAGTGGTTCCTACCATTGTTGATCCAATACCGCTGTATTGCGACAACAACGGAGCTATAGCTTTAGCGAAGGAACCAGGTCCTATCAGAAGTCCAGACACATCTTAAGGCGGTATCACCTGATCAGGGAGATCGTAGATCGCCGGGAGATCGAGGTCCGGAGAGTTGCTACAGTGGAGAACATTGCTGATCCATTCATAAAGGCCTTACCTCAGATTCAGTTGGAGAGGCTACTCGAGATCATCGGTCTTCGATATGCCAGTTCATGGCCCTAGTGCAAGTGGGAGATTGTTAGTGTATATGCCCTAGGGGCTATTATTGTATCATACTAGCTTGTATATTACTTAATGGAAGCTTGGGATATTCACAGTCATATAACAGTCTTGCTAAACATGGTAGTATGCTACTTGGTTTTATCTATCTTAATATGTGTGTACGAATTGATAGAGCCCTTAGGATCTTGCTTGACTACCAGCGTTGTGATGGCAGTCACACTAGTGGGGGCTGGGTAGTCTACAAGCACATACTTTTTCAGGTCCCTAGTCGTAGGATTATCGAGACGGGGCGTCGATACTCCGGAGTAGACTAGTGTGTACGCTTTTCATCCCAGTTGGGGAGATGTTCTGTCCCACAGCCATCAGTACGTCGTACTGGAGATAGTATACAGGTGCTCGTTGGGTTACGGGTACACCGGACATGACTCGCAGGGGACTGTTGGTTGGTATTATACCCGTCGTCAGTTAACAGTTCCCAGGTGACATGAGTACAGCATAGTCCGCAGACTTGACACTGCTACTTCGCCTCGAGTGTGTCCCACTGTTCTTAGATTGCTGCCCTACCACGGCTCAAAGGAGTCGTGCAAACAGGTAGCAGTTGGGTGCAGTCCCGAGCACTTGGAAGCAGTGGCGGTTAGACAGGATTCGTCGCTCCCGGTATTGGGAGTTGATATCGCGCTGTGTCAGAGAGCCATTATGCAAAGTCCCTGGCCAGGGCAAGCGAGATTTACTGGTAGGTTCCAGTAGTTTCTCAAGGTGTAATGGGCTTCGCTCCGACACGACTTATACCGCTTTTAGGGGACTGACGCTTGCCGCCCCCTAGGCCCGATATGCGATAGTCCTAGACGAACAGACCGGACTGTACGGAGATTGTCACATCAGGCTCAGTAGGAGTTCGGATGGGTTTCCTTATCGGCCTTCTTATCGACATCTACCTGGAGACCTTAAAGTACAGCTAGTGTCGCTTGCGGTCTGTGGTTAAACCCACTGCCAGCGTAGTAGTCGAGTCTTTAGAGGCCCACACAGAGAGTTTCCTTGCTCCAGGCGAAACGATATAGAGGTCGTATGGTTTTACGACAAGGGTTCGCACGCATACGTGTTTAAACGCACGTACGATGTTCGGACAGTTTTTACTAGCCGGCATTGGTTTAAGCCAGGTTCTAGTATCGGATTATTGGATTTATACAGTTTAACTTTTTTCCGTGTTTTCACGGATAGGAGGGGCATTCTCATAATTTGACGGGAAGCTTCTAGAAGTATGGTGAATTGAGGGTTTAGGTGGCATTTACATTAAATGCATTTGTGACTCATTAGATGAATCATTCAAGTGAGTTAATGATGCATTTATTGCTTAATGACTCACTTGATGATTCATTGCACATATTTAATGAAGCATGATGATAAATCATTTGATTTATTTATTTGATTTTCTTTATGCTTCATGATATATTAGAAGTGAGAAACAATTTCATCATAATCTTGCTCACCTTCTCTCTCCTCAAGCTCTCTCTCTCTTCAAACCCTAATTCTACCCTCTCATGTGTTGAGATCATGGATTAGCTAGACTATTTAATCCATAATCATACTCTATATCATCTAGGTGACTTTGATTAGCAACTAAAGAAACCTAGTTACCTCAAGATTAGAGGCAAAGCTTTGAGTAGAAGCTCTCGGGTGGATCGTTTATTACATAGAGGAGGCCGACGAGGAAGTGGATAACGAGAAGACGAAGGACTAGGTTCATTAGGTATAATCTCTTGTCCTAGTAGTTAACAACTCCTATATTAGTGTTAGTTATAGTTTAGCAAAGATCCTTTCGGTTAGTCGATGTTGCTTCAAACAAAATGATTGTTTTTCATATTTCCGCCTCCCCGCAAGTCGTGGGGTGTACAACGTCGACTTACACCAATATCCTGTAGTAGGCATTTGGCCAAAACGTCCTTGGAAACTCGTCTAAATCATCGGAGTGATGTTCTTACGCTCGTCCTTTCTCGATCGACTCATCACATGCCTGTGTGAGGTCCTCTTCAAGATGAAGTTAGTCAATATAAGGATCTCGTATCAGAGTATCCAAACGAACAACATTTCTTAGTCATTCATCCAGGGGTGACTAGCGATCTCCTATCATAACTCTGTGTATAAGCTCATGCTGCATTAGCTTCAAAGGTCTGGGGGCGATATCTTATCAAACTCAGCTACAGCTGACTCATCTGTCCGCACGGTAGACAACGCCCCTATCATTTGGTATAGACGGTACTTTAATAACCTTCACAATCTGGCTGGCCTCTAGGAATAGCCCGATCATCTAGTGCAGATCCCGAACGGTCGTGTCAACGAAAAATCTTAATAACACAATAAATCAGTGCATTCGTGTGTCACCGGAATACATCCTGGTCAGTCCTCGTCCATGATGAGCACGTACTGACCGCATCTCTGCCGTAGCTCTCTCTACTCGTATAACCACGATAAAGGAAACCACGGTTCGATATCGATAAGGATAGATCATAGGAACGAGTAGAAATACAATGCATAAGAAATGTATATCCTAAGGCTTCTTAAGCGAAGCAGCGTATCATAAGTATGCCGTGGAACATACCCACGGTACGTCACTTTACTTAAGTCACCTACTACATCAACTATGGTCAACCTACGCGGCGAAAGTTCGGGTCTAATATCCCCTCGGTCAAGTCTAAGTTCCGTAAGGTCAAGCCTAGGTTCCAAAATATATATTCGCCCTAGACTCTGCATAGTCAAATCTAGACTCGAACCAAGGTTAAACCTAACGCTCTGATACTAACTTTGTCATGACCCGGAATTGGCACGTGACTGGCATTTGAATCATGTGAATTCTATAGGACCCCACCTAATTCAAGTATGCCAAAAGCCCAGAAATCTAGACTTTTTAGGGAAAATAGTGGAGGTGAATTTTGAAATAACGGTATAATGAAAACCAATTGCTTCTTTAGAAGATAAGTAATAGTATACGAAAACACAATGTTTTATAGCTATCTTGAAAACATGTTTCGTCATTTAAAATTTTGGAAGCACCTCCTTTGTATACTTTAACCCGAAAACAATACAAGTAATATAATAAAAGGCATCCTAAGCGGGAGCAAGCTCTTCGCACAATGGCGGAAAAAACCATGCAAGATATAAATATACAACGCCGGAGGCGAGGATCAAAACTCTGAAATAAAGTAAAGAAGACGAGCATCGTCAAGAAAACAGGAATAATAGTAAATATATAATCATGACTCATTTCCAAAGGAATATACAAACGGTGGTTTCTAAGCCTACTAAATATACAAGTCTGGTTGATGGAGCTTACTAGATACAACAAAATAAATAATAAAGTACAATGGTGGTCACGATGCAAGTGAATCCACCTACCAAAGCAATCACCCGGAAGAAAGTGGCGTGCCAGCGAAACCGCTATGGAACCTGTACGGCTAAACCTGCAAGAAACTGTGGCACAACGGGGTGAATTTCCAACTCGTGAGTAGAAGACATCACCGAGTAGAAACCGAATGTATGACTATCTTCTAGGTCATACAGTAAAATACAATAATAGTAATAACACAGTAACAGCGAGTAGCAGTATGAGTAATCATATAGGCCGATGTGTAAAGTCAAGTACTCGTGTCCGTGTCACAAGGTAACTACATGTCATGTATGTTATGCATGAATGCAAATGCATCAACAAGTGGGTGTGTCCAGCATCGACACACAAAATCATGAGAAAATCTGAGTGCCCAGCATCGACACTCGAAAGCATCAGGAAAACCGTGTCCATCAGTGACACAAAATAATCATATATCTCAGGCTCCATCTGTCCGGAGCGGCCCATATCATCCGATCTCATGACTACGGTTGGTATCCTCCGGATATCCACCACGCCAAATATCACCGGTCGGTAGTACTCCCCTGCCGGGCTTAACGCCTTTCTATACAATCTTCTTGCCCCAGTATACCGCACTGGGTCCACCATGTACCCGCAGAAGGCGTCTCCTCACTCCTCGAATCGGGTATATGTACATACGTGGCTTAATAATCGAGAAAACTCATGGTGGACGCCACACATCATATCACAAGAAACCGCATTTTCTTTTAAAATTTAGTATATGTTTTCAAATTCACATGCGGTTTCCCCAAATCCAGAAATCTCATGAAAATCAGAATCTCAAAATCATGAGTTAATAATGAACAATGAATATCGGCATAGAGTCCAACTGCAATATATAATCAAAATGTAGGTAAACAAATGCATGATGCATCTAAGTACGAAATGCAATGTCAAAACTAGCATATGATATCGGAATGCTAAAAAATGCTACTTGGCTACAATTAACAGTATAAACAATGTAATAAAAGTTACTACAGTGTGCATGACATGACAACTACCGATGATGATGTGTGTGAGCCGGCAAGCGAGTGTACGTGCAACATACGCATCATCTTTAATGGTGCAGGTGTCCTAGCAGATGAGATCATAACAGAAAGTAAACCATGAAAGCAACAATAAGGTATAAAAACCTATATATGAGCCATATTGTTTATCACGTTTAAATAGCACGGATCATTGTTTTTAGAAAAGTATGGACTACGGTGTTTTTGAGAAAAGAGACATCTTTTTGAAAATCCGCAGCGTCCCTCATTTTATTCTTTGAAAAAGCCTACGATTCGTCAGTTTTGAAAATAGGTATGCCTCGAGCCTAAGTTAACATATATTTAAGAAACTAAAGACTGACTAAGAACCTAGTCGATAGTGATAAGAAATCTATAATATTCCGAGTCGATATATCTAATAGTCGGCGATCCAGCCTCATATCGTCATGTACGGTAATATCCATCATACGGCATTCTTGAGTCAAGAGTGCGGATCAATCATCGTATACATTTCGTATGGTAAAATCCATCGTACGACATCCTCAAAATCGAGGGTACGGGTCATAATATCATATGTATATCATATAGTTCGTACGGTATCAATCGTCGTACAATATCATAATCAGGGGTATGGATCTAAGGTCTCGTACAATCTATTATTTTATCGAGTCACATGTTATCGCATATTTGCATATATATCGCCTAACGATCCTTTATTATATCATATCATAAAAGGTGTCTCGACTTAAATACACATCATAACCTCACGGCATCATACTCGATCATATCGATTCATATCCATAACATATACTATCCTCATATCACGTGTATATGTGTGTGTGTGTATATATATATATATATATATATATATATATAAACACACAAACACATATATATACACACTAAACCAAGTGCGCGCGCGTGTGACTACACATATCCTAAAGTTCAAAATTAAGGTAAAACCCTTCTACGAACACGCTTATTCTAATCCTACGGTTTCCTATAACCCTATTTGCTAAGTATCCAAATCTTTTACCAACAGATATATATATTATATACATAACCTATCCTACGGTTGCGGGGGTGCTATACGCCATCCACCTGACTGTTAGTTATATGTATGCCCTAGAGGCCATTACTGTACATTGGATGTATATTGTAGTGGATGCTGGGACATATATAGGGAGGACTTTCTTGCTCGACATCATAGTATGCAATCTGGTTGAACTTTACCTTAACTTGTATACTGATTGTCTCTCTGTGACATGTTGGTAAAGCCCTTAGGATGTGTACTTGACTACCTGAACTATGATGCGGATCATACTAGTGGGGACATGGTAGTCCATAAGTACATCCTTCAAAGTCCCTAGTCGTGGGTGTATCGAGACGGGGCATCGATATACCAGAGTAGACTAGCGTATACCTTCTCGACCCATACAGATGGGCGATGGATGATCCCATATCCATTGGTGTTTGACATCAGAGATGATATACGGGTGCTCAGTGGAGACTGGGTACACTGGACGGACTCGCCGAGAACTCCCACATGGTATTATACCTTACGTCAGATGGCAGTTCTCTGGTGACACTGGTACAGAGTAGTCTGTTGACCCGAGATCGTCATAGAGTCTTGTGTGGTTCCTACTGTGCTTTGATTTCCATCTTACCATGTCCAAGAGGGCATGCAAAACGGTGGTTTTTGGGTACAGTCCCGAGTCACATGGAGGCAATGAGCGATAGGAGGGATTCGTCTCTCCCGGTATAGGGGGTTGATGTTGCGCTGTGTTCGATTGGCTATAACCGGAAATCCCTGGCCAGGGTTGCTGAGATTACTGGTAAGTGTTACCAGTAGTTTCTCGAACTGTTATAGACCTCATATCGACACGACTTATCGAGCTATTGGGGTCTGACCTTTACCACCCCTAGGCGAGATATGCGACATATCAGACGACGAGACCGGACTGTACGGTAAGTGTTACTGGTTGGATTCACAGGAGTGTGAGCGGGCTTCCTCGTCGATCTTCTGATCAGCTCAATACCCGGGTGGCCGTTACGTTTAGCAGACCGCTTGCGGCTTGTGGGTGTTTGATATGATCATCACCTGCTGCCGGCGTATTGACGAGTCTTTAGAGTCCTACACAGAGGTTTCCTGGCTCAAGCGAAACGAAATAGGAGCGCATATGAGATATGTGCGGGACCGAGAATAATGCGTGTATGTGATACCGTATTCTATTCTCGCGATGAATGTATCGAATGGTTGTATGCGATATAACCTAGTTATCGAATCGAGGATTGATTCGATAAGCCGATACATTGGATACTAGTCGGTTGTGTGTGACATGACCGGATCATTGAATCAAGTGTTGATTAATGATTTAATGCATATTTATATATTTGATAAATTACTTTGCATTAACTAGTATTGGTTCACTTTAAATGGATTTTGTGCAAGCTGTATATGTGATATACTTTTGTGCACTTATTTGTATCATGTTTGATGATACATGCTAACTTGATTAGGTGTATGATTAAACCATGGTTAGTTAATGGTTAGGGTTTCATTTGATTTATTTATGCCTTTATTTATTTGGTTTTGACAAAAAGAAAAAGGGAAATGAAAACAAAAGGGTTGCTTTCTAAGATGAAGCTTCATGAAGGTTTGACCAAAGTGACCATTTTGTCTTCATCTCTAAACCTAACCATTCACTAACCCTAGTTGATTCTCTACACCTAACCATGGTTTGCATATGATAAGATTTGATTTTCTTTTCTATTTTAAAAACTTATCATAATATTATCATATTCTCTTTTCTTCTTCTTCTTCATCTTCATGAAGAAAAGCATGACTTCATCAATGGTGGATTGATGAAATGAGTGAGAAATCTAATTCTAAAGTGAACCCACTTCCTATTTCTTCATCCTCTACCTCTTGCCAATTAGTATAGGGTGTTTCCTTCACAAGTTTTCATGGCTTGGTGAAGGTGGAGCTTGATCTTGTGATGCCTCGACGTAGATCATCTTCGGCACGAAGCCGACGACCTTGCCCGCCCATTTCTCCGATGAAGCCGACGCTAGAGCCCGGGTTTCCATTTGGACAGCGAGGAGACTTCATTACGGAGCTATGCAGGTGGAGGACCGGATCTACAAAGGTTGTATTTCCGTTCTTTTAGTTTAGTTGTAAACTAGTTTCATTGTTTCGCCTAGACATCTAGTTAACGATCCGTATTAGGGTTTCTCGGCACCCGTAAAATTTGAAATTGGCATGATTGATACCTTGTGAGACCTCATTAGTGTGCCTAGGAACCCTACAGTGGTATCAGAGCCTAGCTAGAGCCTTAGGCGATGCGTAGACGCAGTTTGAAGTCCGATCGAACCAAAACCCGAACCCGAAACGGCTCTCTGGACATTTTCTGATTTTGTGGAATTTGGAGGATTAAAAATATGCAGAAAAACTAAGCAGAAAGTCCTAAGAATTACTGTGAAGCCCGACCACCTGAATCGATAGAGGCGCGGCGGAACCGCGGCAATAGCAAGCCTATTGCGGCGGTTCCGCGGCCACTTGGTCTCTTCATACAATTTTTCCTGTACAGTAATTCTTATATTGTGTTGCTAAATTTTCTGGAATTTTTAATCTGATCAAGAGTTGAATTTTCTGGGTTGTTTTGGGGATTCGAATGTTCGATCGGATTATCAAATTTTGTCTGTGTGGCTTCCGAATAATTTTTTGAATATGTTAAAAAGTTCGACCGGATATAAATACCCAATTTTCCCCTGCCGGAAAATTTCCAAGTGTTGGATTTTTCCGAGGTTTAAAGACGTTCTAAGTAGTGCAAGTAACGTGATGGTCCCTCTAGAAGACAACAAACCTTAACTCGATTATGTGACCGTCTTGAACTGCCCTTTGAACCTTCGGGTTTGGGGCAGTACGGCGTGCCACATGTGAGGCGTTGGCTTGACCCTTCTACGGCTGGACCGTTGGTACCGAGGCATGAACTGGATGTTTTTAAACTTGTTTCATGTGTTGAGCTGTTTCGGGAAAACTTGGGTGTTCGAATATTCAATCGGAAAGTTTAACATTTTCTGTTTATCCGGAATGTGATACAACAATTGGAATTCACAAGTAGTTATGAGATAACTGAATGAATGTTATAAACATAGCACTTTAGTTTCAATTGATCGGTTGCCACGGAATTTTGATGTGATCAAAAGTCCGTCGCAATCACGTAGCGTACGCGGATACTCGCCGGGTAAACTTAATAGACAGCTACACCCCATAGCCCCGACCAAGTGACTGTAAGAGAACCCCGTCGCCGAAAGCATCCGTTCGGGTGCTCGCGGTAGCGGCGTTCCGCCTTGGTGCACTTCGTCGACGGTATTAGAGGGTTGCGACCGTCTACTGAAGTTTGCGACGAGCATTCGATCAGGATTTCGGGAATCTTGTTGAATTGCCCGACTTGATATTGAAAAGAGTTTTCGATAATGAGACTAAAATGCGGGGTTTATAATTATTAGGCATGCGATGTTTAAGGAATTCATTTGATTAGGCATGCGATGTCTATGAAGGTTGCGGATTCCAACTGTTGTAGTTTTACACTTTCTTTTTGTGACCGTAAGTGTAATGTGTGATATCGCCGGTTTCGTTGCTATATGTCAACGACTATTAGGATGCGCATATTTACTTACGTTGATGACATGCGATGTTATGTGTTGCTGGATATGATATATTGGATCGTCGTGTTTGAATAGCCGGGGGTTTTTATGTGAGATGAGTGTTTTTCATTTTCATTCATGTAAAAACTTGTATGTAATATTCTTTTATTGGGGCACTTCCAGGTTGCGGAAGATGTCACCCTTTGTATATTATTTACTTTTTCGCACTAGGATAGACCCAAGGAGGGGAGCACAAGTAACCGGGTTCTGGAGTCCAGTGGGAGACCAACTCGAGGAGTCGAGTCCGGGTCTCCTAACTCCAGAATTGGTAGGGTTGCTTGCCGCTCTCGTAGGGGTCTAGGGATGTGGGTTTGGCTATTCATCACGACCGTGGAATCCGTGTTTGTACTGGCTCGTATTGAAAACACGGACGTCCTAGTATATCCAATATTTCATATGATTCTTCTGCTGCGATATCTGTGATGTGATCATGTGATATGTTCTGTGATGGATACAGTATATAGTACATATGATATATTATATAGATGTTACTTATGTTTTACACCCGCGCTAGCCCTGCCCCGCTCTGCCGTTAGTTACCTAACCTAACGGTGCATGAGGGGACATCGAGGCGAATGCGGATGGCATAAGTATACGTCGTATTTATCTGTGATGTTTAGGTGTTTTAAATGATGGGACTTCATTAATGAGATTAATGAAAGTAAAAAGAAACCTAAGATGTTGTAGAATCGAATTTCAAAAATAAAACAGGTGGCTACAGTTCTTGCTTTGCACAGAGGTATATGTGATATATCCTGCACCTTATTCGATGAGGAAAGGACCGAGATCCCTTCACCGGGAGTGACTCCTTTAGCAATAACTGGCAGATGCTACACACTCGGTTTGTCTTTTGATTGCTTTTAAGTGTTTTTGCTTTGCACAGTGATATATATGATATATCCCGCACCTCATTCGACGAGGAAAGGACCAACGATCCCTTCACCGGGAGTGACTCCTTTAGCAAAACTAGAAAAGCCTCAAAAGCACTCCATTTCAAAATCATTTGATTCTACAACGATATCAAGTTCATTACGCAATAGGTTTTCAGAAAAACCTGTCGTAGCCCTCCGTCATTTCAGATAAGTACTAGTTAGTATTCATGCTGCGGTAGTTTGGCCTCCGTCAAGGCGTAGTGTACGGTAGCTAACTAGTGCTTATCTGCTAGCATATGATGCGATTGGATTAGGGTATTCGTACGGCGTTGTTTGGCCTCCGTCAAGGGTCGTGCGGGTGGGTTTAATTCAATCAGGAAATGACGGGTTGAACTTGACTAGCGGACTATGGGTTGTTTGGCCTCGTCAAGGTCATAGGACGCTAGGGGTAAAATATTATCGGGAATTTCAAGTGTTGAAATTTGCAATGAGATTGCATACCTTCTATGAGATAGTTGGATCCCGATACCCGCTGCGAGTAAGAGTTACTCCTGGGAGAGTTTTACACATTACAATTAGCCGATCAAGTAGGTGTCTAGAAAGGTGGTAACGAGGTTACGCCTCTGGGAAAACGAGGTTTACATTAATTAGGTTCGTGCGAAAGCACGGGGGACCTCCCTCAAAGTACCGACACTGGCCTGGCTGAAAGATTGGCGAACTTGTAGTGTGTAATTAATCCCGGCTAGTCTTTCCTTTTAGGGTTTGAAGGAAGGTTTGATAAAAAGCAGTGGGAGCCATCCTGATTAGATAAAATAATAACCAATCTATTCTTGACAGAGCGCACGCTGAGTGTTTTCTTCTCTCTCTCTCCAGGTAGCGACCATATCACGCCTTAATCAAGATAATAATACGGAATATTGACCGAACCCGCTTGTTATACTGAGCTGGGGAACATTGGTCCCGCTCCAACTTATAATTGCTATAAGACAGAGCAGGAAATTGGGGATTACCAGAATTCCCGTGCCGCCCAAACGAAGAAAGTGCATATGATGCATCTCCTTCGGGTGTGTTCATTACAGAGAACTGTTTCTCAGTATCCTTTACGTCCTGGGTATGTGATACCAGATCAGGATCCCAGATATGTAATCTGTTACATAGGGCTACAGAAAGGTAGATAACTGAGAACGGGTGATAAGTTTCATGAGACAGAAAACGGGCCAAGTGTTGCAGCCAAGTCTGTTGGTCACTGTCACCCTGTATTCCAAATACATTGATTATGAACGAATGTTATTAGATATCGAACCTGATATACAAAATCATATCAGTCTCTTTATCAGTAAAGAAATGATAAAATTTTGTATTATTGGATAATGTTTTGAACATTTCCTATATCAAAAGTTGATCGGTTCAGGCACGTTATCTAAAAGCATTGATGTTCTAAATCAAACTACAGTTCTTAGTATATAGAACACACACAAGAGGAATAGTTCAGAAATGAACGAATCCTTCTTGAAGTATTGTAGACTAGATCATATCAATGCGACCCGACTAGCTTAAGTTACATATAGATGCATATTTAAATCAGTTTGAATTTACATCTTGTGAAACTTGCCAGTCATGTCACAAAGATTAGATGACCATAGCTCTGTTTATTGGAAACAGAGAAAGAGTTAATGAACTCTTGAGACTGATACATGTTGATGTATGTAAGGTCCCCTGTCCACATATGCCAGGACCGGTTCTTTATACTTCATTACGCTCTCTGATAATCTCTCAAGATTCAGACATATGTTCCTGTTGAAACACAAGTCTGAACCTTTTGAGATATTCACAGAATATAAGTTAGAAGTAGAGAACCAATAAGGGTACAAGTATTATGTCCTTTGATGTGATCAGGGAGGAGAATACTTGAGCATGGAATTCCTGGACTATTCTAAAGGAGAATGAGATTCTCTCTCAGCATTGCTCCTCCGTATACACCATAGCACGATGGTATATCGGGGTGGAGCAATTGCACCCTATTCGATATGGTGCGCTCTATGATGAGTACTACTGAGTTACCTGTCTCCTTTTTGGGAGTTATGCACTTGAGAAGCTGCATACCTATTGAATAGGGTTCGAATCAGATCAAAGCCTACCACTTCAAATGTGATATGGAAAGGGAAGAGCCCATATCTTAAGTTGGTTAAGATTTGTAGTTGTCCGGGCTATGTCTAAAAGCATAATCCGGACAAGCTCGAGGCAAGGTCTGTTATGTACAACTGGAAAGGTTCCAGCTATACAAACAACAGCAGATGATTTGGTAGAACCAAAGGATTCAGTAGATTCCAACGAATCTTAGCCTCTCCGCCGATCTAGTAGGGTTCCTCATCCACCTGAGAGATACTTTGGTTTCTCTATGACAGTGGGAGCGAGGATTGCATCATGAGATGATGACCCAACTAGTTTCGAGCAGGCCATCGAGAGTAGGGACTCTGTAAGAATGGCTGGATGCTTAGTGATCTGAGATCGAATCCATGTACACCAACAAAGTATGGACTTTGGTTGCTATATCTGAAGGGTTAAATCCCCATCAGGAGCAAGTATATCTTGAGAAGATTACTTGGTGTAGATGGAAAAGTTGAGACTTTCAAAGCTAGACTTGTTAAAGCTTTTCGTCATCGACCAGGCGTGGATAATGATGAAACCTTTTCAAGTGGCTATGCTTAAGTCCATCCAGATCCTACTTGCCACGGCTACATACCATGACTATGATATCTGGCGGTTGGGTGTCATGACTGCTTTTCTGAATAATATTTTAGAAGAGAACGTCTATAAGTATACAGCCAGAAGGCTTCATAGACAGTGGGAGCAGCGGAAACGTGCACAAGATGCTTTATAAGATAAAGCAGGTATCGCGGAGTTGGAACATCTGTTTTGATGTAGTAGTCAAACAGTTTGACATCATCAAAATGGTAGATGAACCTTGTATAAACAAAACGGTAGTAGGGAGTATGGTGGTGATCCTCGTAGAGTACGTGGATGACATACTCTTGATAAGAAAGAAGTTTCCTATGCTATGCTCGGTCAATCTCCGCTTATCATAAGAATTCTCCATAATAGGATCAAAGAGATACCTCCTAAATCCTGGATTTTGGATCTATGTGATAGATCTAATTGGATGTTAGGATTCTCACTAGTTGTAGTGAGATGGTATCAACTGATCCTGGGGAGAATCACTGGAAGGGTTCCATGGTGATAAGGACGACTGAAAGTCAGTCACAGGCATTGTCTTTACCCTCAGTAAAGGGACGGTATGTTGGAAGAGTTCCAAGCTAGATACCGTGGCATACTAGATGATAAAGGCAGGATACATCGCTACTTATGACGCTACCAAAGAGGCAGTCTGGATGTATATTGGTTCATGAGATGAACTTTGTTCCTCCCATTATGTGACAATGGAGTTGTGGTTTATGCCAAGGAACGCCGGTCCCATCAGTGATCCAGACATATTCTAAGGCGGTGTCACCTGATCATGGAGATGGTTGATCTCCAAGGAGATCGAGGTTAGGAGAGTAGACTCAGAGGACAACACAGCGGATCCACTCACAAAGGCCTGTTCCCAGAGAGAGATTTTTATGGGATGGTTGAGTATGAGATACTACAACCACTGCTATCAGATGGCCCTAGTGCAAGTGGGAGATCGTTAGTTATATGTATGCCCTAGAGGCCATTACTGTACATTGGATGTATATTGTAGTGGATGCTGGGACATATATAGGGATGACTTTCTTGCTCGACATGATAGTATGCTATCTGTTTGAACTTTACCTTAACGTGTATACTGATTGTCTCTCTGTTACATGTTGGTAAAGCCCTTAGGATGTGTACTTGACTACCTGAACTATGATGCGGATCATACTAGTAGGGACATGGTAGTCCATATGTACATCCTTTAAAGTCCCTAGTCGTGGGTGTATCGAGACTGGGCATCGATATACCAGAGTAGACTAGCGTATACCTTCTCGACCCATACAGATGGGCGATGGATGATCCCATATCCATTGGTGTTTGACATCAGAGATGATATACGGGTGCTCAGTGGAGACTGGGTACACTGGACGGACTCGCCGAGAACTCCCAGATGGTATTATACCTTACGTCAGATGGCAGTTCTCTGGTGACACTGGTACAGAGTAGTCTGTTGACCCGAGATCGTCATAGAGTCTTGTGTGGTTCCCACTGTGCTTTGATTTCCATCTTACCACGTCCAAGAGGGCGTGCAAAACGGTGGTTTTTGGGTACAGTCCCGAGTCACATGAAGGCAATGAGCGATAGGAGGGGATTCGTCTCTCCCGGTATAGGGGGTTGATGTTGCGCTGTGTTCGATTGGCTATAACCGGAAATCCCTGGCCAGGGTTGCTGAGATTTACTGGTAAGTGTTACCAGTAGTTTCTCGAACTGTTATAGACCTCATATCGACACGACTTTTCGAGCTATTGGGGTCTGACGTTTACCACCCCTAGGCGAGATATGCGACATATCAGACGATGAGACCGGACTGTACGGTAAGTGTTACTGGTTGGATTCACAGGAGTGTGAGCGGGCTTCCTCATCAATCTTCTGATCGCTCAATACCCGGGTGGCCGTTACGTTTAGCAGACCGCTTGCGGCTTGTGGGTGTTTGATATGATCATCACCTGCTGCCGGCGTATTGACGAGTCTTTAGAGTCCTACATGGCTCAAGCGAAACGAAATAGGAGCGCATATGAGATATGTGCGGGACCGAGATTAATGCTTGTATGTGATACCGTATTCTATTCTCGCGATGAATGTATCGAATGGTTGTATGCGATATAGCCTAGTTATCGAATCGAGGATTGATTCGATAAGCCGATACATTGGATACTAGTCGGTTGTGTGTGACATGACCGGATCATTGAATCAAGTGTTGATTTAATGATTTAATGTATAATTATATATTTGATAAATTACTTTGCATTAACTAGTATTGGTTCACTTTAAATGGATTTTCTCACTTGGATTGTGCAAGCTGTATATGTGATATACTTTTGTGCACTTATTTGTATCATGTTTGATGATACATGCTAACTTGATTAGGTGTATGATTAAACCATGGTTAGTTAATGGTTAGGGTTTCATTTGATTTATTTATGCCTTTATTTATTTGGTTTTGACAAAAAGAAAAAGGGAAATGAAAACAAAAGGGTTGCTTTCTAAGATGAAGCTTGTTGAAGCTTCATGAAGGTTTGACCAAAGTGACCATTTTGTCTTCATCTCTAAACCTAACCATTCACTAACCCTAGTTGATTCTCTACACCTAACCATGGTTTGCATATGATAAGATTTGATTTCTTTTCTATTTTAAAAACTTATCATAATATTATCATATTCTCTTTTCTTCTTCTTCTTCATCTTCATGAAGAAAAGCTTGACTTCATCAATGGTGGATTGATGAAATGAGTGAGAAATCCAATTCTAAAGTGAACCCACTTCCTATTTCTTCATCCTCTACCTCTTTCCAAGTAGTATAGGGTGTTTCCTTCACAAGTTTTCATGGCTTGGTGAAGGTGGAGCTTGATCTTGTGATGCCTCGACGTAGATCATCTTCGGCACGAAGCCGACGACCTTGCCCGCCCATTTCTCCGATAAAGCCGACGCTAGAGCCCGGGTTTCCATTTGGACAGCGAGGAGACTTCATTACGGAGCTATGGAGGTGGAGGACCGGATCTACAAAGGTTGTATTTCCGTTCTTTTAGTTTAGTTGTAAACTAGTTTCATTGTTTCACCTAGACATCTAGTTAACGATCCGTATTAGGGTTTCTCGGCACCCGTAAAATTTGAAATTGGCATGGTTGATACCTTGTGAGACCTTATTAGTGTGCCTAGGAACCCTACACTGACTTCCCCCATAGATATACATCTATTCACCTCGATCCTCGCTTACCGAAGTCGATGACGCTTGTTCTCCCTAGTCGTCCTGAAGTCTATGCGAAGATACCTACATATCACAACACATCGTATCGCATCAAAATCCGATTCAAAAACCGACGCGACACAGGAAGTGCTCATAGGTTAGAACCTATAGCCTACGCATGCAAAAACAATCAAATCACCCTCGTCATTGACGTCCAAACGTCCAACGAGCAAATCCAAATTCAAATACCACAACCCAAGTTTTAGAAATCGGAAAACCATAACCAAAACCAACACAAAAATTCTCCCAGATTTTTGCTCAGGTAACTAGAGATTAAATTAACAATACAAGGGCTAGATCATAAGGAGTAAGAGCTACTGACCAAAACCCAACATCCATAGCCAGAACAAGGACGGCGAGAAGGCCAAAAAAATCCGGCACCGCCGGTTCAAAGAGGGAGTTTGGTTCTCGTTTTCTTGTGGTGGTCTCTTAGTGGTCGAACTAGGTCAAAGTACTTGTTTGATTTTCCCAGAAACACACCAAGTTGCTCTAGATTCCCTGTAGTCCCTAACAAACAAAGAAACCGACATCGGAAAATCTAAAGTTCATGTTTTGGGGTTTAGTCTCAGATTTGGTCTAGAAATACCAACACTACAGGGGTTTCGACACTATCTAATTCTCAATTCACCTTCATACATCAAAATATCACCTAAACCTCAACTAGGAATTTTCAAAGATCACAAAACCTCACAAGTTTAACTCTAAACTACACTAGAACATAAGAAACACTAAAATCTTAACCAAAAGTGTAGGGATATATCTCGTTTGGCAACTCAAGAATTTTCTTGAGTTGCTTAAAGTCTTCAAAACCTCAACTTGTTCATACCATCATTCTTTTAGTGAGCTTGTGCACCATTTTTGTGAAGGAAGTATAAGGTTTTGGTGTGGATTTGGGATGGTTTTGATGGTGGTAGAGGGTGGAGGAAGAGGAGGAGGAGAAGGAGAAGAAGAGAAGGAAATGAAGATGAGAGAGCAATGGGCCATGGTCAATGAAGACCCCTCTCCCTCTCCCTCTCTCATGAGCTATGCCTCTTTGTCCCCCTCTCCCCAAAATATCTCACATTTTAAATTCCCATTCTCTTTTTATTTTTAAAGCAACAAATAAAAAATCATTTTAAATAAAAAGGAACCATGGTGCATATCAATTAAAATATAACAAGTATATGTAACATGCTATGGTGCATGTCAATTGCTTAAACCGGATTAATGCATGATTAGCGAAATATTAATCAAGTTTAACAATAAACTTGTATATAATTAATTGTATAAAAAAATTTAAAATGTCTAAATCACATAAATTCTTTCAAAATCAATATTTGATATAAATTTCCAAATATTTTCCAAATTATCGGTATATAATTATACCTTTTCATTAATACTAATTTTCATATTTAAAAATATTCATGTAATTTATTATTTTAATTATTTAAATTTCGAAAATAATATTTTATTTTCTTGAAATGTTACCCTTGCATAGAGAACCTCTGTGACTAGAATCCTTTGACTGATTGTAGTATATGAATGTCATTTTCTATCAAGAGAATGTCATCCACATACAAGACGAGGAATACCACAGTTCTCGCTACAATCTTATTATAGATGCATGGTTCATCTGGATTTTTGATAAAGTCGAATTTTTTGACTGTCTCATCAAAACAGATGTTCCAACTCCGCGATGCCTGCTTTAATCCATAAATGGACTTAAGCAACTTGCACACTTTCCCGCTGCTTCCACTTTGAATGAAACCCTCTGGCTGATCCATATAGACGCACTCTCCAAATATCCATTCAGAAAAGCGGTCTTTATGTCCATCTGCTAAATTTCATAATCGTGGAAGGCGGCAATGGCAAGAAGGATCCGAATGGATTTGAGCATAGCTAATGGAGAAAAGGTTTAATCATAGTCCAAACCAAGTCTTTGACGAAAACCTTTTGCAACAAGTCTAGCCTTTTAGGTTTCAACCTGTCCATCTACACCAATCTTCTTTCTGAAGATCTATTTGCAGCCTACAGGTTTTACCCTTTCTAGAGCAATGTTCAAAGTCTATACTTTGTTGGTGTACATGGACTCCATCTCGGTCCGCATTGCATCCAGCCATTTTACCGAGTCACTGCTCTGAATGGCTTGCTGGAAGCTAGTTGGCTCATCATTGTCAATAATGCAATCCTCTCTATCCCCATCTATGAGGAAACCGTAGTATTTCTCGGGCGGATGAGACTGCCTACTAGTCCTGCGGAGTGGCGTGGGGATGTCCCGTTCTTTCGAAATCTCTGGTTCTACTATGCTTTCGATAATAGTTTGTGGTTCTGGAATTTCTTCCAGTTCTATTGTGCTCCCACTAGGTTCTTTTTCCAAAAATTGATTTTCCTAAAAGTGGGCATGATGAGAAACAAAAACCTTTTGTTCCTCTGTGTAATAGAAAAGATACCCCCTGGAGTTCTTTGGGTATCCCACAAACTTACACAGTACTAAGCGTGCCTCGAGCTTGTCCTCATGCTGGTTTTTTACAAAAGCTGGACATCTCCATATCTTCAGATACAAAAGATAGGGTTTCTTCCCACTCCACATCTGATATAGTGTTGTAGGCACAGTCTTGGTAGGAACCTTGTTCAAAAGATTTGCAGCTGATTCTAGTGCATAACCCCAGAAGGATTGCGGTAACTCAGTGTTACTCATCATAGAACGTACCATATCCAATAGGGTTTTGTTCCGCCTTTCTGATACACCGTTGTGTTGTGGTGTGTATGGAGGAGTAAGCTGAGAGAGAATTCCATTCTCTTTTAAGTAATCCAGGAACTCAGCACTTAAGTATTCACCACCTCGATCAGATCTTAGTATCTTGATACTTTTGCCGGTTTGTTTTTCCACTTCATTCTTATATTCTCGGAATTTCTCAAAGGTCTCGGATTTATGTTTCAACAAGAAGACATGTTTATACCTAGAGAAATCATTCGTAAAAGTAATGAAATAATAATAACCACTTCGTGCATGTGTAGACATTGGACCACACACATCGCTGTGTATGAGTCCCAAGAGCTCGCTTGCTCTTACTTCGTGTCCAGTGAACGGAGTCTTTATCATCTTTCCTTTGAGACATGATTGGCAAGTTGCATAGGACTGATATTCGAATGGATCCAAATATCCCTCTTTATGTAACTTCGTCAACCGTGTTTCATTGATGTGACCCAGTCTACAATGCCATAAGAAAGCCTGATTTAATTCTGGAGACTTTCTTTTAAGTGTGTTCTGTACGTTGAAAACCTGAGCTTGATTTAACACGTATATACCATTATCTAGTGTACCTGACCCAATCAAAGTTTGATTTAGGTGGATGTTGACAACATCGCTTACAAATGTAAAATCATACCCTTCTTTAGAAAGTAAAGATACAAATATGATATTACAAGCTAGACTAGGTACACACAAACAGTTAGGTAAAATCAATATCAGCCCACTTGTCAATCCTAAGTAATATTACCTTACGGATACAGCGTCCACGCTCATTCCGTTAGCAACCCTGAGAGTCATATCATCTTCCCTGATGACTTTATGGTTTCTCAATTCCTATAATGAATTAAAGATATGATATCCTGATCCGGTATCTAGTACCCAGGAAGTAGAGTTAACCGACAGACAGTTTTCAATCGCAAGCACACCCTAAGTCAAAGCCACAACGTGCTTCGGATCCTGGATTCTAGCTTTCTAAGCCCTACATTCTTTCTGCCAATGCCCTTTCCCGTAACAATAGGAACAATCCTCCTTCCCTACTGTTAGCCCCGAAACTTTTTCCCTGCCCTTTCCTTCTACCTTACTGACGCCGCCTATCGGCTTGGTAGAGGACTTTTTCTTCTCTCACTTGGTTTTCGCCTTGGATCTAGAAGAGGAACATTCCCCAATAAGCAGAACGGGTGTCTCCCTGGTTTCCTTCAGGGCGTAAGTAGAAGAGAGGGACTGTAGAATCAAGTTAGTACATAACTCGTTCTCCAATGTGGTCCCCAGGTCCATGAGCTCTTTAATATAGCTGATCATTGTAGGGACGTAGTCCCCTACAGATGACCCGACAACCAACCTTACTTGAAGCAATTCCTTCGAGGTCTCATATCTTGTGATACGAGTTTGCTCTCCATATAAATCTTTGTTATGAAGGAAGATAGAAGCTAAGTCCATCTTCTCGTGCTGCCTCTGGTGTTCACTATCCATTGAGGCCAATACGAGTCACTTGGCATTCACACTGTCTTTTTCCCTTGTCTTTCGGATATCAACATCCGTGACGGTGGAAACTGGACCTGAGACGGCGGCGGCTTTAGTAGTAAGGAGGTGGCCCAGCTTGTCATAGGTAATGGACATCTGGACAAACCTTTGCCAATCAATATAGGCATTCCAGATCACAGATGAACATATTAGATATACCAGGAATTCCACGTTTCGTTTAAGCCTGTAACGAAAGACGGATTCCACGGTCGTGATGAATAGACAAACCCCACCCTAGACCACTACGGGTGCGGTAAACTACCCGCCAAATTCCCGAACTGAAGCAGCCTCCCTCAATAAAATGAGTAGGCTACTCGGTTGTTCCCTTATAAAAAAGGATGAGGGAAAGTTCCCGACTAAAAGAGCCCCCCATGTGTTTAACACGTGAGTGCCTATATACAACGCATATAGGCACTGCAATTAAAACAATTGCTAGGCTAAAACAGCCTGACGTGTTTAACACGTGAGTGCCTATATGCGACGCATATAGGCATTGCAATTAAAAAAATTGTTAGGCTAAAACAGCCCCACGTGTTTAACACGCGAGAGCCTATATGCAACGCATACAGGCACTGCAATTAAAACAATTGCTAGGCTAAAACAGCCCCACTTGTTTAACACGTGAGTGCCTATATGCAACGCATATAGGCACTGCAATTAAAAAAACTGCTTGGTTAAACAACCCCACGTGTTTAACACGTGAGTGCCGATATGCGTCGCATATAGGCACTACAATTAAAACAATTGCTAGGCTAAAACAGCCCCACGTATTTAACACGTGAGTGCCTATATGCATATAGGCACTGCAATTAAAACAATTGCTAGGCTAAAACAGCCCCACGTGTTTAACACGTGAGTGCCTATATGCAACGCATATAGGCACTGCAATTAAAAAAACTGCTTGGCTAAAACAGCCCCACGTGTTTAACAGGTGAGTGCCTATATGCAACGCATATAAGCACTGCAATTAAAATAATTGCTAGGCTAAAACAGCCCCACATGTTTAACACGTGAGTGCCTATATGCAACGCATATAGGCACTGCAATTAAAATAATTGCTAGACCAAAATATCCCCACGTGTTTAACACGTGAGTGCCTATATGCAACGCATATAGACACTGCAATCAAAACAATTGCTAGGCTAGAAGAGCCCCACGTGTTTAACACGTGAGGGCACGTCCCTATGTAGAATTAAAATTCTACTCAACAAGGAACCGTTGGATCAAAGATCCAATGATGATTAAACATAGAATTAAATTCTATTGAACTTTTAAATGGGAAATGATAATTTCTATGAAACCGAAAGTTGGCGGATCAAAGATCGCATGAGCTGGAAAATATTTTTCATATCTTTTTAAAACAATGAAAAATTGTGCCCCGTTAAACCAAGCACCCTTGGATTAAAAATCCAACGGTGATTAAAAATAACCAATCTACAGAATAAATTCTGTACGGGAAAATATTTTCCTAATATTGTTTAAGAAACAAGAAAATATGTTCTGTAAAACAGAATTCCTTGGATCAAAGATCCAACAGTGGGTAAACCCCCCAAATAAATTGGAGTATCTCAATGAGAGATTTCTTAAAACTAATTAACAAACTTCTGTCCACTATATAATGAACCCAAGACTTCAAGTTAAAGAAAAAATGAGGAAAAAAAAGAGAGAAAGAGAATTCAATTCTCTAAAAGAAGAAGATCCCCTTCTTAAACAAAAAAACCCTAGGTAAGAAGAAAATACTGTTAGGAAAATGTATGCCCTAGAGGCTATTATTGTACATGTGATATATATTATAGTGGATGCTTGGATATATATATAAAGGACTTTCTTGGTCGACATGATAGTATGCTATCTGGTTACTCTTTATCTTAACATGTTGACTGGTATTCTTTACTGTCTTACCCTCACATGTTGATAAAACCCTTAGGATATGTACTTGACTCCCAGGATTATGATGAGATCATACTAGTAGGACCTGGGTGGTCCAAAAGTACATCCTTTAATCAGTTCCTAGTCGAGGGGATATTGAGACAAGAGCATCGATATTCCAGAGTAGACTAGTGTGTACGTTTCTTATCTCTTAGAGGGTGATGGTTGATGCCACAACCATTAGTGTGTGACATCAAAGATTGTACACAGGTGCTCATTGGAGAATGGGTACACCGAACAGGACTCACCGAGAACTCCTATGTGGTAGTACACCTATCGTCAGATAGCTGTCCTCTGGTGACACTGGTACAGGTTAGTCTGTAGACCCGAGATCGTCATGGAGTCTTGTGTGGCTCCCACTGTTCTTTGATTTCCTACCTACCACGGCTCAAAGGAGTCGTGCAAACAGGTGGATTTTGGGTACAGTCCTGAGTCACATGGATGCAATGACCGATAGGAGGGGTTTCGTCTCTCCCGGTATTGGGGGTTGATGTTGCGCTATGCTCGATTGGCTATAACTGGAAGTCTCTGGTCAGGGCTGCTGCTGAGATTTACTGATAAGAGTTATCGGTAGTTTCTCGAACCGCTATAGGCCAGACATCGGCATGACTTATCACGTTACTGGGTTCTGACGTTTACCACCCTAGACATGATATGCGACATATCAGACGAAGAGATTGGACTGTACGGTAGTGATACTGATAAGCTTTATGGAGAGTATGGATGAGCTTGCTTGTTGATTTTCTTATCGTTCAATACCCGGGTAGCTGTTACGTCCAGCTAGTACCGCTGACGGCTTGTAGGTGATTGATGTGATCACACCTACTGCTGGCGTATTGACGAGTCTTTAGAGTCCCACACAGAAGTTTCCTGGCTCGAGCGAAACGAAGTAGGGCACATATGTGATATGTGCATGGGCCTGATTAAATACATGTATGTGATACCGTATTGTAATCTGGTAGTTATCTGGTATCGGTTAGGTTATATGTGATATAACCGGATTATCGAATCAAGTGTTGGTTTGATAATGTGATATTCAGATTAATGATATTAGTCGGTTATATGTGATATAACCGGATTATTAGATCAAGTGTTGATTTAATAATGTGATATATATTATATATGATATAATTATATCTTAACTAATATCATTAGCTCACTAATTGATTTATTTTTATATGTATAAATTAATGTATATTTGATATATATAAATATATATATTATTATATGAAGCATGGCATGTTTTTCTATTTTTAGAAAATAGAAAAATGAGGTGTAAATTGTGGAGATATTTGTGGAATGGGAAAGGCATGGGTTTTATTATTTGTATATTAGCCTTGACTTACAATTCAAGCATGGTTGCAATTTAGAATTGCAATTTTATTCCATACTTGAATAAGTGAGGAAAGATAGAGCCATTTTGAGTTTACTCTCATCATTTTTCATTCTTCATCCTTTAGCCATTTCTTGAGCTCATGCTTCCTCTTGCTCTCTACAATTTTCTTCACCCCACTTCCAAGTTCAAACGCTCACATGTGATGTGAATCATTGAACTTGTGAAAACCCTAGTAAGCAAAATAAACCCCTACTTCACCCTCTCACATTAGATTAGCAATTTGATGTGGAGTGTTGCCTTCGCTAATGAGATTAGTGAAGAGTTAGCTTGAGCTTGTGGACTTCGGGTCGATCGTCTTTGGCGCGAAGATCACGAAGGAGGTTCGTTCCTCTCGAAGAAGAGCCTAGTAGAGTCGCGTGGAATTCAACCCAGAGCTATTGAAGAGAAGGACCCGAACAACAAAGCTTGTATGCTCTTTTCTTCTCTTTAGTTCATCACATCACAATGGCAAACCTTAATAATCTAGTAAAGATCTTGTTAGTCTAGTTTAGCACCTAATAAAAATTAAAATTTGGCATGCTTGATGCTACTAGAATCTCATGGTGGTGCCAAGGTCGACTTTCATGGTATCAGAGCCAAGCTAGAACATTAGGGTAACTTGTAGGGACGTTAGAAATCCGCCATTTTTGTCGCGCAAAAAATGCCAATAAAAACAGTTTCAAAAATGATGTTTTGAGTTGTTTGCATACTCCGCGGGCTCACGGTTTGAACCGAGAAGACACGGGGTGGAGTGTGCGCACCCCGGGGATACCCCGGGGAGGGGGACCAGAGGCCGGACCCACACCCCAAGACTACCACAAGGTGGCCTTGGGGGTTGGTGACCCGAGAGTACCCCAACTGGGTGCTCTCGGGTCTGCCTACCCTCGGGGGCCACTTCGTGGTGGCCTCTGGGGGTGGGTACCCACCCGAGGCCCCCCATTTGACAGTTAATTTTGGGATCTTCGCCTTCGCGAAGATTCGGGCGGGTTTCGAGCTCGTTTCGACTCCCGGATTGGCTTAAAATGATCGTTTTTGGAACTTTAGCTCACTGGATTTTTTAAAATTTTGGAAAAATTGGTTTAGTTTGCTAATTGCGTGCGGAATTCTAATGTCGCGGTTACTTTACAAGCTTTGTGATGTGTGATACAATTATTAGGATCCAGATTAATTAGTTTTATGAAAACTAGTTAGTATATTGTAAACCTAGCCGTTTAGTCTCAATTGATCGATTGCCACGAAGTTTTGATTCGGATCAAAACTCCGTCGCAATTGCGTATTGTACGCGATTACTAAGTCGGGAGTCTTGTTGAATTATCTTACAACCAATTGAAATGTGTTTTCAATTTGAGACTAAAATGCAAGTTTTAAAAATTAGGTATGAAATCCAGAATATGAGATATTCCGGGTTTATGATGTCTAAGGATATTGTGGATTCTAATTATTTTAGTTTTCTATTTTCTTTTCTGCGACCGTAAGTGTAATATGTGGGGTATCCCAATCTCATTTTTATATGTCAACAAGTTCTATGGATACACATATTAGCTTATGTTGATGATATGTGATATCATGTGTTGTTGTTGATATGATTTATTGGATCGTCGTGAAAGAATAGCCGGGGGTTCTATGTGAGATGAGGGTTTTTATTTTCATTCATGTAAAATCTGTATGTAATATTCTTTTATTGGGGAACTTCCGGGTTGAGGGTGATGTCACCACTGTTGTATATTATTTACTTTTCCGCATTAGGATAGACCCAAAGCGGGGAGCACAAGTAACCGGGTTCTAGAGTCCAGTGGGAGACCATCTCAAGGAGTTGAGATCGGGTCTCCTAATTCTAGAATTGGCAGGGTTACTTGCCGCTCTCGTAGGGGGTCTAGAGATGTGGGTTTGGATATTCATCACGACCGTGGAATCCGTGTTTTACATTACTGGCTAAATTTAAAATACGGACGTCCTAGTATATCCAATATTTCATAAATTGCTTCCGCTGCTTGATTCTGTGATGTTGATCATATAACCGCGTGAGACGAATGTAATATTATATATATGATATATAATAAACGTTGCTTATGTTTTGCACCCGCGCTAGTCTAGTCCCCGCTCTGCCGGTAGTTAAGTAACCTAACGGTTAACGACGGGGCCCCGTGGCGAATACAGATAGCATAAGCGTACGTTCTATTTTCGTTTCATTTTTCTATGATGTTTAGGAAACATTAATTGATGGGACTTCATTAATGATATTAATGAAAAGAAAGAAACTAAAAGATGTTATAGAATCAAATTTTTAAAAATGGTAGCTCTAGTTTTTGCTTTGCATAGTGGTATTCCTTGATGAATATCCAGCACCTCATTCGATAAGGAAAGAGCCGAGATCCTTTCACCGAGAGTGACCTATTTAGCGAAACAAGCAAATGCTACAACCCACTCGGTTTTGTTTTTGACAGCTTCTCTAGTTCTTGCTTTGCATAGTGGTATTCCTGAATATCCTGCACCTCATTCGATGAGGAATGAGCCGAGATCCTTTCACCGGGGGTGACCTCTTTAGCAAAACTAGCAAAAGCCTAAAAAACACTCATTTCAAAATCATTAGATTCAACATCGATATCAAGTTCATTACGCTCATGGTTTTCTTAAAAACCTGCGTATCCCTCCGTCATTTCAGATAAGTGCTATTTTAGTATTTGTGCTACGGTGGTTTGGCCTCCGTCAAGACGTAGTGTATGGTAGCTGATTAGTACTTATCTATAGCATGAGATGCGATTGGATTAGGATAGTCGTACGACATTGTTTGGCCTCCGTCAAGGGTCGTGCGGGTGGGTCTAATTCAATCAAGAAATGAACGGGTTGAACTTGACTAGCGGCCTATGGGTAGTTTGGCCTCCGTCAAAGTCATAGGATGCTAGGGGTAAAAACTATTATCGGGAATTTCAAGTGTTGAAATTTGCAATGAGATTGCATACCTTCTATGTGATAGTTGGATCCCGATACCCACTGCGAGTAAGAGTTACTCTTGAGAGAGTTTTGCACTTTACAATTAGCTAATCAAGTAGGTGTCTAGAAAGGTGTCAATAGGGTTATTCCTCTTGGGAAACGAAGTTTATTTTAATTAGGTCCATCCAAAAGCACGGGGAACCTCTCTCGGAGTACCGATACCTGCCTGGCCGAACGATTGGCGAACATGTAGGGTGTGATTAATCCCGGCTAATCTTATTTTTTAGGGTTTGAAGGAAGATTTGATAAAAACAGTGGGAGCCATCCTGATTATATAAGATAATAACCAATCTAATCTTGCAAAGAGCACACGCAAAGTGATTACCCTTCTCTCTCTCCTGGCAGCGACCAATGAAATGCCTTAATCAAGATAATAATATGGATGTATTGACCGAACCTGCTTATTATACTGGGCTAGGTTCCGCTCTACCTTATGATTGTCATAAGTCTGAGCGAGGAATAGAGGAATATTTGGATTCCCATGCCACCCAAACGAAGAAAAAGCATGTTGATGCATTGTTTTCGGGTGTGTTCGTAACCAAGAACTGTTTCTCAGTTACCTCTATGTCCTCGGTATTGGATACCGGATCAGGATCCCACACATGTAATTTGTTACATGGGCTATAGAAAGGTGGAGAACCGGGATAGGGTGATATGTCTCTAAGTAGTATAGATGGTGCAATTGTTGCAGCCAAAGCAGTTGGCAAATATCACCGAGCGTTACCAAGAGGTAATACATTGATTCTGAGCGACTGTTATTTTGTACCAAAAATATTGTGAATATTTTCCTAGATCAAGTGTTGATGGGTAAGGTACGTTAGATAACAGTATACACGTTCTGAATCAAAACACAGTTCTAACGTACAGAATACACACAAGAGGAACAGTTCAGAAATGAACGAAGTCTTCTTGTGGCATTGTAGACTGGGCCATATCGATGAAACAAGACTAGCTGAAGATCCATAAGGATGCATATTTGAATCCGTTCGAATTTACATCTTATGAAACTTGCCAGTAATGTCTCAAAGGCTAGGTGACCAAATCTTCGTTTACTGGAAATGGAGAAAGAGGTACTGAACTCTTGGACAGATACATAGTGATGTATGAAGTCCTATGTCTATACATGCCAGGGCTGGTTCCGCGTACTTTATTACATTCACCGACGATCTCTCAAGATACGGACATATGTTATTGTTTAAAAACAAAACTGAATCTTTTAAGAATTTCAAGGAATATAAGTATGAAGTTGAGAAGCAGATGGGTACAGGTATTCAAGTCCATCGATATGATCGGGGGGAAGAATATTGGAGCACGGAATTCCGAGACTATTTAAAAGAGAATGAGATTCTCTCTCAGTTTACTCCTACCTATACACCACAACACAATGGTATATCGGGATGGAGGAATCACACCCAATAAGATATGGTGTGCTCTATGATGAGTACTGCCGAGTTGTCTATTTCCTTTCAGGGACATGCACTTGAGAAGATGCATACCTATTGAATAGAGTTCCGATCAAATCCGTTGCCTACCACTCCATATGAGATATGGAATGGGAAGAGACCATCTCTTAAACGAGTTAAGATATGGGGTTGTCCGGCCTATATTGAGAAGCAAAATCCGGACAAGTTTGAGGCAAGGTCAGTTCTGTGCAAGTTTGTAGGACATCCCAAACATTCGCGAGGGAATATCTTCTACCACACCGAGGAACAAAAGATGTTTCGTTTCTCGACATGCCACCTTTTTAGAAAAGGAATTTCTTATGGAAGAAATTAGTGGCGATGAGGTAGAACCGGAAGAAGTTCTGGCAAAGCAAACTATAATTGACGATTTGGTGGAACCGGAGGATTCAATTGTCCCTGACGAACCGAAGCCACTCCGCAGATCTAGTTGGGTTCCTCACCCACCTGAGAGATACTACGGTTTTCTCGTAGACGGTGGGAGCGAGAATTGCATCATAGAGATGATGACCCAACTAGTTTCGACCAGGCCATCAAAAGTGGAGACTATGTGAAATGGCTGGATGCTATGCGATCTGAGATGGAATCCATGTACACCAACAAAGTATTGATTTTGGATGTTGCTCCTGAAGGGGTAAAACCCATCGGGAGCAAGAGGATCATTGTGAAAGATAATTTGGTGTAGATGGAAAAGTTGAGACTTTCAAAGCTAGACTTGTCACTAAGCTTAAGTCCATCAGGATCCTACTTGCCATTGCTGCATACCATGACTACGATATCTGGCAGACTGCACGTCAAAGCCGCTTTCCTAAATGGTGATTTAGTAGAGAGCGGGTATATGACACTGCCAGAAGGCTTCGTAGACAGTGGGAGAAGCGGAAGCATGTACAAGCTGCTTAACCATCTACGGGTTAAAGCAGGCATCACGGAGATGGAACATCTGTTTTAATGAAGCTGTCAAAAAGTTTGACTTCATCAAAAAGGTAGATGATTCATGTATAAATAAGTAGGTTTTAGAGGGTATGATTTTCTTCTTCGTATTGTACGCGGATGACATACTCTTGATAGGAAAAGGCTTTCCTATGCTACACTCGGTCAAGCACCTCTTATCACACAGGTTCTCCATGAAAGATTTAACTGATGTCTCCTACATCCTGGGGATATAGATCTATAAAGATATATCTAAACGAATTTGGGATTGTCCTGATCCAGGTACATAGACACCATGCTAAGGGCGTTTAGTATGGATGATTCTAAGAGTGGTAATATACCCGCTTGTTCAGGAATCACTCTTTCTAAAGAGATGTCTCTTAAGACTGATTTGGAGAGGGCTTGCATACGAGGGATACCCTATGCTTTGGCAGACGGGTCAATCATGTATGAGATGTTATGTACCAAACCAGATCACTAGGTGTAGTGAATAAGTATCGAAAAGATCTTTGGGAAAACCACTGGACAGCTGAAGAACATTCTTAAGTGCTTGAGAAGGACTAAAGAGATGTTCTTTGTTTATAGTAACGGTGAACTCCAGATGGAGTCCTTTACCGATTTGAGCTTCCAGAGTGATAAGGATGACTGAAAGACAGTCTCGGGTTTTGTCTTCACCCTCAGTGGAGAGACGGTATGTCGGAAGGGTTCCAAGCTATATACTGTAGCAGACTCGTTGATAGAGGCTAATTACATCGCTAGCAACGACGCTGTCAAAGAGGTTGTCTGGATGAATAGAGTTCATGAGATGAATTAGGTTCCTACCATTGGGCATCCAATACCTGTGTATTGTGATGACAATGGAACTGTGGCTTTGGCCTAGGAATCCCGGTCCCGTCAGCGATCCAGACATATTCTTAGACAGCATCACCTGATCAGGGAGATAGTTGATCTCCGGTAGATCGAGGTCAGGAGAGTTGACACAGAGGATAACACAGCGGATCCACACACCGAGGCCATTCCCCAGATGCTATTCGAGAGACTTTTGGGATGTTGGGTATGAGGTACTACAACAACTGGCCTTAGTGCAAGTGAGAGATTGTTAGGAATATGTATGCCCTAGAGGCCATTATTGTAAATGTGATGTATATTATAGTGGATACTTGGACATATATATAGAGGACTTTCTTGCTCGACATGATAATATACTATCTGGTTACTCTTTATCTTAACATGTTGACTAATATTCTTTACTATCTTACTCTCACATGTTGATAAAGCCCTTAGGATATGTACTTGACTACCAGGATTATGACTAGAACATACTAGTAGGGACTGGGTGGTCCAAAAGTACAAACTTTAATCAGTTCCTAGTCGAGGGGATATCGAGACAAGGGCATCGATATTCCAGAGTAGACTAGTGTCTACGTTTCTTGTCCCTTAGAGGGCGATGGTTGATCCCACAACCATTGGTGTGTGACATCAAAGATTGTACACAGGTGCTCATTGGAGAATGGGTATACCGAACAGGACTCGCCGAGGACTCCTATGTGGTAGTATACCAATCTTCAGATAGCAGTCCTCTGGTGACACTGGTACAGGTTAGTGTGTAGACTTGAGATCGTCATAGAGTCTTGTGTGGCTCCCACTGTGCTTTGATTTCCTACCTACCACGGCTCAAAGGAGTCGTGCAAACAGGTGAATTTTGGGTACAGTCCTGAGTCACATGGAGGCAATGACCGATAGCAGGGGTTTTGTCTCTCCCGGTATTGGGGGTTGATGTTGCGCTATGCTCGATTGGCTATAACTGGAAGTCTCTGGCCAGGGCTGCTGCTGAGATTTACTGATAAGAGTTATCAGTAGTTTCTCTAACCGTTATAGGCAAGACATCGACATGACTTATCAAGTTACTGGGGTCTGACGGTTACCACCCCTAGAAATGAAATGCGACATATCAGACGAAGAGACCGGACTATACGGTAGTGTTACTGATAGGCATCATGGAGAGTATGGACGAGCTTGCTTGTTGATCTTCATATTGCTCTATACCCGGGTAGCCGTTACGTCCAGCTAGTACCGCTGACGGCTTGTAGGTGATTGATGTGATCATCACGTACTGCTGGTGTATTGACGAGTCTTTAGAGTCCCACATAGAAGTTTTCTGGTTCGAGCGAAACGAAGTAGGGCACATATGTGATATGTGCATGGGCCTGATTAAATACGTGTATGTGATACTGTATTGTAATCTGGCAGTTATCTGGTATCGGTTAGGTTATATGTGATATAACCAGATTATCGAATCAAGTGTTGGTTTGATAATGTGATATTCAGATTAATGATATTAGTTGGTTATATGTGATATAACCGGATTATTAGATTAAGTGTTGATTTAATAATGTGATATATATTATATGTGATATAATTATATCTTATCTAATATCATTAGCTCAATAATTACTTTCTTTATATATATATATATATTAATGTATATTTGATATATATAAATATATATTATTATATGAAGCATGACATGTTTTTCTATTTTTAGAAAATAGAAAAATGAGGTGTAAATTGTGGAGATATTTGTGGAATGGGCAAGGCATGGGTTTTATTATTTGTATATTAGTCTTTACTCACTATTCAAGCATGGTTGCAATTTAGAATTGTAATTTTATTCCAACCTTGAATAAGTAAGGAAAGAAAGGCATTTTGAGTTTACTTTCATCATTTTTCATTCTTCATGCCTTAGCCATTTCTTGAGCTCTTGCTTCCTTTTGATCTCTACAATTTTCTTCACCTCACTTCCAAGTTCAAACCCTTACATATGATGTGAATTGTGTTAGAGATAGTGCCCTCAGAGTCAATTATTGGATCACAGGCACGTGATTACAATGATTGATAGAGGACCTATACCGTTAGGACAGTCTTACTCAAGATGATAGTATGCTATCTGGTTTACCTTTATCATCGTGTACTGCTTCAGGTGACCTTATAGGTCTCTATTTCACGTTGATAGAGCCCTTAGGATTCTTGCTTGACGACCAGCAGTATGATGGCGATCATATACGTGGGAGCTGGGGTCTATAAGCACATCCTTAAAAGGTCCCTAGTCGTGGGAGTTTCGAGACAGGGCATCGAAACTCCAGAGTAGACTAGTGTATACAGTTGAGAACCCGACGAGGGGCGGTGGCCGGTCTCATAAGCCACTGGTGTCAGTTGATTCACCTAAGATGTATACAGGTGCTCATTGGGTTATGAGTACACCGGACAGAACTCGCCGGGAACATGCTAGTTGGTCTTATACCAGACGTCAGATAGCAGTTCCCTGGTGACATGTGTACAGGTTAGTTCATTGACCTGAGATCGTCATTTGTCTCGTGTGAGTTCCTACTGTACTTTTATTACTATCCTACCATGCTCAAAGGAGACGTGCAAACAGGTTTTAGTTGGGTACAGTCCCGAGCCACATGGAGGTAGTGAGCGGATCTGCAGGGGTTCGTCTCTCCCGGTATTGGGGGTGAGGTCGCGCTGTGTCTAGGAGAGCCATTACACGAAGTCCTTGGCCAAGGCAGGAGATTTACTGGTAGGTATTCCAGTAGTATCTCAGGGTGTTCTGGGCTACACTCCGACACGACTTGTACCGCTTTTGGGGGTCTGACTTTTACCAACCCCCTAGGCCCGCCATGCGATGCTCATAGACGAATGGACCAGACTGTACGAATATTGTAACCGACAGGCTTAGTAGGGTGTCAGGATGAGTTCATCATCGACGTCCCTTTTGGTCAATACCTGGTAGCCCGTTACGTATGGCTAATACCTCTGACGTGCTAGTGGTTAAATCCACAACCAAAGTATTGACGAGTCTTTAAAGTCCTCCACAGACCGTTTTCTCAAGTTTCGGGCGAAACGCTGTAGAGGCCGTATGGAGATATGGCAGGGTTCAATCATATACGTGCGGTATTGCACGGATCATGATCGGACGGTTAATACTAGCGGTCTTTGGTTTAAGCTGGATCCTAGTATTGTACAGTGTAGATTTTGTCTCATTGCATTTGTATTCGGTCGCAATACAAATGCGGGTATGTATATATAGTCACGGGGTTTTCCTGTAATTTATTATGGGATCAGTTTTCTGAAGTTGCCAGTTTGCTTTCCGTTTCGGCCATTTTCCTTTGTTTCTTTCCTTGGCTGAAAATTGGTGGAGGAGGGCTTATTTGCAATTATGCAAATTAGCATTGTGGAGGGTGGTCTTTGTATATTGTGGTTTCATGATGGTTCCACCATCCCTTGACTTTCTTTTGATCATCATTGTTTGATTTGATGGGGATTGGAGGAGACTTGGTTGTGATGATGACTCCTAATCATCACCTTTTTTCTCTCTCTTGGATGATTGCTCAACCCTTTTCATATTTCCCTTGCCAAAATGTTTTGGCCGGCCACGGTTTTGGAGAAGGAAGGATTTCATTCATTCATTTTGATGGTGGGAAATATGGTTCTCATTCTTGGCTTGCAAAAATTCCTTACCCTCTTCAAAGTTCATTATATCTCATTCCTCCACCAAAACCATGGCAACTTCAACTCCAATAGAGACAAACCACTCTACACTTATCCTACAACATTCTTGGACACGTCGACTCGCCAACTTCGTGCCCGAGTTGCCTCGGTCCAGAGGTGGGAGCCCGTAAAGGAACCCGGCGATGTGGTGCCCTTCCGACGAGGAGATGAAGACCGGAGATTCCGCGGGGAGATCGGGACGACGACGAGAGACCGAAGGACACGGATCGCTCAGTATATCACTCTACCCCTTCTCTAGTTAGCTAGGAGTAGGTTAATGGCCCGATCCGGGTTTTAAAGTCCGCGGTAGCGCCGGTTCTAAAGTTATAGAAAAGTTTTGATTCCGCATTTTGGCCTCGTTCAGACAGCCGGGGCGCTGCCGTGCACTTACACTGGTATCAGAGCCACGCCATTAACCTAGTCTAACTTGTTCTAGCGAGTTTAAATCTTCGATCGAACAAATATCCTAAAACCGCGATTTCAAGTGCATCAGTTTTCTGTCGAACTTTTTTTGGCTCGAAATTTTTTTCAGTGCATTGCAGAAATACATGCAGGCAATTCTAAGAGTTCTGCAATAATTTGGTTGCTTAACTTTACTGTTCCACCGTGGAACCGCGGCCAAACCCATGCATTGGCCACGGTTCCGCGGCCATAATGACTCCTTGTAGCACCAAATTTTTACAGAGGCTCTTGGACTTGGAAATGGGGGTTTTGGTATATTCTGTTTGGTCCCGGATTTTCTTTGAGTGCTACAGTTGTGCTTGGGGCCCACTTCGGGAATTTTGGTCGATCGAAAATTTTAAACATGTTAGTTCACAGTATTTACATTATATCTGCGACCGTGAATGTCACTTGATCGGTAAATCCTGTCTAACTGCTATAGCCCTTTTAGACCGATTTGCGAACGTGACATTCCCGTTGATGCTTATTACAGTTTTGTGATGTTGCGGTTTGTCGTGGTGGATAGCCTGGATGCAATGGTAGTACAGTTTGGTTTATTTGTACATTTGATATTGTGGGGCGAGCGTCCGACATGTGGACTGCCGTCACTGCCTGTTTGTATATTATTCTTTTGGGGCACGACCGGGCTGAGGTCGATGTACCCATTGTATATATATTTTACTTTCTGTACTAGGATTACCCTACGGAGGGGTGCACGGGTAGCTGGGTTCTAGAGGGCAACGGGTCCGCATCTCATGGCGTTGAGACGGAGGGGGCTTCACTTTAGAATTGGCGGGCTATTCGCCGCACTCGTAGGGGGTACAAGTTGACCCAAGGAGGGGTGCCCATGTTACAGGATTCCATGAAGTGTCGGGTGGTCCATTCACGTTGCTGAAGGGGGCTTCCTCGCTTCAGGGTTTGGCGGGTGACTTGCCGCGCCCGTAGGGGTCTAGGATTTCATTGCACAGGCTATCCATATGACCAGGGGAAGGTCGGGTTTCAGTAGCGGCTCTATGAAACCTGGGGATCCCAGATATCTGTATTGTTCTTTGATGCTTATTACATTTCTGTGATGTTGCATTTTATCACGCCTTGAGCGAATATTATATATTGATATATATACTAGTAGATGTTGTATATGTTTTGCATCCGCGCTAGTCGAGTCCCCGCTCTGTCGTTAGTTAAGTAACCTAACGGGTAATGACGGGACCCAGTGGCGAATGCGGATGGCATATACGTACACATTATTTTCGTTCTTTATTGGTGTGATCAATTGATGGGACTGCATTGATTCGGATCAATGCAAGCTAAACAAACCTATTCTGATGTTGTTGGAACAAATTTCAAAAAGCTGTTATTGCAAGGACGTTCTCTTTTGTTTTGCACAGTGGTATTCAGTTGGAATATCCTGCACCTCAGTCGACGAGGCAAGGGCCGAGATCCCTTCACCGGGAGTGACCCCTTGGACAGAAGTTTGCGTCAGTGTAATAACTTCACTATAGCCGATTACTTTTTGCTTTGCATCGTAGTATTCAGTTGGAATATCCTGCACCTCATTCTACGGGGAAAGAGCCGAAATCCCTTCACCGGGAGTGACCTCTTTAGCAAAGGTTTTCGTCACTATATTTTTATAAAGCTATTCGGTTCCTTCAACGATATCAAGTTCATTATGTTAAAGGTTTTTTGCCAAAAACCATTCGTAGCCCTCCGTCATTTCAGACAGGTAGCATGTAGTATTCATGCTATGTTTGTTGGCCTTAGTCAAGGCATAGTGTATGGTAGCTGCTTGTTACCTTTCTGCTGCATAGATAGATGCGTTGGTTTGGGACAGTTGTATAGCCTTGTTGGCCCTAGTCAAGGGCTTGTACGGGTGGGTTCAAATTAACCTGGACAATGACGGGTAGAACTTGACATGTGACTTATGATTTGTTGGCCTTAGTCAAGGTCATAAGAGCATGGGGCAAAAAAAATCACATCGGGAGTTTCTAAAGAAACTGAAACTTGCCAGATATGCGCATACCTTCTGGAGTGTGATAACGTGAGCGGATTCCGTCACATTATCATGCGATGATAGTTGGATCCCGATTCCCACTGATGAGTTGGTTTACTCCTCGGGTGATCCCGACTAATTCTTCTTTCAGGTTTGGAGGAGAATTTGACGGTACAGTGAGAGGTTTCCTGATTAGATAAATTGGTAACCATTCTGATCTAGGTTAGAGTGCACGCTGAGTGTTTCTTTTCTCTCTCTCTTTGGCAGCGACCATGACCCGACCCTTGACTATGACTCAGTGACCAAGTTGATCGAACCTTCTTAAACACTCGCTTTTGGATTGTCAGAGTTGCAAACCTCTTGCCACTCCTACTTTTACCCTTTTCTCCAGGAAACCCCGTATTACTACGAACGTCCACTTCCATTGGATAAAACCATCGTATGGTTATATACGAACTCGAAGGAATTTATTCGAGGATGGTTTCTGGTTCTGGAGAAAACGAATAGGACTATTCAGTTGTCTTTTCCTTTTACCTTCTCTCAGGTTGCGAGTGCCCCTTAGATTAGGGGATAGTACACTTATTACGCAAATTGGATAGTCTTCTTCCAAACCATAGGCAGGTGCCGACCGGTGGGGAATGAAGAAAACAAATTAGCCTAACAATAGTGTACAGAAGGTATTAAGTAAAGACAAATAAAGGGATTAGAAGGAGGGCAAAGTAAATTTCGACTGCTATTCACGACCAAACCAAGTATTTCATTACCACTCCCACTTCACCTTTGTATTTCTCCAGGACACTCCGTATCACTACGAAGATCCACAGTTTATTAGATACTCCATCGTATGGTTATATAGGAACTCGAAAGGAACTTCTTCCAATTCGGGGATGGATTCTGCTTCAGGAGAAATAGGAATAAGGTTTATTCAGGTGTCTTTTATCTTCACCTTCTCTCGCGTTGCGAGTGCTCCTAGGATTAGGACAGTACACCCATTACGCTTATTGGATAGTCTTCTTCCAAACCATAGGCTGGTGCCGAACGGTAGGGAAGGAAGAAAACCATTTAGCCTAAGAGGGTGTACAGAAGATAATGACTAAAGACATATGAAGGGATTTGGAGAGATGGCATAGAAATATATGGTTCCAGTTGTGAATCTGGATAATGGAAGAGGCATTACTAGGAATACCCAGATACCCCATCAAAACATTTCAATGTTTCAGTTTCACTATGTACTGTTAAAAGAAAACTGATTTCCCAATTAGCCCTTGCTCCAGGGTATGTATTTACCAAGTATGATTCTCACATCTGTATGGTTTTACAGATGATGAGTGGGAGTAAGTTATTGGGTATTAGGTGATTGTCCTCATTATATCGGGATTCGTTGTAATCGGTGATATTTGAGGAAGTCACCTGGGTTGTTTGCCGGACGGCAAATTTTTGGTTTTGAATATCCGCTGTTATGCACCAATTTCAAATTGATATATCTGTACGTCTATTTTTATAGAAAGAAATATACCTTTTTGAAATTATGTCCATGACATTTACCTATATCAGTGGATGGTTAGGTAAGGAGCATTAAACAGCGGTGTAATTCTTCATAACCACAAGTACAATTTTCAACCTACGACACACAGGGAATGAGTTATTAGACTCAGGGGACTTATACAGAGTATTGTATTTTGTCCAGTGTCCATGAGGATAGAGGGGTTGGTGCTCGGACTGTATTCTGTTTACTAGTGACTTCTCTAGTTCTTAGACATATATTTTGTAGAAATGCAAGGTCTGAGTTTTTAGATGTTATAGGTATATGAATAATGTTGGAGATGGTGCCCTCAGAGTCAATTATTGGATCACAAGCACGTGATTGCAATGATTGAGGGGTGGACCTGTCCCAGTAGGACAGTCTTACTCAAGATGATAGTATGCTATCTGGTTTATCTTTATCATCATGTACTGCTTTAGGTGACCTTACGAGTCGCTATTACACGTTGATAGAGCCCCTAGGATTCTTGCTTGACTACCAGCAGTATGAGGGCGATCATATAAGTGAGAGCTGGAGTCTATAAGCACATCCTTAAAAGGTCCCTAGTCGTGGGAGTTTTGAGACAGGGCATCGATTCTCCAGAGTAGACTAGTGTATACAGTCGAGACCCCGATGAGGGGCGGTGGCCGGTCTCACAAGCCACTGGTGTCAGTTGGTTCACCTAAGATATATACAGGTGCTCATTGGATTATGAGTACACCGGACAGGACTCGCCGGGAACCTGCTAGTTGGGATTATACCAGACGTCAGATAGCAGTTCCCTGGTGACATGTATACAGGTTAGTTCATCGACCTGAGATCGTCATTTGTCTCGTGTGAGTTCCCACTGTACTTTGATTACTACCCTACCACGGCTCAAAGGAGTCGTGCAAACAGGTTTTAGTTGGGTACAGTCCCGAGCCACATGGAGGCAGTGAGCGGATCTGCAGGGGTTCGTCTCTCCCGGTATTGGGGGTGAGGTCGCGCTGTGTCTAGGAGAGCCAGAACATGGAAAGTCCTTGGCCAAGGCAGGAGACTTGCTGGTAGGTATTCCAGTAGTATCTAAGGGTGTTCTGGGCTACACTCCGACACGACTTGTACCGCTATTGGGGGTCTGACTTTTACCAACCCCCTAGGCCCGCCATGCGATACTCATTGACGAACGGACCGGACTGTACGGATATTGTCACTGACAGGCTCAGTAGGGTGTCAGGATGAGTTCGCTCATCGACGTCCCTTTTAGTCAATACCTGGTAACCTGTTACGTATTGGCTTATACCTCTGACTTGCTAGTGGTTAAATCCACAACCAAGGTGTTGACGAGTCTTTAGAGTCCACCACACACAGTTACTCAAGTTTCGGGCGAAACGCTGTAGAGGCCGTATGGAGATATGGCAGGGTTCAATCAGATACGAGCGGTATTGCACGGATCGTGATCGGACAGTTTTTACTGGCCGGCTTTGGCTTAAGCCGGATCCTAGTATTTGATAGTGTAATTTTGTCTCTTTGCATTTGTGTTCAGTGGGAATACAAATGCGGGCATGTATTTGCAGTAGTGGGGTTTTCCTGTAATTTATTACGGGATCAGTTTTCTGAAGTTGCCAGTTTGCATTCCGTTCCGGCCGGTTTTTCTTTGTTCCTTCTCGGCCGGACTTTTCGTTGGAGGGGGTTATTTGCAAGTTTGCAAATAACATTTTGTGGAGGGGATTCTTGCATAGTTGTAGCCTCTTCATCATAAGATTCCATTCTAGTCTTATTCATTGCTTTTCATGAGATGGGTGTGGAGTTGATTTGGATATGAAATGGGTGTGACCATTTTCATAATAGTTTATTCATTTTCTTCTCTTGGATTGGGTTTTTTTTCTTTTCCCCCCACCATTCTATATAGGGGGCCGGCCACTTCACGAGGAGGGGTGAGGGGATTTTATTTTGGTGGAGAAAATGCTCATTTCATTATGCTTGCTACATAAATTCCTAAGAACATTTTCCTTAGTTGCTTTCTTCACCTCCACCACATCCATGGCAACATAAACCCCAAAGAGACAAGTTTCTACACTACATCTATAGCACTTCTTGGACGCGTCGGCTAGCCAACTTCGCGCCCGAGTTGCATCGGTCAAGAGGTGGGAGCCCGTAAAAGATTCCGGCTACGTGGTGCCCTTTCCGACGAGGAGGTGATGGACGGATTTTCCGCGAGAGATTCGAGTGGAGATGAAGATCGAAGGACACGGATCGCTTGGTATACTTCTCTACTCGTATTTTACTTTGCTAGTTGCTAGGTTAATGGCCCGATCCGGGTGAAAAGTGCGCGGTGGTGCCAGTTGCAAGTTTTGCAAAGTTTTTGTTTCCGCGTTTCCGGCGTCGGATCGACGACCAGGGCTCCACCGCGGGCTTACATTGGTATCAGAGCCACGCCATTAACCATGCCTAGCTTGCTCTAGTATGTTTAGAACTCGATCGAACAATAATCCCCAAAAACCGTATTTTCCATGCATCGTGTTTCTGTCGAAACATTTTTTGCTCCAAAAATTTTTCAGGTTGTTTCAGAATACTGTGCATGAAAATCTAAGAATTGTATGAAAATTTGGTAGCGTGATCACTCCATTCTGCCGCGGAACCGCGGCCAATCCCATGCTTGGGCCGCGGTTCCGCCGCGCTTTGAACAGATCAGCTCACCAAATTTTCCAGATTGTTTTAGATTTGTAAATAGGGGTTTTGGGATATTATTTTTTGGCTCATATTTTCTGTAAGTGCTACAGTACTGCTTAGGGCCCACTTTGATAAATTTGTTCGATCGGATATTTTAAACATGCTAGTTCACAGTATTTACATTATCTCTGCGACCGTGAATGTCACTCGATCGGTAAATCCAGTCTAACTGCTATAGCCCGGTTAGACGGATTTGCGAACGTGACATTCACGTTGATGTTCTGTGTTTTGCTGTGATGTTGCGGATCGGTCGTGGGGATAGCCTGGATGCAATGCTAGTACTGTTTTGTTTTATATGTACATTTGATATTGCGGGGCGAGCGTCCGACATGTGGACTGCCGTCACTGCCTGTTTGTATTATTCTTTTGGGGCACGACCAGGTTGCGGTCGATGTACCCGTTGTATATATATATATATATATTTTACTTTCTGTACTAGGATTACCCCAAGGAGGGGTGCACGGATAGCCGGGTTCTAGAGGGCAACGAGCCCGCATCTCATGGCATTGAGACGGAGGGGGCTTTACTCTAAAATTAGCGGGCTATTCGCCGCACTCGTAGGGGGTATAGGTTGACCCAGGAGGGGTGCCCAAGTTGCCGGATTCCGTGAAGTGCTAGGTGGTCCATTCACGTTGCTGAAAGGGGCTGCCTTGCTTCAGGTTTTGGCGGGTAACTTGCCGCGCCCGTAGGGGTCTAGGTTTTCATTGCAGAGGCTATCCACACGACCAGGGGAACATCGGGTTTCAGTAGCGGCTCTGTGAAACCCGGGGATCCCAGATATCTGTATTATTCTGTGATGTTGTATATTTCTGTGCTGTTGCATTTTATCACGCCTAGAGCGAAAATTATATATTATATATATACTAGTAGATGTTGTATATGTTTTGCATCCGCGCTAGTCCAGTCCCCGCTCTGTCGTTAGTTAGCTAACCTAACGGGTGATGACGGGACCCAGTGGCGAATGCGGATGGCATATACGTACGTCAGTATATTTTTGTTCTTTGTGGTGTGATCAATTGATAGGACTGCGTTGATTCGGATCAATGCAAGATAAACAAACCTATTCTGATGTTGTTGGATCATTTTTCAAAAAGCTGTTATTGCAAGGGCGTTCTCTTTTGTTTTGCATCGTGGTATTCAGTTGGAATATCCTGCTCCTCAGTCGACGAGGCAAGGGCCGAGATCCCTTCACCGGGAGTGACCCCTTGGACAGAAGTTTGCGTCAGGGCAATAACTTCACTATAGCCGATTGCTTTTGCTTTGCATCGTGGTATTCAGTTGGAATATCCTGCACCTCATTCTACGGGGAAAGAGCCGAGATCCCTTCACCGGGAGTGACCTCTTTAGCGAAGGTTTTCGTTACTATATTTTTATAAAGCTATCAGTTCCTTCAACGATATCAAGTTCATTACGTTAAAGGTTTTCGCCAGAAACCATTCGTAGCCCTCCGTCGTTTCATATGGATAGTCAATAGTATTCAAGCTGTGTATGTTGGCCAAAGTCAAGGCACAGTGTTTGGTAGCTGTTGGGTATTCATATGCAGCATAGATAGATGCGTTGGTTTGGGACAGTCGTACTGCCGTTTTGGCCAAAGTCAAGGGTAGGTACGGGTGGGTTCAAATTAACCAGGATAATGACGGGTAGAACTTGACATGTGACTTATGATATGTTGGCCAAAGTCAAGGTCATAAGAGCATGGGGTAGAAATCCACATCGGGAGTTTCAAAAGAACTGAAACTTGCCAGATATGCGCATACCTTTTGGAGTGTGATAACGTGAGCGGATTCCGTCACGTTATCATGCGATGAGAGTTGGATCCCGATTCCCACTGATGAGTTGGTTTACTCCTCGGGTGATCCCGGCTAATTCTTCCTTCAGGTTTGGGGAAGAATTTGACGTTACAGTGGGAGGTTTCCAGATTAGATAAAGTGATAACCATTCTGATCTAGGTTAGAGTGCACGCTGAGTGTTTCTTTTCTCTCTCTCTTTGGCAGCGACCATTGACCCGACCCTAGACTATGACTCAGTGACCAAGTTGACCGAACCTTCTTAACACTGGCTTTTGGATTGTCAGAATTGCAGACCTCATTGCCACTCCTACTTTTACCCTTTTCTCCAGGACACCCCGTATTACTACGAACGTCCACTTCCATTGGACAAAACCATCGTATGGTTATATACGAACTCGAAAGGAATTCGAGGATGGTTTCCGGTTCTGGAGAAAATGAATAGGATTATTCAGTTGTCTTTTCTTTTTTTTACCTTCTCTCTCACATTGCGAGTACTCCTTGGTTTAGGAGATAGTACACCTATTACGCAAATTGGATAGTCTTCTTCCAAACCTTAGGCTGGTGCCGAACGGTGGGGAATGAAGAAAGCCAATTAGCCTAAACGGTGTACAGAAGGTAGTAAGTTAAGACAAAGAAAGGGATTAGTAAGAGGGCAAAGTTAATTGCGACTGATATTCACGACCAAACCAAGTATTTCTTCGCCAATCCTAAATCACCTTTGTATTTCTCCAGGACACTCCGTATCATTACGAAGATCCCAGTTTATTGGATAATCCATCGTATGGTTATATACGAACTCGAAAGGAACTTGTTCCAGTTCGGGATGGATTCTCGTTCAGGAGAAATAGGAATAAAGTTCAGTCAGGTGTCTTTTATCTTCACCTTCTCTCGCGTTGCGAGTGCTCCTAGGATTAGGACAGTACACCCGTTATGCTTATTGGATAGTCTTCTTCCAAACCATAGGCTGGTGCCGAACGGTAGGGAAGGAAGAAAACCATTTGGCCTAAAGGGGTGTACAGAAGGTAATGACTAAAGACATATAAAGGGATTTAGAGAAGCGGCAAAGAATTATACGGTTACAGTTGTGAATCTGGATAATGGAAGAGGCATTACTAGGAATACCAGGATACCCCATCGAAACATTTCAATGTTTCAGTTTCACTGTGTACTGTTAAAAGAAAACTGATTTCCCAATTAGACACTTGCTCCAGGGTATGTATTTACCAGGTTTGATTCTCACATCTGTATGGTTTTACAGATGATGAGTGGGAGTAAGTTATTGGGAATTGGGTGATCATCCTCATTATATCGGGATTCGTTGTAATTGGTGATATTTGAGGAAGACACCTGGGTTGTTTGCCGGAGGGCAGATATTTGGTTTTGAATATCCGTTGTTGTGCACCAATTTCAAATTGATATATCTGTACGTCTATTTTTATAGAGTGAGATATACCTTTTTGAAATTATGTCTATGACATTTACCTATATCAGTGGATGGTTAGGTAAGGAGCATTGAACAGCGGTGTAATTCTTCTTAACCATAAGTACAGTTTTCAACCTACGACACACAGTGAATGAGTTGTTAGACTCAGCGGACTTATACAGAGTATTGTATGTTGTCCAGTGTCCATTAAGACAGAAGGGTTGGTCCTCATACTATGTTCTGTTTACTTTTAACTTCTCTAGTTCTTAGACATGTGTTTCGTGGAAACACAGGGTCTAAGTTTTGAGGAGTCATAGGTATATGAATAAAGTAGAGAACCAGGTATTGCAAGTATCGGGATTCTTCAAGGTGATCGAAGATGTAGATACTTGTATAAGGTATTCAGTTGATAGTAATGGTTGAGAGAACTTGCTTCTTTTTCAGGTTACTCATAATTGGAAGCGTTCCTAAGTTGAGTAACGCTGATCGGCCTCCTTCCATTTAGTTGACATGCACTGGAGACAGCTGCATGATTTGAATCTGGTTCAATTAAATCAGTGCCTCTGTTTCTTGGATATAGAACAGTTCATATCTTGACATTGTTAAGATACGGGGAGTTGTCCGGCTTATGCTTAAAACCAGACTCCGGATAACTCAAGGCACGTTTCTGTAATGGCTGTTTGTGGGTTAACCCGGGCTATGACGAGGGTTGATATTCTACCATCTGGAAGATCAATAGTGATATTGTTCTTGACTCGCCACAGTTTTAATAAAAATGGAATTTTTTCCAGAAAACAGTAGTGGGAGTATGGTAGAACTGGAAGTGATTCCAGAACCACAAACGATTACTGAAGATTTGATAAGAACCTAAAGATTCAATCTGGTTTGACATTCCATTGGCCACTCCGCAGATATGGTGGGTAACCTCAGGCACTCGAGAGGTACTTCGGTATGCTCAAGGACGGTGGCAGGGAGGTTCTTGTCTACCCAGACTTGCCATTGCTGTTGTTCCAGACTGTGAGACCCGGCAGGAGGATGAGTATAGCGTCATTCTAAACTGGCTTTAGAAGTGCACGTCTATATGACTCTGCCAGAGGGTTGTCGTAGTCAGTGGGAGCAGCGGAAGCATTGGTGGACATCAGGCTTATGTCTATTTATAGACTAAAGCAGATATAGCGGAGATAGATCATCTATTTTTGACGTGACGGTCATAGGTTTGACTTCATCAGAATAGGGGATGGATCTGTTGAGAAGGTAGTAGGGTTGTGATGTCCTGGTATTTGATGACATACACAAAGTAGGAAGTGATATTTCTACACTACGATCGGTTATACTTTGGTCGTCATACAGTGGTTTCTCCACATAGGACTTGGATCTTATATCGGATATTCTGGTTACTAGATCTATCGTTTTAGATCTAGATTTTGGTGGTTTCCCAATCTGGGTACTTAGACAGCATTTTATGAGTATTTAGAATGGACGACTCCTGGCACGGTAGTATACCTGCAGATGATGGAGTCACCCTCTCTAAAGGTGTCTTACAGGACTAAAGGGGAGAGGGATGTGCATGATTGGCAGATCACTTTCTTAGGAAATTGAGTCAATCATGAGATGTCAAGTACCACACCAGATGTTGTTCTTGCAGTAGATGCAATAAGTTGATATTAATCCAATCCTGGAGAAACAATCGGAAGCAGTTTTAGAACATAAGTTGATGTTCTAGGGAAATGATAACGGCAGCCTCCTTTAGGAGATGGTTATCATTCCAGGCTTCCAAGGTGACCTGGATGGCAGAGTGGCTGTCAGAGTTATAGTTTTTCCCTCTGACGAGGGGCACAATTTTGGACAAGTGGTCCAGGTGGATACTGAGGAAGGCATGGCGCAGGATACTGATTAACGTTCAGTTGACGATACAGTCTAAGAAGTTTGGGATTTGGAGTTTCATCTATGAGCTACGTCCCATCAGACATCCAGACATTCTAGGACAGGTATTGCTCACTTCGGGAGATGGCTTTCTCCGCGAACTTGAGATAAAGAGAGACATAGAAAGAAACACCAGAGCGGATCCACTCACTGAGCTATTCCTCGAACGCAATAGTTTCGCAAACGAGCTTTGTGAGACTGACTAGTTGAGGAGTTGGGTGTTCGGTATCACACGGGCTGTGAGTATGCGGCATCGCAATAATTAGCCTTGAGTGCAAGTGGGAGATTGTTGGAGATAGTGCCCTCAGAGTCAATTATTGGATCACAGGCACGTGATTGCAATGATTGAGGGTGAGGACCTGTCCCAGTAGGACAGTCTTACTCAAGATGATAGTATGCTATCTGGTTTATCTTTATCATCGTGTACTGCTTTAGGTGACCTACGAGTCACTATTACACGTTGATAGAGCCCGTAGGATTCTTGCTTGACTACCAGCAGTATGAGGGCGATCATATAAGTGAGAGCTGGAGTCTATAAGCACATCCTTAAAAGGTCCCTAGTCGAGGGAGTTTCGAGACAGGGCATCGATTCTCCAGAGTAGACTAGTGTATACAGTCGAGACCCCGACGAGGGGCGGTGGCCGGTCTCACAAGCCACTGGTGTCAGTTGGTTCACCTAAGATGTATACAGGTGCTCATTGGATTATGAGTACACCGGACAGGACTCGCCGGGAACCTGCTAGTTGGAATTATACCAGACGTCAGATAGCAGTTCCCTGGTGACATGTGTACAGGTTAGTTCATCGACCTGAGATCGTAATTTGTTTCGTGTGAGTTCCCACTGTGCTTTGATTACTACCCTACCACGGCTCAAAGGAGTCGTGCAAACAGGTTTTAGTTGGGTACAGTCCCGAGCCACATGGAGGCAGTGAGCGGATCTGCAGGGGTTCGTCTCTCCCGGTATTGGGGGTGAGGTCGCGCTGTGTCTAGGAGAGCCAGAACATGGAAAGTCCTTAGCCAAGGCAGGAGATTTGCTGGTAGGTATTCCAGTAGTATCTCAGGGTGTTCTGGGCTACACTCCGACACGACTTGTACCGCTATTGGGGGTCTGACTTTTACCAACCCCCTAGGCCAGCCATGCGATACTCATTGACGAACGGACCGGACTGTACGGATATTGTCACTGACAGGCTCAGTAGGGTGTCAGGATGAGTTCGCTCATCGACGTCCCTTTTAGTCAATACCTGGTAGCCCGTTACGTATTGGCTTATACCTCTGACTTGCTAGTGGTTAAATCCACAACCAAGGTGTTGACGAGTGTTTAGAGTCCACCACACACAGTTACTCAAGTTTCGGGTGAAACGCTGTAGAGGCCGTATGGAGATATGGCAGGGTTCGATCAGATACGTGCGATATTGCACGGATCGTGATCGGACAGTTTTTACTAGCCGGCTTTGGCTTAAGCCGGATCCTAGTATTTGATAGTGTAGTTTTGTCTCTTTGCATTTGTGTTCAGTGGGAATACAAATGCGGGCATGTATTTGCAGTAGTGGGGTTTTCCTGTAATTTTTTACGGGATCAGTTTTCTGAAGTTGCCAGTTTGCATTCCGTTCCGGCCGGTTTTTCTTTGTTCCTTCTCGGCCGGACTTTTCGTTGGAGGGGGTTATTTGCAAGTTTGCAAATAACATTTTGTGGAGGGGATTCTTGCATAGTTGTAGCCTCTTCATCATGAGATTCCATTCTAGTCTATTCATTGCTTTTCATGAGATGGGTGTGGAGTTGATTTGGATATGAAATGGGTGTGACCATTTTCATATTAGTTTATTCATTTTCTTCTCTTGGATTGGGTTTTTTTTCTTTTTCCCCCACCATTCTATATAGGGGGCCGGCCACTTCAAGAGGAGGGGTGAGGGGATTTTATTTTGGTGGAGAAAATGCTCATTTCATTATGCTTGCTACCTAAATTCCTAAGAACATTTTCCTTAGTTGCTTTCTTCACCTCCACCACATCCATGGCAACATAAACCTCAAAGAGACAAGTTTCTACACTACATCTATAGCACTCCTTGGACGCGTCGGCTAGCCAACTTCGCGCCCGAGTTGCCTCGGTCAAGAGGTGGGAGCCCGTAAAAGATTCCGGCTACGTGGTGCCCTTTCCGACGAGGAGGTGATGGACGGATTTTCCGCGAGAGATTCGAGTGGAGACGAAGACCGAAGGACACGGATCGCTTGGTATACTTCTCTACTCGTATTTTACTTTGCTAGTTGCTAGGTTAATGGCCCGATCCGGGTGAAAAGTGCGCGGTGGTGCCGGTTGCATGTTTTGCAAAGTTTTTGTTTCCGCGTTTCCGGCGTCGGATCGACGACCGGGGCGCCGCCGCGGACTTACAAATAAAGTAGAGAACCAGGTGTTGCAAGTATCGGGATTCTTCAAGGTAATCGAAGATGCAGATACTTGTGTAGGGTATTCAGTTGATAGTAATGATTAAGAGAACTTGCTTCTCTTTCAGGTTACTCATAATTGGAAGTACTCTTAAGTTGAGTAATGTTGATCGGACTCTTTCCATTTAGTTAACATGCACTGGAGACAGCTGCATGATTTGAATCTGGTTCAATTAAATCAGTGCCTCTGTTTCTGTATTGGATATAGAACAGTTCATATCTTGACATTGTTAAGGTACGGGGAGTTGTCCGGCTTATTCTTAAAACCAGACTCTGGATAACTCAAGGCACGTTTTTGTAATGGCTGTTTGTGGGTTGACCCGGGCTATGACGAGGGTTGACATTCTACCATCTGGAAGATCAATAGTGATATTGTTCTTGACTCGCCACAGTTTTAGTAAAATGGATTTTTTCAGAAAACAGTAGTGGGAGTATGATAGAACTGGAAGTGATTCCAGAACCGCAAACGATTACTGAAAATTTGATAAGAACCTAAAGATTCGATCTGATTGACATTCCATTGGCCACTCCGCAGATTTGGTGGGTAACCTCAGGCACCCGAGAGGTACTCCGGTAGCCTCAAGGACGGTGACAGGGAGGTTCTTGTTTACCTAGACTTGCCATTGCTGTTGTTCCTGGCTGCGAGACCAGGCAGGAGGATGAGTATAGTGTCGTTCTAAACTAGCTTTAGAAGTGTACGTGTATATGACTCTGCCAGAGGGTTATCGTAGTCATTGGGAGCAGCGGAAGCATTGGTGGACAAGTGGCTTATGTCTATTTATAGACTAAAGCAGATGTAGCGGAGATAGATCATCTATTTCTGATGTGACAGTCATAGGTTTGACTTCATCAGAATAGGGGATGGATCTGTTAAGAAGGTAGTAGGGTGTGATGTCCTGGTATTTAGATGACATACACAGAGTAGGAAGTGAAATTCCTATACTACGATCGGTTATACTTTGGTTGTCACACAGTGGTTTCTCCACATAAGGAGTTGGATATTATATCAGACATTCTGGTTACTAAATTTATGCTTTTAGATCTAGATTTGGGTTGTTTCCCAATCTGGGTACTTAGACAGCATTCTAAAGGTGTTTTAGAATGGACGACTCTTGGCACGGTAGTGTACCTGCAAGTGATGGAGTCGCCCTCTCTAAATGTGTCTTACAGACTAAAGTAGAGAGGGATGTGCATGATTGGCAGATCACTTGCTTAGGCAATTGAGTCAATCATGAGATGTCAAGTACCACACCAGATGTTGTTTTTGCAGTAGATGCAATAAGTTGATATTGATCCTGTCCTGGAGAAACATTTGGAAGAAGTTTTAGAACATAAGTAGATGTTCTAGGGATATGATAACATCAGCCTCATTCAGGAAATGGTTATCATTCCAGGCTTCTAAGGTGACCTGGACGGCAGAGTCACTGTCAGAGTTATAGTTTTCCCTCTGACGATGGGCAGTACTATGGACAGGTGGTCCAGGAGGATACTGAGGGAGGCATGGCGTAGGATACTGATTAAGTTCAGTTGACGATACAGTCTAAGAAGTTTGGATTTGGAGTTCATTGATGAACTAGGTCCCATCAGATATCCAGACACATTCTAAGACAGGTATTGCTCATTTTGGGAGATGGCTTTCTCCGCGAACTTGAGATAAATACAGACATATAAAGAAACATTAGAGAGGATCCACTCACTGAGGCTATTCCTCGAACGCATTAGTCTCGCAAGCGGGTTTTGTGAGACTGATTAGAAGAGGAGTTGGGTGTTCGGTATCACACGGGCTGTGAGTATGCGACATCGCAATAATTAGCCTTGAGTGCAAGTGGGAGATTGTTGGAGATAGTGCCCTCAGAGTCAATTATTGGATCACAGGCACGTGATTACAATGATTGATAGAGGACCTATACCGTTAGGACAGTCTTACTCAAGATGATAGTATGCTATCTGGTTTACCTTTATCATCGTGTACTTCTTCAGGTGACCTTACAGGTCACTATTACACGTTGATAGAGCCCTTAGGATTCTTGCTTGACGACCAGCAGTATGATGGCGATCATATACGTGGGAGCTGGGGTCTATAAGCACATCCTTAAAAGGTCCCTAGTCGTGGGAGTTTCGAGACAGGGCATCGATACTCCAGAGTAGACTAGTGTATACAGTCGAGACCCCGACGAGGGGCGGTGGCTGGTCTCACAAGCCACTGGTGTCAGTTGGTTCACCTAAGATGTATACAGGTGCTCATTGGGTTATGAGTACACCGGACAGGACTCGCCGAGAACATGCTAGTTGGTCTTATACCAGACGTCAGATAGCAGTTCCCTGGTGACATGCATACAGGTTAGTTCATCGACCTGAGATCATCATTTGTCTCGTGCGAGTTCCCACTGTACTTTGATTACTACCCTACCACGCTCAAAGGAGACGTGCAAACAGGTTTTAGTTGGGTACAATCCCGAGCCACATAGAGGCAGTGAGCGGATCTGCAAGGGTTCGTCTCTTCTGGTATTGGAGGTGAGGTCGCGCTGTGTCTAGGAGAGCCATTACACGAAGTCCTTGGCTAAGGCAAGAGATTTACTGGTAGGTATTCCAGTAGTATCTCATGGTGTTCTGGGATACACTCCGACACGACTTGTTCCTCTTTTGGCGGTCTGACTTTTACCAACCCCCTAGGCCCGCCATGCGATACTCATAGACGAACGGATCGGACTGTACGGACAGTCAATGACAGGCTCAGTAGGGTGTCAGGGTGAGTTCGCTCATCGACTTCTCTTTTGGTCAATACCTGGTAGCCCGTTACGTATGGCTAATACTTCTGACGTGCTAGTGGTTAAATCCGCAACCAAAGTATTGACGAGTCATTAGAGTCCCCCACAGACCGTTTTCTCAAGTTTCGGGCGAAATGCTGTAGAGGCCGTATGGAGATATGGCAGGGTTCAATCATATATGTGCGGTATTGCACGGATCATGATCGGACGGTTAATACTAGCGGGCTTTGGTTTAAGCCGGATCCTAGTATTGTACAGTGTAGATTTTGTCTCATTGCATTTGTATTCGGTCGCAATACAAATGCGGATATGTATATACAGTCACGGGGTTTTCCTGTAATTTATTACGGGATCAGTTTTCTGAAGTTGCCAGTTTGCTTTCCGTTTCGGCCATTTTCCTTTGTTTCTTTCCTTGGCTGAAAATTGGTGGAGGAGGGCTTATTTGCAATTGCGCAAATTAGCATTGTGGAGGGTGGTCTTTGTATATTGTGGTTTCATGATGGTTCCACCATCCCTTGAATTTCTTTTGATCATCATTGTTTGATTTGATAGGGATTGGATGAGACTTGATTGTGATGATGACTCCTAATCATCATCCTTTTTATCTCTCTTGGATGATTGCTCAACCCTTTTCATATTTCCCTTGCCAAAATGTTTTGGCCGGCCACGGTTTTGGAGACGAAGGGATTTCATTCATTCATTTTGATGGTGGGAAATATGGTTCTCATTCTTGGCTTGCAAAAATTCCTTACCCTCTTCAAAGTTCATTATATCTCATTCTTCCACCAAAACCATGGCAACTTCAACCCCAATAGAGACAAACCACTCTACACTTATCCTAAAGCATTCTTGGACACGTCGACTCGCCAACTTCATGCCCGAGTTGCCTCGGTCCAGAGGTGGGAGCCCGTAAAAGAACCCGGCGATGTGGTGCCCTTCCGACGAGGAGATGAAGACCGGAGATTCCGCGGGGAGATCGGGACGACGACGAGAAGATCGAAGGACACGGATCGGTCGGTATATCTCTCTACCCCTTCTCTAGTTAGCTAGGAGTAGGTTAATGGCCCGATCCGGGTTTTAAAGTCCGCGGTAGCGCCGGTTCTAAAGTTACAGAAAAGTTTTGATTCCGCATTTTGGCCTCGTTCAGACAGCCGGGGCGCTGCCGTGCACTTACAAATTGATCGCACTCTTTCGGCGTGTCGCGTATTCAAAATTCTAAAGTTAATCACGATCATGGACGGCGTCGCTTTGCAGCTAGCCGGTTGAGCACGGGTCGATCCGCAGGGAGATGGTTGTATGTCCGTTCGAGTCTTAGATGAGTTAATAAAGAATGTGTATTTGTTTGTTCAATTCTATCCTAAGTGTTCGTATTTATGTTCAAGTATGCTTGTTAAGATTAAGGTTGGTTAGTAGAGTCAGGATTAGTCTTGTGCTTATCTTTTCCCATTCTAAAAACGATGTTGGGATAATCGAAAGTAGCGGGGATTAGGAGGACATAGGAATGGTAATTGCGAGTTTAAGCAAGCTTTCCAACGCAAATCCATTCCTAGTGCCCCTTGTCCGTCCGCTAAATACGCTTATTTCCAACCCTCGGCCAAACTCCCGCCACCATGTATCCAATTAAGTCACAACTACATGTCACGTTATAGTGCGCTTAAAGGACTTCTCGACTTAGGTCGCGGCTATATGTCATGTATAGCGCGCCTAAGTGAGGGGGTTGCGTTCGTTTTGTCGGGGTTCATTTCAAGATGTTTGACGAAGAGAAGCACAAGGGATTTTTCCATCCCTCATACTACCTTCCTTAGCCTTAACAAGTGTGGAATTATTCATACATTATAAAAGAAAATAAAACAACACAAGAAGGAAGAAAAGAGAGAAAAGGAAAATACGGTTTTACAAATGGTGCAAGCTAACTCTTGGGTCCTCACCTTAGCAAGGAACTCCGTCAAGTATCATCGCGTGGAAATAATACGAATAAGAAGAAAGGAAAAGAGAACTAGCAAAGAAATAACAACAACTACTTTAACAACAATAATAAAATTACAATACAAGATAATAAAATTACAAGGCAAGATAATAAAAACACTTATCTTCATTTCATCATTCACTCAATGCTCTCACTACATTTTAATGGAGGAAGAGATGAAGAAGAAGAAGAAGCTAAACTAAAACTAAACTAAATCCTAACAAAAAGAAGCATAAAAAGAAGACCCTTTACTTGGCACAAAACTGGGCTATTTATATGCTGAGTGCTGAAACCCTAACGCAAGATTCTCTGCCCAAATGAAGTTACCAAACTAACCCCAAAACCCGAGTTCACACTGAGTCAACTCGGTCGTGTATCCGCCATCGAGTTGCCATATTGTCCATGGATCCGCGGCTCTTTGGAGGAGTTGGCTTGTCGTTTTTTGTGGGTTTTCTTGTGTTGCCCTCTTCTGTTGTTCTACATGTCCCAAATTGTAATTTGCTTCCACAATATCTTCAGATCTGCAATAGTCCAAAATGGCCTCAAAAAAAATTCTTTTGACCTCATCTCCCTCGAGCTCCGCGCACCCATTGAGTTTTGTGCTGCCCCACTCGTGCTCTGTGCTTGTTCGAGACACGAATGACTACTGTCTTTTGTCTTGTTTCAGGAACTGGTTGTTAGTTGTATGTATGCCGTAGAGGCCGGTATTGTACAGATGATGTATATTATATTGGATTCTTGGACATATATAGAGATGACTTTCTTGCTCGATTTGATAGTATGCTATCTGGTTACTCTTTATCTTAACATGTATACTAGTTTCTTTATACTGTCTTATAGTTACATGTTGGTAAAGCCCTTAGGATATGTACTTGACTACCTGGACTATGATGCAGATCATACTAGTGGGGACATGGTAGTCCATAAGTACATCCTTCAAGGTCCCTAGTCGTGGGTGTATCGAGATGGGGCATCGATATACCAGTGTAGACTAGCGTATACGCTTCTCGACCCATGAGATGGGCGATGGATGATCCCATATCTATTGGTGTTTGACATCAGAGATGGTATACGGGTGCTCAGTGGAGACTGAGTACACTAAACGGACTCGCCGAGAAGTCCCAGATGGTATTATACCTCACGTCAGATGGCAGTTCTCAGGTGACACTTGTGCAGGTTAGTCTGTAGACCCGAGATCGTCATGGAGTCTTGTGTGATTCCTACTGTGCTTTGATTTCGACCTTACCACATCCACGAGGGCGTGCAAAACGGTGGTTTTTGGGTACAGTCCCGAGTCACATGGAGGCAATGAGCGATAGGAGGGGTTTCGTTTCTCCCGGTTTTGGGGGTTGATGTTGCACTGTGGTCGATTGGCCGTAACAGGGAAGTCCCTGGCCAGGGCTGATTGGAGATTTACTGGTAAGTGTTACCAGTAGTTTCTCGACTCGTTATGAGCCTCACATCGGCACGACTTATCAGGTATTGGGGTCTGACGTTTACCACCCCTAGACTTGATATGCGACATATCAGACGAGGAGACCGGACTGTACGGGAAGTGTTGCCGATTGGCTCGACGGGAGTTGTAGCAGATTCGCTTGTTCTCTTTTGATCGCTCAATACCCGGGTGGCCGTTACGTTTAGCTGACCGCTTGCAACTTGGGGGTGCTTGATATGATCATCACCCACTGCCGGCGTATTGACGAGTCTTAGAGTCCCACAATGGAGTTTCCTAGTCCAGGCGAAACGTTGTGGTGCGCGTATGCGATATGCGCATGGACCCGATTAAAATGCGCGTATAGGATACCGTATATTGATCGGGCAGCTTGCTTTTGGTGGGGTCATATGTGATATGGACGGATTTATAAATCAAGTGTTGATTTATCATTTAACCATTAGTTTTCTTACTTGAAACCTTTTCTTGTACATGATGGATGTATGCATGCATGTATGCTTTCTTTCTTTTAGTTTCATGCACATATGGATGTGCATACATACATACATACATACATACATACATACATACATCATCCTTCATGGTTGATTACACATTGAATATGATGGCAATGTAAGACTTACACCATAGTTAAATATATGGATTATTATTTAAATTTTGCTTAAAACAAAAGATATAAAGAAAAGGATAATTCATGCTAAGTTTCTACACTCTTCTTAAACCTAACCATGCTCATCTACTCCTAACCATAAGTTAACCTTCTCTTTGTGTTTTAAACTCAATTTAAATAATATCTTTATGATCTAACCATGGTTTGAGATGAGGATAAGAAAATATATATACATATATTTCCATTTTTCTTCATATGAGTTATCTTTTTACTCTTGTTAAAAGAAAGCCATCATCTTCTTCCTCCTTCACCATTTGCTCTCTAGACTTTTGTAGTGAGCAATATACTCATCAAGTTAGGTTTTTGAAGTGAGAAAAGCCACCACAACATCATTCTACATAAGTTTAGCCCACTTGTTTAGAGTGTTATCTTCATTTCTTCTCTTGAAAAGTGAAGTTGCAAGCTTGGACTAGGAGCTTCGGGTGGATCGTCGTGGACACTAGGAGACTTCAAGCAAACCCTCCTCTAACCCACAAGTGGCCAAGGAGTCTAGCGTAGGGAGCTACAAAGGTTGTACTCTCAAAACCCTAGCATTTCTTTCATGTGATGAAGTATAGTTTATGAAACCCTAATTTTTCTAAGAACGATCCGATGTTTGTTAACTTAGCACCCTAAAAATTCCATCTTTGGTCCATGTGATGCTTCCAAACCATTCATGAGGTGCTAGGCTAACCCAACATTGTTGTCAGAGCCGACCTAGAACATTAGGCGACACTTTAACGAAGTAAAAACTCCTATCTAACCGAAATACGGATTTTTAGAACCCTCTCTGGACATTTTTCCAAACCTGGTTATTTTCAGAATTAAAAATATGTAAAAAATAGAGCAGGGAATTCTAAGAAATACTGTGAAAAATGAAACCCTAATTCGGAAATTCCACCGAGGAACCGCGACCATAGCTTGCTTTGGCCGCGGCTCCGCGGCCGTACAGAGCCTTTAACGCTTCATTTTTGTACAGTGTGTTCTTGTCTGCTTGTAGATGGTTTTGGGTATTTTTAATCTGAATTTAGTCTATATATTCTGGATATGGTTTTGGACTCGTCGATTCGATCGGAATTTTCATTTCGTGACTTTTCCGGATAAATTAGAAAGTATTGAAGTGTTTGAACGAGTATCATTTGCTCACTGTTCACGGGGTTTAAATATTTCAGAGATATGTGCAAGTTTTGTGGTGGACCCTCTAGAAGACAACAAACTTTAACTCGATTATGTGACCGTCTTGAACTGCCCTTTGAACCTTAGGGTTTGGGGCAGTACGGCGTGCCACATGTGAGGCGTTGGCTTGACCCTTCTACGGCTGGACCGCTACTACTGTGTCACACTCCGGGTTTTTGAACTCCGCTCAAGTGTTGAGCTTTAGAGAATCTTGGGTATTTGATCGTTCGTTCGAAAACTTTAATACTGTCTGTTTATCTGGAATGTGTTGCAATGTGTGGAATTCATATTAGTAGACATGAAATACGAAGTATGTGATATTTCGCATTTACGAAGTCTAAAGAGAATGTGGATTCCAGATATTGCAGTTTTACACTTTCTTTTCTGTGACCGTAAGTGTAGTATGTCGATATCGCCGGTTTCGTTGCTATACATCAACGACAATCGGGGTATGCATACTTACTTACATTGATGATATGAGATATTATGTGTTGCTGAGATATGATGTGCAGGATTGTCGCGATTGAATAGCCGGGGGGTTTTATGTGAGATGAGAGTTTTATATTTTCATTCATGTAAATTCAAATGTAATGTAATATTCTTTTATTTGGGGCACTTCCGGGTTGAGGTTGATGCCACCAGTGTTGTATATTATTTACTTTTCCGCATTAGGATGGACCCAAGGAGGGGAGCATGGGTGACCGGGTTCTGGGGTTCAATGGGAGGCCATCTCGAGGAGTCGAGACCGGGTGTCCTAAACTCCAGAATTGGTAGGGTCGCTTGCCGCTCTCGTAGGGGTCCAGGGTGTAGGCTTGGCTATTTATTGCGACTGTGTAATCTGTATTTTCTATTGTTGGCTAAATACTAAATACGGACGTCCTAGTATATCCCACATTATATCTATGTTTCTGCTGCGATATCTGTGATGTGATCATGTGATGTGCTGTGATAGATACTTTATATAGTATATATGATATATTATATAGACGTTACTTATGTTTTGCACCCGCACTAGCCCTGCCCTGCTCTGTCATTAGTTACCTAACCTAACGGTGCACGAGGGGACATCAAGGCGAATGCGGATGGCATAAGTGTACGTCGTATTTATCTGTGATGTTTAGGTGACGTAAATGATGGGACTTCATTAATGTGATTAATGAAAGAAAAGAAACCTAAAAGATGTTGTAGAATCAAATTTTAAAATAAAAGGGTAGCTACAGTCTTGCTTTGCATAGCGGTATATATGATATACCCTGCACCTTATTCGATGGGGAAAGAGCCGAGATCCCTTCACCGGGAGTGAGCTCTTTAGCAAAACTGGCAGATGCTACAACACTCGGTTTGACTTTTGACTGCTTTTGGAGTTTTGCTTTGCACAGTGATATATATGATATATCCCGCACCTTATTCGATGAGGAAAGAGCCGAGATCCCTTTACCGGGAGTGACCTCTTTAGCAAAACTAATGAAAGCCTCAAAATCACTCCATTTCAAAACTTCACCTGATTCTACAACAATATCAAGTTCATTACGCAATAGATTTTCAGAAAAACCTGTCGTAGCCCTTCGTCATTTCAGATAAGAACTGTTTAGTATTCGTGCTGAGTTTGTTGGCCTTTGTCAAGGCGTAGTGTGCGGTAGCTGAATAGTGCTTATCTGCTTATGCATATGATGCAGATTGTTTCAGGGTAGTCGTACGACCTTGTTGGCCTTTGTCAAGGGTCGTGTGGGTGGGTTTGATTCAATCAAGAAATGACGGGTTGAACTTGACTAGTATCCTATGATTGGTTGGCCTTTGTCAAGGTCATGGGGGTTAGGGGCAAAATATTATCGGGAATTTCAAGGTTTGAAATTTGCAATGAGATTGCATACCTTCTATGAGATAGTTGGATCCTGATACCCACTGCGAGTAATTGTTACTCCTGGGAGAGTTTTACACAGGACAATTAGCCGATCAAGTAGGTGTCTAGAAAGGTATCAACGGGGTTACGCTTCTGGGAAAACGAGGTTTACTTTAATTAGGTCCGTGCGAAAGCACGGGGAACCCCCCTCAAAGTACCGACACTGGCCTGGCTGAAAGATTGGCGAAGTTGTAGGGTGTAATTAATCCCGGCTAGTCTTTCCTTTTAGGGTTTGAAGGAAGATTTGATAAAAACAGTGGGAGCCATCCTGATTAGATAAGATAATAACCAATCTGATCTTGTAAGAGCATACGCTAAAGTGTTTTCTTCTCTCTCTCTCCAGGTAGTGACCATGTCATGCCTTAATCAAAATAATAATATGGATGTATTGACCGAACCCGCAAGTTATACTGTGCTGGGGAACGTTGGTTCCGTTCTTTCTTATAAGAGTTATAGGACTGAACAGGACATAGGGGAATACCAGGATTCCCATGCCACCCGAATGAAGAAAGTACATGTTGATGCATTTTCTTCGGGTGTGTTCGTTACAGAGAACTGTTTCTCCATTTGCCCTATGTCCTGGGTATTAGATATCGGGTCAGGATCCAATATATGTAATCAGTTACATGGGCTTAGGAAAGGTAGAGAACTTGGAGAAGGTGATAAAGACATAAGAGTTGGAAATGGTGCAATTGTTGCAGCTAAGACCGTCGGGGAATATGACCTTGTATTACCAACTGGTAATACATTGATTCTGAACGAATGCTATTACATGCCGAACCTGATATGCAACATTATATCGGTTTCTTTGTTGAGTAAAGAGGGATATAATTTTGTATTACAGGACAATGTTATGAACATTTTCTGTAACCAAAAGTAGGTTGGATCAGGCACGTTGTGCAATAGCATTTATGTTCTAAATCAATCAACAGTTCTAAGCATAACAAACACACACAAGAGGAAAAGTTCTGAACTGAACGAATCCTTCTTGTGGCATTGTAGACTGGGTTACATCAATGCGACACGACTAGCTAAGTTGCATAAGGATGGATATTTGAATCCATTTGAATTATCATCTTATGACACTAGCCAGTCATGTCTCAAAGGCAAGATGACCAAAACTCCGTTTACGGGACACGGAGAAAGAGTTACCGAACTCTTAGGACTGATACATAGTGATGTATGCGGTCCCATGTCTACACATGCCAGGGATGGTTCTTCGTACTTCATTACATTCACTGACGATCTCTCTAGATTCGGATATGTGTTCCTGATGAAACACAAATCAGAAGCTTTTGAGAAATTTAGAGAATATAAACTAGAAGTCGAGAACCAAACCGGGAAAAGTATTAAAATCCTTCGATCTGATCGAGGAGGTGAATACTTGAGCAATGAATTCCTGGACTTCCTAAAAGAGAATGGGATTCTCTCTCAGCTGACTCCTCCATATACACTACAGCACAATGGTGTATCAGAACGGAGAAACCGCACCCTATTAGATATGGTGCGCTCTATGATGAGCACAGCTGAGTTACCTATTTCCTTCTGGGGATATGCGCTGGAAACAGCAGCATACCTATTGAATCAAGTTCCATCTAAATCTGTACCTACCACACCATATGAGATATGGAGTGGAAAGAGACCATGTCTTAAACGAGTTAAGATATGGGGTTGTCCGGCATATGTCAAGAGGCAAAATCCGGACAAACTCGAGGCACGGTCAGTTCTATGCAAGTTTGTGGGATATCCCAAATATTCACATGGATATCTTTTCTACCATGCTGAGGAACAAAAAGTGTTTGTTTCTCGACATGCCACCTTTTTAGAAAAGGAATTTCTTGCAAATGAAATTAGTGGCAACAAGGTAGAACTGGAAGAAATTCCGTCTACACAAACTCAAACTGAAGATTTAGTGGAACCAGAGGATTCGGTAATTCCCAATGAACCCCAGCCACTCCGCCGATCTAGTAGGGTTCCTCGCCCACCTGAGAGATACTATGGTTTTCTCATGGATGGTGGGAGCGAGGATTGCATCATGGAGGATGATGACCCAACTAGCTTCGAGCAGGCCATCACGAGTGGGGACTCAGTGAAATGGCTGGATGCTATGCGGTCCGAGATGGAATCCATGTACACCAACAAAGTATGGACTTTGGAAGATGCTCCTGAAGGGGTAAAACTCATTGGGAGCAAGTGGATCTTCAAGAAAAAACTTGGTGTAGATGGGAAAGTGGAGACTTTCAAAGCTAGACTTGTTGCAAAGGGTTTTCGTCAAAGACCAGGTGTGGACCATGACGAGACCTTTTCTCCAGTGGCTATGCTTAAATCCATCCGAATCATGCTTGCCATCACTGCATATCATGACTACGAAATCTGGCAAATGGATGTTAAGACCGCCTTTCTAAACGGTGATTTAGAAGAGTGCGTGTACATGACTCAGCCAGAGGGCTTCATAGATAGTGGGAGCAGCGGGAAGGTATGCAAACTGCTTAAATCCATTTATGGATTAAAGCAAGCATCGCGGAGTTGGAACATCTGCTTTGACGTCGTTATCAAAGAGTTTTATTTCGTCAAAAACGTAGATGAACCTTGTATTTACAAGAAGGTGGCAGAGAGTAAGGTTGTTTTCCTCGTATTATACGTGGACGACATACTCTTGATAGGAAATGATATTCCTATGCTGCAATCGGTCAAGCTCTTCTTATCACAAAGATTCTCAATGAAAGATCTAGGTGATGCTTCCTGTATATTGGGAATCAGGATCTATAGAGATAGATCCAAATGGATATTAGGATTGTCCCAATCCAGGTACATTGACACTATACTAAAGAGGTTTAGTATGGAAGAATCCAAGCGTGGGAACTTACCCACGATCTCTGGAGTCACTCTCTCCAAAGAGATGTCTCCCAAGACTGATTTGGAGAGAGCTCGCATGCAAGGGATACCCTATGCTTCGGCTGTAGGCTCTATCATGTACGCGATGCTATGTACCAGACCCGATGTAGCATACTCACTAAGTGTAGTGAGCAGATATCAAGCTGATCCTGGAGAGAGCCACTGGACATCTGTGAAGAGCATTCTCAAGTACTTACGAAGGAATAAAGAGATGCTCTTGGTGTATGGTAACGGAGAACTCCAAGTAGAGTCCTTTACCGATTCGAGCTTCCAGAGTGATAAGGACGACTCTAAGTCGCAGTCGGGATTTGTCTTTACCCTTTACGGAGGGGCGGTTAGCTGGAAGAGTTCCAAGCAGGAAACCGTGGCAGACTCAACGATGGAGGCTGAATACATCGCTGCCAACGATGCTGCCAAAGAGGCTGTCTGGATCAAGAAGTTCATTACTGAACTTGGAGTGGTTCCATCCATTAAGAATCCAATACCTTTGTATTGCGATAACAATGGAGCGGTGGCTTTGGCCAAGGAATCCAGGTCCCATCAGCGATCCAGGCATATTCTGAGGCGGTATTACCTGATCCGGGAGATAGTTGATCGCCGGGTGATCGAGGTCAGGAGGGTTGACACGAAGAATAACACAGCAGATCCACTCACGAAGGCCATTCCCCAGATACAGTTTGAGAGACTCTTCGGGATGCTCGGTATGCGGTACTACAGCAGCTGGCCCTAGTGCAAGTGGGAGATTGTTAGTTGTATGTATACCCTAGAGGCCAGTATTGTATAGATGATGTATATTATATTGGATGCTTGGACATATATAGAGATGACTTTCTTGCTCGATATGATAGTATACTATCTGGTTACTCTTTATCTTAACATGTATACTAGTCTCTTTATACTGTCTTATAGTTACATGTTGGTAAAGCCCTTAGGATATGTACTTGACTACCTGGACTATGATGCGGATCATACTAGTAGGGACATGGTAGTCCATAAGTACATCCTTCAAGGTCCCTAGTCATGGGTGTATCGAGACGGGGCATCGATATTCCAGTGTAGACTAGCGTATACGCTTCTCGACCCATGAGATGGGCGATGGATGATCCCATATCCATTGGTGTTTGACATCAGAGATGGTATACGGGTGCTCAGTGGAGATTGAGTACACTGGACGGACTCGCCGAGGACTCCCAGATGGTATTATACCTCACGTCATATGGCAGTTCTTAGGTGACACTTGTGCAGGTTAGTCTGTAGACCCGAGATCGTCATGGAGTCTTGTGTGATTCCCACTGTCCTTTGATTTCCACCTTACCACGTCCATCAGGGCGTGCAAAACGGTGGTTTTTGGGTACAGTCCCGAGTCACATGGAGGCAATGAGCGATAGGAGGGGTTTCGTCTCTCCTGGTATTGGGGGTTGATGTTGCACTGTGCTCGATTGGCCGTAACAGGAAAGTCCCTGGCCAGGGCTGATTGGAGATTTACTGGTAAGTGTTACCAGTAGTTTCTCGACCCGTTATGAGCCTCACATCGGCACGACTTATCAGTTATTGGGGTCTGACGTTTACCACCCCTAGACTTGATATGCGATATATCAGACGAGGAGACCGGACTGTACGATAAGTGTTGCCGATTGGCTCGACGGGAGTTGTAGCAGGTTCGCTTGTTCTCTTCTGATCGCTCAATACCTGGGTGGCCGTTACGTTTAGCTGACCGCTTGCGGCTTGGGGGTGCTTGATATGATCATCACCCACTGCCGGCATATTGACGAGTCTTAGAGTCCCACAATGGAGTTTCCTAGTCCAGGCGAAACGTTGTGGTGCGCGTATGCGATATGCGCATGGACCCGATTAAAATGTGTGTATAGGATACCGTATATTGATCGGGCAGCTTGCTTTTGGTGGGGTCATATGCGATATGTCCGGATTGATAAATCAAGTGTTGATTTATCATTTAACCATTAGTTTTCTCACTTGAAACCTTTTCTTGTACATGATGGATGTATGCATGCATGTATGCTTTCTTTCTTTTAGTTTCATGCACATATGGATGTGCATACATACATACATACATACATCATCCTTCATGGTTGATTACACATTGAATATGATGGCAATATAAGACTCACACCATGGTTAAATATATGGATTATTATTTAATTTTTGGTTAAAAAAAAAGATATAAAGACAAGGATAATTCATGCTTAGTTTCTACACTCTTCTTAAACCTAACCATGCTCACCTACTCCTAACCATGAGTTAACCTTCTCTTTGTGTTTTAAACTCAAGTTAAATAATATCTTTATGATCTAACCATGGTTTGAGATGAGGATAAGAAAATATATATACATATATTTCCATTTTTCTTCATATGAGTTATCTTTTTACTCTTGTTAAAAGAAAGCCATCATCTTCTTCCTCCTTCACCATTTTCTCTCTAGACTTTTGTAGTGAGCAATATACTCATCAAGTTAGGTTTTTGAAGTGAGAAAAGCCACCACAACATCATTCTACACAAGTTTAGCCCACTTGTTTAGAGTGTTATCTTCATTTCTTCTCTTGAAAAGTGAAGTTGCAAGCTTGGACTAGGAGCTTCGGGTGGATCGTTGTGGACACTAGGAGACTTCAAGCGAACCCTCCTCTAACCCACAAGTGGCCAAGGAGTCTAGCGTAGGGAGCTACAAAGGTTGTACTCTCAAAACCCTAGCATTTCTTTCATGTGATGAAGTATAGTTTATGAAACCCTAATTTTTCTAGGAACGATCCGATGTTTGTTAACTTAGCAACCTAAAAATTCCATCTTTGGTGCATGTGATGCTTCCAAACCCTTCATGAGGTGCTAGGCTAACCCAACACTGGTATGCGGCACTGGACGGATACGGATGAACGGAACCCGGGTTTTATCTGTTGGCAACAGATATTCTGGATTTTGGCGTAACAGTGGAGATTTTGTATCATTTGTGTTATTTTGGACTAGGAACTTGTAGCCTGTAAATATGTAGCAAACACGGATTAAAAGCACCTGCCTATAAACAAACGAGTATAAGAATGGGCGGTATTAAATGCAATATTCTGGTATGAATAAATACCCCCAAACTTAACTTTTGCTCATCCCGAGCAAAACCAATTATTCACAAAAAGTCCTAACCTCACTTTCGCAGGGAACGCGATTGCACTGAGCTCGTGCATCAAGCCGTTAAACCTCTAGGTCTCCCTAGTAGGAGGAGTGTTGTCCCCTGAGGGTTTTCAGCGGATTACACCCACAAAATCCGAGTCAAGCTAGTTTCCTAAGTTAACGTCGATTCTACTCCTACGGTTCACTATCTAAGTTAGAAATTCTATTATCCTAAGTTAGAAATATTCAACCCTTATGTTTCACGCCTCCTATTTGTTCAACCGCAGATTCTATACGTTTTACAGTTTAGAATGATTTCGGTCTCTCCTAAGTTTTTCTTATAAAGCACGGTCTCCAATCAGGGATTTTTATCAGTTTTACTGAAAACAGAAGTCTTATTCTTTATTTCTATCTTTCCTCCAAATATCGATTGTATACCCTTACGTGTGTGTATTATTTCACCCCTATACTTAAGAATTCAATTCAAGCTACAGTACCCTTGCCCTAATACCTAATACTACTTCTTTTCGTTAATGATGGACGGGTTTGCTCACACACCTTTCATGCGACTATTAATGCTTCTTGAGGCACTAAAGGCCGATTACTGAATGTGTGAGTTTAAAGCGTAAATAGCAGTTTCCAGGTCTTGACTTTATTTATTTATTTTTCTTTTTCTTTATTTTTCTTTTTCAAGACCGGATATATTTTTCAATGATGCTCTTTTGGTGTTTAGCTTTAAATACCGTTTTTTCTTTCATACTAGGCTTTTAGGCAAGAGTATTTCTTGGTATCCTCTACTATCCCAAGTTTCAAGATGCATGTATGTGCAGTTTGTAGTGTATATACTTTCTAAATTTGGACTCAAGAATAGAAACTATTTTTCAGACTTATCTTTTAGTAAAGCTTTCAATACTTTCCCTTCATCTCGACTTAACTAAAGAACTGAACTCAAGATTACCTAATTCTAAAAAAAAACTGCAAGGATGTATAATTACCAAGGTTAAACGGAAGGAGGGTTATTTTTAGGGTTTTCAATTCCTAAGCCTAAGATTTAGTTATTTCTAACGTATCAACTAAACTTTCGGAATAAAAATTTAAGTTACCCTATTAGCTTACTTGACGACAAAGTTTTTTTATTTTGGAAATTTTTTCGATTTTTATGGACTTTAAAATAAGTATGCAAATGCAAAAATATACAAATGAATGCGAAGGATGAAAGCTTACCGAGCACACCCCCAAACTTAAACTTGACAGTGCCCTCATTGTCAGGCTATACCAAGAGGGTCAAAATTGTCGGCGCTCCCCATTTTTTTTTATTTTTTTATTTATGAACGAAATGTATATAACAAAAAAGTCCCCCCAAAGTTAAGTGAAACAGTATTTCCACTGTTTAAGCGTTAAAGTTCAGAGTTAGGGGGAAGAGAACAGTATTAAGCTATACAATGCCTTACAAAGGCCAAAAGTTAACACCAACCATTCAAAAATTTTATCGTTATAATGGTGTGGTTGGTGAAAGAATGTGGAGAGGAAAGAAATAGAGAATACGCGGGACCGTATAGGGATATAAGTGGTATACGGTCCCGGTATATGAGGAGAAGAATAGCGGAAGGGAAAAAGAAGTGGAATACGAACTCAAGGGTGGAAATAGAGTGAATAAATTAGTATAATTTGTGATGACCGATGTGTAAAAAGTGATTGTACTAATTTATTAACCTGTCGAGAAATGGGATCAAATCCCTCAAGATTCGTGAGAAAACATGGGTACACCGATCTTGGTAAACCAGACATAGTAAATGAAAGTGATACGGTGTCTTGCAAGGTCGGAACGATGGAAATAATGGAGGGAAGTGATTGAGGAAAGGTATCAGGTAAAGGTTCAGGAGGGTGTACACAGTCAATGAAAGGGATATGATGAATTGGAAAATCCGACTCATCAAGCAAAACTGGTTCATCCTCAAAAATATCCTCAAAATTAAGCTCATCCATGCATTTATCTTCAATATCTAGACATATATGGAGTTCGGGAAGAACAGTTAATGACTCGGGATGATGAATTGGAGAGAGAAACTCATCCAAAGCAGCGGGTTCATCATCCAAAATATTCCCAGCGTCGATATCCTCAATGAAGTGAAAATTAATATTCTTAGACACCTCATCAAAAGCATGGATATTAATTAATTCAGGTTCTAAGATGGAGGTGTAGAGGTAAAAAAGATTGGGTGTGGTTTCACTCGAAGTGACCCTTCATAATCGGGCAAATCAAACACTACAAAGTTGCACAACTCCTTAATCATTCTATCTTCAATTGGTAAATCCTCCAGGACACTAGATAGACATTCAAACTCAGAGTTGTGGGATTCAATTTAGAATAGGTAGGTTTGATTTGGAAGGGTGTATTGCTCACTCTCTCCACTAAAATTCTCAACCTGTTCTACCGCCTCATCATACATTGGAAAATGTGGAGCTAGTTGAAAACTAGCTACCGAGTCACTAGGTTGTATGAGAGCATCCATGGACGCATTCAAATCCATCATCTGTTGGTACGATGCTACCCGGAAGTCTTCCAACGACTGTTCTAGACTAGACATGGGTTGTGAAGGGGTTTCAGTAAAAGATTCAAAGTTGTTTGGATACTGAAAACTCCCAAAAGGCTGTTCAGAAGCAATGTCTAGGGAAGGTGCAAAAGTCGGGTAGGACTGGTAGGAATTGAATGGCTGGACAGGAGTAGGATCAACATTTGGATGAGAAGGTGAATGGAATTGTTGATCCCAAGTATTTGAAGTGGTGAAAGGAGTGAAAGATCGGCTACGAGATTGTTCAATACGTTCAGCAATAGACATGGGTCTTGGAGTTACAACAGGACTCTCAAAAGGGGTATCAACGTAAGAAGGGGTGAATGTTTGAAACGGTTGATACGAAATGGATTGCGGAGTCAAATTGTTTGTCCTAGACGCGTCTATCCGATCTCTCAATGAAATTTTGGGCATGGATGGATCGTTCGAAGTTCGGCTAAAGCAAAAATCGTAAGAAATGTCTGGTTGTGGGTACCAAAGTTCAGCAAGAGTTTTGCGAGGTGGGGTACCCATGTTAGAAGAGTGAAAATGAAAAAGGAGAGGAGGGAAAAAGAATGTGTTTTTTTTAGTTAAAAAAATGTTTGTTTTTGGAGTTTTGAAATTGTTTGTTTTTGAAAGAATATGGAATTATGGGACTAACTTTTTACAATCACAATCACAATCACAATATGTAGAAACAATACTTAGAGCTAGGATCTTCAAAGTCCAACTAGACCGCTCCTAGACTTCCAAGCGACAAGTTGCAGGATAACCCTCGAATCGCCTCTTCACTGCCAATTGTGGCCAGGTAAGCACAAGTGAGGTAAGGAGGGTTCCACTCACGAATCACCGTGAGACGGGCCTTTTAAAATTACATCCTCACTTGTCTAGCATAGACACCACAAAGTCAAGTTTAGATAGATGACCGATTCCCCACAACCTTCACTTGTCCTAAATGAGCGCGACAAGTCCTTATAGGTTTGGTCTAGATATTTTTTATTAACTCGAGGTGATGCATATGCATTTAGTAATTTGTAGGGTCTTAGGAAGGGTGATGAAATCCCCACCCAATTTAAATTGGTGTTATAGCCCCTTAATGTCCATAATATTATATGCAAAGCGTATAAACAAACAAAATCTAAAACAACAAAAATTTATTTTGGCGGCGGCGCAATTTGTGCAAAGAAACCTGCATAAAATACAATATAGTAGAATTCACAGAGAAAATTAGAAGATAAAGAAGGGGTGAAAAAAAACTTGGGGCTCAGAAGCCTCAAAGTTGCCGCGGAACCGCCGCAATTACCAAGCATTGACCGCGGTTCCGCGGTCAAACTGTGGTTTTGGGGCCTCAAAATTGGTTCCTGGACCCCCTTTGTTCTCTAGTCCAAATAAAAATGCTCTGTTTTCTTTTTTGATTACTGTACTTGCACCAGATATCCTGCACACTTGCACAAAAAAATTATCAAAAATAACAATTTTTTTATTTTATATTTATATTTATAATTTTATATATATACAAAAAAATTAACCCGAATAACAAGAAAGAAAATACGTTACCGTCTCCCCAGAAACGGCGCCATTTGATCGCACACTTTTGGGGTGTCGGAGTTCAAAATTCTAAAGTTAACCGCGATCAAGGACGGTGTCGCTTTGCAGCTAGCCGGTTGAGCATGGGTCGATCCGCAGGGAGATGGTTGTATGTCCGTTCAATTCTTAGATGAGTCAATATAGAATGTGTATTTGTTTGTTCAATTCTATCATAAGTGTTCGTATTTATGTTCAAGTAAGTTTGTTAAGGTTAAGGTTGGTTAGTAGAGTTAGGATTAGTCTTGTGCTTATCTTTTTGCCATTCTAAAATCGATGTTGGGATAATCGAAAGTAGCGGGGAATAGGATGACATAGGAATGGGAATTGCGAGTTTAAGCAAGCTTTCCAACGCAAATCCATTCCTAGTGCCCCTTGTCCGTCCGCTAAATACGCTTATTTCCAACCCTCGGCCAAACACCCTCAACCATGTATCCAATTAAGTCACAACTACATGTCACGTTGTAGTGCGCATAAAGGACTTCTCGACTTTTGTCGCGGCTTTATATCACGTATAGCGCGCCTAAGTGAGGGGGTTGCGTTCGTTTGATCGAGGTTCGTTTCAAGATGCTTGGCGAAGAGAAGCATAAGGGATTTTTCCGTCCCTCATACCACCTTCCTTACCCTTAACAAGTGTGGAATTATTCACACATTATAAAAGAAAATAAAACAACACAAGAATGAAGAAAAGAGAGAAAAGGAAAATACAATTTTACAAATGGTGCAAGCTAACTCTTGGGTCCTCAGCTTAGCAAGGAACTCCGTCAAGTATCATCACTTGGGAATTATACGGATAAGAAGAAAGGAAAAGAGAACAAGCAAAGAAATAACAACAACTACTTTAACAACAATAATAAAATTACAATACAAGATAATAAAATTATAAGACAAGATAATAAAAACTCTCATCTTCATTTCATCATCCACTCAATACTCTCACTACATTTTAATGGAGGAAAAGATGAAGAAGAAGAAGAAGCTAAACTAAACTAAACTAAATCCTAACAAAAAGAAGCAAAAAAAGAAGACCCTTTGCTTGGCACAAAACTAGGCTATTTATATGCTGAGTGCTGAAACCCTAGGGCAACATTCTCTACCCTAGTGAAGTTACCAAACTAACCCCAAAACCCGAGTTGACACTGCGTCAACTCGGCCGTGGATTCGCCACCGAGTTGCCATATTGGCCGCGGATCCGCGGCTCTTTGGAGGAGTTGGCTTGTCGTTTTTTGTGGGGTTTCTTGTGTTGCTCTCTTATGTTGTTCTACATGTCCCAAATTGTAATTTTCTTCCACAATATCTTCAAATCTGCAACAGTCCAAAATGGTCTCAAAAACAATTCTTTTGACCTCATCTCCCTTGAGCTCCGCGCACCCATTGAGTTTTGTGCTGCCCCTCTCGTGCTCTGTGCTTGTCCGAGACACGAAAAACCACTGTCTTTTGTCTTGTCTCAGGAACTGGTACGCGGCACTGGACGGATACGGATGAACGAAACCTGGCTTTTATCTGTTGGCAACAGATGTTCTGGATTTTGGCGTAACAGTGGAGATTTTGTATCATTTGCGTTATTTTGGACTAGGAACCTGTAGCCTGTAAATATGTAGCAAACACGGATTAAAAGCACTTGCCTATAAACAAACGAGCATAAGAATGGGCGGTATTAAATGCAATATTATGGTATGAACATGAATCATTAAACTTGTGAAAACCCTATTGAGAAAAATAAACCCCTACTTCACCATCTCACATTAGGTTAGCAATTTGATGTGGAGTGTTGCCTTCACTAATGAGAACAATGAAGGGTTATCTTGAGCTAGTGAACTTCGGGTAGATCATTTTTGGCGTGAAGATCACGAACGGGGTTCGTTCAACTCGAAGAGGAGCCTAGTAGAGACGTGTGGACTTCAACCCGGAGCTATTGAAGAGAAGGATTCGAACTACAAAGGTTGTATGCTCTATTCTTCCCTTTAGTTCATCACATCACAAATGAAAACCTTAATAATCTAGTAAAGATCTTGTTAGTCTAGCTTAGCACCTAATAAAAATTAAAATTTGGCATGCTTGATGCTACTAGAACCTCATGGTGGTGCTAAGTTTGACTTTCAAATACAGAGATTATCTTATCCCTTCTTCGCCTCTTTAAGGGTTTAACCCTTCATACAAGAACTTAGTTCTTCCTCTGGTTGAGGTCTGCAGAAGAAGATCACCCCACAAGTTGAGAATTTAATTCTCATTAGGGAGATTCTGTTATGCAGATTCAAGACTTAGGGGAAAGAACTAAGTTCAAAGAATTTAATTCTTACAAAGTATATAGGAATCTAATTCCTCTGATCAACCTAGGGTTTAACCCTGTAAAAAGAATTTAATTCTTATAAAACAAGATACTTGAAATTCTCTAAATTCAGATCCCAGCATTGTTAATATGAGATCAAGATCTTCATGCACATACAAGGAAAGACTAGTGATTCTTAGTATTCAACACTATAACGAAACCTCACGTGTTTCCTCACGTGAGCACCTCACGTGTTTCTCCACGTGAGCACCTCTGATAAACAAAAAAGAATGGTTGAGACCGAGTCACGGGTTTCCCACGCGAGCGTCTAAAAGAAGAACAAGAAGTGCCTCCTAGGGCAGCTACATGTTTTCCACGCAACCCCCAATCAAGTGCTTAGCACTTATATGAAAAAGGGAATAGACCCAAAAACAACGCTCACATTTTGAAGGCGCCTCACGTGTTCGCACGCGAGCACCACAGGGTGCAAGTGCTTAGTGTTTCCCCCAATCAGAGCAAAACTCTATTCAAAAATTCAAATTTTGAAATGAAGCAGCCCTTCATAGCAGCACCAGCGCTGAGAGAGTCAAAGACTTTGAGGCAGCACCCACATGCAAAGCACATGGGCGCTAGCGCTAAGAGCGCCGCACTCTAAGCAGCGCACTACGTGCAAAGCACGTAAGCGCTAGCGCCAAGAGCGCTACACTCTAAGCAGCGCACTACGTGCAAAGCATGTAAGCGCTAGCATTATGTGCGCTGCAGCGCAATACGTGCAAAGCAAGTAAGCGCTAGCGCTATGTGCGCTGCATTCTAAGCAGCGCACCATGTGCAAAGCACGGGAGCGCTAGCGCTAGAACTAAAAGCTCCCAACCGTCAGATCAAAGATCCAATAAAGATGATAAATCATCAATTAATCAGAATAAAATTCTGTTAAGGAGAGATTTCTTAAAATCTTTCCAAACAAAAAGATTGTGCTCTGTAAATCAGAGCACCGTTGGATCAATGATCCAAAGGTGATTAAAAATCACCAAAATACAGAATAAATTTTGTAAGGAAAGATTTCCCAATCTTGTTAAAAACAAGAAGATTGCTTTCTGTAAATCAGAAGCCCTTGGATCAAAGATCCAACGGTAGGGAAAACCCCAAATCAATTGGAGAAAAGATCTCCTTAACTGATTGAAGAAATCGGCTCACCCTATATAAATGCCCCAAGACTTGAAGTCAGATATAGAGGAACACCCCCCATAAACTTTGAGAAATCTCAGAAAGAAGAGCTAAGCTTTCGGTAGAAGAACAACTTTTTTTCAAGGTAAAAGAATAGAAAGACGAAACCGTCTCATATAAAAAGAAGAATTCACTTCTTTCTTTAAAATTATAGATCTAAAAGACCAAGTTCTTTCACAAAGAGATCAAAGTATCTCATCGCAAAGAATAAGAGGAACAAATTAACCTTCTTCAGATTATAGATCTATAAGACAAATTGTCTTTCAGAGATCATGAACATCTCATTATAAAAGGGGGGGAATAATTCAATTCTCTTTGATCAAAGATCCATAAAGGCAAAGCCTTTCACCAGAATAAGAGATTGAAACTGTTGGAGATAGTGCCCTCAGAGTCAATTATTGGATCACAGGCACGTGATTGCAATGATTGAGGGGAGGACCTATCCCAGTAGGACAGTCTTACTCGAGATGATAGTATGCTATCTGGTTTATCTTTATCATCGTGTACTGCTTTAGGTGACCTTACGAGTCACTATTACACGTTGATAGAGCCCCTAGGATTCTTGCTTGACTACCAGCAGTATGAAGGTGATCATATACGTGAGAGCTGGAGTCTATAAGCACATCCTTAAAAGGTCCCTAGTTGTGGGAGTTTCGAGACAGGGCATCGATACACCGGAGTAGACTAGTGTATACAGTCGAGACCCCGACGAGGGGCGGTGGCCAGTCTCACAAGCCACTGGTGTCAGTTGGTTCACCTAAGATGTATACAGGTGCTCATTGGGTTATGAGTACACCGGACAGGACTCGCCGGAAACCTGCTAGTTGGGATTATACCAGACGTCAGATAGCAGTTCCCTGGTGACATGTGTACAGGTTAGTTCATCGACCTGAGATCGTCATTTGTCTCGTGTGAGTTCCCACTGTGCTTTGATTACTACCCTACCACGGCTCAAAGGAGTCGTGCAAACAGGTTTTAGTTGGGTACAGTCCCGAGCCACATGGAGGCAGTGAGCGGATCTGCAGGGGTTCGTCTCTCCCGGTATTGGGGGTGAGGTCGCGCTGTGTCTAGGAGAGCCAGAACATGAAAAGTCCTTGGCCAAGGCAGGAGATTTGCTGGTAGGCTTTCCAGTAGTATCTCAGGGTGTTCTGGGCTACACTCCGACACGACTTGTACCGCTATTGGGGGTCTGACTTTTACCAACCCCCTAGGCCCGCTATGCGATGCTCATAGACGAACGGACCAGACTGTACGGATATTGTCACTGACAGGCTCAGTAGGGTGTCAGGATGAGTTCGCTCATCGACGTCCCTTTTGGTCAATACCTGGTAGCCCGTCACATATTGGCTGATACCTCTGACGTGCTAGTGGTTAAATCCACAGGCATAGTATTGACGAGTCTTTAGAGTCCACCACACTCAGTTACTCAAGTTTCGGACGAAACGCAGTAGAGGCCGTATGGAGATATAGCAGGATTCGATCAGATACGTGCGGTATTGTACGAATCGTGATCGGACGGTTTTTACTAGCCGGCTTTAGCTTAAACCGGATCCTAGTATTTGATAGTGTAGATTTTGTTTCTTTGCATTTGTGTTCAGTGGGAATACAAATGCCGGCATGTATATGCAGTAGTGGGGTTTTCCTGTAATTTATTACGAGATCAGTTTTCTGAAGTTGCCAGTTTGCATTCCGTTCCGGCCGGTTTTCTTTTATTCCTTCACGGCTGGACTTTCTGTTGGAGGGGGTTAATTGCAAGTTTGCAATTAACTTACTTGTGAGGGGCTTTCTTGCATTTGTTGCTTTATGATGAGACTAGCATCATGATGGGATTCTATTCTAGTCTTTTTCATTGCTTTTCTTTTGATGGTTGTTTGATTTGGTGAGAAAAGAAATAGTGTGACTATTATCATCTTAGCTTTTTCTTTTTCTCCTCTTGAAAATGATTCACATTTTTTTCCACCCTCTACAAGAGGGGCCGGCCACTTGATGAGTGAGAGAGAGAGGAATTCATTTGTGTGGAAAAATCATCATCTCATTTTTGGTTTTCTTCAAAAACCCTCACTACTCTCTAAAGTTCTTGCTTGATCCCTCCATCAATGGCAACCTCATAAACCCCAAAGAGACATGGCTACTACACTATTCTACAGCATCCCTTGGACGCGTCGGCTAGCCAACTTCGCGTCCGAGTTGCCTCGGTCAAGAGGTGGTAGCCTGTAAAAGATTCCGGCTACGTGGTCCCCTTTCCGACGAGAAGGAGATGAACGGAGATTCCGCGGGAGATCGGAGTGGAGACGAAGACCGAAGGACACGGATCGCTTGGTATACTTCTCTACCCGTATTTTAGTTTGCTAGTAGCTAGGTTAATGGCCCGATCCGGGATAATAGTGCACGGTGGTGCCGGTTTGCTAGTTTGCAAAGTTTTTGTTTCCGCGTTTCCGGCATCGGATCGACGGCCGGGGCGCCGCCGCGGGCTTACAGAAACATCTCCTATAAAAATAAGAATTTGTTCTTAGAACCTTTAGACCAAGTCTCTTATAAAAAAGAATTTAATTCCCAGGATGCAAACTGATCTAAGTTGCATAAAAGAAAAGCCTTAGCGCTCCTAATTTAAAAGAGCTTCAGCGCTCCACATCTAGCGCAAAGCGCTGCAGAGCCTTAGCGCTCCAATTTAAAAGGAGCGTTTCAGTGCTCCACATCTAGCTTAAAGCGCTGTAGAGTCTTAGCGCTCTTAATCTAAAAGAAGTCTTAGTGCTCCAAATTTAAAGAAGCGCTCTGCGCTCAAGACTGGCGCATAACGCCAAGCGTACCATGTGCTCCTCACATGTGCGCTACTTAACAGGAGCGCCACATGCAACGCCTTAGCGCTCCAAATATAGTGTACTGCGCTCATTGACTGGCGCTAGCGCCAAGCGCGCCACATGCTCCTCACGTGTACGCTACTTAACAGAAGCACCTCAGGGCTCTGCATCTAGCGCAAAGCGCTGCAGCGCTTCGGCGCTCCAAATATAGCGCACTGCGCTCATTAACTGGCGCTAGCGCCAAGCGCGCCATGTGTCCCTCACGTGTGCGCTGGTAGAACATAAACCGTTCTTTAAATGAAGCCCTAGAGCAATGATGAATGCTCAGCATCCCATAAAAGACAAAAATTGTCAGAAGCTCAAATCAATGCTCAGCATTGTCAAATGTTTAACATTTTTAACTGAGTGGGCCGAGCCAAAATGGCCGTAAATCCCTCATTCAGATTAATTGAGCCCATATGCTCATAAATCTTTGATCTTAGTCCCAAATTGGAGTATAGATCCTAACCAATATTGGTTCAAGGGTACATCTCTTCACTCCTCTGATATTTGTCGTTGTAATCCTTCAATATCTTCAGAGAGGTGATGGGTCCCGACAACCAGACATTCCGTGGACTGTAGGGTCCTTAAACTTATGGACTATGATGTCCTTAACCTAGGACTGTGGCGTCCTTAAACCCATGGACTATGATGTCCTTAACCTCGGATTGTGAGGTCCTTAAGCCCATGGACTATGATGTCCTTAACCTTGGACCGTAATGTCCTTAAACTAATTGTCGACCGCAATGTCCCTAAACTAAACAATAGAGCCCAAATGCTCTCTTGTTGGATCTAAACGATCCCGTTAAGTTGATCTTAGTCTAAAATTAGACTAATGTATCCTTAACTAACGTTTAAGTTGATCTTAGTCTCAAATGAGACTAACGTATCCTTAAACCCAACCCCAAACCCAAATCTAAGAAGATACGGATTTGGACTAATCTACGCCCAACAGGCGACAACATAAATTAGTCTCCGTATACAATCCACGGACAACCAAAAACAAAACAAACACCCATGACACAAAGTGATCATCTGGAGAAGGAGAAAGTGGTTACCGCTATGCGGTAGTGTAATTAACTGCAGGGGCTTGCGCCTGCAGGGAAGAGCGTCCCTACAATAAAAAACTCCTCAACGGGGGGGAATCTGACGAAGTTTGCTGCATCGTCCGCATCCGTTTAAACCTTCGATATACGGTGCCATAAATCAACTTGGCATCTTCGGAGAGGTGGAAGGATAGCACTAAATAGCATCTGCCCTCGAAATTCAGGCAAGACGAACCTACGCAGTCTCGTCTCTATGTTCGGCGGAGAACAGATTCTGGCACGCCCGGTGGGACATTTTCCTCTCTCCACTCCACACTTCATGTGTCGTTTTCACGAACGAATCGCGGTTTGATATGGTTGCCCTTGGGTTTGAGGTACTAAGATTTGGTGTCTTACTCCGTGCAGAAAACAGAAGATCAATGGCTTCTAACTGCACCAACTGCAACAATTGCAACAACTCCCGCTCTGTCCTCGCAGGAGGAGTGACTTATGGACCTCAAGCGGCCTCCTTGTTCAAGATGCCAGTAGAGAAGGTAACTCAGGCCACCAATGGGCTATTCTTCGGGACCATGCTCCCACCGATGAGCTTCAACGCCCCTGTACCATTGCAAGAAGCTCAGAAGAAGTCGGTCTTTGATCGGCTTATCACAACTGCGGCCCCACTCAACGGGACGCCCAACCCAAGCGCATCAGTTTTCAGCAGATTGGGCCAAAACTCCAACGGACCCGTGAAGAAGCCTGTAATTCCTGAAGAGGTTATCTCAAAACAGATTGCCATTCCTACTCCTGAAGTTCCCAAGGCGGCTTCTCCTGCTAAGGGGCCGGTCTTCAGAAGACTGGCCATTCCATCTCCTACTCCACGTGAATTCATGAAGGTTGTTTCCCTTGTTCGAAAGTCGGCCTTCGCAAGACTGGCTATCCCCTCTCAACGGGTGTCAGTCATCGACAGGTTAGCACCAATAACAGTCTCTCCTCAAAGTAGGGGGCATGAAGAAGCTCATCCAACAACGGAGGTGATCCCAGCCGCACAACATGCTTGACGTCGCCGCTGGCGCTGAGTGGGGAAAGCTGGGGGCTATTCCACTTCTGGTCTGACTCCGCCAGCTCCAATGGTGGAAGTTAATGCTGCTGTTCCAACCGGGAACAACTTTGAACCACTAAGGAGGGTCCGCAAGAACTCTCCGACGGCTGTGCTGAAAAGATCTCCTCCACCTATGGAGAATGCTATAAAGGCAAAGCTGGAGCAGCCCCTCAGCAGCTTTCCTCTAAAATTTATAAAGTTTGGCGACAGGTCCATGACTCCGTGGTAGATCAAGAGTACCCCCGCCGACAGGAAAAGATGAAGGTTCAGCAAGAAGAGAACCACCCTGTTAAGCCACAGAAGGCGACAGCTATTTGGGTGCCCACTGCAATGGCCCCCTCAACTTCGACTGCCCATAAGAGGAGAAGGCCGGATAAAATTTCCATGTCTGCGACAAATGTCAAGGGCACTGAGCCTAAACGCCCCAAGTCTGGGGGCATGGTGGTGCACACCATCTATATGGTATCCGGAAAAGAAGATAGCCGTATCTCCACAGGTCATCGACCGCTTACGCGATCAGTGACTAAGGCTCAGGAGAAACAACAACAAAAGCTCCAAGAAATGTTAAAAGCTATGGCCGCACTTATGGGACCTAAAGCAAGCCCGGAGACATCCTCGAAGCAGCGCCGTGAGCAAGAAACTGATGCCGAATTCCTTCGGAGAATGCTTGAGAAGAATGACAAAGAGGCCGCGGAACAAACGACCAATATAAAACAAATGGCCATTCTATTCCAAGATACGGTGGGCATGATGATCCAGCCGGACCCTCCAGCCGAAGATCCTCCAGTAATAATTGAAGATGAAAGAGGAGAGACATCAAATCCTCTGCCGGCTTTGTCAGCAGCCAAAGAGGAGACCATCTCTAAAGCCACGTTCGATGATTATATAGCTCAACAAATACGAGCTCATCAAGCGAATGAAGCGGCTGGGAAAATTGTTAAAACTGGACGACCCAATCCGGGTTGGTAAGACCAAATAAAGTACCCGCCGGGATACACGATCCCTAAATTCCACATATATAAGGGGACGAGAAATCCACACCAGCACGTCTTCAGGGCTCTATGCAGCAACACTGGAGGGGATGAAAAACTATTGCTTCGCCAATTCGTTGGCAGCTTGTCAGAGACATCATTTGAATGGTACTCCGAGCTCCCGAATGACTCTATCAAGACATTTGCAGAGATGGAGCTGCTATTCACCCAACGTTTTGCGAGCGCTAGCGAACGTACCCCAATCACGGCATTGGTCAATACCAGGGTGAAGCGGGAGAAACTTGGGTCCAGTACGCGATACGGTGGCTGAATTTATGGTCGAAGTGCGAGCAGCGCATTGAAGAAGCACCTGCGGTAGGCATGTTCGTGGGTACTCTCGACTCTCAAGCGACCATTTCCCAATTCATGATGTTCTTCAAGCCAACTACTTTCCAGGCCTTGATTGACAAGCTGGCCCAAATGGATCAGATGGGTCATAGACCATCTCCATCGAAGATGGAATCTCGAAATGAAAAAGGGAGAGGAAAAGAGACCTTCGTCGCCAATGCTCAACAACAGCCCAGTGGCCCAAAACTAACTGATCGCCCAGACGAGAGATGGCGATTCTTTAATGAGAAAATGAAGCGCCCTTATTCATTTCCCCGGGACAAAACAAGGAGATTGTTCAAGCTGGCGGTGCACAGCAGGCTCATCAACTTGCCGGATCCAAAACGCCCATTGCAACCTGGTGAGGCTAATAATCCCAGCCCCTATCACCAAGCGATGGGCCATCCAATTGAAGATTGCTTCGTCTTTAAAGGCTGGATTGAAGACTAATACCAACAAGGCAAATTTGCACTGTCCGAGAATTGGAAAGTAAGCCCGCCTCAACCGCACGCTCTTAAAAGGGGGACACACCGGGGGCATCGTGCTCTTTTGTAGAAGAAGCTCCATGGGAGGTCGTTTTTTCAGCCAAAACGAAGAGAATGATGAAGGAACTCCAAACATGCCCGACGATCAGATGGAAAAATCTGCTAGAACCCGAGATCATCGAGGGAATACTGAAGCCGCGTCCAACTCCAAAAATTGGTGGTGATAGTCAAAGAGCCAACACCCAGCCATCAAAGTCTTCGAAGAAGAAGAAGAAGACCAAAAAGCCCATAAAGCATGGTGATAAGCGCACGGACCTGCAAAAACAGATTGACGCGCTGAAAGAATATAACCAGAAGGCGCGAACCCCAGTCACACTTCAAGAATTTCTCAGCCACATCCTTGAAGACGGAGATGACGACAATGGAGAAGACTCGTCGGATGAACCAGAGGATTATGTGGCAAGCTGCCATATGATCTCTCACTCGTTAATAAATGGTGGAGAAGCTCTGTATGCAGAGAAACCGGGGCAGATCCTGAGCCGGAACTTCTAGGATCATCAGACGAAATGATTGACGCATTCCTGAACGAAGCTTTTTTGAAAAGCAAAGCTGATCGAGAGCGCGAGATGGCCATATTGGAAAATGCCAAATGCCGGCGACTGGATGAAAGGGTTGAAACACTCCCACCAGATTAAAGTACATCCGCCACAAATAAAAGCAGGTTCAAGATAAGGAAACGATTCGCTAGAGCCCTGTCAAAGGGAATGAAGTTACCTTCCTTCAGAGGAAATTCTCCTGGCGGTATACATTTTGATGAAGCGGACGTACATCCTAACTTCTGTTTATACCATCAGAAGATTGCACACCCTACCGAAGAATGCATGGCCTTTAAAAACTGGTGGCAAGGATATGTTTCCCACCGACAACACGTCCAGCAAATGAAGCGCAAAGCTTGTCGGGAACAAAGAAGCACGACTGATGAGCATAAAAGAACTGCCGGCAACTGCCACATGGTTGATAGCAAGGGATCGCAAGTTCTCATCTTTGGAAGAGACTCGGATGAAGAAATAGCCCTCGGCCTTCTCTTCAAGGAATCCATCTCTGAAACTGAAAAGATGAAGACTTGTGAGAATATTCAGCTGCACAATTGCACGCTACCTGAAAAGAATCTCGGACCCGCAAACAAGGGGTCGAACAAAAAGGATAAGGGAAAAGAAAAGGTCCTTGAGGATATCACCCTCGATGACCAAGCCGTCAAAGAGCTGACAGCCAAGGATCCACCCAAGAAAAACAAGGTGGATTACAACGTTCTGGCACACCTAAGGAAGATGCCCTCACATCTAAGCATTCTCGATGCCTTTCTGCTATCTAAAGAGGCGAGAGATTCTTTAATCAGGGCACTACAAGAGCCCGAGCAACTCCATGCTTTCCTCGCCGAAGAAAAGATGAAGGACGAGCTGGAAGAAGTGCACACAGCCGATATCACCTTCAGCGATGAAGATCTCCTCCTCGGGACGTGCGAGCATAACCGTCCCCTTTATGTCTCTGGATACTGTCTTGATATTAAGATAGGCAAGATCCTGGTTGACAATGGGTCCTCTGTCAATCTCCTCAATGTAAGAGTGTTGAAGGAAATCTGCATGAGCGTTCAACACCTCGCTCGTGATAAAATCACCATCTCCGGGTTCGACTCCCATTCATCACAGACGCTCGGGTCTGTGATATTGACGTTACGCTTTGGGCTGCTCATCACGGACATCAAATTTCACGTCATTGACGCTAAGATATGTTACAATGCTTTGCTCGGCAGGCCTTGGTTACACGAGTACAACATCGTCCCTTCTACACAACATCAGTGTATGGAGTATTTCAAAGATGGTCTCGAGTATACTGTGACAGGGGAACTAAACCCATTTTCCGTGAATGAAGTCCGGAAGTATGAAGATGCAAAATACATCTTACCAGATTTCGAAGATACAGAAAGATGCCATAAACCGAAGAACAAAGCTATCACTACTATTCCAGTCTTCGGGAGTGACACTGAGGAGGAAGAAGAAATAATTTATTAAGGGCCACCCCAATCCAATAAGCCGGGACCGTCCATCCCTATTCTGGTCTTCGGCAGTGACTCGGAAGATGAGGTCAATGCCGTATTTTCTGTGTGGCCATCAATACAAGCCTTCGCTGGCGATGATCGGAGTTTGCAAATCGCCATGGTTCCGTAAGAGCACTGCAAAGAGCTCGACGCACTTGATACTTACATTGTGCAAGAACTGAAGACGTTCTACGTCCCTCTTAGGCGAAAAGATGAAAAGGCAATCCTCTTTTATCGATCCATGGAAACCAAAGTAGAGAAAGAAGTCTGGCATGGTGCCGACTCGACACTTGGCCGACTTCAGCCCATCCGTCTGCCCAGATACTACACAGAAGGATTGAAGAGGCTGTTGAGGCGCTAAGGCATACCCCTTAAGCAGACTGCTCGACAAGCTCAGTTCTACAATAGGATCTGGAATGTCTCCGGAACTCAACGGGAGAATGGAAGCAATCGGGCTTGGGTATATCCGATCCAAGAAACGGGAGCGATTCCATGGCTGCTATGCCATATATGACTTCGATGAAGAAGGAGATGCTCTGTGGGAGGATGATAACCCTGAACCAAGACGAGGTCCAGCCGTGAAAATGCCAAGTCCGTCGTTCGAAGAACAGATGGACAAGCTAATAAGGGAAGCGGGTCAAAAGGTCCGGGATGATCATAGCCGCGAAATGTCCATCTACGAGAAAGTCAGGACGCAGCGCCTCTTTCAGCAGGCTATGGAAAATGACGATACCCTTCGTCACCAGCCCGTCATACAAAAGACCCGGCGCAGAGGCAAAAATAAACCAAAGAACGGAAAAAACGTTCAACAGCAGCGTAGCAGATCTAAGAAGCCATGTGATCGAGAATCGAGCAGCCGGGATCCGTCTCTAATAAAGAAGATGGGTCGAGCATATTCTTTTCCCTAAGAAAAGACAAAGAAGATATTCGTTCTTGTCTTAAAACATCAGATGATGACGCTCCCGGAGTCCAAGCACCCCGAGCAAGTAGACAAGGTCTCTCACCCAGACTATTACTTCTATCATCGAGCAATAGGACACTCTCTCGAAGACTGCTTCACCTTCAAAAACTGGGTCGAAGACCAGTATCAAAAAGGCAGGTTCACTCTATCCAGCAGTTGGAAGGTAACCCCACCACAGAAGCATGAACCAAAAGCCACGTATGCGGCGGGAGTAGAACCAGACCAACATCGGTCTTGGAAGCGATCTCGTACCTATCACGTGATAACGCTGTCAGAAGAAGAACCCGAGAATATGGATGACCTCCCCTGGTGCTTCGAAAATGATGATGATGAGGTGATCTCAGAGTTTCCACCGGCGCCAAAAGAGCTGGAAGATGGGATACATACTACTGCAGATAACCTCAAGAAAATTGACTTGGGGACGGCAAGTGACCCGCGGCCGACATTCGTCAGTGAGCTTTTGTCTGAAGAAAGGGTGGCTATGCTAAAAGACGTGCTCATGCAGTATAAAGACTGTTTTGCGTGAAACTATTCCGAGATGCCCGGATTGGATCCAGAAATAGCCGTCCACAAATTGGCGATATCTCCGAACGTCAAGCCGATCAAAAAAGCACCGAGAAGAATGCGTCTCGAGCTTGAGATGAGTATCAATGTCGAGGTCAAGAAGCTAATCGACTTCAGCTTCATCCAAGAGGTTCAGTATCCTGACTGGATCACCAACATCGTCCCAGTGATGAAGAAAAATGGGACGGTGCGTATCTGCATAGACTTCCGGGATCTCAACAAAGCTTGCCTGAAAGACGACTTTCCAGTACCGGTCACCGAGCTGATGATAGATAATACGTCTACTCATGAAGTTTTCTCCTTTATGGACGGCTCATCGGGATACAATCAGATAAAGATGCATCCCGAGGAACAGAAGAATACCGCTTCCCGGACCCCTTTGGGCATATTCTGCTACAAGGTGTTGCCTTTCGGTCTAAAAAATGCCGGTGCCACCTATCAGAGGACCATGATGAATATTTTCAATGACCTCATACTTGAAATCGTCAAATGCTATATTGACGATCTTGTGGTGAAAAGCAAATCATACGAGGAACATTTAGAACATCTGAAGATCGTGTTTCAGGGCCTTCGGAAATAAAACCTGAAGATGAACCCTCTCAAATGCGCATTCGGAGTTTCCTCAGGCAAGTTCCTGGGATTCATTGTCCGACACCGAGGCATCGAGATAGACCCGTCGAAGATCAAGGCGATTATGGAAATGCCCCCGCTAAGAACTCTCAAACAGCTACGGTCTCTCCAAGGAAAACTCGCGTATATCCGACGATTTATAGCTAATCTTTCTGGCAAGTGCCGCCCCTACAGTCACCTGATGAAGAAGGGAACCCCTTTCATCTGGGATCGCAAATGCCAAAGCACACTTGACGAAATCAAGCAATTCCTATAGAATCCTCCAGTGTTGACCGCTCCAGTCAAGAGAAAGCCCCTCATTCTGTATACAACCGCCCTTAAGGGTTCTCTAGGCGCATTATGGGCATAAGAAAACGACCAAGGGAAGGAGAGAGCCCTCTACTATTTGAGTCGAGTTCTTCTGGGGGCAAAAAACAATTACTCCCCTATTGAAAAACACTGCCTGGTGTTAGTCTTCGCGATAACGAAGCTCAGGCACTATGCGTTGGCGCATAAGGTCCATCTCGTATCGAAAGTGGATCCTTCCAAGTATTTGATGTCAAGAGCCATACTAACGGGATGACTCGCTAAATGTGCTTTAATCTTAATGGAATTCTCGATAACATATCGTCCTCTCAAGACAGTGAAAGGTTAGGCTATCGCTGACTTTCTTGCCGAGCATCCGATACCTGCCGACTCTCCCTTGAACTGCGAATTGCCAGATGAGCACACGTTTGACACAATCGACGAGGAGAAAAGGGGGAGTGAACTCGATGGGAACTCTACTTGGACGGAGCATCTTCTATGAAAAAGCGAAAACACAGCACCCCCATAATTAAATCAGGGGTAGTCCTCATCTTCGTGACTCTACAAGGAGGGATAATGCGCTTTGCCTTTTCCTTGATAGAGCCGAGGACAAACAACGAAGCCGAATATGAAGCTTTGATAGCAGGTCTTGAGATCGCTGTCGACATGGGAATTGAATACCTCCTCATATACGGAGATTCCCAGCTGGTCGTTAGTCAAGTAAATGGCGATTATCAAACGTGCAAACCAGAGTAGGTTAAGTACGGTGAGAGAGTGCAGCAATTGCTGACTTAGATCCCTTCCTACGCCCTGGAAAGCATACCACGAGCGGAGAATAGCAAAGCGGATGCGTTAGCTAAACTTGCTAAAGAACTGGCTGACGAAAACCTCGATGACGTGAGGATCGTTGTGCAAAATCGTCGGGTTCTCGCACCAGCAGAAATATCTCCGGAATCTTCTGAAGAGAAAGAAGCAACCAAAGAGACAGCCCTACAAATAAAAGACCAGGAAAAGGCTGAGGATTGGAAAGAAGTCTTTATAGACTAGTTCAAATCCCGTCGAACACCTGAAGATGCGTCCTCAAGACATCAGCTCATGAAACGAGCTCTGTCTTTCGCATTCGTCAATGATACTCTATACAAAAGATCATTTGATTCTCTATGGCTAAGATGCCTGGGACCTGAAGAGGCAAGGAGAGTCGTCCAAGAAACTCATGACGGACTCTGCGTTTCTCACCAAGCCGGGCTGAAGATGAAGCTGAAGATCAAAATGATAGGCTATTATTGGCCCACAATGATCCAAGACTACCTCGAATAAGCGAAGCAATACCACTCGTGCCAAATTCATGGGGACTTTATCCACCAGCATCCAAATCCGCGCAACGATAGCTAGCTGGCCATTCGAAATGTGGGGAACTTACATAATCGGGCCCATTGAACCAGCATCGTCCAGGGGACATCGATTCATATTGGTGACAACGGATTACTTATCCAAATGGGCAGAAGCAGTACCACTAAGAGAAGTGAAGACGGAGAATATCCTCCATTTCTTCAAGACACACGTTATCTATCGGTTCGGCACTCCGCGATGGATTATCTCCGATAACGGGCCAGCCTACAGAAGCTACAAGATTAGCCGCTTCGCACAACAACATAATATAGACTGGAGATACTCTTCGGTCTATAATCCCCGAACTAATGGTCTAGCTGAGGCTTTCAACAAGACCTTGATGAAGATCGTGAAAAAGACGGTGTCCAAAAATAAGAAGGAGTGTCATGAGAGATTGCATGAAGCCTCTGGGCGTATCGAACTACGTTCAAAACGGCCACAAACATAACGCCGTATGCATTGGTATTCGGCACAGAAGCGGTACTCCCCCTCGAGATAGAGTTACCCTCTCTATGAGTGGCGGTTCACTACGAGCTAGCAGACGAAGAAAATGCTCACCTTCGGCTTGAGGAACTCGGCGCCCTTGATGAAACCCGGCTCATGGCGCAACAAAACCTGGAGGCTTATAAAGCAAAGATGACGCGCTCATACGAAAGATTGATTAGGCCGAGAACATTTTGCCAAGGCGAACTCGTTCTAGTGGTCAAGAGACCTATGATCCCTAATCGTGCCCAACAGGGGAAATTCGAGCCGAACTATGAAGGCCCGTACATCATAGACAAAGTTTACCAGGGTGGAGCCTACCTACTCATGGACATGCATGGTGAAAGTCCTTTCAGGCCAATAAACGGTCGCTTCCTGAAAAAATACTACGCCTGACGAGTCATGGCCTAGGTTAACGATAGATGATGACGCCTATATCCGCACGCTATCTTCCTAAGCCCAAACTCTATAACTAGTATCCGGCCAACGGACCGAAACGTTCCTAAACTAACGATGGACCACTATGTCCGAAACTGGCTGTTGACCGAGACGTCTATAAATTACTACCGACCGCAGCATCCTAAGGCTGACAAAAAAAATGGTACGTCTATAAGCGAAATGGACACGGATGAAAACCCGAAAGGGCTCCATGAGTAAAAACAGCAGGGCTACCGGCGAGTTTTGTGAAAACCCGAAAGTGCGCAATCTCGTTAAAAAACACTTGCAAGGTCTTCTTAACCTTGTGAGGAGAAAATACCTGCGTGAGATCCTTACGACTCACAAAGGAGAAACACAATTAGGAATCCTCACGATTCCTAAGGAGAAATTACACTTGCGAGATCCTCACGACTCGCAAGGAGAACCCTCTTATGAGACCCTCACGGCTCATAAGATTCAAAAGCCTTAAGCTATAGGGATCTGAACCTGTTCTTAAGCAGTCATACACCCTGATTTTGCCCTACAAGCGGTTCAATACTTACCCTTGTATACAATCCACGGACGCGAATAAAAATTTCCCTAACAAAGTCCCACCCGTGACTAAGGATATGTTTACACTGTGGACGACCCTTGTAAGTCCTCTTGACTTATAAGGAGAAAAAAATCTTGTAAGATCCTTACGACTTATAAGAGAACACACACTTAGGAATCCTCACGATTCCTAAGGAGAAAACGCACTTACGAGATCCTTACGACTCGTAGGGAGAAATACCTTCATGAGACCCTTACGGCTCATGAAGTTAAAAGCCTTAGTCGACAGGATCCTGACCCTGTTCGCTAAGCCACCTTTGTTCGACATCGACAGAGGTAAATGATGATTCGCTCCTGGTAATATTCCAGTTGTAGCGATGTTGATGCCTCAATCGGTGTCAAATCCCAAACTCGCAGCGAAAAGCTAGCGATCCACAAATGCATATGAAATAGCCGAAATGATGTGGCAACTTGCAACAAAATCAGCAAGTAAAAAAAATATATGCATATAAAATAGCCGAAATGATTGGGCAACTCGCAATAAAAAGCAGTGAGTAAATAAAACAAATAGTCGAAATGATTGGGCACCGCGAAAAATAGCCGAAATGATTGGGCAATCGCTACTTTCACGATATAAAAGCTGAAATGGTAGAGCATCACGGAAAGGAAAATATATAAAATGAAAATTTTTGCCCTACAGGTAAGATCACAGACAACCGAGAGAGCACCTCCTGGTCCTGTAGAATACGGCTAATGTCAATCCTGACCCTGTGGGAAACGCCCAGAGCACCTCCTGGTCCCGTGGAACATGGGTAATGTCAATCCTGACCACGTGGGAAACGCCCAGAGCAAATCCTGGTCCCGTGGAACATGGCTAATGTCAATCCTGACCCTGTGGGAAACGCCCAGAGCAAATCCTGGTCCCGTGGAACACGGCTAATGTCATTCCTGACCCCATAGGAAACGCCCAGAGCAAATCCTGGTCCCGTGGAACACGGCTAATGTCAATCCTGACCCTGTGGGAAACGCCCAGAGCAAATCCTGGTCCCGTGGAACACGGCTAATGTCAATCCTGACCCCGTGGAAATGCCCAGAGCAACTCCTGGTCCTGTGGAACACGGCTAATGTCATTCCTGACCCCGTGGGAAACGCCTAGAGCACCTCCTGTGGAACACGGCTAATGTCATTCCTGACCCCGTGGGAAACGCCTAGAGCACCTCCTGACTCCGTGAAATGCGAATAAAGTCAACCCCCTGACCCGTAGAACATGGCTAAGGTCAATCCTGACCCTGTGAGAAACAGCCAGAGCAAACCCTCGACCTCCCCGCCGAAAGCAATGCTTTGACTCGGGAGCAGGTTAACGCATCAATCACTTACGAGTCCTCTCGACTTGTAAGGAGAAAATTCTCTTATGAGATCCTTACGACTCTCAAGAGAAAACGTATTTAGGAATCCTCACGATTCCTAAAGAGAAAATACACATACGGGATCCTCTCGACCTGTAGGGAGACAATTCTTTATGAGACCCTCACGGCTCATAAAGTTGAAAAGTCTTAGGTGACAGATCCTAACCCTGTCTCCCAAGCCATCATTGCCTCGCAGAAAGGTCAAGGTAGATTTTCTACGGGCCACACTCTCTGACAAGAAAGGAAACAATCACTTACGAGTCCTCTAACACTTGTAAGGAGAAAATTCTCTTGGGAGATCCTTACGACTCTCAAGAGAAATCAAAATTAGGATTTCTCACGATTCCTAAAAAGAAAATACACCTATGAGATCCTCTCGACTCGTAGGGAGAAAAGTCTTTATGAGACCCCCACGGCTCATAAAATTGAAAAGTCTTAGGCAAGCAGACCTGAACCTGTTTCTTAAGCCATCATTATCCTGCAAAGAGTCCAAGATGGACCGTCACTTACTATCTACAGGACACACTTGCTAAAATCACATAGCAATGACACAGCGAGAAGAAGAAAGCAACAATAGAAAAAAAATGTGTATTTTTTATTCATGAATTCAATCAAGTACAAGTTGAATCATATGAAAGAATTAAAAAATGGATACATGTTATTCAAAGATTACAAGTGTTCAATCTATACAAAAAAGCTACTGAGAAGGAAGCGTTTTCAATAAGTCAGCAAATTGCTCGCGCACTCCTTTCAGTGCCTTCTCATGATTAGCCGTCGCGGCCAGCTCTGCTTCAATTCGAGCCCTTTGTTGCAAGCATGAGGAAATCTTCTCATCGATTTTCCGTTGGGCAGCTTTGCGACTCTGTGTAACCCGCTCAATAGAGTCGAGCTTCTGCCTCAATGCCATCCTGTCCGAAATACATCGCTGCAAATTGTCAAAGACGGCTCTCAATTGCGTGGCGTTCGCTTTAACTTGGGCGTGCAGCCGGGCAGATTCATCCGAAGCCTCCTCGTGTTCTTTCTGCCTCAAGATCGCTTCTGGTTCAAAATGGCAGAGGAAGGACACGCTCTGCTCAACCCACGCAGCCCTCTGGGAGTTCAAAGCCTGAATCTCAGGAGCAGGATGCCTAAGCTCAAGCTCATGCAGGCATGCCTCAATCTTCCTGCAGTGGTTAACCCAAGAATCAACGGCGCCTTCGTTATGGAAGTTCATAAGCGTCGCCAGCATTAGGTTAATTTCGGCAGCAAAATCTGCAGCGAATGTAGGGGCCTCCGCGTCAAGCTCCTCGATGTAATCACTCAACATACGCAGACTGGTCACAGCGCTTTTTGAATATGGATGTCTGGAAAAGGGCGCTGCTGGCATTATGATTCGAGACTAGAACGGAGCTGGAGTCGGTGCGACCGCTGCAAAAAAAATCATAGTCAAAAGACGGCTCAAGAAATAGAGGAAATATACGAACAATAGAGTTTACTATACCAGCTGCAACAGGGGGCAGAGCTGGGAGTACCGGTGGCACGATGATACCCTCGTCCCCTCCTTCAATTTGTTAGGCTACAAGTAATGCAGAGAGGAATTAGCAATGACATAGCTGCCCGTCAAAGAAAAGAAAATACTTCGGTTAGAAAAGATACCCACCGGCACCAGCGGGTAGGCTAATCTCCGACTGGAAGGAGAAGTGCGGTTTCAGCACTTGATACAAATGATCAAAGAGAACTCCTGCAAGATTATGATGATACATGGTCAGTATACGAAAGATGTTGTCCCCGATTTAAATTGATCACAAACCCATACCTTCCAGCAGTTGAGAAGATATAAGAGGAGGCGAAGGGGCATCGACCATCAGAGCGGCAACTGGTAGTGCTTCTTCATGTGTCACAATCTTAGCGCTCTCCACACCTAAATTCGAAAGGAACAGAATTGTAACGTTTTGAAAATCGTTTCGGTGAAATTTCGTAAAATCGGTAAAATAAGGGGGTTTTCCGTAAAAAGTCAAAATATAAATATCTTTATTATAAAATTAAATATACATATTCTAGCTATGTAATTGCTAGTATTTAGTATTTATTGAGCCACTGGTAAAATTTGTAAGTCTACGGTAGCGCCCCGGCCGTCTACAGACGCCAAATGCAGAACAAAAACTTTTTAACTGGCGCTATCGTATACTATAACCCGGATATGCCATTATTGCTAAACTAATAAACTGTAAAGAGTGTAGAAAGGTTATACCGAACGATACGAGTCTTTCGTTCTTTAACCATCATCCCACGCTCCGTTGCGGCTGCTCCGATCTCGTCGATCTTCGATCTGCTCGTCCAGGTGGCACCACGTCAACGATTTTTTAAACGGGCTCCCGCCTGTAGGGTTCTTAGGCATACTAATGAAGTCTCACAAGTGATCAAACATGCCCAATTATAAAATTTCATATGCCTACAAACCCTAATACGGATCGTTAACTAGATAATGAGGCGATGCAATGCGAGTGAACGACTTTAACTCTAAAGGAAAGGGGCTACAACCTTTGTAGATCCGGTCCTCCACCTCCTAGGCTCCGTGATGACGTCCCTCCGCTGTCCAAATCGAATCCATGACTCTAGCATCGGCTTCATCGGAGAAATGGGCGGGCTAGGTCGTCGACTTCGATGCTGAAGATGATCTACGTCGAGGCATTACAAGATCAAGCTCCCACTTCACCAAGTCATGAAACTTGTGAATAAAACACCCTATACTACTTGGCAAGTGGTAGAGAATGAATAAATAGGAAGTGGGTTCACTTTGGAATTAGATTTCTCACTCATTTTCACAAGTTACCATTGATGGAGGCAAGCTTTCTTCATTGTTGAAGATCAAGAAGAAGAGGAAAGAAATATATGATAAGTTGTTTTCAAAAAGAAAATAAAATGAATACTTATCATATTTCAACCATGGTCAAGTGTAGAGAAAGAACTATGGTTAGTTTGGATGGTTAGGGTTAAGCATGAAGACAAAATGGTCACTTAGTCAAAACTTCATGAAGCTTCAACAACAAACAAAGAAAGCCATCATTTTCTCTTTATCATTTCCATAATAAATAAATAAATAAATAGATAAATGAATATGTAAATCAAATGAAACCCTAACCACTAACTAACCATGGTTTAATTCTTTACACAAACCCAAGCTAGCATGTATCATCAAACATGATACAATCTTGTGCACAAAAATACATCACATATACAATGTGCATTTCAAGTGAACTTCAAGTGAGAAAATCCATTTAAAGTGAACCAATACTAGTTAATGCAAAGTAATATATCAAATATATAATTATACATCAAATCATTAAATCAACACATGATTCAATGATCTGGTCATGTCGCATATAACCGACTAGTATCCAATGTATCGGCTTATCGAATCAATCCTCGATTCGATAACTAGGTTATATCGAATACAACCATTCGACACATTCATCGCGAGAATGGAATATGGTATCACATACACGCATTATTCTCGGTCCCGCACATATCTCATATGCGCTCCCATTTCGTTTCGCTTGAGCCAGGAAACCTCTGTGTAGGACTCTAAAGACTCGTCAATACGCCGGCAGCAGATGATGATCATATCAAGCACCCACAAGCCGCAAGCGGTCTGCTAAACGTAACGACCACCCGGGTATTGAGCGATCAGAAGATCGACGAGCAAGCCCGCTCACACTCCTGTGAATCCAACCAGTAACACTTACCGTACAGTCCGGTCTGTTCGTCTGATATGTCGCATATCTCGCCTAGGGGTGGTAAACGTCAGACCCCAGTAGCTCGATAAGTCATGTCGACGTAAGGTCCATAACATGTGTGAGACTACTGATAACACTTACCAGTAGATCACTGCAACCCTGGCCAGGGATTTCCTGTTATGGCCATTCGAGCATAGCGCAACATCAACCCCCAATACCGGGAGAGACGAATCCCCTCCTATCGCTCATTGCCTCCATGTGAATCGGGACTGTACCCAAAAACCACCTGTTTGTACGACTCAGTAGAGCCGTGGTAGGGTGGAAATCAAAGCACAGTGGGAGACACACAAGACTCTATGACGATCTCGGGTCAACAGACTAAGCTGTACAAGTGTCACCAGAGAACTGCCATCTGACGTGAGGTATAATACCATCTGGGAGTTCTCGGCGAGTCCGTTCAGTGTACCCAGTCTCCACTGAGCACCCGTATACCATCTCTGATGTCAAACACCAATGGATATGGGATCATCCATCACCCATCACATGGGTCGAGAAGATATACGCTAGTCTACTCTGGAATATCGATGCCCTGTCTCGATATTCCCACGACTAGGAACATTGAAGGATGTACTCATGGACTACCCAGGCCCCACTAGTATGATCTGCATCATAGTCCTGGAAGTCGAGTACACATCCTAAGGGCTTTATCAACATGTAATCAGAGAGACAGAGAGTATACATGTTGAGATAAAGAGCAACCAGATAGCGTACTATCATGTCGAGCAAGAAAGTCCTACCTATATATGTCCCAGCATCCACTACCATATACATCCAATGTACAGTAATGGCCTCTAGGGCATACATATAACTAACAATCTCGCACTTGCACTAGGGCCATATGTAGCAGTAGTTGTAGTATCTAATACTCAACCATCCCCCATAAGTCTCTCTATGGGAAAAGGCCTTTGTGAGTGGATCCGCCGTGTTGTCCTCTGAGTCTACTCTCCTAACCTCGATCACCCTGGAGATCAACTATCTCCATGATCAGGTGATGCTGCCTCAGAATATGCCTGAGTCACTGATGGGACCAGGGTTCCTGGGCCGAAGCCACACTTCCATTGTCATACAATGGTAGGAACCTAGTTCATCTCATGAACCAATATACACCCAAACTGCCTCTTTGGTAGTATCTTTAATAGCGATGTTACCAACCTTTATCGTCTAGTTTGCCACGGTATCATGCTTGGAACTCTTCCAACATACCGTCCCTCCACTTAGGGTGAAGACAATGCCTGTGACTGACATTCAGTCGTCCTTATCATCCTGGAACAATTCCAGTGATTCTCCCCAGGATCGATTGATACCATCTCACTATAACTAGTGAGAATCCTAACATCCATCTAGATCTATCTCATAGATCCAAAACCCAGGATTTAGGAGGTATCACTTTGATCCTATTGGAGAATCCTTGTGATAAGCGGAGATTGATCGAGCGTAGCATAGGAAACTCCTTCCCTATCAAGAGTATGTCATCCACGTACTCCACGAGGATCACCACCATACTCCCTACTCACCTTTTGTTTATACAAGGTTCATCTACCATTTTGATGATGTCAAACTCTTTGACTAGCACATCAAAACAGTCGTTCCATCTCCGTGATGCCTGCTTTATCGCATAAAGCAACTTGCACATGTTTCCGCTGCTCCCACTGTTTACGAAGCCCTCTGGCTGTGTTCTTATAGACGTTCTCTTCTAAATCACTATTTAGAAAAGTAGTCATGGCACCTAACCACCAGATATCGTAGTCATGGCAAATAGCAATGGCAAGTAGGATCCGGATGGACTTAAGCATAGCCACTGGAAAAGGTTTCATCATTATCCATGCCTGGTCGATGACGAAAACCTTTAACAAGTCTAGCTTTGAAAGTCTCAACCTTTCCATCTACACCAAGTAATCTTCTAAAGATATAATTGCTCCTGATGGGGATTTAACCCTTCAGATATAGCAACCAAAGTCCATACTTTGTTGGTGTACATGGATTCCATCTCAGATCGCTAAGCATCCAGCCATTCTTACAGAGTCCCTACTCTCGATGGCCTGCTCGAAACTAGTTGGATCATCATCTCATGATGCATTCCTCGCTCCCACTGTCATCGAGAAACCGAGGTATCTCTCATGCGGACGAGGAACCCTACCAGATCGGTGGAGAGGCTGAGGTTCATCGGGAACTATTGAATCCTTTAGTGCTGTCAAATCAGCTGCAGTTTTGTATAGCTGGAACCTTTCCAATTCTACAGAACTGACCTTGCCTTGATCTTGTCCGGATTTGCTTTTGACATAGGCCGGACAATCCCAAATCTTAACTTACTTAAGAGATAGGCTCTTCCCATACCATATCTTAGATGGAGTGGTAGGCACTGATTTGAATCGAACCCTATTCAATAGGTATGCAACTTCATAAGTGCATATTTCCCTAAAAGGAAATAGGAAACTCAGTAGAGCGCACCATATCATATAGGGTCTGATTGCTCCGCCCCGATATACCATCGTGCTATGGTGTATACGGAGGAGTAATGCTGAGAGAGAATCTCATTCTCCTTTAGAATAGTCCAGGAATTCCATGCACAAGTATTCTCCTCCCTGATCTCATCATAGGACATAATACTTATACCCGGTTATTGGTTCTCTACTTCTAACTTATATTATGTGAATATCTCAAAAGCTTCGGGCCTATGTTTCAACAGGAACATATGTCTGAATCTTGAGAGATCATCAGAGAATGTAATGAAGTACAAAGAACCTGTTGTAATGTTTTGAAAATCGTTTCAGTGAAATTTCGAAAAATCGGTAAAATAAGAGGGTTTTCTGTAAAAAGTCAAAATACAAATATCTTATTATAAAAATTAAATATATATATTCTAGCTATGTAATTGCTAGTAGTTGGTGTTTATTGAGCCACTGGTGAAATTTCAAATTTTCTGAAAAAAAATTATTTTATTATTATTTTAAACCGTCACTAATACATTTAATTAGGGAAAATTACAAATTGGAATGAGTTGAAACAAATTTTGTGCATCATAAAACTTTAAATAAAATTTTATCATGTGGTTTTTGAAACGAAATCTTTTGCCAAAACGGTTTAGAAAATATCGAAGAAAAAGGCTTTTTTCGGTGAAATTAGTGTAAATGGTTGTTTGGGGTATAACATTTATCTTTTTCCCCCACACCCACACCCACACTCACTCACCCCCATCCCCATGTGGCTGAATTCAGCAGCATATCCCCCCCATTTCCCCACTCCATTCCACACAAAAAAGAAAAGAAAAGAAAAGAAAAAGGGAAATGAAAGAAAGTCAAAAGGGGGTGTAGACTTTGTCTTTTTCTCCCCATTTTTCTCCACCTCCCTCTCTCTCCTCCCCCACTCCCTTTCTGGCCGAAAATTCCTTCACCAACAGCCCTCTTTCTCCCCCCCCATTGTTCCATCTCTTTTGCTTCAAAAAATTCATGAAATACCCATCAAAAAAATCCCAAAATCTAAATCTAGTTCTTACCCATTTTAGTGTAGCCTTAGATGCATGGATCTTGGTGCAAGGATTTCATTTTGGAGGTCTAGATTTCATGTTGATCTCAAGATGGTTATGAGGTATAAATCTTGTTCTTTTTTTTGAGTTGTTTGTTATTACTTCAAATTATGTTAATGAAGGGTTTAGTTTAGATTTTAAATTTCAAGTCCAAATTCAAGATTAGGGTTTATGAAATTGAAGTGAGGTTTTGTTTTGGAGTTGAATGGTGATCAATTGTGCATGGTTATGTGATGTATTTTTGTATCTTAGAGCATGCAAAATGTAATCTTGTTGCTTAGTGCTAATTATAACATTAAAATATCCAATTTAGCTTTATTTAAGCAAACTAGTTTTTAGCTTTTGGTTCCAAATGGGTGATTTAAAATATAATTAAGATTTTGATGACTTTATTAACATTTTAATTTGTTGTTTAGCAATTTAGATCATGCAAAACCAAGCTTAATTGATGAATTGTGAATTTTGCTATAAAAGGTGTTAAAAATTGATATTTTTGCAAACTAGGATTTTGGAAATTATGCAAATTTATGAGAATAAATTATAGAAATGGTTTATATGACTTAGTTATGATATTTAGTGGATATTGTGGCCGCTAAATTTGTTTAAACATCGAGTTTTGTACTAAAACGGTTAATTTTGCTTGCTAGATTTTCAGAAAAATAGCTTTTAAAGTGAGTTTGAGGTTTTTGTGAATTGCAACCTATTTCATATTATAATTAGTGTTTTTGAATGTATAAATGGGTGTGTTTGGGTTTTTCTCGATGGTTTGACGTTTGTACGCCGACATCGAGGGTTTTTGGATTGATTTGTGAAAGCAACCATAGGTTTTGACCTATGTGGGATTCGTGCGTCGTTTTGTTCATGAGTCGGATTTTAATGCGATATGGTGCGTTATGATATGTAGGTACCCCATGTGGACTTCGAGACGACAAGCAAGCGCGTGGCGACGTCGGCACCGGCGAGCGAGGACCAGGTGAGTAGATTTATATCTACGGGGAGAAGTCGGGTGGATGGCGTATAGCACCCCCGCAGTTCGTGGTGATGTATACGAATACGTATACACACATATATATATTGTTTATATATTGTTTCAGTATATTGATGATAATATGGATATTTGGTGTTCTTGGATGATTTAGTGTCCCGAAACCCTAGAGTAGTGGTCGCACTACACATGCACACACCAACCCATACTTGCATACTTTCTTCTTTCTTTTGTGCTTATACTGGAATATATAGTTATGTGTTCACATGGGTATGGGACTATGTGTTCACATACGGATTTGAGGCTTGGGTTTGAGAAGAGTCGATGAGATTTGTATTGAGGTTGTGACTTCGGTGATATGGCAGGATTCGTATTTGAGATACGACATGACGTTGTAGCGGGTCCTTGACGTAGTGTTTCACACACGTCCATGCATACTTAGGCGGTATCAGTATTGTACTAGACGTAGATCAGTATCCCGATCATGATATTTGATAAAGAGGATACCAGGTGAATAGTATGATGAATGTGATATTGACCCGTACCCAGATTTGGGATGCCGTACGACGGATTTACATACGAGCTATATATTGATGATTGATCCGCACTCTTGAATTGGGATTCCTGATTATAGATATGGTATCGAATATGATATTATTGAGGCGGGATCACCGACTATACATATACAGGTATGTATATGTATCGACTCAGATGATAGGCGGTTTCCTTACCTGTAGTTCAGCTTGTTAGTTCAGCCGTATAGTTTACTGTAGTTGTTAGATTAGATTAGACTCCTACCTATTTCAAAACTAGCGGATCGTGGGTATTTTAAAAGACAGGTCAAGGGATCTATGGATATTTCAAAAAACGTATCCTTTCTTAAAAACCACCGTAGCCCCTATTTTCAAAACCCCGCGATTCGTGTTATTTCAAATGGCACTATTGTTTAATATTTAGCTCCCGCTCATTTTGGTTGCTCGCTCCGCATCGCATACTTACATTGTTATTTCATATTGCATTGTTAACATTATGCTGTTAGGACACCAGCACCATTACCGATGATGCGTATGTACCACATACACTTACTTGCCGGCTCACACACATCTTCATCGGTAATTGCCATGTCACGTACACCTTAGAAAATATTATTGCTTGGCATAGCATGTTAGCTAATAGTTTAGACATGATATTAGCATACTTGCCTTATATGTTAGTTTAGACATTGTAGTTATTACCTGCTACTTCATGCATACTGTTATTCATTGTTATGCCGCATTCATGGATTTTCATGCATATATTCACTATTTTACGTGTTATTGAGGTTTCGGATTCGGATTTCCATGAGATTTTCTTGATTTGGAGGAAAACCGCAAAAACATAAATAAACCTTTTCTCTCTTTTAAAATAAAATGTGCGGTTTTCCCATGATGTATGAGTCGTCCACCATGAGTTTGCTGATGGATTTCGAGACCCGATTCGAGGAGACGGATGAACCGTTTCGGGTACATGGTGGACCCGGTAAGGTACCCCGGGGCAAGAAGCGCATGATGATGACGATGTGAGCCTAGCAGGGGAGCACTACCTACCGGTGATATTATCCGACGCGTCGGATATCCGGAGGATACCGTCGTGGTCTTGAGATGGATGGTAGGGGCCGGTCTGGACTGACGGCGCCCTAGATATTGTGATTGAGACATTGAGATTGAGACTTGAGGTACATAGATTGTGACACAGAGATATCGAGGTATCTGGACACTTGTTTTGTGTCGATGCTGGGCGCTGTTTTATGCTGATTTCATATATGGTACCTCATTTCTTTTAAAATACAGAAATCTCACTGATTTATGAAACTAGTTTTATTCAGTACATGCATTCTGTTTCATGCATTCATACATCATCCATATGATATATTGCTACCTGAGGCACTGACACGGGCACATGAGATCACACTCGGTTAGATATTACCCTAGCCATTGTTATAGGCTGCATGTTATACATATATTTGAGGATATATTATGATCATTGACCCAGGTTGCGTTATTTATGCGATTTCTTTCCGTAGATGTTTTTCTATTCACGAGTTGGCAACTAACCCCCGTTGTGCCCCAGTTTCTTGCAGGTTTGCCATACAGGTTTCTTTACGGCTTTGCGGGCATAGTTTCTTTCGGGTGATTTGCTAGTAGGTGGGTTTACTTGTATCGTACCCCCATTATATATCTTGTATATCATTATTCTGTTGTATCTAGAAGTTCCATCAACCAAACATGTATTTATTTTTGAGATAGAGACCAGTGAGGTTATTCTTTCGACCTTAGAGTCACGCGTTGTATTTCTATGGATTTCTTGTTGTTTTGAGTTCCTTTTGAGTTTTGATCCTCGCCCTTGGCGTTGTATATTATATTGCTTGTGTGGTTGTGACCGTCGATTGACGAAGAGCTAGCTCCCGCTTGGAGATGCCTTTTTATTGATTTCGTATACTATTCATGTTGTATCCCGTTTGGGGGACAGTATTTACAAAGGAGACTCTACCGAAATTTTCAGGAAATATTTGATGTTTTTAAAAACGCATAATTCGGCTTATGCTATTAAAACTACTTGATTTAAATTGGTTTTCCTTCACTCTACTACTTTTCTTGGCTTGGATTTCTGGGTTTTCGGCTTACTTAGATTACGTACGCCTCGAGACGTTTCGTAGTTTAAGTGCCGGTCATGTTCCATCTTTTCGGGACGTGACACCTGTCCTGGCATGTGTAGACAGTAGACCTTACATACATCATCATGTATCAGTCCCAAGAGTTCATTAACTCATTCTCTGTTTCCAATAAGCCGAGCTATGGTCATCTAATCTTTGTGACATGACTGGCAAGTTTCATAAGATGTAAATTCAAACTGATTTAAATATGCATCTAAAAAGTAACTTCAGCCAGTCGGGTCATATTGATGTGACCTAGTCTACAATACCTCAAGAAGGATTCGTTCATTTCTGAACTCTTCCTCTTGTGTGTGTTCTGTATACTAGGAACTGTAGTTTGATTTAGAATGTCAATGCTCTTAGATAACGTGCCAGAACCGATCAACTTTTGATATAGGAAATGTTCAAAACATTATCCATCAATACAAAATTTTAGCTTTTCTTTACTAATAAAGAGATGGATATGATTTTGTATATTAGGTTCGGTATCTAATAATATTTGTTCAGAATCAATGTATTGGTAATACAGGGTGACAGTGACCAACAGATTTGGCTGCAACACTTGCCCCGTTTTCTGTCTCATGAAACTTATCACCCGTTCTCAGTTTTCTACCCTTTTGTACCCTATGTAACAGATTACATATCTGGGATCCTGATCCTGTATCAAATACCCAGGATACAGAGGATACAGAGAAAACAGTTCTGTATAATGAACACACCCGAAGGAGATGCATCATATGCACTTTCTTCGTTTGGGCGGCATAGGAATTCTGGTATTCCCCTAATTCCTGCTCTGTCTTATAACAATTATAAGTTGGAGCGGGACCAACGTTCCCCAGCTCAGTATAACAAGCGGGTTCGGTCAATAATCCGTATTATTATCTTGATTAAGGCGTGATATGGTCGCTACCTAGAAAGAGAGAGAAGAAAACACTCTGCGTGCGCTCTGTCAAGATTAGATTGGTTATTATTTTATCTAATCAGGATGGCTCCCACTGTTTTAATCAAATCTTCCTTCAAACCTTAAAAGGAAAGACTAGCCGGGATTAATTACACTCTACAAGTTCGCCAATCTTTCAGCCAGGCCAGTGTCGGTACTTTGAGGGAGGTCCCCCATGCTTTCGCACGGACCTAATTACAGTAAACCTCGTTTTCCCAGAGGCATAACCCCGTTGACACCTTTCTAGACACCTACTTGATCGGCTAATTGCAAAGTGCAAAACTCTCCCAGGAGTAACAATTACTCGCAGTGGGTATCGGGATCCAACTATCACATAGAAGGTATGCAATCTCATTGCAAATTTCAACACTTGAAACTCCCGATAAAGATTTTTACCCCTAGCACCTATGACCTTGGCTAAGGTCAACAAATCATAGGTACTAGTCAAGTTCTACCCGTCATTTCGTGATTAATTAGACCCACCCAAATGACCCTTGGCTAAGGTCAACAAAGCCACATGACTGTCCTAACTAATCGCATCATATGCTGTGTAGGAAGACATCACTTAGCTACCGCACACTACGCCTCGGCTATGGTCGACAAACGTAGCACGAATACTAAGTACTTTACTTCCTAAAATGACGGAGGGTTGCGAATGGTTTTTAAGAAAACCTTTAACGCTTTGAACTTGATCTCGTTGCGGAATCAAATGGTTTTTAAATGAAATGTTTTTGAGGCTTTTCTAGTTTTGCTAAAGGGGTCACTCCCGGTGAAGGGATCGTCGGCCCTTTCCTCGTCGAATGAGGTGCGGGATATATCATATATATCACTGTGCAAAGCGGAAACTATAGAAGCGATCAAAAGACAAACCGAGGGTTGTAGCATCTGCCAGTTATTGCTAAAGGAGTCACTCCCAGTGAAGGGATCTCGGTCCTTTCCTCATCGAATAAGGTGAAGGATGTTCTATAAGGAACACCGCGATGCAAAGCAAGAACTATAGCTACCTGTTTTATTTTTGAAATTCGATTCCACAACATCAATTAGGTTTATTTTCATTCATTAATCTCATTAATGAATGTCCCATCATTTAAGTCCACCTAAACATCACAGATAAATATAATGTACGCTTATGCCATCCGCATTCGCCTCGATGTCCCGTCTGCACCGTTAGGTTAGGTAACTAACGCCAGAGCGAGGCAGGGCTAGCGCGGGTGTAAAACATAAGCAACGTCTATATAATATATCATATATACTATATATAATATCCATCTGAACAAATCACATGATCACATCACAGATAACGCAGCAGAAAAATATCATATGAAATATTGGATATACTAGGACGTCCGTGTTTTCAATACGAGCCAGTATAAAACATGGATTCCATGGTCATGATGAATAGCCAAACCCACACCCCTAGACCCCTACGAGAGCGGCAAGTAACCCTACCAATTCTAGAGTTAGGAGACCCGGACTCGACTCCTCGAGTTGGTCTCCCACTGGACCCTAGAACCCGGTTACTTGTGCCCTCCTCCTTGGGTCTATCCTAGTGCAGAAAAGTAAATAATATACAAATGGTGACATCATCCGCAACCTGGAAGTGCCCCAATAAAAGAATATTACAAACAAGTTTTTACATGAATGAAAATGAAAAACACTCATCACACATAAACCCCCCCGGCTATTCGAACACGACGATCCAATATAACATATCCAGCAACGCATAACATCACATGTCATCAACGTAAGTAAATATGCGCATCCCAATTGTCGTTGACATATAGCAACGAAACCGGCGATATCACATATTACACTTACGGTCACAGAAAAGAAAGTGTAAAACTACAACAGTTGGAATCCGCATCCTCTTTAGACATCGCATGCCTAATCAAATGAAATACCTTAGACATCGCATGCCTAACAATTATAAACCCCGCATTTTAGTCTCAAAACCGAAAACACTTTTCAATGTTAAGTCGGGGAATTCAACAGGATTCCCGACATTCTGATCGAATGCTTGTCGCAAACTTTAGTAAGCGGCCGCACCCCTGACGCCATCGACGAAGTGCACCAAGGAGGAACACCGCTGCCGCGAGCACCCGAACGGATGCTTTCGGCGACGGGGTTCTCCTACAGTCACTTGGTCGGGGCTATGGGGCGAGGCTGTCTATTAAGTTTACCCGGCGAGTATCCGCGTACACTACGTGATTGCGACGGACTTTTGACCACATCAAAATTCCGTGGCAACCGATCAAGTGAGACTAAACTGCTATGTTTATAACATTCATTCAGTTATCTCATAACTACTTGTGAATTCCAAATATTGTATCACATTCCGGATAAATAAAAAATGTTAAACTTTCCGATCGAACAATCGAACACCCAAGTTTTCCCGATATAGCTCAACACATGAAATAAGTCTAAAAACATTCAGTTCTTGCCTCAGTACCAACGGTCCAGCCGTAGAAGGGTCAAGCCAACGCCTCACATGTGGCACGCCATACTGCCCCAAACCCTAAGGTTCAAAGGGCAGTTCAAGACGGTCACATAATCGAGTTAAGGTTTGTTGTCTTCTAGAGGGACCATCGCATTACTTGCACTACTTAGAACGTCATTAAACTACGGAAAAATCCAACAATTGGAAGTTTCCCGGCAAGGGAAAAAGTGGGTATTTATATCCGGTCGAACTTTTTAACATATTCTAAAATTACACGGAAAAACACACTGACAAAATTAGACAATCCGATCGATACACCGAGTCCCCAATACAACCCAGAAAACTCAACTCTTGAGTAAATATTAAAAATTCCCAGAAAACTCAGCACTGCAAAATACAATGCAAGAGGAGACTAAAGGGCTGCGGAACCGCCGCATTAGCATGCTAATGCCGCGGTTCCGCCGCGCTTTGATGGACTCAGGAGTACGGGCTTCTCAGTAATTCTTAGAATCTCCTGCTGGGTTGTCTGCATATTTTTAATTCTCAAAAAATCACGATTTCAGAAAATGTACAGAGAGCAAGTTTGAATTAGGGTTTCGGTTCGATCGGACTTCTAACTCCGTCTACGCATCGCCTAAGGCTCTAGCTAGGCTCTGATACCACTGTAGGGTTCCTAGGCACACTAAAGAAGTCTCACAAGTGATCAAACATGCCCAATTATAAAATTTCATGTGCCTACAAACCCTAATACGGATCGTTAACTAGATAATGAGGCGATGCAATGCGAGTAAACGATTTTAACTCTAAAGGAAAGGGGCTACAACCTTTGTAGATCCGGTCCTCCACCTCCTAGGCTCCATGATGACGTCCTTCCGCTGTCCAAATCGAATCCATGACTCTAGCATCGGCTTCATCGGAGAAATGGACGGGCTAGGTCGTCGACTTCGATGCCGAAGATGATCTACGTCGAGGCATCACAAGATCAAGCTCCCACTTCACCAAGTCATGAAACTTGTGAAGAAAACACCCTATACTACTTGGCAAGTGGTAGAGGATGAAGAAATAGGAAGTGGGTTCACTTTGGAATTAGATTTCTCACTCATTTTCACAAGTTGCCATTGATGGAGGCAAGCTTTCTTCATTGTTGAAGATGAAGAAGAAGAAGAAAGAAATATATGATAAGTTGTTTTCAAAAAGAAAATAAAATGAATACTTATTATATTTCAACCATGGTCAAGTGTAGAGAAAGAACTATGGTTAGTTTGGATGGTTAGGGTTAAGCATGAAGACAAAATGGTCACTTAGTCAAAGCTTCATGAAGCTTCAACAACAAACAAAGAAAGCCACCATTTTCTCTTTATCATTTCCATAATAAATAAATAAATAAATAGATAAATGAATAAGTAAATCAAATGAAACCCTAACCACTAACTAACCATGGTTTAATTCTTTACACAAACCCAAGCTAGCATGTATCATCAAACATGATACAATCTTGTGCACAAAAATACATCACATATACAATGTGCATTTCAAGTGAACTTCAAGTGAGAAAATCCATTTAAAGTGAACCAATACTAGTTAATGCAAAGTAATATATCAAATATATAATTATACATCAAATTATTAAATCAACACTTGATTCAATGATCCGGTCATGTCGCATATAACCGACTAGTATCCAATGTATCGGCTTATTGAATCAATCCTCGATTCGATAACTAGGTTATATCGAATACAACCATTCGACACATTCATCGGGAGAATGGAATACGGTATCATATACACGCATTATTCTCGGTCCCGCACATATCTCATATGCGCTCCCATTTCGTTTCGCTTGAGCCAGGAAACTTCTGTGTAGGGCTCTAAAGACTCGTCAATACACCGGCAGCAGATGATGATCGTATCAAGCACCCACAAGCCGCAAGCGGTCTGCTAAACGTAACGGCCACCCGGGTATTGAGTGATCAGAAGATCGACGAGCAAGCCCGCTCACACTCCTGTGAATCCAACCAGTAACACTTACCGTACAGTCCGGTCTGTTCGTCTGATATGTCGCATATCTCGCCTAGGGGTGGTAAACGTCAGACCCCAGTAGCTCGATAAGTCATGTCGACGTAAGGTCCATAACATGTGTGAGACTACTGATAACACTTACCAGTAGATCACTTCAACCCTGGCCAGGGATTTCCTGTTATGGCCAGTCGAGCATAGCGCAACATCAACCCCCAATACCGGGAGAGACGAATCCCCTCCTATCGCTCATTGCCTCCATGTGAATCGGGACTGTACCCAAAAAACACCTGTTTGCACGACTCAGTAGAGCCGTGGTAGGGTGGAAATCAAAGCACAGTGGGAGACACACAAGACTCTATGACGATCTCGGGTCAACAGACTAAGCTGTACAAGTGTCACCAGAGAACTGCCATCTGACGTGAGGTATAATACCATCTGGGAGTTCTCGGCGAGTCCGTTCAGTGTACCCATTCTCCACTGAGCACCCGTATACCATCTCTGATGTCAAACACTAATGGATATGGGATCATCCATCGCCCATCACATGGGTCGAGAAGATATACGCTAGTCTACTCTGGAATATCGATGCCCTGTCTCGATATTCACACGACTAGGAACATTGAAGGATGTACTCATGGACTACCCATGCCCCACTAGTATGATCTGCATCATAGTCCTGGAAGTCGAGTACACATCCTAAGGGCTTTATTAACATGTAATCAGAGAGACAGAGAGTATACATGTTAAGATAAAGAGCAACCAGATAGCGTACTATCATGTCGAGCAAGAAAGTCCTACCTATATATGTCCCAGCATCCACTACCATATACATCCAATGTACAGTAATGGCCTCTAGGGCATACATATAACTAACACCGCCTCTGACTTGAGGCAACTCGGTCGTCAAGTTTGCTAAAAGAGACGACCAAGATTGATATAGAAAATGAGTAGAGGATTTTGTCTCGTTCCGTCCAAAGCTATGGACGAACGGTTAATGAAGTTGCCAATTGATTCGGGTGATGGAATGAAATGAGCAATGAAATTTCCATACACCCCAAAACTATCATAATCTTTTCATCAAAAATGAATCAAGTGAGAGTGAGAGAGAGGGGAGGGGCCGGCCACTATATAGGAGGTAGGGAGTGAGTGTAGGAGGAGTGAGGTGACCATAAGAACAAATATCATGTGTGAACACAAAGTGTGAACACATAGTGTGAACACAAAGTGTGAACACAAAGAAAGTAACCAATGAAAACTCAACACCATTCAACCTAGTTACCTCTTCTAGAAACTTCTAGAACCTTCCACACTCATCTCAAGAAAAGATAAATCCGTCTTTAACCAAATGTTAAAAGACGGTTGATAGAAAACTGGAAACTGGCAACTTCCAAAAGCGACCCCGAAACGAATTTCAGGATAACCCCATAACTGTATAAATATACCCGCATTTGTATTACGACCGAATACAAATGCAACTGAGACAAAGATATTATATCTACTCAATATAATACTCGGATCCGGCTTAAACCAAAGCCGACCAGTATCATCGGCCCGAAATCTGACACGAGCGTAAACGCACGTGCATTTTTCGAACCTTGCCATAAAACCATACGGCCTCTACAACATTTTGCCCGAACTTGGGAAACTGTCAGTTGGGGACTCTAATGACTCTTCAGTACCCTGGCAGTGGGTTTAACCACAAACCGTCAGCGGCACTAGCTCTGCGTAACGGCTGCCCATGGACTGACCTCAAGGGAGGCCGATGAGTGAACTCATCCGGAAACCCTACTGAGCCTAACAGTGACAATGTATATACAGTCCAGTCCGTTCGTCTATGAGTATCGCATATCTGCCTAGGGGGCTAGTAACGCCAGACCCCCAATAGCAGTATAAGTCGTGTCGGAGTGTAGCCTAAAAACTCCCTGAGATACTACTGCAGTACCTACCAGTAAATCTCCTGCCACGGCCGTGGGCATTGTGTAATGGCTCTCCTAGACACGGCACGATCTCGCCCCCAATACCGGGAGAGACGAATCCCCTGCCGATCCGCTCACGTGCCTCCATGTGACTCGAGACTGTACCCAAAAACTACCTGTTTGCACGACTCCTTTGAGCCGTGGTAGGGTAGAAATCAAAGCACAGTGGGAACTCACATGAGACAAATGACGACCTCAGGTCGATGAACTAACCTGTACACATGTCACCAGGGAACTGCTATCTGACGATATGTATAATACCAACTAGCAGGTTCCTAGCGAGTCCTGTCCGGTGTACTCATAACCTAATGAGCACCTGTATACATCTTAGGTGATCCAACTGACCCCAGTGGCTTGTGAGACCGGCCACCGCCCCTCGTCAGGGTCTCGACTGTATACACTAGTCTACTCCAGAGTATCGATGCCCTGTCTCGAAACTCCTACGACTAGGGACCACAATTAAGGATATGCATATAAACTACCCAACTCTCACGTATATGATCGCCATCATACTGTTGGTAGTAAAGAAAGATCCTAAGGGCTCTATCAAAGTGTAACATGTAATCAGTCACCTAAACATGTACACTACTGATAAAGGCAAACCAGATAGCATACTATCATCTCGAGTAAGACTGTCCTACTGGTATAGGTCCTCCGCAATCATTGCAATCACGCACCTGCGATCCAATAATTGACTCTGAGGGCACTATCTCCAACAATCTCCCTCTTGCACTTAAGGCTAATTATTGCGATGTCGACTACTCACAGCCCGTGTGAAACCGAACATCCAACTCTCTACTAGTCAATTTCACAAAGCCCGTTTGTAAAACTATTGTGTTCGAGAAATAGCCTCAGTGAGTGGATCCGCACAGAAGTTTCTTTCTATATGTCTCTTAATCTCAAGTTCGCGGAGAAAGCCATCTCCTGAATCGAGTAATACCTGTCTTAGAATATGTCTAGATATCTGATGGGACCTAGTTCATAAATAAACTCCAAATCCAAACTTCTTAGACTGTATTGATCATTGAACCTAATCAGTATCCGGCACCATGCCACCCACTGTATCCTCTTGGACCACCTGTCCATAATACTGTCCCTCGTCAGAGGAAAAACTATAACTCTGACAATCACTCTGTCCACTATGTCACCTTTGAAGCCTGGAATGATAACCGTCTCTCGAAGGAGGCTGCCGTCATCAAATCCATAGAACATCCACTTATGTTCTAAAACTGCTTCCTTATGTCTCTCCAGGATTGGATTAATACAAACTTATCGCATCTATTGCAAAAACAACATCTGGTGTGGTACTTGACACCTCACGATTGACTCAATTGCCTAGCAAGTGATCTGCCAATCATGCACAGCCCTCTCCCCTTTAGTCTATACGACACCTTTAGAGAGGGTGACTCCATCACCTGCAGGTACACCACCATGGCAGGAGTCATCTATTCTTAAAACCATTGGAATACTGTCAAAGTACACACATTGGGAAACTACCCAAATCCAGATCTAAAACCATAGATCTAGAAACCAGAATGTCAAGTATTATATCCATATCCTTTCTGGAGAAACAACTGTGTGACGACCACAGTACAACCGATCGTAGTATAGGAATTTTACTTCCTACTCTATGTATGTCATCCAGATACCATGACATCACAGCCTACTACCTTCTTAACAGATCCATCCTCTATTCTGATGAAGTCAAACCTATGACCGTCACATCAAAATTAGATGATCTATCTCCGCTATAACTGCTCTAGTCTATAAATAGACATAAGCTACTTGCCCACTATACTTCCGCTGCTCCCACTGACTACGATAACCCTCTGGCAGAATAATATACACGTGCACTTCTAAAGCTAGTTTAGAATGACGCTATACTTATCCTCCTGCCTGGTCTCATAGTCTGGAACAACAGTAGTGTCAAGTCTGGGTAAACAAGAACCTCCCTGTAACCGTCCTTGAGGCTACCGAAGTACCTCTCGGGTGTCTGAGGTTACCCACCATATCTGTGGAGTGGATATTGGAATGTTAAACCTGATTGAATATATAGGTCCTATTAAATTTTCCGTAATCATTCGCGGTTCTGGAATCACTTCCAGTTCTACCATACTCCCACTACTGTTTTCTGAAAAAGTCCATTTTACTAAAACTGTGGCGAGTCAAGAGCAATATCACTATTGATCTTCCAAATGGTAGAATATCAACCCTCGTCATAGCCAGGGTCAACCCACAAACAGCCATTACAGAAACGTGCCCTAAGTTATCCAGTGTCTGGTTTTAAGCATAAGCTGGACAACTCCCCGTACCTTAACATCTTTTAAGGTACGAACTATTCTATATACAATATAGAAACTTTGGCACTTATTTAATTGGAACCATATTCAATCATGCAGCTGTCTCCAGTGCATATCAACTTAATGGAGAGAGGCTAATCAGCATTACTCAACTTAGGAATCCATCCAATTATGAGTAATCTGAAAGAGAAACAAGTTTCTCAAAATCATTACTATCATCTGAATACCAATCACAAGAATCTACATCTTCGATCTCTTTGAAGAATCCCGATACTTGTGACATCTGGTTCTCTACTTTATTCTTATACCCACAAATTCTCAAAACTTAGACCTTGTATTTCTACGAAATACTTGTCTAGAAGTCATAAGTAAACAGAACATAGTACGAGGACCTACCCCTTTGTCCTGATGGACACTTAGACAATATACAATACTCTGTATAAGTCCGCTGAGTTTGAACAACTCAAAACCTGTGCGTCGTAGGTTGAAAACTGTACCCTGGTGATTTCCTCAAATATCATCTAATTACAACGAATTCTGATATAATGAGGATAATTACCTAATTCCCAATAACTTACATCCACTCATCATCTGTAAAACTATACAGATATGAAAATGAAACCTGGTAAATACATACCCTTGGAGTAAGTATCTAATCGGGAAAACAGTTTTTGTTTAACAATGTACTGAAACATGAAAATGTTTCGTAGGGGTATCCTGGTATTCCTAGTAATGCCTCTTCCATAATCCAATTCATGACTTTAACCGTATATTTCTTTGCCTTCTCTCCAAATCCCTTTATTTGTCTTCAGTCGTTACCTTCTGTACACCTTCGTTAGGCTAAATGGTTTTCTTCCTTCCCTACCGTTCGGCACCAGCCTATGATTTGGAAGAAGACTATCGAGTAAGCATAATAGGTGTACCCTCCTAAACCAAGGAGTACTCGCATCTTGAGAGAAGGTGATGATAAAAGACAACTGAATAATACCTTATTCCTTTAAAGGTGAAATAGGAGTGGCGATGAAGTACGCGGTTTTGGTCGTGAATGATAACAGTCGCAATTTACTTTGCCCTCTTTCTAATCCCTTTATTTTGTCTTTAGTTATTGCCTTCTGCACACCCTACTTAGGCTAATTGGTTTTCTTCATTCCGTACCTTTCGGCACCTGCCTATGGTTTGGAATAAGACTATCCAATAAGCGTAATAGGTGTACTCTTCTAAACCAAGGAGCCCTCGCAACCTGAGAGAAGGTGATAATGAAAGACAACTGAATAAACCAATTCTATTTCTCCTGAACCTTGATCCATCCTCGAAGAAATCTCTTCGAGTTCGTATATAACCATACGATGGATCTATCCAATGGAAGTGGATGTCCGTAGTAATACGGGGTGTTCTGAGAAATGCAAAGGGTAAAAGAAGGAGTGGCAATGACTTATGCAACTCAGACAATCCAAAAGCCAGTATTTTAAGAAGGTTCGGTCAACTTGGTCACTGAGTCATAGTCTAGGGTCGGTCAAAGGTCGCTGCCAAAGAGAGAGAGAAAAGAAACACTCTGCGTGCACTCTAACCTAGATCAGAATAGTTATCACTTTATCTAATCCGGAAACCTCCTACTGTCCTGTCAAATTCTCCTCCAAACCTGAAAGAAGAATCAATCGGGATCACCCGAAGAGTAAACCAACTCATCAGTGGGAATCGGGATCCAACTCGCATCGCATGATAACGTGATGGAATGCATCCACGTTACTCATACTCCAGAAGGTATGTGCATACTTGGCAAGTTTCAGTTTCTTTAGAAACTCCCGATATGATTTTTGCCCTATGCTCTTATGATCGTGACTAAGGGCCAACCCATCATAAGTCACATGCCAAGTTCTACCCATCATTATCTTGTCAATTTGAACCCACCCATACTCGCCCTTGACTAAGGGCCAACAAGGCTGTACGACTGTCCTAAACCAACGCATTTATCTATGCAACATATGAATACCCCAGCAGCTACCAATCACTATGTCCTGGCTAAGGGCCAGACCAACATAGCTTGAATACTACTGACCATTCATATGAAATGACGGAGGGCTACAGCTGGTTTTTGGCGAAAAACCTTTAACGTAACGAACTTGATATCGCTGAAGGAACCTGATAGCTTTTTAAAATATAGTGGCGAAAACCTTTTGCTAAAGAGGTCACTCCCGGTGAAGGGATCTCGGCTCTTTCCTCGTGGAATGAGGTGCAGGATATTCCACTGAATACCGCGATGCAAAGCAACTTGTAATCGACTATAGTGAAGTTATTACCCTGACGTAAACTTCTGCCCAAGGGGTCAGTCCCGGTGAAGGGATATCGGCCCTTGCCCCGTCGAATGAGGTGCAGGATATTCCACTGAATACCGCTATGCAAAACAAAAAGGAAACGTCTTTGTAATAACACTTTTTAAATTTGTTCCAACAACTGCCGAATAGGTTTGTTTTACTTTGCATTGATCAGAATCAACGCAGTCCCATCAATCAATCACACCAGAAAAGAATGAAAATAAAATGTACGTATATGACATCCGCATTCGTCACTGGGTCCCGTCATCATCCGTTAGGTTACTTAACTAACGACAGAGCGGGGACTGGACTAGCGCGGGTGTAAGACATATACAACATCTAATAGTATATGAACCAATATACAATAATCGCTCCAGGCGTGATAATATGCAACATTACAGAAAAGTAATAAGCATCACATAACAATACAGATAATCTGGGATCCCCGAGTTTCACAGAGCCGCTGCTGAAACCCGACGTTCCCCTTGTTGTGTGGATAGCCTGTGCAGTGAAACCTAGACCCCTACGGGTGCGGCAAGTTACCGGCCAAAACCTGAAGCGAGGCAGCCCCCTACAGCAAAGTGAATGGACTACCCAGCACTTCACGGAATCCGGTAATCTTGGGCTCCCCTCCTTGGGTCAACCTGAACCCCCTACGAGTGCGGCGAATAGTCTGCCAATTCTAGAGTGAGGTCCCTTTGCCTCTCAAAGCCATGAGATGCGGACCCGTTGCCCTCCCGAGCCCGGCTATCCATGAACTCCGTCGCGGGGTAAACCTAGTACAGAAATAAATAATAGTACAACAGGTGCATCGACCGCAATCTGGTCGTGCCCCAAAAGAATATTATACAACAGGCAGTGACGGCAGTCCACATGTTGGACGCTCGTCCCGCAATATCAAATGTACAAATAAATTCAAACTGCACTATCATTGCACACTGCTATCCACCACGACAAATCCGCAACATCACAGCAACACAGAACATCAACGCGAATGTCACGTTCGCAAACCCGTCTAAAAGAACTATAGCAATCAGACGCGGTTTACCGATCAAATGACATTCCCGGTCAGAGATATAATGTAAGCACTGTAAACTAACATGTTTAAATTTCGATCGACAAAATATCACGAAGTGGGCCCCACGAACATCTGTTGAACAGTAACAAAATCTGGGCCCAAAAGATATATAACGAAAACCCCAAATTCCAACAGAGAAGACACTGTGCAAATTTGGTGCAGTGATTCAATCGAATGGCCGCGGATGCGCGGCCAAACCATGGGTTTGGCCGCGATTCCGCGGCAGTCTTATCGAATCACTTGCCCAAATTTGGTCGGTGTGCTTAGAAAACCCTGCACAGATTTCTGTGATATGTAGAATAATTTTAGGACTTCATTTAAAATCGACAGAAACTGTGAACTTGAATTTTGCAGTTTTTGATTTCCGGTTCGATCGATGTTTTAAACGCGTTAGCACAAGTTAGTATAGCATAATGGGGAGGCTCTGATACCACTATAAGTCAACGGTAGCGCTCCGGCCATCTACAGACGCCAAATGCGGAACAAAAACTTTTTAACTGGCGCTATCGTATACTATAACCCAGATCTGCCATTATTGCTAAACTAACAAACTGTAAAGAGTGTAGAATGGTTATACCGAACGATCCGAGTCCTTCGTTATTTAACCATCATCCGACACTCCATTGCGGCTGCTCCGATCTCGTCGATCTCCGATCTGCTCGTCCAGGCGGCACCACGTCAACGATTCTTTAAACGGGCTCTCGCCTCTGACTCGAGGCAACTCGGTCGTCAAGTTTGCTAAAAGAGACGACCAAGATTGATGTAGAAAATGAGTAGAAGACTTTGTCTCGTTCCGTCCAAAGTTATGGACGAACGGTAAATGAAGTTGCCAATTGATTCGGGTGATGGAATGAAATGAGCAATGAAATTTCCATATACCTCAAAACTATCATAATCTTTTCATCAAAAATGAATCAAGTGAGAGTGAGAGAGAGGGGAGGGGCCGGCCAGTATATAGGAGGAGGGGGTGAGTGTAGGAGGAGTGAGGTGACCATAAGAACAAATATCATGTGTGAACACAAAGTGTGAACACATAGTGTGAACACAAAGTGTGAACACAAAGAAAGCAATCAATGAAAACTCAACACCATTCAACCTAGTCACCTCTTCTAGAAACTTCTAGAACCTTCCACACTCATCTCAAGAAAAGATAAATCCGTCTTTAATCAAATATTAAAAGACGGCTGATAGAAAACTGGAAACTGGCAACTTCCAAAAGCGATCCCGAAACGAATTTCAGGATAACCCCGTAACTGTATAAATATACCCGCATTTGTATTACGACCGAATACAAATGCAACTGAGACAAAGATATTATATCTACTCAATATAATACTCGGATTTGGCTTAAACCAAAGCCGACCAGTATCATCGGCCCGAAATCTGACACGTGCGTAAACGCACGTGCATTTTTCGAACCTTGCCATAAAACCATACGGCCTCTACAAAGTTTTGCCCGAACTTGGGAAACTGTCAGTGGGGGACTCTAATGACTCTTCAGTACCCTGGTAGTGGGTTTAACCACAAACCCTCAGCGGCACTAGCTATGCGTAACGGCTGCCCATGGACTGACCTCAAGGGAGGCCGATGAGCGAACTCATCCGGAAACCCTACTGAGCCTAACAGTGACAATGTATATACAGTCCGGTCCATTCGTCTATGAGTATCGCATATCTGCCTAGGGGCTAGTAACGTCAGACTCCCAATAGCAGTATAAGTCGTGTCGGAGTGTAGCCCAAAAACACCCTGAGATACTACTGCAGTACCTACCAGTAAATCTCCTGCCACGGCCGTGGGCTTTGTGTAATGGCTCTCCTAGACACAGCACGATCTCGGCCCCAATACCGGGAGAGACGAATCCCCTGCCGATCCGCTCACGTGCCTCCATGTGGCTCGGGACTGTACCCAAAAACTACCTGTTTGCACGACTCCTTTGAGCCGTGGTAGGGTAGAAATCAAAGCACAGTAGGAACTCACACGAGACAAATGACGACCTCAGGTCGATGAACTAACCTGTACACATGTCACCAGGGAACTGCTATCTGACGATATGTATAATACCAACTAGCAGGTTCCCGGCGAGTCCTGTCCGGTGTAATCATAACCTAATGAGCACCTGTATACATCTTAGGTGATCCAACTGACACCAGTGGCTTGTGAGACCGGCCACCGCCTCTCGTCGGGGTCTCGACTGTATACACTAGTCTACTCCGGAGTATCGATGCCCTGTCTCGAAACTCCCATGACTAGGGACCACAATTAAGGATATGCATATAAACTACCCAACTCTCACGTATAAGATCGCCATCATACTGTTGGTAGTAAAGCAAGATTCTAAGGGCTCTATCAAAGTGTAACATGTAATCAGTCACCTGAACATGTACACTACTGATAAAGGCAAACCAGATAGCATACTATCATCTCGAGTAAGACTGTCCTACCGGTATAGGTCCTCCGCAATCATTGCAATCACGCACCTGCGATCCAAAAATTGACTCTGAGGGCACTATCTCCAACAAAATTTCTAATTTTCTGAAAATTTTTCCGAAATTAATTATTTTAATATTATTTTAAGTCGTCACTAATACATTTAATTAGGGAAAATTACAAATTGGAATGGGTTGAAACAAATTTTGTGCACTATAACACATTAAACAAAATTTTAACATGTTGTTTTTGAAATGAAATGAAGCTGTCAAACGGTTTGAGAAAATATCAAAGAAAAAGGCTTAAATAGTGAAATTAGTGTAAATAGATATTGGGGTATAACATTTATCATTTTTCCCTCATCCACACCCACCCACACCCACCCACGCCCTCTCTCACCTCTCCAAATCTGCAGTCCCAAGTGCCCCCTCATTTTCCCACTTGAATGGCTAAAAGAAAAGAAATGAAAAGAAATGAGAAGAAAAGAGTAAATATATATAAGTTTTGGTTGGGTTGACTTGGACTTTCTTTGACTTGGACTTTTCTCCCCACACCCACACACTTCACTCTCACCCTTCCCCATTTCTGGCCGAGCCCTCCCTAAGTGCAGCCCCCCAATTTTACCCTCTCATTTCCTCATAAAAAACCAATCAAAAATCTCCAAAATTCCATCACAAATCAAGCTAAAACCAAAATCCAACTCTTACCCATTTTTCCTTGACCTATTCTAGTATGGATCTTGGAGCAAGAAGCAAGTTTGTGAGGCTAGGTTGGATGTTTGATTCATGTTTTGTGAGGTATAAATCCTTGTCCCATGGTTTGTTTATTGCTTAGTTACTTAATTGTTGCTATCATACTTCATTTGAAGCTAATTAGGTGTTTAATTAGGTTTAATTGCTTGTTTGGAAAAATTCAAGAAAAGGGTTTGTAAATCAAATTAGGGTTTTCATCATTGGGTATTGATCTTGTTGTGTAGTCTAACCTGTTAGGTAATGTTAAACCTAATCTAGAAGATAATTTGTAAATTGTTGCATCTAAAAAGTCCAAATTAAGATTTTAAGCAAACTAGGTTTTAGCTTTTAGTTGCAAATGGGTGATTTAAAATCTAATTAAGGTTTTGATGACTGTATTAATATTTTAATTTGTTTTTTAGCAACTTAGATCATGCAAAACCAAGCTTTATTGATGAATTGTAAATTTTGCTTTAAAAAGTGTTAAAATCGATATTTGTTGCGAACTTGAATTTCGAGTTAATGATAATTAGTGAGATTAAAAATATGGAGGTGATTTGTATAACCTAATTATGTTATTTAATGATCATTTTGGCCATTTGAATCATTAAAATTTGTAGATTGGTTAAAACATCAAGTTTTGAACCGAAATGGGAATTTGTGCTTAACTAGGTTTTTGGAAAATAAAACGATTGGTTTAATTTTATGGTTTTGACGAATTAAACCCTATTTTTTATACAGTTAGTGAGTTTTGAAATCATGATTGGTATGTTTGGTGTTTTTCTTGATCAATTGACGTTTGTACGCCGATGTCGAGGGTTTTTGGGTTGATTTGTGAAAGCAAACCATAGGTTTTGACCTATGTGGGATTCGTGTGTCATTTTGGTCATGAGTCGGATTTTAATGCGATACGGTGGGTTATGATATGTAAGTACCCCATATGGACTTCGAGACGACAAGCAAGCGCATGGCGACGTCGGCACCGGCGAGCGAAGATCAGGTGAGTAGATTATATCTACGGGGGAAGTTGGGTGGATGGCGTATAGCACCCCCGCAATTCATGGTGATGTATACGAATACGTATACACACATATATTTATTATAGGTTGATTTGAGTTTACTGATGATAAAGATGGATTCTAGATGTTCTTGGATTGGTTTAGTGTTAGTTGCGAACCCCTAGAGTAGTGGTTGCACCCACACACACACGCACATACTTGCATACATTCTTTCTTTTACCTGTGCGTATATGGGGATGCGTATATTTACACATGGGTATGGGACTATGTGTATATATACTGGATTATGAGGATAGTACTTAGGATTTGAGATGAATCGATGAGATTGGATTTGGGGCCGTGAGATCGGTGATATGACAGGGTTCGTATTTGAGATACGACATGATGTTTTAGCGGGTCCTTTGACGTAATGTTTCATACACACGCATGCATACATAGACGGTATCAGTATTGTACTAGACGTAGGCCAGTACCCTGGATCATGATGGTTGATAAAGAGGATACCAGATGAATAATGTAATTGATGTGACATTGACCCGTACCCAGATTTGGGAGGCCGTACGACGGATGTACCGTACGAGCTATATATTGATGATTGATCCGCACTGTTGACTTGAGGATGTCATATTATAGATATTTGATCGTATATGATACTATTGAGGCGGGATCACCAACTGTTATATTATATATATATATATGTATCGACTCAGATGTTATGCGGTTTCCTTACCTTTGATCAGTCTGTAGAGTTTGGCCCTGTAGTGTACTTGTATATGATAGATTAGATTCGACTCATACCTATTTCAAAAACTAATGAATCGTGTGTATTTTAAAGACGGGACAAGGGATTCTACAGATATTTCAAAGGACGAATCTTTTCTTAAAACACCGTAGCCCTTATTTTCAAAACACCACGATTCGTGTTATTTCAAATGGCACCATCGTATGACTTATATTTATATAAATGCAGTTTAGTTATCATAGGTGTTTATCTTTCAGCTCATGCACATTATTGCGATTCGCTTCGCATCACATGCTTATATTGTGTTTTCATATACCATTATTGATATCATGCTGTTAGGACACCAGCACCATTACCGATGATGCGTATGTTCCACGTACACTTACTTGCCGGCTCACACACATCATCATCGGTAACTGCCATGTCACTTACAGTTTAGAGAAGATTATTTCTTTAATATAGCTTGTTAGCTGATAGTTTCGACATGATATTAGTGTACTTGCCTCATATGCTAGTTTAGACATTGCAGTTATTACTTGCTTCTTCATGCATATTATTATTCACCGTTTACTTGCTACTTCATGCATATTATTATTCACTATTTATTTGCTACTTCATGCATATTTTTATTCTCTGTTTACTTGCTACTTCATGCATATTATTTTTCACTGTTTACTTGCTATTGATGATTGGATTTCGGATTTTCATGTGATTTCCTGGATTTGCGGGAAAACCGAAAGATTATGTATAAACTTCTTTCTTTTTTTAAAATGAAAAGCGCGGTTTTCCCATGATGTATGAGTCGTCCACCATGAGTTTTCATGATTGCTGTTGGATTTCGAGACCCGATTCAAGGAGTTGGATGATCCGTCTTGGGTATATGGTGTAGGGTTCCTAGGCACCCTAATGAGGTCTCACAAGGCATCAACCATGCCAATTTCAAATTTAAACGGTGCCGAGAAACCCTAGAACGGATCGTTGGCTAGATTTCTAGGCGAAAAAGAAACTAGTTAACACTTAACTACAAGAATACGGAAATACAACCTTTGTAGATCCGGTCCTCCACCTCTACGGCTCCGTGATGAAGTCATCTCCGCTGTCCAAATCAAAATCCGGGCTCTAGCGTCGGCTTCATCGGAGAAAGAGCGGGCAAGGTCGTCGGCTTCGTGCCGAAGATGATCTACGTCGAGGCATCGCTAGATCAAGCTCCAACTTCACCAAGTGATGAAACTTGTGAAGGAAACACACTCTACTACTTGGCAAGAGGTAGAGGATGAAGAAATAGGAAGTGGGTAGACTTTAGATTTGGATTTCTCACTCATTTCATCAATCCACCATTGATGAAGTGAAGGTTTTCTTCAACTTGAAGAAGATGAAGAAGCAAATAGAATATGATAAGTATATTCAAAAAGAATAATAAAATCAAATACTTATCATGTTCTAACCTAGGTTAAGTGTAGAGAATAAACCATGGTCACTTGGATGGGTTAGGGTTAAGTATGATGACAAGAATGGTTACTAAAGTCAAAGCTTCATAAAGCTTCAACTTAAAACAAAAAAGGCCACCATTCTTATCTTAATCCTTTTCAAATAAATAAATAAATAAATAAATGAAAATGCAAAACCCTAATCAACACTTAACCATGGTTTAATTCTTTATACTTAACAACAAGATCATGTATCATCAAACATGATACAAATATGTGCACAAAAGTATATCACATATACTTCTTGCACATCAAGTGAGAAAATCCATTTAAAGTGAACCAATACTAGTTAATGCAATGCAATATATCAAATATATAATTATGCATTAAATCATTAAATCAACATTTGATTCAATGATCCGGTCATGTCGCACATAACCGACTAGAATCCAATGTATCGATTTATCGAATCAATGATTCGATAATTAGGTCATATCGAATGTAACCAATCGAAACATATATCGCGAGAATGAAATGCGGTATCACATACACGCATTATTCTCGGTCCTGCACATATCTCATATGCGCTCCTATTTCGTTTCGCTTCAGCCAGGAAACCTCTGTGTAGGACTCTAAAGACTCTTCAATACGCCGGTAGCAGATGATGATCATATCCAACACCCACAAGCCGCAAGCGGTCTGCTAAATGTAACGGCCACCCGGGTATTGAGCGATTTGAAGATCGACGAGCAAGCCCGCTCACACTCCAGTGAATCCAACCAGTAACACTACCGTACAGTCCGGTCTGATCGTCTGATATGTCGCATATCTCGCCTAGGGGTGGTAAACGTCAGACCCCAATAGCTCGATAAGTCGTGTTGATATGAGGTCTATAACTATTCGAGAAACTACTGGTAACACTTACCAGTAAATCTCAGCAACCCTGGCCAGGGATTTCCTGTTATAGCCAATCGAACACAGCGCAACATCAACCCCCTATATCGGGAGAGACGAATCCCCTCCCATCGCTCATTGCCTCCATATGACTCGGGACTGTACCCAAAAACCACCGTTTTGCACGCCCTCTTGGACGTGGTAAGATGGAAATCAAAGCACAGTGGGAACCACACAAGACTCTATGACGATCTCGGGTCAACAGACTACTCTGTACCAGTGTCACCAGAGAACTGCCATCTGACGTGAGGTATAATACCATCTGGGAGTTCTCGGCGAGTCCGTCCAGTGTACCCAGTCTCCACTGAGCACCCGTATATTATCTCTGATGTCAAACACCAATGGATATGGGATCATCCATCGCCCATCTATATGGGTCGAGAAGGTATACGCTAGTCTACTCTGGTATATCGATGCCCCGTCTCGATATACCCACGACTAGGGACTATGAAGGATGTACTCATGGACTACCATGTCCCCACTAGTATGATCCGCATCATAGTCCAGGTAGTCAAGTACAGATCCTAAGGGCTTTACCAACATGTAACAGGGAGACAATCAGTGTACACGTTAAGGTAAAGATCAACCAGATAGCATACTATCATGTCGAGCAAGAAAGTCCTCCCTATATATGTCCCAGCATCCACTACAATATACATCCTATGTATAGTAATGGCCTCTAGGGCATACATATAACTAACAATCTCCCACTTGCACTAGGGCCATCTAATCCCAGTGGTTGCAGTATCTCATACTCAACCATCTCATAAAAGTCTCTCTCTGGGAACAGGCCTTTATGAGTGGATCCGCTGTGTTGTCCTCTGAGTCTACTCTCCTAACCTCGATCCCTTGGAGATCAAGCATCTCCATGATCAGGTGACACTGCCTTAGAATATGTCTGGATCACTGATGGGACCGTCGTTCCTTGGCATTAGCCACAACTCCATTGTCACACAATGGGAGGAACATAGTTCATCTCATGAACCAATATATACCCAAACAGCCTCTTTGGTAGCATCTTAAGTAGCGATGTATCCCGCCTTTATCGTCTAGTATGTCACGGTATTTTGCTTGGAACCCTTCCAACATACCGTCCCTTTACTGAGGGTAAAGACAATGCCTGTGACTGACACTCAGTCGTCTTTATCACCCTGGAACCCTTCCAGTGATTCTCCCCAGGATCGGTTGATACCGTCTCACTACAACTAGTGAGAGTCCTAACATCCAATTAGATCTATCTCATAGATCCAAAAACCCAGGATTTAGGAGGTATCACTTTGATCCTATATGGAGAATCATTGTGATAAGCGGAGATTGATCGAGCGTAGCATAGGAAACTCCTTCCCTATCAAGAGTATGTCATCCATGTACTCTACGAGGATCGTCACCATACTCTCTACTACCTTCTTGTTTATACAAGGTTCATCTACCATTTTGATGATGTCAACTTCTTTGACCGCTTCATCAAAACAGATGTTCCAACTCCGCGATGCCTGCTTTATCTTATAAAGCATCTTGCACACGTTTCCGCTGCTCCCACTGTCTACGAAGCCCTCTGGCTGTGTACTTATAGACACTCTCTTCTAAACATCATTTAGAAAAGCTGTCATGACACCCAACCACCAGATATCGTAGTCATGGTATGTAGCCATGGCAAGTAGGATCTGGATGGACTTAAGCATAGCTACTTAGAAAAGGTTTCATCATCATCCATACCTGGTCAATGATGTAGACCTTTAACAAGTCTAGCTTTGAAAGTCTCAACTCTTCCATGTACACCAAGTAATCTTCTCAAGATATACTTGCTCTTGATGGGGATTTAACCCTTCAGATATAGCAACCAAAGTCCATACTTTGTTGGTGTATATGGATTCCATCTCAGATCACTAAGCATCCAGCCATTCTTACAGAGTCTTACTCCTGATGGCCAGCTCGAAAATAGTTGGGTCATCATCTCATGATGCAATCCTCGTTCCCACTGTCATAGAGAAACCGAAGTATCTCTCAGGTGGGTGAGGAACCCTACTAGATCGGCGGAGAGGCTGAGGTTCATTGGTAACTATTGAATCCTTTGGTTTTATCAAATCATCTGCTGTAGTTTGTATAGCTGGAACCTTTCCAGTTCTACATAACTGACCTTGCCTCGAGTTTGTCCGGATTTTGCTTTTAGACATAGGCCGGACAACCCCAAATCTTAACTAACTTAAGATATGGGCTCTTCCCTTTCCATATCACATATGAAGTGGTAGGCATTGATTTGATTCGAACCTAATTCAATAGGTATGCATCTTCTCAAGTGCATAACTCCCAAAAGGAAAATAGGAAACTCAGTAGTACTCATCATAGAGCACACCTTATCATATAGGGTGTGATTGCTCCACCCCGATATACCATCGTGCTATGGTGTATACGGAGGAGTAATGCTGAGAGAGAATCTCATTCTCCTTTAGAATAGTCCAGGATTTCCGTGCTCAAGTATTCTCCTCCTTGATCTCATCAAAGGACATAATACTTATACCCGTTTTGATTCTCTACTTCTAAGTCATATTCTGTGAATATCTCAAAAGGTTCAGACTTGTGTTTCAACAGGAACATATGTCTGAATCTTGAGAGATTATCAGAGAATGTAATGAAGTATAAAGAACCGGTCTTGGCATGTGTAGACAGGGGACCTTTATACATCAACATGCATCATCCCAAGAGTTCACTAACTCTTTCTCTGTTTCCAATAAACAGATCTAGTGTCATTATATCTTTGTGATATGACTGGCAAGTTTCACAAGATGTAAATTCAAACTGATTTAAATATGCATCTACATGTAACTTTAGCTAGTCGGGTCGCATTGATATGACCTAGTCTACAATGCCTCAAGAAGGATTTGTTCATTTCTGAACTCTTCCTCTTGTGTGTGTTCCATATACTAAGAACTGTAATTTGATTTAGAACATCAATGCTTTTAGATAACGTGCCTGAACCGATCAACTTTTGATATAGGAAATGTTCAAAACATTATCCAACAATAAAAAATTTTATCATTTCTTTACTTATCAAGAGACTGATATGATTTTGTATATCAGGTTCGGTATCTAACAACATTCGTTCAGAATCAATGTATTGGTAATACAGGGTGACAGTGACCAACAGACTTGGCTGCAACACTTGCCCCGTTTTCTGCTTCATGAAACTTATCACCAGATCCTAGTTCTCTACCTTTCTGTAGCCCTATGTAACAGATCACATATCTGGGATCCTGATCTGGTATCACATACCCAGGACGTAGAGGATACAGAGAAACAGTTCTTTATAATGAACACACCCGAAGATGATGCATCAGCATGCACTCTCTTCGTTTGGGCGGCACGGGAATTCTGGTAATCCCTATTTCCTGCTCTGTCTTATAACAATTATAAGTTGGAGCGGGACCAACGTTTCCCAGCTCAGTATAACAAACGGGTTCGGTCAATAATCCGTATTATTATCTTGATTATGGCGTGATATGGTCGCTACCTGGAGAGAGAGAGAAGAAAACACTCAGCGTGCGCTCTTGCAAGAATAGATGGGTTATTATTTTATCTAATCAGGATGGCTCCCACTGCTTTTTATCAAATCTTCCTTCAAACCCTAAAAGGAAAGACTAGCCGGGATTAATTACACACTACAAGTTCGCCAATCTTTCAGCCAGGCCAGTGTCGGTACTTTGAGGGAGGTCCCCCGTGCTTTCGCACGAACCTAATTAATGTAAACCTCGTTTTCCCAGAGGCGTAAACTCGTTAACACCTTTCTAGACACCTACTTGATCGGCTAATTGTAATGTATAAAACTCTCCCAGGAGTAACTCTTACTCGCAGCGGGTATCGGGATCCAACTATCTCATAGAAGGTATGCAATCTCATTGCAAATTTCAACACTTGAAATTCCCGATAATATTTTGCCCCTAGCTCGCTATGACCTTGACACATGCCAAACAACCCATAGTATGCTAGTCAAGTTCAACCCGTACATTTCTTGATTGAATTAAATCCACCCGCACGACCCTTGACGCATGCCAAACAACGCCGTATGAATATTTTAATCCAATCGCATCGTATGCTAGCAGATAAGCACTAGTTAGCTACCGTACACTACGCCTTGACGCATGCCAAACAACCGCAGCACGAATACTAACTAGTACTTATCTGAAATGACGGAGGGCTACGACAGGTTTTTCTGAAAATCTATTGCATAATGAACTTGATATCGTTGTAGAATCAAATGATTTTTAAAATGGAGTGCTTTTGAGGCTTTCCTAGTTTTGCTAAAGGAGTCACTCCCGGTGAAGGGATCGTCGGTCCTTTCCTCGTCGAATGAGGTGCGGGATATATCATATATATCACTGTGCAAAGCAAAAACTTTTAAAAGCAATCAAAAGACAAACCGAGTGTGTAGCATCTGCCAGTTATTGCTAAAGGAGTCACTCCCGGTGAAGGGATCTCGGTCCTTTCCTCATCGAATAAGGTGCTGGATATATCACATATACCGCTGTGCAAAGCAAGAACTGTAGCTACCTGTTTTATTTTTGAAATTCGATTCTACAACTTCTTAGGTTTCTTTTCTTTTCATTAATCACATTAATGAAGTCCCATCATTTAAGTTACCTAAACATCACAGATAAATACGACGTACACTTATGCCATCCGCATTCGCCTCGATGTCCCCTCATGCACCGTTAGGTTAGGTAACTAACGGCAGAGCGGGGCAGGGCTAGCGCGGGTGTAAAACATAAGTAACGCCTATATAATATATCATATATACTATATACAGTATCTATCACAGAACATCACATGATCACATCACAGATATCGCAGCAGAAGAATCATATGAAATATTGGATATACTAGGACGTCCGTGTTTTCAATACGAGCCAGTATAAAATACGGATTCCACGGTCGCGATGAATAGCCAAACCCACACCCCTAGACCCCTAAGAGAGCGGCAAGCAACCCTACCAATTCTGGAGTTAGGAGACCCGGACTCGACTCCTCGAGTTGGTCTCCCACTGGACCCCAGAACCCGGTTACTTATGCTCCCCTCCTTGGGTCTATCCTAGTGCGGAAAAGTAAATAATATACAAAGGGTGACAACTTCCGCAACCTGGAAGTGCCCCAAATAAAAGAATATTACATACAAGTTTTTACATGAATGAAAATGAAAAACACTCATCTCACATAAAAACCCCCCGGCTATTCAAACACGACGATCCAATATAACATATCCAGCAACACATAACATCACATGTCATCAACGTAAGTAAATATGCGCATCCCAATTGTCGTTGACATATAGCAACGAAACCGGCGATATCACATATTACACTTACGCTCATAGAAAAGAAAGTGTAAAACTACAACAGTTGGAATCCGCAACCACCTCAGACATCGCATGCCTGACCAAATGAATTCTTTAGACATCGCATGCCTAACAATTATAAATCCCGCATTTTAGTCTCTAAATCGAAAACACTTTTCAATATTAAGTCGGGTAATTCAACAAGATTCCCGACATCCTGATCGAATACTCGTCGCAAACTTTAGTAGGCGGCCGCACCCCTAATACCGTCGACGAAGTGCACCAAGGCGGAACACCGCTACCGCGAGCACCCAAACGGATGCTTTCGGCGACGGGGTTCTCCTACAGTCACTTGGTCGGGGCTATGGGGTGTAGCTGTCTATTAAGTTTACCCGGCGAGTATCCGCGTACGCTACGTGATTGCGACGGACTTTTGATTACATCAAAATTCCGTGGCAACCGATCAAGTGAGACTAAAGTGCTTGATTTATAACATTCATTCAGTTATCTCATAACTACTTGTGAATTCCAATTATTGTATCCCATTCCAGATAAATAGAAAATGTTAAACTTTCTGATCGAACAATCGAACACCTAAGTTTTCCCGATACAGCTCAACACATGAAATAAATCTAACAGCATTCAGTTCGTGCCTCAGTACCAACGGTCCAGCCGTAGAAGGGTCAAGCCAACGCCTCACATATGGCACGCCGTACTGCCCCAAACCCGAAGGTTCAAAGGGCAGTTCAAGACGGTCACATAATCGAGTTAAGGTTTGTTGTCTTCTAGAGGGACCATCGCGTTACTTGCACTACTTAGAACGTTGTTAAACTACGGAAAAAATCCAACACTTGGAAATTTTCCGGCAGGGGAAAAAGTGTGTATTTATGTCCGGTCGAAATTTTTAACATATTCTAAAATATCCGAAAAACACATAGACAAAATTAGACAATCCGATCGAATGTACGAACTCCTAATACAACCCAAAAAACTCAACTCTTGATTTCAGATAAAAAAAAATTCCCAGGAAAACCAGCACTGCAAAATAGGAATTACTGTGCAAAATTGAATGCCTAATAAGACAAAACGGCCGCAGAACCGCCGCATTAGCATGCTAATGCCGCGGTTCCGCCGCACTTTTGAGGGATCATTAGTTACTTTTTGCACTGTAATTCTTACAATTTCCTGCTGATTTTTCTGCATATTTTTAATTCTCAAAAATCCACGAAAACAGAAAATGTCCAGAGAGCACTTTCAAGTCGGGGTTTCGGGTCGATCGGACTTCTAACTCCGTCTACGCATCGCCTAAGGCTCTAGCTAGGCTCTGATACCACTGTAGGGTTCCTAGGCACCCTAATGAGGTCTCACAAGGCATCAACCATGCCAATTTCAAATTTAAACGGTGCCGAGAAACCCTAGAACGGATCGTTGGCTAGATTTCTAGGCGAAAAAGAAACTAGTTAACACTTAACTACAAGAATACGGAAATACAACCTTTGTAGATCCGGTCCTCCACCTCCACGGCTCCGTGATGAATTCATCTCCGCTGTCCAAATCAAAATCCGGGCTCTAGCGTCGGCTTCATCGGAGAAAGAGCGGGCAAGGTCGTCGGCTTCGTGCCGAAGATGATCTACGTCGAGGCATCGCTAGATCAAGCTCCAACTTCACCAAGTGATGAAACTTGTGAAGGAAACACACTCTACTACTTGGCAAGAGGTAGAGGATGAAGAAATAGGAAGTGGGTAGACTTTAGATTTGGATTTCTCACTCATTTCATCAATCCACCATTGATGAAGTGAAGGTTTTCTTCAACTTGAAGAAGATGAAGAAGCAAATAGAATATGATAAGTATATTCAAAAAGAATAATAAAATCAAATACTTATCATGTTCTAACCTAGTTTAAGTGTAGAGAATAAACCATGGTCACTTGGATGGGTTAGGGTTAAGTATGATGACAAGAATGGTTACTAAAGTCAAAGCTTCATGAAGCTTCAACTTAAAACAAAAAAAGGCCACCATTCTTATCTTAATCCTTTTCAAATAAATAAATAAATAAATAAATGAAAATGCAAAACCCTAATCAACACTTAACCATGGTTTAATTCTTTATACTTAACAACAAGATCATGTATCATCAAACATGATACAAATATGTGCACAAAAGTATATCACATATACTTCTTGCACATCAAGTGAGAAAATCCATTTAAAGTGAACCAATACTAGTTAATGCAATGCAATATATCAAATATATAATTATGCATTAAATCATTAAATCAACATTTGATTCAATGATCCGGTCATGTCGCACATAACCGACTAGAATCCAATGTATCGATTTATCGAATCAATGATTCGATAATTAGGTCATATCGAATGTAACCAATCGAAACATATATCGCGAGAATGAAATGCGGTATCACATACACGCATTATTCTCGGTCCTGCACATATCTCATATGCGCTCCTATTTCGTTTCGCTTGAGCCAGGAAACCTCTGTGTAGGACTCTAAAGACTCGTCAATACGCCGGTAGCAGATGATGATCATATCAAACACCCACAAGACGCAAGCGGTCTGCTAAACGTAACGGCCATCCGGGTATTGAGCGATCTGAAGATCGACGAGCAAGCCCGCTCACACTCCAGTGAATCCAACCAGTAACACTACCGTACAGTCCGGTCTGATCGTCTGATATGTCGCATATCTCGCCTAGGGGTGGTAAACGTCAGACCCCAATAGCTCGATAAGTCGTGTTGATATGAGGTCTATAACTATTCGAGAAACTACTGGTAACACTTACCAGTAAATCTCAGCAACCCTGGCCAGGGATTTCCTGTTATAGCCAATCGAACACAGCGCAACATCAACCCCCTATACCGGGAGAGACGAATCCCCTCCTATCGCTCATTGCCTCAATGTGACTCGGGACTGTACCCAAAAACCACCATTTTGCACGCCCTCTTGTACGTGGTAAGATGGAAATCAAAGCACGGTGGGAACCACACAAGACTCTATGACGATCTCGGGTCAACAGACTACTCTGTACCAGTGTCACCAGAGAACTGCCATCTGACGTGAGGTATAATACCATCTGGGAGTTCTCGGCGAGTCCGTCCAGTGTACCCAGTCTCCACTGAGCACCCGTATATCATCTCTGATGTCAAACACCAATGGATATGGGATCATCCATCGCCCATCTATATGGGTCGAGAAGGTATACGCTAGTCTACTCTGGTATATCGATGCCCCGTCTCGATATACCCACGACTAGGGACTGTGAAGGATGTACTTATGGACTACCATGTCCCTGTAGGGTTCCTAGGCACCCTAGTGAGGTCTCACAAGGCATCGAACATGCCAATTTCCAAAATTATAGTGCCTACAAACCCTAAACTACGGATCGATAACTAGATTTCTAGGCGAACAAGAACTAGTTAACAGTTAACTAATGAGAATACGGAAATACAACCTTTGTAGATCCGGTCCTCCACCTCCACGGCTCCGCAATGAGGTCGTCTCCGCTGTCCAAATCAAATCCGGGCTCTAGAGTCGGCTTCGTCGGAGAATGGGCAAGCTAGGTCGTCGATGTCCATGCCGAAGATGATCTACGTCGAAGCATCGCTAGATCAAGCTCACAACTTCACCAAGTCATGAAACTTGTGAAGTAAACACACTCTACTACTTGGCAAGAGGTAGAGGATGAAGAAATAGGAAGTGGGTAGACTTTAGAATTGGATTTCTCACTCATATGCATCAATCACCATTGATGGAGGTGAAGCTTTTCTTCTTGAAGTCAAGGAAGAAAAAGAAGAAGCTATATGATAAGTTCATAGAATAAGAAAAGAAAATGAATTCTTATCATAATTTTAACTAGAGTCAAGTGTAGAGAATTAATCATGGTTAGTGGGAATGGTTAGGGTTAAGGATGAGATAAGGATGGTTGACTTGAACAAAGCTTCATGAAGCTTCAACTAAAGAACAAAAGAAGCCACCATTCTTTTTCTCATTTTCTTATATTCATTTATCAAAAATAAATGGATAACAAAATAAGATAAATGAATAACAAATAAGAAACCCTAACCATTTCATTAACCAAGGTTTAATACTTTACACTTAACCAAAAAGGATGTATCATCAAACATGATACAAGCAAGTGCACAAAATCATATCGCATATGTAATGCGCACTCCCGAGTGAGAAAATCCATCTTAAGTAAACCGATACTAGTTGATGCAAAGTAATATATCAAATATATAAATATGCATTAAATCATTAAATCAACACTTGATTCAATGACCCGGTTATGTCGCACACAACCGACTAGTATACAATATATCGGCTTATCGAATCAACGCTTGAATCGATAACTAGGTTATATCGCATACAACCATTCGATATATTTATCGCGAGAATAGAATACGGTATCACATACACGCATTATTCTCGGTCCTGCACATATCTCATATGCGCTCCTATTTCGTTTCGCTTGAGCCAGGAAACCTCTGTGTAGGACTCTAAAGACTCGTCAATACGCCGGCAGCAGATGATGATCATATCAAACACCCACAAGCCGCAAGCGGTCTGCTAAACGTAACGGCCACCCGGGTATTGAGTGATCTGAAGATCGACGAGCAAGCCCGCTCACACTCCAGTGAATCCGACCAGTAACACTACCGTACAGTCCGGTCTGATCGTCTGATCTGTCGCATATCTCGCCTAGGGGTGGTAAACGTCAGACCCCAATAGCTCAATAAGTCGTGTCGATATGAGGTCTATAACTGTTCGAGAAACTACTGGTAACACTTACCAGTAAATCTCAGCAACCCTGGCCAGGGATTTCCTGTTATAGCCAATCGAACACAGCGCAACATCAACCCCCTATACCGGGAGAGACGAATCCCCTCCTATCGCTCATTGCCTCCATGTGACTCGGGACTGTACCCAAAAACCACCGTTTTGCACGCCCTCTTGGACGTGGTAAGATGGAAATCAAAGCACAGTGGGAACCACACAAGACTCTATGACGATCTCGGGTCAACAGACTACTCTGTACCAGTGTCACCAGAGAACTGCCATCTGACGTGAGGTATAATACCATCTGGGAGTTCTCGGCGAGTCTGTCCAGTGTACCCAGTCTCTACTGAGCACCCGTATATCATCTCTGATGTCAAACACCGATGGATATGGGATCATCCATCGCCCATCTGTATGGGTCGAGAAGGTACACGCTAGTCTACTCTGGTATATCGATGCCCCGTCTCGATACACCCACGACTAGGGACTTTGAAGGATGTACTTATAGACTACCATGTCCCCACTAGTATGATCCGCATCATAGTCTAGGTAGTCAAGTACAGATCCTAAGGGCTTTACCAACATGTAACAGAGAGACAATCAGCATACACGTTAAGGTAAAGGGTAACCAGATAGCATACTATCATGTCGAGCAAGAAAGTCCTCCCTATATATGTCCCAGCATCCACTACAATATACATCCTATGTACAGTAATGGCCTCTAGGGCATACATATAACTAACAATCTCCCACTTGCACTAGGGCCATCTGTAGCAGTGGTTTGAAGTATCTCATACTCAACCATCCCATAAAAGTGTCTCTCTTTGGGAACAGGCCTTTGTGAGTGGATCCGCTGTGTTGTCCTCTGAGTCTACTCTCCAAACCTCGATCACCCTGGAGATCAATCATCTCCATGATCAGGCGATGCTGCCTTAGAATATGTCTGGATCACTGATGGGACGGACGTTCCTTGGCATTAGCCACAACTCCATTGTCTCACAATGGTAGGAACGCAGTTCATCTCATGAACTAATATACACCCAAACATCCTCTTTGGTAGCATCTTAAGTAGCAATGTATCGTGCCTTTATCTTCTAGTATGTCACGGTATCTAGCTTGGAACTCTTCCAACATACCGTCCCTCCACTGAGGGTTAAGACAATGCCTGCGACTGACACTCAGTCGTCATTATCACCCTGGAACCCTTCCAGTGATTCTCCCCAGGATCGGTTGATACCGTCTCACTACAACTAGTGAGAGTCCTAACATCCAATTAGATCTATCTCATAGATCCAAAATCCAGGATTTAGTAGGTATCACTTTGATCCTATATGGAGAATTTTGGTGATAAACGGAGATTGACCGAGCGTAGCATAGGAAACTCCTTCCTTATCAAGAGTATGTCATCCACGTACTCTACGAGGATCACCACCATACTCCCTACTACCTTTTCGTTTATACAAGGTTCATCTACCATTTTGATGATGTCAAACTCTTTGACTAATCCATCAAAACAGATGTTCCAACTCCGCGATGCCTGCTTTAATCCTATAAAGCATCTTGCACACGTTTCCGCTGCTCCCACTGTCTACGAAGCCCTCTGGCTGTGTACTTATAGACGCATTCTTCCAAATCATCATTTAGAAAAGCAGTCAAGACACCCAACCACCAGATATCGTAGTCATGGTATGTAGCCGTGGCAAGTAGGATCTGGATGGACTTAAGCATAGCTTCTTGAAAAGGTTTCATCATAATCCACGCCTGTTCGATGACGAAAACCTTTAACAAGTCTAGCTTTGAAAGTCTCAACTTTTCCATCTACACCAAGTAATCTTCTCAAGATTTACTTGCTCCTGATGGGGATTTAACCCTTCAGATATAGCAACCAAAGTCCATACTTTGTTGGTGTATAAGGATTCCATCTCAGATCGCTAAACATCCAGCCATTCTTACGGAGTGTTACTCCTGATGGCCAGCTCGAAACTAGTTGGGTCATCATCTCATGATGCAATCCTCGCTCCCACTGTCATCGAGAAACTGAAGTATCTCTCAGGTGGGTGAGGAACCCTACTAGATCGGCGGAGAGGCTGAGGTTCGTTGGTATCTACTGAATACATTGGTTCTATCAAATCATCAGCTGTAGTTTGTATAGCTGGAACCTTTCCAGTTCTACATTACAGGCCTTGCCTCGAGCTTGTCCGGATTTTGCTTTTAGACATAGGCCGGGCAACCCCAAATCTTAACTAACTTAAGATATGGGCTCTTCCCTTTCCATATCACATATGAAATGGTAGGCAACTGATTTGATTCGAACCCTATTCAATAGGTATGCAACTTCTCAAGTGCATAACTCCCAAAAAGGAAACAGGTAACTTAGTAGTACTCATCATAGAGCACACCATATCAAATAGGGTGTATCTGCTCCGCCCCGATATACCATCGTGCTATGGTGTATACGGAGGAGTAATGCTGAGAGAGAATCTCATTCTCCTTTAGAATAGTCCAGGATTTCCGTGCTCAAGTATTCTCCTCCTCGATCTCATCAAAGGACATAATACTTATACCCGTATTTTGGTTCTCTACTTCTAACTTATATTCTGTGAATATCTCAAAAGGTTCGGACTTGTGTTTCAACAGGAACATATGTCTGAATCTAAAGAGATTATCAGAGAATGTAATGAAGTACAAAGAACCGGTCTTGGCACGTGTAGACAGGGGACCTTACATACATCAACATGTATCATCCCAAGAGTTCACTAACTCTTTCTCTGTTTCCAGTAAACGGAGCTATGGTCATCTTATCTTTGTGACATGACTGGCGAGTTTCACAAGATGTAAATTCAAACTAATTTAAATATGCATCTTTATGTAACTCTAGCTAGTCGGGTCACATTGATCTGACCTAGTCTACAATGCCTCAAGAAGAATTCGTTCATTTCTGAACTCTTCCTCTTGTGTTTGATCCGTATACTAAGAACTGTAGTTTGATTTAGAACATCAATGTTTTTAGATAACGTGCCTGAACCGATCAACTTTTGATATAGGAAATGTTCAAAACATTGTCCAACAATACAAAATTTTATCGTTTCTTTACTAATAAAGAGAGTGATATGATTTTGTATATCAGGTTCGGTATCTAATAACATTCGTTCAGAATCAATGTATTGGTAATACAGGGTGACAGTGACCGACAGACTTGGCTGCAACACTTGCCCCGTTTTCTGCCTCATGAAACTTATCACCCGTTCTCAGTTCTCTACCTTTCTGTAGCCCTATGTAACTCATTACATATCTGGGATCCTGATCCGGTATCATATACCCAGGACGTAAAGGACACTGAGAAACAGTTCTAGTAATGAACACACCCGAAGATGATGCATCAGCATGCACTCTCTTCGTTTGGGCGGCACGGGAAATCTGGTATTCCCCAATTTCCTGCTCTGTCTTATAACAATTATAAGTTGGAGCGGGACCAACGTTCCCCAGCTCAGTATAATAAGCGGGTTCGGTCAATATTCCGTATTATTATCTTGATTAAGGCGTGATATGGTCGCTACCTGGAGAGAGAGAGAAGAAAACACTCAGCGTGCGCTCTTGCAAGAATAGATTGGTTATTATTTTATCTAATCAGGATGGCTCCCACTGCTTTTTATCAAATCTTCCTTCAAACCTTAAAAGGAAAGACTAGCCGAGATTAATTACACACTACAAGTTCGCCAATCTTTCAGCCAGGCCAGTGTCGGTACTTTGAGGGAGGTCCCCCGTGCTTTCGCACGAACCTAATTAATGTAAACCTCGTTTTCCCAGAGGCGTAACCTCGTTAACACCTTTCTAGACACCTACTTGATCGGCTAATTGTAATGTATAAAACTCTTCCAGGAGTAACACTTACTCGCAGCGGGTATCGGGATCCAACTATCTCATAGAAGGTATGCAATCTCATTGCAAATTTCAACACTTGAAATTCCCGATAATATTTTGCCCCTAGCTCGCTATGACCTTGACGCATGCCAAACAACCCATAGTCTGCTAGTCAAGTTCAACCCGTCATTTCCTGATTGAATTAAACCCACCCGCACGACCCTTGACGCATGCCAAACAACGCCGTACGAATACCCTAATCCAATCGCATCATATGCTGGCAGATAAGCACTAGTTAGCTACCGTACACTACGCCTTGACGCATGCCAAACAACCGCAGCACGAATACTAACTAATACTTATCTGAAATGACGGAGGGCTACGACAGGTTTTTCTGAAAACCTATTGCGTAATGAACTTGATATCGTTGTAGAATCAAATGATTTTTAAAATGGAGTGTTTTTGAGGCTTTTCTAGTTTTGCTAAAGGGGTCACCCCCGGTGAAGGGATCGTTGGTCCTTTCCTCGTCGAATGAGGTGCGGGATATATCATATATATCACTGTGCAATGCAGAACTCTTAAAAGCAATCAAAAGACAAACCGAGTGTGTAGCATCTGCCAGTTATTGCTAAAGGAGTCACTCCCGGTGAAAGGATCTCGGTCCTTTCCTCATCGAATAAGGTGCAGGATATATCACATATACCTCTGTGCAAAGCAAGAACTGTAGCTACCTGTTTTATTTTGAAATTCGATTCTACAACATCTTAGGTTTCTTTTATTTCATTAATCACATTAATGAAGTCCCATCATTTAATTACCTAAACATCACAGATAAATACGACGTACACTTATGCCATCCGCATTCGCCTCGATGTCCCCTCGTGCACCGTTAGGTTAGGTAACTAACGGCAGAGCGGGGCAGGGCTAGCGCGGGTGTAAAACATAAGTAACGCCTATATAATATATCATATATACTATATACTGTATCTATCACAGAACATCACATGATCACATCACAGATATCGCAGCAGAAGAATCATATGAAATATTGGATATACTAGGACGTCCGTGTTTTCAATACGAGCCAGTATAAAACACGGATTCCACGGTCGTGATGAATAGCCAAACCCACACCCCTAGACCCCTACGAGAGCGGCAAGCAACCCTACCAATTCTAGAGTTAGGAGACCCGGACTCGACTCCTCGAGTTAGTCTCCCACTGGACTCCAGAACCCGGTTACTTATGCCCTCCTCCTCAGGTCTATCCTAGTGCGGAAAAGTAAATAATATACAAACGGTGACAACTTCCGCAACCTGGAAGCGCCCCAAATAAAAGAATATTACATACAAGTTTTTACATGAATGAAAATGAAAAACACTCATCTCACATAAAAACCCCCGGCTATTCAAACACGACGATCCAATATAACATATCCAGCAATACATAACATCACATGTCATCAACGTAAGTAAATATGCGCATCCCAATTGTCGTTGGCATATAGCAACGAAACCGGCGATAGCACATATTACACTTACGGTCACAGAAAAGAAAGTGTAAAACTACAACAGTTGGAATCCGCAATCTCCTCAGACATCGCATGCCTGACCAAATGAATTACTTAGACATCACATGCCTAACAATTATAAACCCCGCATTTTAGTCTCAAAATCGAAAACTCTTTTCAATATCAAGTCGGGCAATTCAACAAGATTCCCGACATCCTGATCGAATACTCGTCGCAAACTTCAGTAGACGGCTGCACCCCCGATACCGTCGACGAAGTGCACCAAGGCGGAACACCGCTACCGCGAGCACCCGGACGGATGCTTTCGGCGACGGGGTTCTCCTACAGTCACTTGGTCGGGGCTATGGAGCGAGGCTGTCTATTAAGTTTACCCGGCGAGTATCCACGTACGCTACGTGATTGCGACGGACTTTTGATCACATCAAAATTCCGTGGCAACCGATCAAGTGAGACTAAATTGCTACGTTTATAACATTCATTCAGTTATCATATAACTTATTGTGAATTCCAATTATTGTATCCCATTCCAGATAAACAGAAAATGTTAAACTTTTCGATCGAACAATCGAACACCCAAGTTTTCCCGATATAGATCAACACATGAAACAAGTCTAGCAACATTCAGTTCGTGCCTCAGTACCAACGGTCCAGCCGTAGAAGGGTCAAGCCAACGCCTCACATGTGGCACGCCGTACTGCCCCAAACCCGAAGGTTCAAAGGGCAGTTCAAGACGGTCACATAATCGAGTTAAGGTTTGTGTCTTCTAGAGGGACCATCGCGTTACTTGCACTACTTAGAACGTCGTCAAACTACGGAAAAATCCAACACTTGGAAATTTCCCGACAGGGGAAAAATTGGGTATTTATATCCGGTCGAACTTTTTAACATATTCTAAAATTTATCCGGAAAGCCACACAGACAAAATTTGATATCCCGATCGAAACACCGAATTCCCAAAACAACCCAGAACATTCAACTCTGGAATAAATATTAAAAATTCCCAGAAAATCCAGAATAAATAATTATGAGATACTGTGTAAAAATTACTGAATAAACAGTCCGTACCACCGTGCAACCGCCGCACGAGGCTAGCTCGTGCCGCGGAAGCGCGACAATAAGAAGGAATTATGGGCACGAATTTCACAGTATCTCATATATTCACCTGCTGATTTTTCTGAACATTTTTAATGTGGAAAAAGACCAGATTTTAAAAATTGGACAGAGAGCAATTTTCCGGGTAGGGTTTCGGTTCGATCGGACTTCAAATCGCGTCTGGACTTCGCCTAAGGCTCTAGCTAGGCTCTGATACCACTGTAGGTCAGGCAGCCACCCCATCTAATGGGGTCACCGTGGCACCAACGGGTCCCTCAGCAGCTACTTTTTACGCATGCCCCCTCACGAGGACTACAACCCGCCGGAACACCTTCCGGTCTCGGGACACCCTGGGGGTAAGAGCCTATGCTTCGCCACACTGTCACACAGTGAGAACCCCCCATAGGTCGACATCTAATGCCTAGTAGCTCTGATACCACTGTAGGGTTCCTAGGCACCCTAGTGAGGTCTCACAAGGCATCGAACATGCCAATTTCCAAAATTATAGTGCCTACAAACCCTAAACTACGGATCGATAACTAGATTTCTAGGCGAACAAGAACTAGTTAACAGTTAACTAATGAGAATACGGAAATACAACCTTTGTAGATCCGGTTCTCCACCTCCACGGCTCCGCAACGAGGTCGTCTCCGCTGTCCAAATCAAATCCGGGCTCTAGAGTCGGCTTCGTCGGAGAATGGGCAAGCTAGGTCGTCGATGTCCATGCTGAAGATGATCTACGTCGAAGCATCGCTAGATCAAGCTCACAACTTCACCAAGTCATGAAACTTGTGAAGTAAACACACTCTACTACTTGGCAAGAGGTAGAGGATGAAGAAATAGGAAGTGGGTAGACTTTAGAATTGGATTTCTCACTCATATGCATCAATCACCATTGATGGAGGTGAAGCTTTTCTTCTTGAAGTCAAGGAAGAAGAAGAAGAAGCTATATGATAAGTTCATAGAATAAGAAAAGAAAATGAATTCTTATCATAATTTTAACTAGAGTCAAGTGTAGAGAATGAATCATGGTTAGTGGGAATGGTTAGGGTTAAGGATGAGATAAGGATGGTTGACTTGAACAAAGCTTCATGAAGCTTCAACTAAAGAACAAAAGAAGCCACCATTCTTTTTCTCATTTTCTTATATTCATTTATCAAAAATAAATGGATAACAAAATAAGATAAATGAATAACAAATAAGAAACCCTAACCATTTCATTAACCAAGGTTTAATACTTTATACTTAACCAAAAAGGATGTATCATCAAACATGATACAAGCAAGTGCACAAAATCATATCGCATATGTAATGCGCACTCCCGAGTGAGAAAATCCATCTTAAGTAAACCGATACTAGTTGATGCAAAGTAATATATCAAATATATAAATATGCATTAAATCATTAAATCAACACTTGATTCAATGACCCGGTTATGTCGCACACAACCGACTAGTATACAATATATCGGCTTATCGAATCAACGCTTGAATCGATAACTAGGTTATATCGCATACAACCATTTCGATATATTTATCGCGAGAATAGAATACGGTATCACATACACGCATTATTCTCGGTCCCGCACATATCTCATATGCGCTCCTATTTCGTTTCGCTTGAGCCAGGAAACCTCTGTGTAGGACTCTAAAGACTCGTCAATACGCCGGCAGCAGATGATGATCATATCAAACACCCACAAGCCGCAAGCGGTCTGCTAAACGTAACGGCCACCCGGGTATTTAGTGATCTGAAGATCGACGAGCAAGCCCGCTCACACTCCAGTGAATCCGACCAGTAACACTACCGTACAGTCCGGTCTGATCGTCTGATCTGTCGCATATCTCGCCTAGGGGTGGTAAACGTCAGACCCCAATAGCTCAATAAGTCGTGTCGATATGAGGTCTATAACTGTTCGAGAAACTACTGGTAACACTTACCAGTAAATCTCAGCAACCCTGGCCAGGGATTTCCTGTTATAGCCAATCGAACACAGCGCAACATCAACCCCCTATACCGGGAGAGACGAATCCCCTCCTATCGCTCATTGCCTCCATGTGACTCGGGACTGTACCCAAAAACCACCGTTTTGCACGCCCTCTTGGACGTGGTAAGATGGAAATCAAAGCACAGTGGGAACCACACAAGACTCTATGACGATCTCGGGTCAACAGACTACTCTGTACCAGTGTCACCAGAGAACTTCCATCTGACGTGAGGTATAATACCATCTGGGAGTTCTCGGCGAGTCCGTCCAGTGTACCCAGTCTCTACTGAGCACCCGTATATCATCTCTGATGTCAAACACCGATGGATATGGGATCATCCATCGCCCATCTGTATGGGTCGAGAAGGTACACGCTAGTCTACTCTGGTATATCGATGCCCCGTCTCGATACACCCACGACTAGGGACTTTGAAGGATGTACTTATAGACTACCATGTCCCCACTAGTATGATCCGCATCATAGTCTAGGTAGTCAAGTACAGATCCTAAGGGCTTTACCAACATGTAACAGAGAGACAATCAGCATACACGTTAAGGTAAAGGGTAACCAGATAGCATACTATCATGTCGAGCAAGAAAGTCCTCCCTATATATGTCCCAGCATCCATTACAATATACATCCTATGTACAGTAATGGCCTCTAGGGCATACATATAACTAACAGTCCCCACAAGTATGATCCGCATCATAGTCCAGGTAGTCAAGTACAGATCCTAAGGGCTTTACCAACATATAACAGGGAGACAATCAGTGTACACGTTAAGGTAAAGATCAACCAGATAGCATACTATCATGTCGAGCAAGAAAGTCCTCCCTATATATGTCCCAGCATCCACTACAATATACATCCTATGTATAGTAATGGCCTCTAGGGCATACATATAACTAACATATGGTGGGCCCGGTAAAGTACCCCGGGGTAAGAAGTTCGAGTTGTATTCGATGAGCCTGGCAGGGGAGCACTCCCTACTGGTGATATTATTTGGACTCGTCGGCTATCCTGATAATACCGGCCGGAGTCAAGAGATGGTTATAGGCTGATCCTTTCTGCGGAGCCCGAGATATTGATATTTGAGATTTGAGACACTGAGGCATTGAGATTTGATGATACAGGTTAGGCCGGGCAGCCGGAACCTGAGATATTGAGATATTGGGATTTATGTTTTGTGTCGATGCTTGACACGGATTTCTCTGTTGATTTCATTAAGGATACTCGTTTTATATACATGCAGAAATCCCATTAAATTAAAGAAAACAGTTGTCTCACTCATTTCATTACATTACATTCATACCTCATACATGTGATATGTTGCTATCTGAGGCACTAACGCGAGCATATAGTATTACACTATACATAGCTGTACCAGGATTTTATTGAGGATATTACCTGATATGACCTAGGATAGCGTTGTGCATGCGATTTCTACTCGTAGATGTTTTCTATTCACGAGTTGGCAACTCACCCCCGTTGTGCCACAGTTCCTTGCAGGTTTTGCCGTACAGGTTCTTCGCGGCTTTGCTGGCACACTGTTCTTTCCGGGTGATTGCTTTGGCAGGTGGGTTCTTTGCATCAGGACCGCCATTGGTTATTATTATTTCAGTTGTACCTAGAAACTCCATCAACCAGATTGTATATTTGAGAGAGATAGAAACCAGACCTGTTATTCTTTCGACCTTAGAGTCGCGCGTTGTATTATTATGTTTTTTTTGTTGTTTTGAGTTTCTTTTGAGTTTTGATCCTCGCCCTTGGTGTTGTATATTATATTCCTTGCGTGGTTGTGACCGTCGATTGACGAAGAGCTAGCTTCCACTTGGGGATGCCTTTTTATTGATTTCGTATACTATTCATGTTGTATCCCGTTTGGGGGCCAGTATTTACAAAGGAGACTCTGCCGAAATTTTCAGGAAATACTTGATGTTTTTTTTAAACGCATAATTCGGCTTATGCTATTAAAACTACTTGCTTTAAATTGGTTTTTTCCTTCACTCTACTGCTTCTTTGGTTTTGGCTTACTTAGATTACATACGCCTCGAGACGTTTCGTAATTTAAGTGCCGGTCATGTTCCGTACCTTTCGGGTCGTGACAAAGTTGGTATCAGAGCGCTAGGTTAACCTTAGTTTGAGTCTAGGTTTGACCTTACAGAACTTAGACTCGGTCGAGGGGATATTACACCCGAACTTTCGTCGCATAGGTTGACCTTGGTTGATGGAGTAGGTAGCTTGAGTAGAGTGACGTACCGTACGTATGTTCCGCGGCATATTTACGATACGATACTCCACTTAAGAAGCCTTAGGATGTACATTTCCTTGCACATCATTATATTCATTCATGATCCATCCTCATCGATATCGGTATGTGGTTTTGTTGCCACGATTACACTGGCAGAGAGAGCTACGACTAGAGTTGCGGTCAGCACGAGCTCGTCACGAATGATGATTGACCAGGGCGTGATTCCAGGGATACGATTGCATAGAGAGGCGTCGTTTTATTGTGTTTTCGCGCCATGCGCGTTTGATGGATCGTTTTTACGAGATTTCTCGGACGTGTGGATCAGCACCAGAGGATTGGGCCACTTCAAGAGGCCAGCCAGATTGTGATGACCATCAGAGCATAGATTATTTTGATGATTGAGGCACTGTTCAGCATGCGGACGGATGAGCCAGTAATTTTGACGAATGAAAAGATGTCGCCCCAAATGTTTGAAGCTAACGCCGCACGAGTTATACTTTGAGATATGATAGGATATTGCTAGTCACAAGAGATGAAATACTAGGACATGTGATTCATTGCCTGCCCCGATGCGAGGTCATCAGATTGATTGATTCCAGCTAGAGACGACTTCTCGCGGATACGTTGAGAGTCAATAGAGACGATCGAATGTCAGGAACCCATTTTCTATGTTTAAAGTATTCGGAAAACAATGCAAGAAAATCTATGGACCCTCTAGAAGAATGAAACCCTAACTCGATTTAATGACCATGGAACGCCGGTGAACCTTAGGGTTTGCGGCAGTTTAGCGGTGCCATTAGTGAGGCTTGGGTCTGCCCTTCTACGGTTGGTCCATAGGTGCCGTAGCATATATTCGATACTATTAAACTGTACCCAAGTTGTTGAGCTCTTGGGGAATTATGAGGTTTTGACAATCGATCGGATGGTTCGACTTCATTCGGATATCATGTGATGGGATACATTGCTTGGGAGACTCCAGATACGAGTATAGCCGTTGGAGCGCAGTCCATGCAGCCATGAAGAGACGAGTCCGAAGCAGTCGACATTAGAGAAAAGTGGAGTAAGAGGTTCGTACGAGATCTTGATGAGATGACGTTCCACTCCGCCGACATTAGAGATGTGATACGCTTGCAGAGGTGTTGTATATCGATATATCTTCCGGAAGGAGTCGTGATGAGTATGCAGCCGTTCCAGAACAAGATACAGATTTAGCAAGAGATGATAACTTCCAGGCAGTTCGGAAGAAACGAGACTTGGGAGAGACTTCGACGGGACCTTTCTGGAAATACTGAACGAGAAGACCTGGACCCAGCAGCGGTTATATGACGCACACCCAGTAGGCCAGAGTTCGGCATCGTCGACGAGACATGTTATGAGTAACCATGATAGTTGGCCAGAGATCTTTAGAGGATGTGTCAGAGCGGGCTGTTCCGTTATCGTTTCTATATTGGACTGTTGAGCCGAGAAACTATGTACTTAGCAATCTGCAGTGAGAGACGAGAGCCTAAGGGAACTAGGAGACAGGCCATGATCAGAAGGCAAGTAGATATCTTGCTCTGCTGGCATTGGATGCACCGACACCTTATCGACTTTGAAGGATGGACATATTGACGACAGTAATTATGATTTATGATTTGGTGATTGAATATCACGTATCTGTCCCTTTGGATTTCGGTATTTTTGGGTGATTTATTTCATGATTGAGTTTTGATGACCGAGTTTCATGATATTTGATTTTATGCCTAGGGCATGCATATGATTTGACTTATTCTTTCGGCATAGTTTTCATGCACTTTTAGTATTTGATTTGCTTTTGTGCACTTGATTTGGATTTTGCGCGTACTTAAGGCGCTTGATGCGATTTAGGTGCACACCAGATGCACTAAATCGAGATTTTTTTTTCGTGCATCTTAGATGCACCTGATGCTACTGTCAGGCACACACGTTGCCTTTGATAGGCGTTTCGTGCACACCCGTTGCACTTAGATTTTATTTATGTGCACATGTAAACATTCATGGATTTCGATTTCCGCGCGCACTAGACGCATGTGGTATTCATATATATTTGGATTGATTTCATTTGGAGTAGTATATTTTATGATATTTGCTATTTGGTTTAGTACTGAGCAGATCTAGTCAGAGGACAGTACCTGAGTATATTTTTGCATGCTATCGAAGGGATTTCCAAAGATGAGCTATAGTCTCAGTATTTACCTACGTGTCCGTGATGACACGAAACTTTTTATAAACGAAACCCTTCTGAAATTGTTTTCAAAACGGCGAGACGTGAATGTTAAACAAAGGAGATATATATATATATATATATAATTATTTTCTCACAATGGACGTCCGCCACTGTGCAGTGATACACACATCGCACAACGATTTGAAAAAGGTTTGGCATGCATTGCTTCCAGATGCTTTAATGATGTATATCATATTGGTTTTCGTATTGGATTTAGACATTGATGTCTTCCCCATGACTCCGATGATTGCGGAATGCTTGACAGAGTTTTGATTTTGAGTTATACACTCTTCTTCATGCGCATGCATTGCGCTACGATATATGTTTTATGTATTTATGATTTCGGAGCCCCAACGACTTGATGGTTTTACTGAAATGTTTTAGTATTTGGTGGGGAGTTTCAAATTAAATTCGGGGACCGAATTTCTTTAAAGGGAGAAGATTTTAACGTTTTGAAAATCGTTTCGGAGAAATTTCGGAAAATCGGTAAAATAAGGGGGGGTTTCGTAAAAAGTCAAAATATAAATATCTTTATTATAAAATTAAATATACATATTCTAGCTATATAATTGCTAGTATTTGTTGTTTATTGAGCCACTGGTAAAATTTCTAATTTTCTGAAATTTTTTCCGAAATTAATTATTTTAATATTATTTTAAGCCGTCACTAATACATTTAATTAGGGAAAATTACAAATTGGAATGGGTTGAAACAAATTTTGTGCATCATAACACATTAAACAAGAATTTAACATGTTTTTGAAATGAAATGAAGCTGTCAAACGATTTTAGAAAATATCGAAGAAAAATGCTTAAATAGTGAAATTAGTGTAAATAGATATTGGGGTATAACATTTATCATTTTCCCCTCACCCACACTCACCCACATCCTCTATCCCTTCTCCAAATCAGCAGCCCCAAGTGCCTCCTAATTTTCCCACTTGAATGGCTAAAAGAAAAGAAATGAAAAGAAATGAGAAGAAAAGAGTAAATATAGATAAGTATTGGTTGGGTTGACTTGGACTTTCTTTGACTTGGACTTTTCTCCCCACACCCACACACTTCACTCTCACCCTTCCCCATTTCTGGCCGAGCCCTCCCCAAGTGCAGCCCCCCAATTTTACCCTCTCATTTCCTCATCAATAACCTATCAAAAATCTCCAAAATTCCATCACAAATCAAGCTAAAACCCAAATCCAACTCTTACCCATTTTTCCTTGACCTATTCTAGTATGGATCTTGGAGAAAGAAGCAAGTTTGTGTGGCTAGGTTGGATGTTAGATTCAAGTTTTGTGAGGTATAAATCCTTGTCCCATGGTTTGTTTATTGCTTAGTTACTCAATTGTTGCTATCATACTTCATTTTAAGCTAATTAGGTGTTTAATTAGGTTTAATTGCTTGTTTGGAAAAATTCAAGAAAAGGGTTTGTAAATCAAATTAGGGTTTTCATCATTGGGTATTGATCTTGTTGTGTAGTTTAACATGTAAGGTAATGTTAAACCTAATCTAGAAGATAATTTGTAAATTGTTGCATCTAAAAAGTCCAAATTAAGATTTTAAGCAAACTAGGTTTTAGGTTTTAGTTGCAAATGGGTGATTTAAAATCTAATTAAGGTTTTGATGACTGTATTAATATTTTAGTTTGTTGTTTAGCAACTTAGATCATGCAAAACCAAGCTTAATTGATGAATTGTGAATTTTTCTTTAAAAAGTGTTAAAATCGATATTTGTTGCAAACTTGAATTTTGAGTTAATGATAATTAGTGAGATTAAAAATATGTAGGTGATTTGTATGACCTAATTATATTATTTAATGATCATTTTGGCCATTTGAATCGTTAAAATTTGTAGATTGGTTAAAACATCAAGTTTTGAACCGAAATGGGAATTTGTGCTAACTAGGTTTTTGGAAAATAAAACGATTGGTTTAATTTTATGGTTTTGACGAATTAAACCCTATTTATTATACAGTTAGTGAGTTTTGAAACCATGATTGGTATGTTTGGTATTTTTCTTGATCAATCGACGTTTCTACGCCGATGTCGAGGGTTTTTGGGTTGATTTGTGAAAGCAAACCATAGGTTTTGACCTATGTGGGATTCTTGTGTCGTTTTGGTCATTAGTCGGATTTTAATGTGATACGGTGTGTTATGATATGTAGGTACCCCATGTGGACTTCGAGACGACAAGCAAGCGCGTGGCGACGTCGGCACCGGCGAGCGAAGATCAGGTGAGTAGATTATATCTACGGGGGAAGTCGGGTGGATGGCGTATAGCACCCCCGCAATTCGTGGTGATGTATACGAATAAGTATACACACATATATTTATTATAGGTTGATTTGAGTTTATTGATGATAAAGATGGATTCTAGCTTTTCTTGGATTGGTTTAGTGTTAGTTGCAAAACCCTAGAGTAGTGGTTGCACCCACACACGCACACACATACTTGCATACATTCTTTCTTTTACCTGTGCGTTTATGGGGATGCGTATATTTACAAATGGGTATGGGACTATATGTACATATACTGGATTATGAGGATAGTACTTGGGATTTGAGATGAGTCGATGATATTGGATTTGAGGTCGTGAGATCGGTGATATGACAGGGTTCGTATTTGAGATACGACATGATGTTTTAGCGGGTCCTTTGACGTAGTGTTTCATACACACGCATGCATACATAGATGGTATCAGTATTGTATTAGATGTAGGCCAATACCCTGGATCATGATGGCCGATAAAAAGGATACCAAATGAATAATGTGATTGATGTGACATTGACCCGTACCGAGATTTGGGAGGCCGTACGACGGATGTACCGTACGAGCTATATATTGATGATTGATCTGCACTGTTGACTTGAGGATGTCATATTATAGATATTTGATCGTATATGATACTATTGAGGCGGGATCACCGACTTTTATATTATATATATATATATATATATATATATGTATCGACTCATATGTTAGGCGGTTTCCTTACCTTTGATCAGTCTGTATAGTTTGGCCCTGTACTGTTCTTGTATATGATAGATTAGATTCGACTCATACCTATTTCAAAAACTAACGAATCGTGTGTATTTTAAAGACGGGACAAGGGATTCTACGGATATTTCAATGGACGTATCTTTTCTTAAAACACCGTAGCCCTTATTTTCAAAACACCACGATTCGTGTTATTTCAAATGGCACCATCGTATGACTTATATTTATATAAATGCAGTTTAGTTATCATAGGTGTTTATCTTTCAGCTCCCGCACATTATTGCGATTCGCTTCGCATCGCATGCTTATATTGTGTTTTCATATACCATTATTGATATCATGTTGTTAGGACACCAGCACCATTACCGATGATGCGTATGTTCCACGTACACTTACTTGCCGGCTCACACACATCATCATCGGTAACTGCCATGTCACTTCCACTTTAGAGAAGATTATTTCATTGATATAGCTTGTTAGCTGATAGTTTCGACATGATATTAGTGTACTTGCCTCATATGCTAGTTTAGACATTGTAGTTATTACTTGCTACTTCACGCATATTATTATTCACTGTTTACTTGCTACTTCACGCATATTATTATTCACTGTTTACTTGCTACTTCATGCATATTATTATTCACTGTTTACTTGCTATTGATGATTGGATTTCGGATTTTCATGAGATTTCCTGGATTTGGGGGAAAACCGCAAGATTATGTATAAACTTCTTTCTTTTTTTTAAATGAAAAGCGCGGTTTTCCCATGATGTATGAGTCGTCCACCATGAGTTTTCATGATTGCTGTTGGATTTCGAGACCCGATTCGAGGAGTTGGATGAACCGTCTCGGGTACATGGTGGGCCCGGTAAGGTACCCCGGGGCAAGAAGTTCGAGTTGTATTCGACGAGCCTGGCAGGGGAGCACTACCTACCGGTGATATTATTTGGACTCGTCGGCTATCCGGAGGATACCGGCCGGAGTCATGAGATGGTTATAGGCTGATCCGTTCTGCGGAGCCTGAGATATTGATATTTGAGATTTGAGATACTGAGGTATTGAGATTTGATGATACAGGTTAGGCCGGGCAGCCGGAGCCTGAGATATTGAGATATTGGGATTTAGGTTTTGTGTCGATGCTTGACACGGATTTCTCTGTTGATTTCATTGAGGATACTCGTTTTATATACATACAGAAATCCCATTAAATTAAAGAAAATGGTTGTCTCACTCATTTCATTACATTACATTCATACCTCATACATATGATATGTTGCTAGGCACTAACACGAGCATATAGTTTTACACTATACATAGCTTGACCAGGATTTTATTGAGGATATTACCTGATATGACCTAGGATAGTGTTGTGCATGCGATTTCTACTCGTAGATGTTTTCTACTCACGAGTTGGCAACTCACCCCCGTTGTGCCACAGTTCCTTACAGGTTTTGCCGTACAGGTTCTTCGCGGCTTTGCTGGCACACTGTTCTTTCCGGGTGATTGCTTTGGCAGGTGGGTTCTTTGCATCAGGACCGCCATTGTTTATTATTATTTCAGTTGTATCGAGAAACTCCATCAACCAGATTGTATATTTGAGAGAGATAGAAACCAGACCTGATATTCTTTCGACCTTAGAGTCGCGCGTTGTATTATTATGTTTTTTTTGTTGTTTTGAGTTTCTTTTGAGTTTTGATTCTCGCCCTTGGCGTTGTATATTATATTGCTTGCGTGGTTGTGACCGTCGATTGACGAAGAGCTAGCTTCCGCTTGGGGATGCCTTTTTATTGATTTCGTATATTATTCATGTTGTATCCCGTTTGGGGGCCAGTATTTACAAAGGAGACTCTGCCGAAATTTTCAGGAAATACTTGATGTTTTTTTAAACGCATAATTCGGCTTATGCTATTAAAACTACTTGCTTTAAATTGGTTTTTTCCTTCACTCTACTGCTTCTTTGGTTTTGATTTCTGGGTTTTGGCTTACTTAGATTACGTACGCCTCGAGACGTTTCGTAATTTAAGTGCTGGTCATGTTCCATACCTTTCGGGTCGTGACAAGAATGTTATCAGAAAGGATTGCAAAACAAAAAGAATGCATCAACCCAAAACTTACCAGACAGGTCATCAGCCAGAACTGTGATGGGAGCATCGCCAAGCATCACGACTTCTTCGATCTCATTTGGGGGGATGGTTTCGCCGCCCATAGCTTCGTCCCCTGATTCCATGAGAGCCGCGTGACACTCGCGATGCCAGGCGATGGCAGGGAACCGCAAGCGGAAAGAGCGGCAATAGGAGCAACCTCGGACTCCTGGGAAAGGGTAACCGCTTCGGGCTCAGTGGTTACAGTCATCTCACCCGTCACCTCCTCACCAGGACTTGGCCCTGCAGGATAAGATATATGAGAATCTGAAGATTAAAGTTTTGACAAAAAGACTCAGTGTTACATTACCTTGGGTCGGTTTTTCAATTGCTCCCCGAGCTGCGCGTGCCACCTGTCTATAAGTGGTAGACATGGTGATTGGAGCACCCTCTGAAGAAGCAAGGACAGGGGAAGCAGCGCTCGAGCCTGCACCTACAGCCAAGACGGCATTACGTTCTCTTGCTGCACGCCTCCTGCGCTTCCTTTCTGCTTGGGCCATGAGAACTGAGCTTCTTAAGACCTCCGACAAGGAGATGACATCGTCCGAGCCAGGAGCTACCTCTGGAGCCGTTGTGGCGTCCGTCATCGGTTGCTTAAGTGAAGCTTCTTTCGGCAATACCGGCGGAACTGGGACTTCGGTAGCCAGCCTTAGAAGTGTCTCCGCACCGCCCTGCGAAGTCGGTACTACACCTGGGATAACCTGAGTAGAGGTAGTCCCTGCAATAAGATGAAAAGGAGGGGTCAGATTACCCATAAGAAAGGGGAATGAAAACACAATGCGCCGAAATATACCAATGCCCCAGCGAAGCGCGAAGCCTCTCTTCTTCCTCAAAAGTCTTGAGGGAAGCCACGAGAGCCTCTTCAGTGGAAACGCCTGTTGAAGGAAAAGTGTCAGTCAAAACATGATAATAAAAATGTAATGCAATGACAAAAGATATGGCTGAAGTTTACTTGATTGTGCGAGGATGATCGGTCCTGCTTTGTGGCTAGCGAGTCGCTCGGAAGCTGCGATGGCGGCCGCCAGATCAGTACCATCCGGCACCATAAATAAGCCCTAGTTGGTCCCATATTTGCATAGGCCCTCGCTATAAGGAGCATGAGGCTCCTGGCCGAGTACAACGTCTACAGAAAGAATCGACTTCTTCTTCTTCTTCTTCTGCGAGCGAGTATCGGTCGCCGCTAGCACAAGCTTACGCTTGGTGGGCATCTTGGGACTACGAGTCCCGATATCTGAACCCATGCCAGACTCGGGAGACGCCACAGTCACCACTTCAACGGGAGCACGGGGCATCGGTAGCTCAGGCACATCACGTGGCGCCATAGCCGCAGCAGCTTCTCTTAAGGGAGGACGGACACTGGTCCGTCGCTTTAAGGGAATTGCGAGGTTACCAGCCGGCACTGCACCCTTGCGATCAAGCAGCAATCGCTTTTCTTCCCTAATGACGGCACCCATCGAATGTTGATACCATGCCACATACACATTCAGGGCCTTCGGAACACAGCTCGGTTCACTAATGAAGAAGTTAGACCCTGTGTTTAGGCGCATAAAATGGTGCAGTGCGCTCCGGATACCTTCTTCGGTAGCAGCGAGTTCTGCCAAGAATGCCTCAAGCGGAATGCCCTGATTATTGCTTAGCTGCTGGGAAAAATGATGCGGGTTGTATCTCATGAACAACGCCGCATCATTCTGCCTAAATACGAGAAAGCCCGGCCTGATGAAGTATGGATGAAGAATCTCCCGAGCTTTCAATACAGAGGCCCCGTCTTTAAAAAATGTCCTGCAATGGCAGCACCGTTTTTGTAGATTCCTGGCCGACGGTCAAAATTTTATCGGTAAAGGACATACAATCTCCAACCGTGCGTAGACGAATGAGCAAACCCCTAGCTTCCCGCGGTGTCGGATTTACGATGGATGCGTCGACTAGCCGCATTATCCGAGGGAATTTACATCTGTCATAAAAGGAAGGTCTTCTGTGGATACCGAAGACGCCAAAACACGTGCAACTCGAGCCACAAGGTGAAATAATGCATTGAGAAGTTGGCAAGCTGCACCCCTGGCTCAGTAGTATCCGCTGCCAAGCTGAGGCCATGATACAAGTGGGCCAAGCGATCCCGACGGCCACTTGTATCCCAGCAACCATTCGATGCGCTGGGTAGAAGACGGACGGCCTCTCATATGGCATGGGTGCATCAGAAGCACAAACCAGCTCAGCCATTGTTAGTTGTATGTATGCCCTAGAGGCCAGTATTGTACAGATGATGTATATTATATTGGATGCTTGGACATATATAGAGAGGACTTTCTTGCTCGATATGATAGTATGCTATCTGGTTTGCTCTTTATCTTAACATGTATACTTGTCTCTTGATGCTGTCTTATAGTTACATGTTGGTAAAGCCCTTAGGATGTGTACTCGACTACCTGGACTATGATGCAGATCATACTAGTGGGGACAGAGTAGTCCATAAGTACATCTTTTAATGTTCCCAGTTGTAGGTGTATCGAGACAGGGCATCGATATACCAGAGTAGACTAGCGTATACGCTTCTCGTGTAAGTCCACGTTGCTCATCCCGGTTCTTACGGGGAGGCGGAAACGACGAAAAACAATGATTTGGCGCAAGGCAACATGGACTTAAAGCACGGATCTTTGCTAAACTAGTAACTAGTAAACAACTAGAGGCTTTAACTACTATGCTGTAGAAAGTATACCTCACGAAACCGGTCCTTCGGGTCTTCATTCCGCTGTCCCACTCGCCCATCCAAGCTCCAAGCGTCGATCCGGACCTTGGGCACCTCCGCGGCCTTCTTGAGTCGAAGACGATCCACCCGAGAGTTGTACACCAAGCTTCACCTCGGGCCGAGGCAACTAGGGCGACGAGGTCGCCAATCTAGAAGCCCTAGGTTGTGTAGAAGTGATGTATGGATGTGTTTTGTCTTTGTGGGATCTTTTTTCTCTCAACACATGAGATCAAAAGATAGAATCAAGAGGAGGAAGAAGGAGGAGAACTTAGCAACCATAAGAGCTCATTTTCTTTTCTTCTCATGAGAAAGAGCAAGAGAGAGAAATGAGAATGAATTATGAGCTAAAGAAAATGAGCCATGGTTCAATAATGCAAAAACATTATCATTACTAATCCCATCAAGATAAAGTTGATGGCTACATTGAAATGACCATTTTCATAATCAAAAGAAAAAAGAAATCAAAAGAAGAGTGTAGATCTCTCATGAAGGTCAATGGTCAACCTCGGTCAACCGGTCAACAAAGTCAAGAGTGGTCATGGTGGTCAAATGGTCAATGCAATTAGCCATCACAAATCTATCACTAAAAGGATTAGTAAACAATGTCTCCGGCTCATAACGGTTTTGACCAAACGAACTGTCAAAACCCTAATGAGCGTGCCACATTACGGTTTTGGCCGAACCAACTGCCAAAACCCTAATTGGGCACCTCCTCCTTCATCGCTCCTCAAAAACTGTGCATGCACACCCGCATCCGCATTCCGTAGAATGCGAATGCACAGAAGAAAAATCAAATCCATCTGTGCAATACTAGGATCAGGCTTAAACCAAAGCCCACTAGTATTGCCTGCCCGAACAGCATACGCACACAAGTGCACGTAAGTGATCGTAGCCCTGCCGTAAGACCATACGGCCTCTACACGTTTCGCTCAGTGCAGAGAAACTCTCTGTGTGGGACTCTAAAGACTCGACACTACGCTGGCAGTGGGTTTAACCACAGACCGCAAGCGGCACTAGCTGTACGTAACGGTCCCCAGGTAGATGTCGATAAGAAGGCCGATGAGGTAAGCCCATCCGAACTCCTACTGAGCCTGTATGTGACAATCTCCGTACAGTCCGGTCTGTTCGTCTGATATATCGCATGGCGGGCCCTAGGGGGTGGTAAACGTCAGTCCCCTAATAGCGGTACAAGTCGTGTAGGAGTGAAGCCCAGAACACCCTGAGATAACACTGGAAACCTACCAGTATATCTCGCTTGCCCTGGCCAGGGACTACTCGTGTAATGGCTCTCCTAGACACAGCGCGATGTCAACCCCTAATACCGGGAGAGACGAATCCTGTCTAACTGTCACTGCCTCCAAGTGCTTCGGGACTGCACCCAACTACTACCTGTTTGCACGAATCCTTTGAGCCATGGTAGGGTAGTATCTAAGTACAGTGGGAACACACTCGATGCGAAGTGACAGTGTCAAGTCGGCGGACTAAGCTGTACTCATGTCACCTGGGAACTGATAACTGACGATAGGTATAATACCAACCAACAGTTCCCGACGAGTCCTGTCCAGTTTACTCGTAACCTAACGAGCACCCGCATACTATCTCAAGTACGACGTACTGACGGCTGTGGGATAGACCGTCTCCCCTGCTGGGATGAGAAGCGCATACGCTAGTCTAATCCGGAGTAGGGACCTGTATAAGGATGTGCTTATGGATTACCCAGCCCCCACGAGTGTGAGCGCCATCACAACGCTGGTAATCAAGCAAAAATCCTAAGGGCTCTACTAATATGTATATAAGCGATATGCTAAAAGAAACACATGCACATATTGAAGTAGAGACAAACCAAGTAGCATACTACCATTTTGAGCAAGATTGTCTATACAACTGTGAATATCCCAAGCTTCCATTAAGTAATATACAAGCTAGTATGATACAGTAATAGCCTCTAGGGCATATACACTAACAATCTCCTACTAGCACTAAGGCCATGTACTGGTGTATCGAAGACCTATCATCTCGATCAGCCGCTCGAACTGAGTCTGGGATAGGGCCTTCGTGAGTGGATCTGCAGTGTTGTTCTCCGTATTTACTCTCTTCACCTCAATCTCCCGGCGATCAACGATCTCCCTGATCAGGTGGTACCGCCTCAAAATGTGCATGGACTTCTGATGGGACCTGGGTTCCTTCGCTAAAGCTATAGCTCCGTTGTTGCCGCAGTACAGCGGTATTGGATCAACAATGGTAGGAACCACCTGAAGCTCCGTGAGGTACTTCTTCATCCAGACAGCTTCCTTTGCGGCATCGCAAGCAGCTATGTACTCCGCTTCAATAGTTGAGTTTGCAACGGTCTCCTGCTTGGAACTCTTCCAGCAAACCGCCCCTCCATTGAGGGTAAAGACATAACCCGACATAGACTTGGAGTCATCCTTGTAACTCTGGAAGCTGGAGTCAGCAAAGGCCTCGAGCTGGAGGTCCTTTTCCGCCATACACCAAGAACATCTCCTTAGTCCTTCTCAGGTACTTGAGAATTTTCTTTACCGCTATCCAGTGTTTCTCTCTTGGGTTCGACTGATACCGTCTTACAACGCTCAATGCGTATGCTACATCTGGTCTGGTACATAACATCGCATACATTATAGAGCCTACCACAGAAGCGTAGGGTATAATAGACATGCGATCCCTTTCCAAATCAGTCTTGGGAGACATCTCTTTGGAGAGGGTGATCCCGTGACAAGCCGGTAGATTACCGCGCTTGGAATCATTCATACTGAATCTTTTCAGTATGGTGTCGATGTACCTTGACTGTGAAAGTCCCAATATCCTCTTAGATCTATCACGATAGATCTGGATCCCCAGAATGTAGTTGGCATCGCCCAGGTCCTTCATGGAGAACCTCTGTGACAAGAATCCTTTGACTGACTGTAGAATAGGAATATCATTTCCTATTAGGAGAATGTCATCCACGTACAAGACGAGGAATACCACAGTTCTCCCTACAATCTTACTGTAAATGCATGGTTCATCTGGGTTTTTGATAAAGTCGAATTCTTTGACAGTATCATCAAAGCAGATGTTCCAACTCCGCGATATCTGCTTAAGTCCATAGATGGACTTTAGTAACTTCACACTTTACCGCTGCTCCCACTCGGAATGAATCCCTCCGGATGATCCATATAGACGCACTCTTCCAAATTTCCATTTAGGAAAGCCGTCTTTACGTCCATCTGCCAGATTTCATAATCGTGGAAGGCAGCAATGGAAAGAAGGATCCGAATGGATTTCAGCATAGCCACTGGAGAAAAGGTCTCGTCATAGTCCAAACCAGGTCTTTGACGAAAAGACGAAAACCTTTTGCAACAAGTCTAGCTTTATAGGTCTCAACCTGCCCATCTACACCAATCTTCTTTCTGAAGATCCATTTGCATCCTACGGGTTTTACCCCTTCTGGAGCAAAATCCAATGTCCAAACATTGTTGGTGTACATAGACTCCATCTCGGCCCGCATTGCATCCAGCCATTTTACCGAGTCGCCGCTCTGAATGGCTTGCTGGAAGCTAGTAGGCTCACCATAATCCATGGTGCAATCCTCTCTATCCTTGTCTATGAGAAAACCGTAGTATCTCTCCGGCGGATGAGACTGCCTACTACTCCTGCGGAGTGGCACTGGAATGTCCGGTTCTCCTGAACCTTCTGGTTCTACCAAGGTTTCAGTAACAGCTTGTGGTTGTGGAATTTCTTCCAGTTCTATTGCGCTCCCACTTATCTGATTTTCTAAAAATTCAGTTTCCAAGAAGTGGGCATGCTGAGAAACAAAAACCTTTTGTTCCTCTGCGGAATAGAAAAGATACCCTCTGGAGTTCTTTGGGTATCCCACAAACTTACACAGTACTGAGCGTGCCTCGAGTTTGTCCGCATGCTGCTTTTTTACAAAAGCTGGACATCCCCATGTCTTAAGGTACTTGAGACAGGGTTTCTTCCCACTCCACATCTGATATGGGGTGGTAGGCACAGTCTTGGTTGGAGCCTTGTTCAAGAGATATGCAGATGTTTCTAGCGCATAACCCCAGAAAGATTGCGGCAACTCAGCCTTACTCATCATGGAACGAACTATATCCAATAGGGTTCGATTCCGCCTTTCCGATACACCATTGTGTTGTGGTGTGTATGGAGGAGTAAGCTGAGAGAGAATTCCCTTCTCTTTTAAGTAGCCCAGAAACTCGGCACTCAAGTATTCACCACCTCGATCAGATCTCAGTGTCTTGATACTTTTGCCTGTTTGTTTTTCAACTTCATTGTTGTATTCCCGAAATTTCTCAAAGGCCTCGGATTTGTGCTTCATCAAGAAGACATGCCCATACCTAGAGAAATCATCTGTGAAAGTAATGAAGTATGAATAACCACTTCGTGCATGTGTAGACATTGGACCACACACATCACTGTGTATGAGTCCCAAGAGCTCGCTCGCTCTTTCTCCGTGTCCAGTGAACGGAGTCTTTGTCATCTTTCCCATGAGACAAGATTCACAAGTGGCATAAGACTAATACTCGAACGGATTCAAGTATCCCTCTCTATGTAACTTTGTTAACCGTGTCTCATTAATGTGACCCAGTCTACAATGCCATAAGAAAGCCTGATTTGTTTCCAGAGACTTTCTTTTAAGTGTGTTCTGGACACTGAAGATCTGAGCTTGGTTCAATACGTATATTCCGTTTTGTAATGTACCTGACCCAATCAGAACTTGATTTAGGTGGATGTTGACTACATCGCTTACAAAAGTAAAATCATATCCTTCCTTAGAAATTAAAGATACAGATATGATATTACATGTCACACCTGGTACAAAAAAACAGTCACGCAGAATCAATATCTGCCCAGTTGTCAGTCCTAGATGATATTCCCCTACGGATTCAGCATACATGCTCATTCCGTTAGCAACCCTGAGAGTCATATCACCTTTCCTGATAACCCTACAGTTTCTCAGAGCCTGTAACGAATTACAGATATGAGATCCTGATCCGATATCCAATACCCAGGAAGTAGGGTTAACTGACATACAGTTCTCTATTACAAACACACCCGAAGCCGAAGCCACAACATGCTTCGAATTCTTGCTACTGGCTTTGCAAGCCCTGCAATCCTGCCCATGTTCATTCCCGTAACAATAGGAACATCCCTCTTTTACTACATCCATTCCCAAAACTTCTGCCTTTCCCTTTCTTTCTACTTCCCTGGTTTCCTTCAGGGTAGTAGGTAGGGACTGTTGAACTAAGTCAGCATCTGACCCGTTCTTCAACGTGGTCTTCAAGTCCGCGAGCTCAAAAGAGCTGGTCTCTATAAGGACGTTGCCCCTTACATATGACCCGATAGCCAACCTCGCTGGAAGCAATTCGTTCGAGGTCTCATATCTTGCGATACGAGATTGCTCTCCATATAAATCATTGTTATGGAGGAAGATAGAAACTAAGTCCATCTTCTCGTGCTGTCTCTGGTATGAACCATCAACTGAGGCTAACACGAGGCACTTGGCTTTCGCACAGTCCTTTTCTGATGTCCTGTGGATATGAATATCCGTGACAGGGGAAGCTGGACCCGAGACGGCAGGGGTTGGATTAGTTAAGGGCTGTCCCAGCTTGTCATGGGCAATGGACATCTGGACAGATCTTTGCCAGTCATAACAGTCAGATTCAGTCATTTTATTATCTAGATGTAACCTAGGTGCGGTCACTTGGTCGCTGCAATTAAGAGAGAGAGAAGAAAAACACTCAGCATGATGCTCTTGCAAGTTTAGATTGGTTTTTAATTTATCTAAACAGGATGGCTCCCACTGTCTCTCGAATCCTTCCTCAAACCATAAAGGAAGAATTTGTCAGGATCAATCTCACCATACAATACTTGCTTAACCGTTCAGCCAGGCCAGTGTCGGTACTTCGAGGGAGGTATTCCAACGCTTTCGCGAAGTTCCTTAATTAAGTAACCTCTTTTCCTTGTGGGCGTAGCCCCGCTAACACCTTTCTAGACACCTACTTGGTTTATAGCATTGATCGTTAAGTGAGAAAGTTCCCGAGGAGTAGCATATACTCATAGTAGGATCGGGATCCAAATATCATCGCGTGATAAAACCGAAGGAATCCTACCAGAATCATCACACTCCAAATGGTATGCAGCGCTAGCAAGTTTTAGTACTTATGAAACTCCCGATGTGGATTTTTGCCCCATGCTCTTATGACCTTGACGAAGGTCAACAAATCATAAGTCACATGTCAAGTTCTACCCGTCATTATCCAGGTTAATTTGAACCCACCCGTACATACCCTTGACGAAGGTCAACAAGGTAGTACGACTGTCCCAAACCAACGCATCTATCTATGCTACATATGAACACCTAATAGCTACCAATCACTATGCCTTGACGAAGGTCAACAAACATAGCTTGAATACTATTGAATATCCATACGAAATGACGGAGGGCTACGAATGGTTTTGGCGAAACCGTGAACGTAGTGAACTTGATATAATCGATTGAATGAGATAGCTTTTAAAAGGAGTGGTTCAAGCTCCGCGTTTAAAAGTTTAGTTTTGAAAAGAACCGAGTGGTTTTCAAAGTGTTCCAATCGACTTTTACTTGGTTTATTTTCTTGCATTAGTTCTTTTAATGCGTCCCATCATTTAATTCTACCATTGCAGAAAACAACCAAAATATGACGTACGCTTATGCCATTCGCATTCGCCACGGGGCCCCGTCATCACCCGTTAGGTTAATTAACTAACGACAGAGCGGGGGCTGGGCTAGCGCGGCTGTAAAACATAAGCAACGCCTAAATAGTTATCATATATAAATATATAGCAATGATAGACATTACAGATCACAGATGAACACTTTGGATATACTAGGAATCCGCGATTCGTTCGAGCCTGCAACGAAAAACAGATTACATAGTCGCGATGAATAGCCAAACCCCACCCTAGGCCCCTACGGGTGCGGCAAACTACCCGCCAAGTACCCGAAGCGCAGCAACCTCCCTCAACCCGTGAGTAGGCCACTCGGCACTTCGAGATACCCGGTAGTTTGTGCACCCTTCCTTGGGTCTATCCTAGGAGCAAAAACAGTAAAAAGAAATTATACAATTACGGCTACAACCCCGACCCGGTTGTGCGGCCATACAAATAATATTACATCAATTTACAACTTTTACAATGAATGAAAGAAAAAGAAACTCTCATCTCACACCCATTCCCGGCTATTCATCCGCGAGAATCCACCGAGTTCATATCTACAAACCATCAACATTACAGATCACAGATATGTATAACCCCCACTAATCGACTTATAGCGATTAGTAGACGTTCAATACATATATCACATCACAGATAATATCTATTAGCCAAAGTCTACCGAATATCGATCAAAATACGGATTTTTAACCACCCCAAAAGTCAATTTGCTCTCTGGAAAATCTGGGTGGAAAAAACATGCATTAAAAATCCCAAAACATCCAAACTAAAACACTGCACAAAACCTGATCCAGTGACGAGTCAAAACGGCGGCGGAACCGCGGCAATGAGCATGTCATTGCCGCAGAACCGCGGTCGTTTGATCGAATCACTGGATCGTTTTTCTGCAGTGTTTTCACAAAACCCTGAGACGATTTTTGAAGTATGATTTTTTATTTTTAGAGCAGAAAAAAAATCAACAAAAAGTTGTGGTTTTGCGGATGTGTTTTGCGACCCTTTTTCGATCGATGTTCTAAACACTTTGCTAACTTACTAGTTTATGTTTAGCTAGGCTCTGATACCACTGTAAGTCTACGTTGCTCATCCCGGTTCTTACGGGGAGGCTGAAACGAAGAAAAACAATGATTTGGCGCAAGGCAACATAGACTTAAAGCACGGATCTTTGCCAAACTAGTAACTAGTAAACAACTAGAGGCTTTAACTACTATGCTGTAGAAACTATACCTCACGAAACCGGTCCTTCGGGTCTTCATTCCGCTGTCCCGCTCGCCCATCCAAGCTCCAAGCGTCGATCCGGACCTTGGGCACCTCCGCGGCCTTCTTGAGTCGAAGACGATCCACCCGAGAGTTGTACACCGAGCTTCACCTCGAGCCGAGGCAACTAGGGCGACGAGGTCGCCAATCTAGAAGCCCTAGGTTGTGTAGAAGTGATGTATGGATGTGTTTGTCTTTGTGGGATCTTTTTCTCTCAACACATGAGATCAAAAGATAAAATCAAGAGGAGGAAGAAGGAGGAGAACTTAGCAACCATGAGAGCTCATTTTCTTTTCTTCTCATGAGAAAGAGCAAGAGAGAGAAATGAGAATGAATTATGAGCTAAAGAAAATGAGCCATGGTTCAATAATGCAAAAACATTATCATTACTAATCCCATCAAGATAAAGTTGATGGCTACATTGAAATGACCATTTTCATAATCAAAAGAAAAAAGAAATCAAAAGAAGAGTGTAGATCTCTCATGAAGGTCAATGGTCGACCTCGGTCAACCGGTCAACAAAGTCAAGAGAGGTCATGGTGGTCAAATGGTCAATGCAATTAGCCATCACAAATCTATCACTAAAAGGATTAGTAAACAATGTCTCCGGCTCATAACGGTTTTGACCAAACGAACTGTCAAAACCCTAATGAGCATGCCACATTACGGTTTTGGCCGAACCAACTGCCAAAACCCTAATTGGGCACCTCCTCCTTCATCGCTCCTCAAAACTGTGCATACACACCCGCATCCGCATTCCGTAGAATGCGAATGCACAGAAGACAAATCAAATCCATCTGTGCAATACTAGGATCAGGCTTAAACCAAAGCCCACTAGTATTGCCTGCCCGAACAGCATACGCACACAAGTTCACGTAAGTGAACGTAGCCCTGCCGTAAGACCATACGGCCTCTACACGTTTCGCTCAGTGCAGAGAAACTCTCTGTGTAGGACTCTAAAGACTCGACACTACGCTGGCAGTGGGTTTAACCACAGACCGCAAGCGGCACTAGCTGTACGTAACGGTCCCCAGGTAGATGTCGATAAGAAGGCCGATGAGGTAAGCCCATCCGAACTCCTACTGAGCCTGTATGTGACAATCTCCGTATAGTCCGGTCTGTTCGTCTGATACATCGCATGGCGGGCCTAGAGGGGCGGTAAACGTCAGTCCCCTAATAGCGGTACAAGTCGTGTCGGAGTGAAGCCCAGAACACCCTGAGATAACACTGGAAACCTACCAGTATATCTCGCTTACCCAGGCCAGGGACTACTCGTGTAATGGCTCTCCTAGACACAGCACGATGTCAACCCCTAATACTGGGAGAGACGAATCCTGTCTAACTGTCACTGCCTCCAAGTGCTTCGGGACTGCACCCAACTACTACCTGTTTGCACGAATCCTTTGAGCCGTGGTAGGGTCGTAATCTAAGTACAGTGGGAACACACTCGAGGCGAAGTGACAGTGTCAAGTCGGCGGACTAAGCTGTACTCATGTCACCTGGGAACTGATAACTGACGATAGGTATAATACCAACCAACAGTTCCCGACGAGTCCTGTCCAGTGTACTCGTAACCTAACGAGCACCCGCATACTATCTCAAGTACGACGTACTGACGGCTGTGGGATAGACCGTCTCCCCTGCTGGAATGAGAAGCGCATACGCTAGTCTAATCCGGAGTAGGGACCTGTATAAGGATGTGCTTATGGATTACCCAGCCCCCACGAGTGTGAGCGCCATCACAACGCTGGTAATCAAGCAAAAATCCTAAGGGCTCTACTAATATGTATATAAGCGATATGCTAAAAGAAACACATGCACATATTGAAGTAGAGACAAACCAAGTAGCATACTACCATTTTGAGCAAGATTGTCTATACAACTGTGAATATCCCAAGCTTCCATTAAGTAATATACAAGCTAGTATGATACAGTAATGGCCTCTAGGGCATATACACTAACAATCTCCTACTAGCACTAAGGCCATGTACTGGCGTATCGAAGACCTATCATCTCGATCAGCCGCTCGAACTGAGTCTTGGGTAGGGCCTTCGTGAGTGGATCTGCTGTGTTGTTCTCCGTATTTACTCTCTTCACCTCGATCTCCCGGCGATCAACGATCTCCCTGATCAGGTGGTACCGCCTCAAAATGTGCCTGGACTTCTGATGGGACCTGGGTTCCTTCGCTAAAGCTATAGCTCCATTGTTGTCGCAGTACAGCGGTATTAGATCAACAATGGTAGGAACCACCTGAAGCTCCGTGAGGAACTTCTTCATCCAGACAGCTTCCTTTGCGGCATCGCAAGCAGCTATGTACTCCGCTTCCATTGTTGAGTCTGCAGCGGTCTCCTGCTTGGAACTCTTCTAGCAAACCGCCCCTCCATTGAGGGTAAAGACATAACCCGACATGGACTTAGAGTCATCCTTGTCACTCTGGAAGCTGGAGTCAGCAAAGGCCTCAAGCTGGAGGTCTTTTCCGCCATACACCAAGAACATCTCCTTAGTCCTTCTCAGGTACTTGAGAATGTTCTTTACCGCTATCCAGTGTTTCTCTCCTGGGTTCGACTGATACCGGCTTACAACGCTCAATGCTGTAAGTGCACGGCGGCGCCCCGGCCGTCAATCCGACACCGGAATGCGGAAGCGGTGAAAAACTTAAATTTTGCGGACTTAGCAAACCGGCACCACCGCGCACTAAACACCCGGATCGAACCATTAACTAGTCTAAGCTAACTAGAAGATGGGTTAGAGATATACCGACGATCCAAGTCCTCCGGTCTTCTCGTCATCGTCCCGATCTCTTGCGGAATGTCCCGTCTCCTCCTCGTCGCCGGAAGTGCACCACATCGCCTACATCGTATACGGGCTCCCACCTCAATGCCGAGGCAACTCGGGCACGAAGCCGGCTACTCGACGTGCCCAAGATTCGCTGTAGAATGTGTAGTAGAAGAAGTCTCATTTGGGGTTTATGGAGATGCCATTGTGGTGGAGGAAAAGAGAGCTTGGAGAGAGGTGGGGAAAATGTAGCATACCAAAATGAGAGTAACATTTTCCACCCTCAAAATGAAAATCAATCCCATTCCTCTTTGAATGGCCGGCCACACATTTCTCTTTTGTGATTGGAGAGAGAGAGTGAACAAGGTCAAGGGGGAGTGGTTGAACCATCATACAAGGGAGTGTGAAGTTATGATGTGAAGGAATGATAGCTAGGTAAGTCCAACACTCAAAACAACCATCAACAAAACCAAAGTCAATCCATCATGAGAAGGAGAAGTCAATGATGGTGCTCATCATGAAAACCATCATGATGCAACAAGATGCAAAGAACCCCCTCCACAAATGCCTATTTGCAACAATGCAAATAAACCCTCCTCCACCAATCTTCGGCCAATGAACGGAACAATGGAAATTGGCCGAAACGAAAAGCAAACTGGCAACTCCAGAAAACTGGTCCCGTAATAAATTACAGGAAAACCCCGATACTGTGCATACACACCCGCATCTGTATTTCGACCGAAATACAAATGCAATGAGACAAAGTCTACACTGTACTATACTAGGATCCGGCTTATACCAAAGCCGGCTAGTAATATCTGTTCGATCCTGATCCGTGCAATACCGCACGTATCTGATCGAACCCTGCCATATAACCATACGGCCTATAGTACAAACTGTCCGATCCTGATCCGTGCAATACCGCACGTATCTGATCGGACCTTGCCATATCTCCATACGGCCTCTACAACCTTTCGCCCGAAAGCTGAGTAACTGAATGTGGGGGACTCTAAAGACTCGTCAACACCTTGGTTGTGGATTTAACCACTAGCACGTCAGAGGTATAAGCCAATACGTAACGGGCTACCAGGTACTGACTAAAAGGGACGTCTGTGAGCGAACTCAGCCTGACACCCTACTGAGCCTGTCAGTGACAATATCCGTGCAGTCCGGTCCGTTCGTCTATGAGTATCGCATGGCGGGCCTAGGGGGTTGGTAAAAGTCAGACCCCCAAAAGCGGTACAAGTCGTGTCGGAGTGTAGCCCAGAACACCCTGAGATACTACTGGAATACCTACCAGTAAATCTCCTTGCCTTGGCCAAGGACTTTGTGTAATGGCTCTCCTAGACACAGCACGACCTCACCCCCAATACCGGGAGAGACGAACCCCTGAAGATACGCTCACTGCCTCCATGTGGCTCGGGACTGTACCCAACTAAAACCTGTTTGCACGACTCCTTTGAGCCGTGGTAGGGTAGTAATCAAAGTACAGTGGGAACTCACACGAGACAAATGACGATCCCCAGGTCGATGAACTAACCTGCACACATGTCACCAGGGAACTGCCATCTGACGTCTGGTATATGACCAACTAGCATGTTCCCGGCGAGTCCTGTCCGGTGTACTCATAACCCAATGAGCACCTGTATACATCTTAGGTGATCCAACTGACACCAGTGGCTTGTGAGACCGGCCACCGCCCCTCGTCGGGGTCTCGACTGTATACACTAGTCTACCAATGGAGTATCGATGCCCGGTCTCGAAACTCCCACGACTAGGGACCATTTAAGGATATGCTTGTAGACCCCCAACTCTCACTTATATGATCGCCCTCATACTGCTGGTGGTCAAGCAAGAATCCTAGGGGCTCTATCAACGTGTAATAGCGACGTGTCAGGTCACCTAAAGCAGTACACGATGATAAAGGTAAACCAGATAGCATACTATCATCTCGAGTAAGACTGTCCTACCGGGATAGGTCCTCCCTCAATCATTACAATCACGTACCTGTGACCTAATAATTGACTCTGAGGGCACTATCTCCAACAAATGCGTATGCTACATCTGGTCTGGTACTGGCATCGCATACATTATAGAGCCTACCGCAGAAGCGTAGGGTATAATAGACATGCGATCCCTTTCCAAATCAGTCTTGGGAGACATCTCTTTAGAGAGGGTGATCCCGTGACAAGCCGGTAGATTACCGCGCTTGGAATCATCCATACTGAATCTTTTCAGTATGGTGTCGATGTACCTTGACTGTGAAAGTCCCAATATCCTCTTAGATCTATCACGATAGATTTGGATCCCCAGAATGTAGTTGGCATCGCCCAGGTCCTTCATGGAGAACCTCTGCGACAAGAATCCTTTGACTGACTGTAGCATAGGAATATCATTTCCTATTAGGAGAATGTCATCCACGTACAAGACGAGGAATACCACAGTTCTCCCTACAATCTTACTGTAAATGCATGGTTCATCTGGGTTTTTGATAAAGTCGAATTCTTTGACAGTATCATCAAAGCAGATGTTCCAACTCCGCGATACCTGCTTAAGTCCATAGATGGACTTTAGTAACTTGCACACTTTACCGCTGCTCCCACTCTGAATGAATCCCTCCGGATGATCCATATAGACGCACTCTTCCAAATTTCCATTTAGGAAAGCCGTCTTTACGTCCATCTGCCAGATTTCATAATCGTGGAAGGCAGCAATGGCAAGAAGGATCCGAATGGATTTCAGCATAGCCACTGGAGAAAAGGTCTCGTCATAGTCCAAACCAGGTCTTTGACGAAAACCTTTTGCAACAAGTCTAGCTTTATAGGTCTCAACCTGCCCATCTACACCAACCTTCTTTCTGAAGATCCATTTGCATCCTACGGGTTTTACCCCTTCTGGAGCAAAATCCAATGTCCAAACTTTGTTGGTGTACATAGACTCCATCTCGGCCCGCATTGCATCCAGCCATTTTACCGAGTCGCCGCTCTGAATGGCTTGCTGGAAGCTAGTAGGCTCACCATAATCCATGGTGCAATCCTCTCTATCCCCGTCTATGAGAAAACCGTAGTATCTCTCGGGCGGATGAGACTGCCTACTACTCCTACGGAGTGGCACTGGAATGTCCGGTTCTCCAGAACCTTCTGGTTCTACCAAGGTTTCAGTAACAACTTGTGGTTCTGGAATTTCTTCCAGTTCTATTGCGCTCCCACTTATCTGATTTTCTAAAAATTCAGTTTCCAAGAAGTGGGCATGCTGAGAAACAAAAATATTTTGTTCCTCTGCGGAATAGAAAAGATACCCTCTGGAGTTCTTTGGGTATCCCACAAACTTACACAGTACTGAGCGTGCCTCGAGTTTGTCCGCATGCTGCTTTTTTACAAAAGCTGGACATCCCCATGTCTTAAGGTACTTGAGACAGGGTTTCTTCCCACTCCACATCTGATATGGGGTGGTAGGCACAGTCTTGGTTGGAAGCTTGTTCAAGAGATATGCAGATGTTTCTAGCGCATAACCCCAGAAAGATTGCGGCAACTCAGCCTTACTCATCATGGAACGAACTATATCCAATAGGGTTCGATTCCGCCTTTCCGATACACCGTTGTGTTGTGGTGTGTATGGAGGAGTAAGCTGAGAGAGAATTCCATTCTCTTTTAAGTAGCCCAGAAACTCGGCACTCAAGTATTCACCACCTCGATCAGATCTCAGTGTCTTGATACTTTTGCCTGTTTGTTTTTCAACTTCATTCTTGTATTCCCGAAATTTCTCAAAGGCCTCGGATTTGTGCTTCATCAAGAAGACATGCCCATACCTAGAGAAATCATCTGTGAAAGTAATGAAGTATGAATAACCACTTCGCGCATGTGTAGACATTGGACCACACACATCACTGCGTATGAGTCCCAAGAGCTCGCTCGCTCTTTCTCCGTGTCCAGTGAACGGAGTCTTTGTCATCTTTCCCATGAGACAAGATTCACAAGTGGCATAAGACTGATACTCGAACGGATTCAAGTATCCCTCTCTATGTAACTTTGTTAACCGTGTCTCATTAATGTGACCCAGTCTACAATGCCATAAGAAAGCCTGATTTGTTTCCGGAGACTTTCTTTTAAGTGTGTTCTGGACACTGAAGATCTGAGCTTGGTTCAATACGTATATTCCGTTTTGTAATGTACCTGACCCAATCAGAACTTGATTTAGGTGGATGTTGACTACATCGCTTACAAAAGTAAAATCATATCCTTCCTTAGAAATTAAGGATACAGATATGATATTACATGTCGCACCTGGTACAAAAAAACAGTCACGCAGAATCAATATCTGCCCAGTTGTCAGTCCTAGATGATATTCCCCTACGGATTCAGCATACATGCTCATTCCGTTAGTAACCCTGAGAGTCATATCACCTTTCCTGATAACCCTACAGTTTCTCAGAGCCTGTAACGAATTACAGATATGAGATCCTGATCCGGTATCCAATACCCAGGAAGTAGGGTTAACTGACATACAGTTCTCTATTACAAACACACCCAAAGCCGAAGCCACAACATGCTTCGAATTCTTGCTACTGGCTTTGCAAGCCCTGCAATCCTGCCCATGTTCATTCCCGTAATAATAGGAACATCCCTTTTTTACTACATCCATTCCCAAAACTTCTGTCTTTCCCTTTCTTTCTACTTCCCTGGTTTCCTTCAGGGTAGTAGGTAGGGACTGTTGAACTAAGTCAGCATCTGACCCGTTCTTCAACGTGGTCTTCAAGTCCGCGAGCTCAAAAGAGCTGGTCTCTATAAGGACGTTGCCCCTTACATATGACCCGATAGCCAACCTCGCTGGAAGCAATTCGTTCGAGGTCTCATATCTTGCGATACGAGATTGCTCTCCATATAAATCTTTGTTATGGAGGAAGATAGAAACTAAGTCCATCTTCTCGTGCTGCCTCTGGTATGAACCATCAACTGAGGCTAACATGAGGCACTTGGCTTTCGCACAGTCCTTTTCCGATGTCCTGTGGATATGAATATCCATGACAGGGGAAGCTGGACCCGAGACGGCAGGGGTTGGATTAGTTAAGGGCTGTCCCAGCTTGTCATGGGCAATGGACATCTGGACAGATCTTTGCCAGTCATAACAGTCAGATTCAGTCATTTTATTATCTAGATGTAACCTAGGTGCGGTCACTTGGTCGCTGCAATTAAGAGAGAGAGAAGAAAAACACTCAGCATGATGCTCTTGCAAGTTTAGATTGGTTTTTAATTTATCTAAACAGGATGGCTCCCACTGTCTCTCGAATCCCTCCTCAAACCATAAAGGAAGAATTAGTCAGGATCAATCTCACCATACAATACTTGCTTAACCGTTCAGCCAGGCCAGTGTCGGTACTTCGAGGGAGGTATTCCTGTAAGTCCATGCTACCTCTCCCGGTACTTTCGGGAATGCGGAATTTGGTAAAAAACGATTTTTACGGAGGTGGTAACATGAACCTAAAACCCGGATCTTGGTTAAACATCTATCTAACATCCTAACTATGAGTTTCTAGCTACTCGGTTAGGGGGTTATACCTTGCTTGTCTTGAACTCCTTCGTCTTCAAGCTCCGATGGTGGTCCGATTGGCTTCTTCTCGTCGTCTCCGTACGCCGAAGATAGATCCACCTGAAAGCTCCAACCTTTAGCTCCTTCTTCGTTCTTTGAAGAAACTAGTTCACTTGGTTTGCTAAACCTAGTGAACTAGAATGAGTAGAGTAGAATTAGAATGGGATTTTATCTATGGTTCTTGATTCTCAACTCATGAGACAATAGAACCATAGGATCAAGAGAGGGAGCAAGAGGTTGAGGGTGAGAGCAAAAGGAGAGCTCAAGAACAAGAAAGAGAATGAGCAAGAAAGAATGAGGCTCTCTTTTGTCTTTCACCCTCTCATAATCCAAAGTCATGATAACTCATCATACTAAAAAAGTCTTATGTAATGGTTAGAAGCAACCATAACCATATCATTTCATGCACTCATTTTACACAAATGAGCAAGCAAGAAAAAGTCTTTGCCATGAAATGATGGCTATGGTTATCATGATGGTCAACTAGTCAAGCCTAGTCAACCGGTCAACAAAGTCAACAAGTCAACAAAAGTCAACAAGTCAATAAAGTCAACAAGTCAACAAAAGTCAACAAGTCAACAAAGTCAACAACCATATCACCATAATACTTAATTAATATAATAGTTAATCACATATCATATTCTCATTAGGGTTGAGCAAAAAGTCAAATAGTCAATGGTCAACTGTCAACAACCCTAATGAGAATCCGCTGCCTCTGCCTCCCTGTCAACAGTGCATACACACCCGCATCCGCGTTCCGAGGAACACGAATGCACACTGGATAAACCCAATCCCATAAGGTACACTAGGATCTGGCTTAAACCAAAGCCCGCTAGTGTAAACTGTCCGGACACTGTACGCGCACAAGTGCACGGATGTGACCGAACCCTGTCGCAAAACCATGCGACCTGTCGCAATACCATGCGACCTCTACTCTTTTGCCTAAAGGCGAAAAGCTTTCTGTGTGGGACTCTAAAGACTCGACACTACGCTGGCAGTGGGTTTAACCACAGACCGCAAGCGGCACTAGCTGTGCGTAACGGTCCCCAGGTAATGCCGACAAGAAGACCGATGAGGCGAAACCCATCTGAACTCCTACTGAGCCTGAGTGTGACATTCTCCGTACAGTCCGGTCTGTTCGTCTGATACATCGCATGGCGGGCCTAGGGGGCGGTAAATGTCAGTCCCCCAATAGCGGTACAAGTCGTGCCGGAGCGAAGCCCAAAACACCCTGAGATAACACTGGAAACCTACCAGTAAATCTCGTTTGCCCTGGCCAGGGACTACTCGTGTAATGGCTCTCCTAGACACAGCGCGATGTCAACCCCCAATACCGGGAGAGACGAATCCTGTCTAACAGTCACTGCCTCCAAGTGCTTCGGGACTGCACCCAACCACTACCTGTTTGCACGACTCCTTTGAGCCGTGGTAGGGTAGTGATCAAAGTACAGTGGGAACACACTCGAGGCGAAGTGACAGTGTCAAGTCAGCGGACTAAGCTGTACTCATGTCACCTGGGAACTGATAACTGACGATAGGTATAATACCAACTAGTCAGTTCCCGACGAGTCCTGTCCAGTGTACCCGTAACCTAACGAGCACCCGCATACTATCTCAAGTACGACGTACTGACGGCTGTGGGACAGACCGTCTCCCACACTGGGATGAGAAGCGCATGCGCTGGTCTACTCCGGAGTATCGATGCCCTGTCTCGATAGTCCTGCGACCAGGGACCTGCATAAGGATGTGCTTATAGATTACCCAGCCCCACTAGTGTGACGGCCATCACATCGCTGGTAATCAAGCAAAGATCCTAAGGGCACTACTAATGTGTATAGGCGATATATAAAAATAAACACATGTACACATTGAAACAGAAACAAACCAAGTAGCATACTACTATTTTGAGTAAGATTGTATATACAAGGTGAATATCCCAAGCTTCCATTAAGTAATATACAAACTAGTATGATACAGTAATGGCCTCTAGGGCAGATACACTAACAATCTCCCACTTGCACTAAGGCCATGTACTGGCGTATCGAAGACCTATCATCTCGATCAGCCGCTCGAACTGAGTCTGGGGCAGGGCCTTGGTGAATGGATCTGCAGTGTTATCTTCTGAAGCGACTCTCCGAACCTCGATCTCCTGGCGATCTACGATCTCCCTGATCAGGTGATACCGCCTTAAGATGTGCCTGGATCTCTGATGGGACCTGGGTTCCTTCGCTAAAGCTATAGCCCCGTTGTTGTCGCAATACAGAGGTATTGGATCAACAATGGACGGAACCTTTTGAAGTTCTTTCAAGAACTTCCTCATCCAGACAGCTTCTTTTGCGGCATCAAATGCAGCGATGTATTCCGCTTCCATCGTCGAGTCTGCAACGGTTTCTTGTTTGGAACTCTTCCAACACACCGCCCCTCTATTGAGGGTAAAGACAAAACCCGACATAGACTTGGAATCATCCTTGTCACTCTGGAAGCTGGAGTCAGCAAAGGCCTCGATCTGGAGGTCTTTTCCGCCATACACCAAGAACATCTCCTTAGTCCTTCTCAGGTACTTGAGAATGTTCTTTACCGCTATCCAGTGTTTCTCCCCAGGGTTTGACTGATACCGGCTTACCACACTCAGTGCATAAGCTACATCCGGTCTGGTACACAACATCGCATACATTATAGAGCCTACCGCAGAAACGTAGGGTATAATAGACATGCGATCCCTCTCCAAATCAGTCTTGGGAGACATCTCTTTAGAGAGGGTGATCCCGTGACAAGCCGGTAGGTTACCGCGCTTGGAATCTTCCATACTGAATCTCTTCAGTATGGTGTCAATGTACCTGGACTGTGAAAGTCCTAATATCCTCTTGGATCTGTCACGGTAGATCCGGATACCCAGAATGTACGAGGCATCACCCAGGTCTTTCATGGAGAACCTGTGTGACAAGAACCCCTTGACAAATTGTAGCATAGGAATGTCATTTCCTATTAAGAGAATGTCATCCACGTATAAAACGAGGAATACTACAGTTCTCGCTACAAATCTACTATAGATGCATGGTTCATCTGGATTTTTGATAAAGCCAAATTCTTTGACCGTCTCATCAAAGCAGATGTTCCAACTCCGCGATGCCTGCTTTAGTCCATAGATGGACTTAAGCAACTTGCACACCTTTCCGCTGCTCCCACTCTGAATGAAACCCTCTGGCTGGTCCATATAGACACACTCCTCTAAATTTCCATTTAGAAAAGCGGTCTTTACGTCCATTTGCCAGATCTCATAATCGTGGAAGGCAGCAATGGCAAGAAGGATCCGAATGGATTTCAGCATGGCTACTGGAGAAAAGGTTTCGTCATAGTCCAAGCCAGGTCATTGACGAAAACCCTTTGCTACCAGCCTAGCTTTATAGGTCTCAACCTGTCCATCTACACCAATCTTCCTTTTGAAGATCCACTTGCATCCTACGGGTTTTACCCCGTCTGGAGCAATGTCCAACGTCCATACCTTGTTGGTGTACATGGACTCCATTTCGGTCCGCATTGCATCCAGCCATTTCACTGAGTCGACGCTCTGAACGGCCTGCTGGAAGCTAGTAGGCTCATCATAATCTATGATGCAATCCTCTCTATCCCCGTCTATGAGAAAACCGTAGTATCTCTCGGGCGGATGAGACTGCCTACTACTCCTGCGGAGCGGCGTAGGAATGTCCTGTTCTGTTGAACCCTCTGGCTCCACTAAGCTTTCAGTAACAGTCTGTGGTTCTGGAACTTCTTCCAGTTCTATTGTGTTCCCACTTATCTGGGTTTCCAAAAACTCAGTTTCCAAGAAGCGGGCATGCTGAGAAACAAAAACCTTTTGTTCCTCAGCGGAATAGAAAAGATACCCCCTGGAGTTCCTTGGGTATCCCACAAACTTACACTGTACTGAACGTGCCTCAAGCTTGTCCGCATGCTGCTTTTTTACAAAAGCTGGACATCCCCATACCTTAAGATACTTAAGACAGGGTTTCTTCCCAGTCCACATCTCATATGGGGTGGTAGGCACAGTCTTGGTGGGAGCCTTGTTCAAGAGATACGCAGCTGCTTCTAGTGCATATCCCCAGAATGATCGCGGTAACTCAGCGTTACTCATCATGGACCGAACCATATCCAATAGGGTTCGGTTCCGTCTCTCCGATACACCATTATGTTGCGGAGTGTATGGAGGAGTAAGCTGAGAGAGAATACCATTCTCTTTTAAGTAATTCAGGAATTCGGCACTTAAGTATTCTCCACCTCGATCCGATCTTAGAATCTTAATACTTTTGCCGGTCTGTTTCTCTACTTCATTCTTATACTCCTGGAATTTTCCAAAGGCCTCGGACTTATGTTTCATTAAGAAGACATAGCCGTACCTTGAGAAGTCATCCGTAAAAGTAATGAAGTAAGAATGTCCGTTTCGGGCATGTGCAGACATTGGACCGCACACGTCACTGTGTACGAGTCCCAAGAGCTCGCTCGCTCTCACTCCTTGTCCAGTAAACGGAGTCTTTGTCGTCTTTCCTTTGAGACAAGATTGACAAGTGGCATACGATTGATATTCGAACGCATTCAAATATCCTTCTGTATGTAACTTAGTCAACCTTCTCTCATTGATGTGACCCAATCTACAATGCCATAAGAAAGTCTGATTTATTTCTGGAGACTTTCTTTTGTGTGTACTCTGGACGTTGAAAATCTGTGGTTGGTTTAACACGTATATACCATTACTCAATGTACCTGACCCAATCAAAACTTGATTAAGGTGAATGTTTACAACATTACTTACAAACGCAAATTCATAACCTTCTTTAGAAACTAAAGATACAGAAATGATATTACAAGTTGCGTTGGGTACAAAAAAGCAATTACGCAAAACCAAAACATGTCCATCTGACATTCCCAGGTGATAGTCCCCCACGGCTTTAGCATCCATGCTAGCTCCGTTCGCAACTCTGAGGGTCATGTCACCTGCCTTCAAAACCCTACGGTTTCTCAACGCCTGCAAAGAATTACAGATATGAGATCCTGATCCGGTATCCAATACCCAGGAAGTAGAGTTTATTGAAAGACAGTTTTCAATAACATACACACCTGAAGCTGAAGCTGCAACCTGCTTCAATTCCTGTGTTCTGGCCTTCCAGGCCTTGCAATCATTCTTCCAGTGTCCTTTCTTATGACAATAGAAGCATTCTTCCTTATCCACAAGCTTCCCCGCTATCTTTGTTGCTTTACCTTTTCCCTTCGTATCCACTTTACTAACACCGCCCCTTTGTTTGGCGGGGGCTTTCTTCTTCTTTCCCTTGGCTTTCGCCTTGGACCTAGAAGAAGATGATCCTCCTACAAACAAAGTGGATGTTTCCCTACCTTTCTGTAGGGTGCCCTCTGCGCTCCTCAGCATGTTGAGGAGCTCTGAAAGTTCAACCTCTTTTTCTTGTAAGTTGAAGTTCAGTATAAACTGGGCGTAAGTGGAAGGAAGGGACTGGAGAACTATATCCGTATATAGCTCACTCTCCAATGTGATCCCTAGGTCAGCGAGCTCCTCAATGTAGCCGATCATCTTTAGCACGTGCTCGGCTACTGATGATCCGACGGCCATTCTTGTCGAAAATAACTTTTTCGACGCTTCGTATCTTGCGATACGAGATTGCTCTCCATACAGTTCTTTTGTATGAAGCAATATGGATTCCATGTCCATATTCTCGTGCCTCCTCTGATGTTCGTTGTCCATCGAGGCAAGCAGGAGGCATTTGGCCTTCGCGCTATCAATCTCCCAAGTCTTGCGGATTTCCTTATCCGCAACGCTGGAAGTTGGACCAGGGACAGGGGGAGCTTTGGTGGTAAGAAGATACCCCAGCTTGTCGTAAGTGATTGCTATCTTGACATTCCTGAGCCAATCTTTGTAGTTTGGCCCTGTCAGTTTGTTTTTATCTAGGAGTAACTTAAGTCCAGTCATGTCGATTAGGTCGCTGCAATTAGGAGAGAGAAGAAGAAACACTCAGCATGATGCTCTTGCAAGTTTAGAGTGGTTTTTAGTTTGTCTAAACAGGATGGCTCCCACTGTTTCTCGAATCCCTCCTCAAACCATAAAGGAAGAATTAGTCAGGATCAATCCCACCGTACAATACTTGCTTAACCGTTCAGCCAGGCCGGTGTCGGTACTTCGAGGGAGGTTTTCCAACGCTTTCGCGAAGTTCCTTAATTAAAGAACCTCTTTTCCCTGGGGGCGTAGCCCCGCTAACACCTTTCTAGGCACCTACTAGGTTTATAGCATTGATCGTTAAGTGAGAAATTTCCCGAGGAGTAGCATATACTCACAGTAGGATCGGGATCCAAATATCATCGCGTGACGAAACTGAAGGAATCCTACCAGAATCATCACACTCCAAATGGTATGCAAATCTAGCAAGTTTCAGTACTTATGAAACTCCCGATGTGGATTTTTGCCCCATGCTCTTATGACCTTGACGAAGGTCAACAAATCATAAGTCACATGTCAAGTTCTGCCCGTCATTATCCAGGTTAATTTGAATCCACCCGTATATACCCTTGACGAAGGTCAACAAGGTAATGTGAATGTCCCAAACCAACGCATCTATCTATGCTACATATGAATACCCAATAGCTACCAATCACTATGCCTTGACGAAGGTCAACAAACACAGCTTGAATACTATTGAATATTCATACGAAACGACGGAGGGCTACGAATGGTTTTGGCAAAACCGTGAACGTAGTGAACTTGATTTGGTCGATGGAACGAGATAGCTTTTAAAAGGAGTGGCTCAAGCTCCGCATTTAAAAGTTGGTTTTGAAAAGAACCGAGTGGTTTTTCGAAAGTGTTCCAACGACTTTAACTTGGTTTATTATCTTGCATTAGTTCTTTTAATGCGTGATATTCTTGCATTAGTTCTTTTAATGCGTCCCATCATTTAATCCTACCATTGCAGAAAACAACCAAAATATGACGTACGCTTATGCCATTCGCATTCGCCACGGGGCCCCGTCATTACCCGTTAGGTTACTTAACTAACGACAGAGCGGGGGCTGGGCTAGCGCGTCTGTAAAACATAAGCAATGCCTAAATAATATCATATATAGATATGCTGCAATGATAAACATTTCAGATCACAGATGAATACATTAGATATACTAGGAATCTGTAATTCGCACGAGCCTGTAACGAAAGACAAATTACACGGTCGCGGTGAATAGCCAAAACCCCACCCAAGACCCCTACGGGTGCGGCAAACTACCCGCCAAGTACCCGAAGCGTAGCAACCTCCCTCATCTCCATGAGTAGGCCACTCGACACTTCGGCATACCCGGTAGTTTGTGCACCCCCTCCATGGGTCTATCCTAGGAGCAAAAACAGTAAAAAGAAATTATAAAATGACGGCTACAACCCCGACCCGGTTGTGCGGCCATACAAATAATTATTACATCAATTTACAAATTTACATGAATTGAAAGAAAAGAAAACTCTCGTCTCACAACCCCCGGCTATTCACCCGCGACAATCCAACATATTCATATACACATTCCAGCACATTACAGATCACAGATTTGTATAACCCCCACTAATCGACATATAGCGATTAGTAGACGTTCAATACAAATATCACATTACAGAAAAACCCGTTAGCTTAAGTCTTTTAGAAGTTCGATCAAAAATACGGATTTTCGGGACCCCAAAATAAAATTTTCGTTCTGGAAAATCTGGGTTGAAAATATATATACTAAAAATCCCAAAATACCCCAGTGAGTAAACTGCACAAAAGAAAACCCTTGTCCGAGTCAACTCGGCCGCGGTTCCGCGGCGGGAGCGTGCTCCCGCCGCGGAAACGCGGCGCTTTGATCGAGTCAGGGGCCCAATTTTTTGCAGTTTCTTTAAAAAAGCCTGAGTCGATTTTAGGTGTATTTCAAAAAAGTTTTCCAGCACTTTTAAAATCGACAGAAACTTGAAAATCTTGGGGTTCGTTTTCGGGACTTTTCTTTGATCGATCTTCTAGTTACTTGCTAACATGTTAGATAGAGTTTAACTAGGCTCTGATACCACTGTAAGTCCATGCTACCTCTCCCGGTACTTTCGGGAATGCGGAATTTGGTAAAAAACGATTTTTACGGAGGTGGTAACATGGACCTAAAACCCGGATCTTGGTTAAACATCTATCTAACATCCTAACTATGAGTTTCTAGCTACTCGGTTAGGGGGTTATACCTTGCTTGTCTTGAACTCCTTCGTCTTCAAGCTCCGATGGTGGTCCGATTGGCTTCTTCTCGTCGTCTCCGTACGCCGAAGATAGATCCACCTGAAAGCTCCAACCTTTAGCTCCTTCTTCGTTCTTTGAAGAAACTAGTTCACTTGGTTTGCTAAACCTAGTGAACTAGAATGAGTAGAGTAGAATTAGAATGGGATTTTATCTATGGTTCTTGATTCTCAACTCATGAGACAATAGAACCATAGGATCAAGAGAGGGAGCAAGAGGTTGAGGGTGAGAGCAAAAGGAGAGCTCAAGAACAAGAGAGAGAATGAGCAAGAAAGAATGAGGCTCTCTTTTGTCTTTCACCCTCTCGTAATCCAAAGTCATGATAACTCATCATACTAAAAAAGTCTTATGTGATGGTTAGAAGCAACCATAACCATATCATTTCATGCACTCATTTTACACAAATGAGCAAGCAAGAAAAAGTCTTTGCCATGAAATGATGGCTATGGTTATCATGATGGTCAACTAGTCAAGCCTAGTCAACCGGTCAACAAAGTCAACAAGTCAACAAAAGTCAACAAGTCAATAACGTCAACAAGTCAACAAAAGTCAACAAGTCAACAAAGTCAACAACCATATCACCATAATACTTAATTAATATAATAGTTAATCACATATCATATTCTCATTAGGGTTGAGCAAAAAGTCAAATAGTCAACGGTCAACTGTCAATAACCCTAATGAGAATCCGCTGCCTCTGCCTCCCTGTCAACAGTGCATACACACCCGCATCCGCGTTCCGAGGAACACGAATGCACACTGGATAAATCCAATCCCATAAGGTACACTAGGATCTGGCTTAAACCAAAGCCCGCTAGTGTAAACTGTCCGGACACTGTACGCGCACAAGTGCACGGATGTGACCGAACCCTGTCGCAAAACCATGCGACCTGTCGCAATACCATGCGACCTCTACTCTTTTGCCTAAAGGCGAAAAGCTTTCTGTGTGGGACTCTAAAGACTCGACACTACACTGGCAGTGGGTTTAACCACAGACCGCAAGCGGCACTAGCTGTGCGTAACGGTCCCCAGGTAATGCCGACAAGAAGACCGACGAGGCGAAACCCATCTGAAATCCTACTGAGCCTGAGTGTGACATTCTCCATACAGTCCGGTCTGTTCGTCTGATACATCGCATGGCGGGCCTAGGGGGCGGTAAACGTCAGTCCCCCAATAGCGGTACAAGTCGTGCCGGAGCGAAGCCCAAAACACTCTGAGATAACACTGGAAACCTACCAGTATATCTCGTTTGCCCTGGCCAGGGACTACTCGTGTAATGGCTCTCCTAGACACAGCGCGATGTCAACCCCCAATACCGGGAGAGACGAATCCTGTCTAACCGTCACTGCCTCCAAGTGCTTCGGGACTGCACCCAACCACTACCTATTTGCATGATTCCTTTGAGCCGTGGTAGGGTAGTGATCAAAGTACAGTGGGAACACACTCGAGGCGAAGTGACAGTGTCAAGTCAGCGGACTAAGCTGTACTCATGTCACCTGGGAACTGATAACTGACGATAGGTATAATACCAACTAGTCAGTTCCCGACGAGTCCTGTCCAGTGTACCCGTAACCTAACGAGCACCCGCATACTATCTCAAGTACGACGTACTGACGGCTGTGGGACAGACCGTCTCCCACACTGGGATGAGAAGCGCATGCGATGGTCTACTCCGGAGTATCGATGCCCTGTCTCGATAGTCCTGCGACCAGGGACCTGCATAAGGATGTGCTTATAGATTACCCAGCCCCACTAGTGTGACGGCCATCACATCGCTGGTAATCAAGCAAAGATCCTAAGGGCTCTACTAATGTGTATAGGCGATATATAAAAATAAACACATGTACACATTGAAGCAGAAACAAACCAAGTAGCATACTACTATTTTGAGCAAGATTGTATATACAAGGTGAATATCCCAAGCTTCCATTAAGTAATATACAAACTAGTATGATACAGTAATGGCCTCTAGGGCATATACACTAACAATTCCAACACTTTCGCGAAGTTCCTTAATTAAGTAACCTCTTTTCCTTATGGGCGTAGCCCCGCTAACACCTTTCTAGACACCTACTTGGTTTATAGCATTGATTGTTAAGTGAGAAAGTTCCCGAGGAGTAGCATATACTCATAGTAGGATCGGGATCCAAATATCATCGCGTGATAAAACCGAAGGAATCCTACCAGAATCATCACACTCCAAATGGTATGCAGCGCTAGCAAGTTTCAGTACTTATTAAACTCCCGATGTGGATTTTTGCCCCATGCTCTTATGACCTTGACGAAGGTCAACAAATCATAAGTCACATGTCAAGTTCTACCTGTCATTATCCAGGTTAATTTGAACCCACCCGTACATACCCTTGACGAAGGTCAACAAGGTAGTACGACTGTCCCAAACCAACGCATCTATCTATGCTACATATGAACACCTAACAGCTACCAATCACTATGCCTTGACGAAGGTCAACAAACATAGCTTGAATACTATTGAATATCCATACGAAATGACGGAGGGCTACGAATGGTTTTGGCAAAACCGTGAACGTAGTGAACTTGATATAATCGATTGAACGAGATAGCTTTTAAAAAGAGTGGTTCAAGCTCCGCGTTTAAAAGTTTAGTTTTGAAAAGAACCGAGTGGTTTTCAAAGTGTTCCAATCGACTTTTACTTGGTTTATTTTCTTGCATTAGTTCTTTTAATGCGTCCCATCATTTAATTCTACCATTGCAGAAAACAACCAAAATATGACGTACGCTTATGCCATTCGCATTCGCCACGGGGCCCCGTCATCACCCGTTAGGTTACTTAACTAACGACAGAGCGGGGGCTGGGCTAGTGCGGCTGTAAAACATAAGCAACGCCTAAATAGTTATCATATATAAATATATAGCAATGATAGACATTACAGATCACAGATGAACACTTTGGATATACTAGGAATCCGCGATTCGTTCGAGCCTGAAACGAAAAACAGATTACATGGTCGCGATGAATAGCCAAACCCCACCCTAGACCCCTACGGGTGCGGCAAACTACCTGCTAAGTACCCGAAGCGAAGCAACCTCCCTCAACCCGTGAGTAGGCCACTCGGCACTTCGAGATACCCGGTAGTTTGTGCACCCCTCCTTGGGTCTATCCTAGGAGAAAAAACAGTAAAAAGAAATTATACAATGACGGATACAACCCCGACCCGGTTGTGCGGCCATACAAATAATATTACATCAATTTACAACTTTTACAATGAATGAAAGAAAAAGAAACTCTCATCTCACACCCATTCCCGGCTATTCATCCGCGACAATCCACCGAGTTCATATCCACAAACCATCAACATTACAGATCACAGATATGTATAACCCCCACTAATCGACTTATAGCGATTAGTAGACGTTCAATACATATATCACATCACAGATAATATCTATTAGCCAAAGTCTACGGAATATCGATCAAATACGGATTTTTAACCACCCCAAAAGTCAATTTGCTCTCTGGAAAATCTGGGTGGAAAAAACATGCATTAAAAATCCCAAAACATCCAAACTAAAACACTGCACAAAACCCGATCCAGTGACGAGTCAAAACGGCGGCGGAACAGCGGCAATGAGCATGTCATTGCCGCGGAACCGCGGTCGTTTGATCGAATCACTGGATCGTTTTTCTGCAGTGTTTTCACAAAACCCTGAGACGATTTTTGAAGTATGATTTTTTATTTTTAGAGCAGAAAAAAAATCAACAAAAAGTTGTGGTTTTGCGGATGTGTTTTGCGACCCTTTTTCGATCGATGTTCTAAACACTTTGCTAACTTACTAGTTTATGTTTAGCTAGGCTCTGATACCACTGTAAGTCCACGTTGCTCATCCCGGTTCTTACGGGGAGGCGGAAACGAAGAAAAACAATGATTTGGCGCAAGGCAACATGGACTTAAAGCACGGATCTTTGCTAAACTAGTAACTAGTAAACAACTAGAGGCTTTAACTACTATGCTGTAGAAAGTATACCTCACGAAACCGGTCCTTCGGGTCTTCATTCCGCTGTCCCGCTCGCCCATCCAAGCTCCAAGCGTCGATCCGGACCTTGGGCACCTCCGTGGCCTTCTTGAGTCGAAGACGATCCACCCGAGAGTTGTACATCGAGCTTCACCTCGAGCCGAGGCAACTAGGGCGATGAGGTCGCCAATCTAGAAGCCCTAGGTTGTGTAGAAGTGATGTATGGATGTGTTTGTCTTTGTGGGATCTTTTTCTCTCAACATATGAGATCAAAAGATAGAATCAAGAGGAGGAAGAAGGAGGAGAACTTAGCAACCATGAGAGCTCATTTTCTTTTCTTCTCATGAGAAAGAGCAAGAGAGAGAAATGAGAATGAATTATGAGCTAAAGAAAATGAGCCATGGTTCAATAATGCAAAAACATTATCATTACTAATCCCATCAAGATAAAGTTGATGGCTACATTGAAATGACCATTTTCATAATCAAAAGAAAAAAGAAATCAAAAGAAGAGTGTAGATCTCTCATGAAGGTCAATGGTCAACCTCGGTCAACCGGTCAACAAAGTCAAGAGAGCTCATGGTGGTCAAATGGTCAATGCAATTAGCCATCACAAATCTATCACTAAAAGGATTAGTAAACAATGTCTCCGGCTCATAACGGTTTTGACCAAACGAACTGTCAAAACCCTAATGAGCGTGCCACATTACGGTTTTGGCCGAACCAACTGCCAAAACCCTAATGGGGCACCTCCTCCTTCATCGCTCCTCAAAACTGTGCATACACACCGGCATCCGCATTCCGTAGAATGCGAATGCACAGAAGACAAATCAAATCCATCTGTGCAATACTAGGATCAGGCTTAAACCAAAGCCCACTAGTATTGCCTGCCCGAACAGCATACGCACACAAGTGCACGTAAGTGATCGTAGCCCTGCCGTAAGACCATACGGCCTCTACACGTTTCGCTCAGTGCAGGGAAACTCTCTGTGTGGGACTCTAAAGACTCGACACTACGCTGGCAGTGGGTTTAACCACAGACCGCAAGCGGCACTAGCTGTACGTAACGGTCCCCAGGTAGATGTCGATAAGAAGGCCGATGAGGTAAACCCATCCGAACTCCTACTGAGCCTGTATGTGACAATCTCCGTACAGTCCGGTCTGTTCGTCTGATACATCGCATGGCGGGCCTAGGGGGCGGTAAACGTCAGTCCCCTAATAGCGGTACAAGTCGTGTCGGAGTGAATCCCAGAACACCCTGAGATAACACTGGAAACCTACCAGTATATCTCGCTTGCCCTGGCCAGGGACTACTCATGTAATGGCTCTCCTAGACACAGCGCGATGTCAACCCCCAATACCGGGAGAAACGAATCCTGTCTAACCGTCACTGCCTCCAAGTGCTTCGGGACTGCACCCAACTACTACCTGTTTGCACAAATCCTTTGAACCGTGGTAGGGTAGTAATCTAAGTACAGTGGGAACACACTCGAGGCGAAGTGACAGTGTCAAGTCGGCGGACTAAGCTGTACTCATGTCACCTGGGAACTGATAACTGACGATAGGTATAATACCAACCAACAGTTCCCGACGAGTCCTGTCCAGTGTACTCGTAACCTAACGAGCACCCGCATACTATCTCAAGTACGACGTACTAATGGCTGTGGGATAGACCGTCTCCCCTGCTGGGATGAGAAGCGCATACGCTAGTCTACTCCGGAGTATCGATGCCCTGTCTCGATAGTCCAACGACTAGGGACCTGTATAAGGATGTGCTTATAGATTACCCAGCCCCCACGAGTGTGAGCGCCATCACAACGCTGGTAATCAAGCAAAAATCCTAAGGGCTCTACTAATATGTATATAAGCGATATACTAAAAGAAACACATGCACATATTGAAGTAGAGACAAACCAAGTAGCATACTACCATTTTTAGCAAGATTGTCTATACAACTGTGAATATCCCAAGCTTCTATTAAGTAATATACAAGCTAGTATGATACAGTAATGGCCTCTAGGGCATATACACTAACATCTCGACCCATGAGATGGGCGATGGATGATCCCATATCCATTGGTGTTTGACATCAGAGATGGTATATGGGTGCTCAGTGGAGACTGGGTACACTGGACGGACTCGCCGAGAACTCCCAGATGGTATTATACCTCACGTCAGATGGCTGTTCTCTGGTGACACTTGTACAGGTTAGTCTGTAGACCCGAGATCGTCATAGAGTCTTGTGTGATTCCCACTATGCTTTGATTTCTACCTTACCACGTCCAAGAGGGCGTGCAAAAGGGTGGTTTTTGGGTACAGTCCCGAGTCACATGGAGGCGATGAGCGATAAGAGGGGTTTCGTCTCTTCCGGTATTGGGGGTTGATGTTGCGTTGTGCTCGATTGGCCATAACAGGGAAGTCCCTGGCCAGGGCTGATTTAGAGATTTACTAGTAAGAGTTACCGGTAGTTTCTTGACCCGTTATGAGCCTCACATCGGCACTACTTATCGGTTATTGGGGTCTAACGTTTATCACCCCTAGACTTGATATGCGACATATCAGACGAGGAGACCGGACTGTACGGGAAGTGTTACCGTTTGGCTTTTACAGGAGTTGGAGCGGGCTTGCTTGCTGATCTTCTGATCGCTCAATACCCGGGTAGCCGTTACATCCAGCTAGTACCGCTGACAGCTTGTGGGTGCTTGATGTGATCATCACCTACTGCCAGCGTATTGATGAGTCTTTAGAGTCCTACATAGAGGTTTTACTGGCTCAGGCAAAACGAAATAGGAGCGCATATGTGATATGTGCGGGACCGAGAATGATACGTGTATGTGATACCGTATTCTATTCTCGCGACTTTTTGTATCGGTCGGCTTTATGTGATATAGCCGGGTTATCGAATCAAGTGTTGATTCGATAAGTCGATACATTGGATGTTAGTCGGTTATATGAGATATAACCGGATTATTAAGTCAAGTGTTGATTTAATAATTTAGTATATAATTGTATATATGATATACTAATTTACATTAACTAACCTTTGTTCACTTAAGGATTTTTCTCACATGTGCACTACTTTAGTATATATGTGATATATATTAAATGTGTGTTTTTTTCATTTTGTATCATGGTAGATGATACATCTTTCATGGGTGTATGAGACTTACACCATGCTATTTGTTATGTTGGGTTTAATGTATTTAAAGTAATTACAAAATTAGTGGAAAATAAAAAAATGCATGAAGCTTGTGGAAGCTTGTGGATGCATTGACTAAAGTCCACTAAGTTTGTTTTTACTTTGGATTTTTATTAACCTAACCATCACACTTAGCCATGATTAAGTCTCTACATGAGTTAGTATATGATACTCACTCACCATGGTTAGCTCACTCGCTTGATCATTATTTTTCTCATTTCATTTCTTCATCTTCTTCCTTGAGCTAAAAAGCTCTCTAGGGTTTGATCCAAAGTGAGAAGTATTATGAGAAATAAAATTCTAAAGGGTGTTTTCTTCACTAATTCTCTAGTTAGTGAAGTAGTAGCTTGACTCGGTATTCCCTCGACGTAGATCATCTTCGGCCTCGAAGACTTCAAGCAAGGACGCATCTTTCGCCTCGTGAAGCCATGCAAGAGCCCGGGAGAACCATGATCGCAGCGAAGGGACTACGACAAGGAGGTTTAGAAGTGAAGGACCGATCTACAAAGGTTGTATTTCGTATTCACTTAGTTGTAGATGCTATTTACTTGCATGTGAAACCCTAATTTTCTAGTAAAGATCTTGTTTAGGGTTGTTAGGCACGGCTAAAATTTTAATCGGGCATGGTTAATGCTTTCTTAACCCTTGTTAGAGTGCCTAGTAACCCCACAGTGGTATCAGATCCTAACTAGAGCATTAGACGACGTGTATACGATGCTAAAACTCCGAACGAACCCCGAAATGTCAAAACGACCCCCTCTCTTGACTTTTTTCAAAAACTGTGATTTGTCTGAATTAAAAATACCTAAAAAATTCAGCAGGTAATTTTAAGCATTATTGTGCAAAACGGTGAAGTAAGCCGTACGGACCGCCGCGGAACCGCGGCAATAGACTGCTTGTGCCGCGGATCCGCGGTCGTACAGTGAGTGTTTGATTTGGTTTTTGCACAGTAATACTCCTATATCATAGTGCTATTTTCTGGGTATTTTTAAACTGACTCAAGTGTTGAGTATTCTGGGGTTTATTTTATAATCGTTGATTCGATCGGAATATTTAATTTCGTTATGTTTTCCGGATATTTAGAGACTGTTAAAATGTTCGAACGGATATCATTAACTCATTATTTCCCGGCACGAAAAACTTTCAAGTGTTGAATTTTTTCTTGAGTTTAAATCTTTCCGAAAAACGTGCATGTAACGCGATGGACCCTCTAGAAGACAACAAATCTTAACTCGATTATGTGACCGTCTTGAACTGCCTTTTGAACCTTAGGGTTTGGGGCAGTACGGCGTGCCACATGTGAGGCGTTGGCTTGACCCTTCTACGGCTGGACCGTTGCTACTGTGACGTATTCTGGAATTTTTGAACTCTGCTCAAGTGTTGAGCTATTAAGGAAATCTTGGGTATTTGATTATTCGATCGGAAAAGTTTAATACTGTCTATTTTTCTGGAATGTGATACAATATGTGGAATTCATATAGTTAGGCATGAAATGCGAAGTATGTGATATTTCGGATTTACGATATTTAAAGAGATTGTGGATTCCAAATGTTGTAGTTTTACACTTTCTTTTCTACGACCGTAAGTGTAATATGTGATATTGCCGGTTTCGTTGCTATATGTCAACGACAATTGGGATGCGCATATTTACTTACGTTGATGACATGTGATGTTATGTGTTGCTGGATATGTTATATTGGATCGTCGTGTTATGAATAGCCGGGGTTTTTTATGTGAGATGAGGGTTTTTTTCATTTTCATTCATATAAAATTAAATGTATGTAATATTCTTTTATTGGGGCACTTCCGGGATGAGGTTGATGTCACCATTTGTATATTATTTACTTTTCCACACTAGGATAGACCCAAGGAGGAGAGCACAAGTAACCGGGTTCTAGATTTCAGTGGGAGACCAACGCGAGGAGTCGAGTCCGGGTCTCCTAACCCTATAATTGGAAGGGTTGCTTGCCGCTCTCGTAGGGTTCTAGGGGTGTGGGTTTGGCTATTCATCGCAACCGTGGAATCCGTGTTTTATAGAGGCTCAAAATAAAACACGGACATCCTAGTCTATCTAATATTTCATATGTTTCTTCTGCTGCGATATCTGTGATGTGATCATTTGATATGTTGTAATAAATACTGTATATAGTATATATGATATATTATATAGACGTTACTTATGTTTTACACCCGCGCTAGCCCTGCCCCGCTCTGCCGTTAGTTACCTAACCTAACGGTGCACGAGGGGACATCGAGGCGAATGCGGATGGCATAAGTGTACGTCGTATTTATCTGTGATGTTTAGGTGACTTAAATGATGGGACTTCATTAATGTGATTAATGAAAGAAAAGAAACCTAAAAGATGTTGTAGAATCAAATTTTTCAAAAAGGGTAGCTACAATTTTTGCTTTGCATAGCGATATATATGATATATTCTGCACCTTATTCGATGAGGAAAGAGCCGAGATCCCTTCACCGGGAGTGACCTCTTTAGCAAAACTGGCAGATGCTACAAAACTCGGTTTGTCTTTTGATTGCTTTTAGAGTTTTGCTTTGCATAGCGATGTATAAGATATGTCCAGCAGCTTATTCGATGAGGAAAGAGCCGAGATCCCTTCACCGGGAGTGACCTCTTTAGCAAAACTAATGAAAGCCTCAAAATCACTCCATTTCAAAATTCACTCGATTCTACAACGATATCAAGTTCATTACGCAATAGGTTTTCAGAAAAACCTGTCGTATCCCTCCGTCATTTCAGATAAGTCCTACTTAGTATTCGTGTTACGTTTGTTGACCTCCGTCAAGGCATAGTGTGCGGTAGCTAACTAGTATTTATCTGCTTATGCATATGATACAGATTGGATTAAGGTAGTCGTACGACCTTGTTGACCTCCGTCAAGGGTCGTGCGGGTGGGTTTGATTCAATCAAGAAATGACGGGTTGAACTTGACTTGCACCCTGTGGTTTGTTGACCTCCGTCAAGGTCATAGGATGCTTGGGGCAAAATATTATCGGGAATTTCAAGTGTTGAAATTTGCAATGAGATTGCATACCTTCTATGAGATAGTTGGATCTCGATACCCACTGTGAGTAATTGTTACTCCTGGGAGAGTTTTACACAGGACAATTAGCCGATCAAGTAGGTGTCTAGAAAGGTGTCAACGGGGTTACGCCTATGGGAAAACGAGGTTTACTTTAATTAGGTCCGTGCGAAAGCACGGGGAACCTCCCTCAAAGTACCGACACTGGCCTGGCTGAAAGATTGGCGAAATTGTAGGGTGTAATTAATCCCGGCTAGTCTTTCCTTTTTGGGTTTGAAGGAAGATTTGATAAAAACAGTGGGAGCCATCCTGATTAGATAAAATAATAACCAATCTGATCTTGCAAGAGCATACGCTAAAGTGTTTTCTTCTCTCTCTCTCCAGGTAGTGACCATATCATGCCTTAATAAAGATAATAATATGGATGTATTGACCGAACCCGCATGTTATACTGTGCTGGGGAACGTTGGTTCCGTTCTTTCTTATAAAAGGTATAAGACTGAACAGGATATAGGGGAATACCAGGATTCCCATGCCACCCGTATGAAGAAAGTACATGTTGATGCATTTTCTTCGGGTGTGTTCGTTATGGAGAACTGTTTCTCTATTTACTCTACGTCCTGGGTATTAGATACCGGGTCAGAATCCCGTATATGTAATCAGTTACATGGGCTTAGGAAAGATAGAGAACTTGGAGAAGGTGATAAAGACATAAGAGTTGGAAATGGTGCAATTGTTGCAGCTAAAACCGTCGGGGAATATCACCTTGTATTGCCAACTGGTAATACATTGATTCTGAACGAATGTTATTACATGCCGAACCTGATATGCAACATTATATCGGTTTCTTTGTTAAGTAAAGAAGGATATAATTTTGTATTACAAGATAATGTTATGAACATTTTTCTAAACCAAAAGTTGGTTGTATCAGGCACGATGTGCAATGGCATTTATGTTCTAAATCAATCAACAGTTCTGAGCATAATAAACACACACAAAAGGAAGAGTTCAGAACTGAATGAATCCTTCTTGTGGCATTGTAGACTGGGTCACATCAATGCGACACGATTAGCTAAGTTGCATAAGGATGGATATTTGAATCCGTTTGAATTTTCATCTTATGACACTTGCCAGTCATGTCTCAAAGGCAAGATGACCAAAATTCCGTTTACGGGACACGGAGAAAGAGTTACTGAACTCTTGGGACTGATACATAGCGATGTATACGGTCCTATGTCTACATATGGCAGGGATGGTTCTTCGTACTTCATTACATTCACTGACGATCTCTCTAGATTCGGATATGTGTTCCTGATGAAACACAAATCAGAAGCTTTTGAGAAATTTAGAGAATATAAACAAGAAGTCGAGAACCAAATCGGGAAAAGTATTAAAATCCTTCGATCTGATCGAGGAGGTGAATACTTGAGCAATGAATTCCTGGACTTCCTAAAAGAGAATGGGATTCTCTCTCAGCTAACTCCTCCATATACACCACAACCCAACGGTGTATCGGAACGGAGGAACTGCACCCTATTAGATATGGTGCGCTCTATGATGAGTATAGATGAGTTACCTATTTCCTTCTGGGGATATGCACTGGAGACAGCAGCATACCTACTGAATAGGGTTCCTACCAATCTGTGCCTACCACCCCATATGAGATATGGGAAGGGAAGAGACCATATCTTAATTTTATTAAGATATGGGGTTGCCCGGCTTATGTCAAACGACAAAAACCGGACAAACTCGAGGTAAGGTCTGTTTTGTGTAAGTTTGTTGGATATCCCAAGCATTCGCGAGGGTATATCTTCTACCACAGTAAGGAACAAAGGGTGTTTGTTGCTCAACACGCCACCTTTTTAGAAAAGGAATTTCTTGCAAAAGAGATTAGTGGCTCTGAGGTAGAACTGGAAGAGGTTCTAGCTGTACAAACCACAATAGAAGATTTGGTGGAACCAGAGGATTCGGTAGTTCCCGATGAACCCTAGCCACTCCGCAGATCTAGTAGGGTTCCTCACCCACCTGAGAGATACTACGGTTTTCTCATGGATGGTGGGAGCGAGGATTGCATCATGTTTTATGATGACCCAACTAGCTTCGAGCAGGCCATCACGAGTGGGGACTCAGTGAAATGGCTGGATGCAATGCGGTCCGAGATGGAATCCATGTACAGCAACAAAGTATGGACTTTGGAAGATGCTCCTAAAGGGGTAAAACCCATTAGGAGCAAGTGAATCTTCAAGCAAAAACTTGGTGTAGATGGGAAAGTGGAGACTTTCAAAGATAGACTTGTTGCAAAGGGTTTTCGTCAAAGACCAGGTGTGGACTATGACGAAACCTTTTCTCCAGTGGCTATGCTTAAATCCATCCAGATCATGCTTGCCATCGCTGCATATCATGACTATGAAATCTGGCAAATGGATGTTAAGACCGCCTTTCTAAACGGTGATTTAGAAGAGAGCGTGTACATGACTCAGCCATAGGGCTTCGTAGCTAATGGGAGCAGCGGGAAGGTGTGCAAGCTGCTTAAATCCATTTATGGATTAAAGCAAACATCGCGGAGTTAGAACATCTTCTTTGACGTCGTTATCAAAGAGTTTGATTTCGTCAAAAACATAGATGAACCTTGTATCTACAAGAAGGTGGCGGAGAGTAAGGTTGTCTTCCTCGTATTGTACGTGGACGGCATACTCTTGATAGGAAATGCCATTGCTATGCTGCAATCGGTCAAGCTCTTCTTATCACAAAGATTCTCAATGAAAGATCTAGGTGATGCCTCCTGGATACTGGGAATTATGATCTATAAAGATAAATCTAAAAGGATATTGGGATTGTCCCAATCCAGGTACATTGACACCATACTAAAGAGATTTAGTATGGAAGAATCCAAGCGTGGGAACTTACATACGATCTCTGGATTCACTCTCTCCAAAGAGATGTCTCCCAAGACTGATTTGGAGAGAGCTCGCATGCAAGGGATACCCTATGCTTCGGCTGTAGGCTCTATCATGTAGGCGATGCTATGTACCTGACCCGATGTAGCATACTCACTAAGTGTAGTGAGTAGGTATCAAGCTAATCCTAGAGAGAGTCACTGGACAGCTGTGAAGAGCATTCTCAAGTACTTACGAAGGACTAAAGAGATGCTCTTGGTGTATGGTAACCGAGAACTCCAAGTGGAGTCCTTTACCGATTCGAGCTTCCAAAGTGATAAGGACGACTCTAAGTCGCACTCGGGATTTGTCTTTACCCTTTATGGAGGGGCGGTTAGCTGGAAAAGTTCTAAGCAGGAAACCGTGGCAGACTCGACGATGGAGGCTGAATACATCGCTGCCAACGATGCTGCCAAAGAGGCTATCTGGATCAAGAAGTTCATTACTGAACTTGGAGTAGTTTCATCCATTGAGCATCCAATACCTTTGTATTGTGATAACAATGGAGCGGTGGCTTTGGCCAAGGGACCCAGGTCCCATCAGCGATCCAGGCATATTCTGAGGCGGTATCACCTGATCCGGGAGATAGTAGATCGCCGGGAGATCGAGGTCAGGAGGGTTGATACGAAGAACAACACTGCAGATCCACTCACGAAGGCCATTCCCCAGATACAGTTTGAGAGACTCTTCGGGATGCTTGGTATGCGATACTACAGCAGCTGGCCCTAGTGCAAGTGGGAGATTGTTAGTTGTATATATGCCCTAGAGGCCAGTATTGTACAGATGATGTATATTATATTGGATACTTGGATATATATAGAGAGGACTTTCTTGCTCGATATGATAGTATGCTATCTGGTTGCTCTTTATCTTAACATGTATACTTGTCTCTTGATGCTGTCTTATAGTTACATGTTGGTAAAGCCCTTAGGATGTATACTTGACTACCTGGACTATGATGCAGATCATACTAGTGGGGACAGAGTAGTCCATAAGTACATCCTTTAATGTTCTTAGTCGTAGGTGTATCGAGACAGGGCATCGATATACCAGAGTAGACTAGCGTTTATGCTTCTCGACCCATGAGATGGGCGATGGATGATCCCATATCCATTGGTGTTTGACATCAGAGATGGTATGTGCCCAGTGGAGACTGGGTACACTGGACAGACTCGCCGAGAACTCCCAGATGGTATTATACCTCACGTCAAATGGCAGTTCTCTGGTGACACTTGTTCAGGTTAGTCTGTAGACCCGAGATCGTCATAGAGTCTTGTGTGATTCCTACCGTGCTTTGATTTCCACCTTACCACGTCCAAGAGGGCATGCAAAAGATTGGTTTTTGGGTACAGTCCCGAGTCACATGGAGGCGATGAGCGATAGGAGGGGTTTCGTCTCTCCCGGTATTGGGGGTTCATGTTGCGCTGTGCTCGATTGGCCATAACAGGGAAGTCCCTGACCAGGGCTGATTTAGAGATTTACTGGTAAGAGTTACCGGTAGTTTCTCGACCCGTTATGAGCCTCACATCGGCACTACTTATCGGTTATTGGTGTCTGACGTTTACCACCCCTAGACTTGATATGCGACATATCAGACGAGGAGACCGGACTGTACGAGAAGTGTTACCGTTTGGCTTTTACAGGAGTTGGAGCGGGCTTGCTTGCTGATCTTCTGATCGCTCAATACCCGGGTAGCCGTTACGTCCAGCTAGTACTGCTGACGGCTTGTGGGTGCTTGATGTGATCATCACCTACTGCCGGTGTATTGATGAGTCTTTAGAGTCCTACATAGAGGTTTTACTGGCTCAGGCAAAACGAAATAGGAGCGCATATGTGATATGTGCGGGACCGAGAATGATGCGTGTATGTGATACCGTATTCTATTCTCGCGACTTTTTGTATCGGTCGGTTTTATGTGATATAACCGGGTTATCGAATCAAGTGTTGATTCGATAAGTCGATACATTGGATGTTAGTCGGTTATATGAGATATAACCGGATTATTAAGTCAAGTGTCGATTTAATAATTTTGTGTATAATTGTATATATGATATACTAATTTACATTAACTAACATTTGTTCACTTAAGGATTTTTCTCACATGTGCACAACTTTAGTATATATGTGATATATATTAAATGTGTTTTTTTTTCATTTTGTATCATGGTAGATGATACATCTTTCATGGGTGTATGAGACTTACACCAATCTATTTGTTATGTTGGGTTTAATGTATTTAAATAATTACAAAATTAGTGGAAAATTAGAAAATGCTTGAAGCTTGTCGAAGCTTGTGGATGCATTGACTAAAGTCCACAAAGTTTGTTTTTACTTTGGATTTTTATTAACCTAACCATCACACTTAGCCATGATTAAGTTTCTACATGAGTTAGTATATGATACTCACTCACCATGGTTAGCTCACTCACTTGATCATTATCTTTCTCATTTCATTTCTTCATCTTCTTCCTTGAGTTAAAAAGCTCTCTAGGGTTTGATCCAAAGTGAGAAGCATTGTGAGAAATAAAATTATAAAGAGAACCCACTTCCTATTTCTCCATTCTCTACTAGACTAGAAATTTAGTTTAGGGTGTTTGCTTCACTAATTCTCTAGTTAGTGAAGTAGTAGCTTGAGTCGATATTCCCTCGACGTAGACCATCTTCGGCCTCGAAGACTTCAAGCAAGGACACATCTTTCGCCTCGTGAAGCCATGCAAGAGCCCGTGAGAACCATGATCGCAGCGAAGGGACTACGACAAGGAGCTTTAGAAGTGAAGGACCGATCTACAAAGGTTGTATTTCGTATTCACTTAGTTGTAGATGCTATTTACTTGCATGTGAAACCCTAATTTTCTAGCAAAGATCTTGTTTAGGGTTGTTAGGCACGGCTAAAATTTTAATCGGGCATGGTTGATGCTTTCTTAACCCTTATTAGAGTGCCTAGTAACCCTACATCCATAACCCGAGAAACCCCAAAAAGAATGATTCTTCGTCGATCCCAGGAGTTGCCAGCTCTGCAAAAGGGACGACCGGGGTTTCGGGGAGAAAGAAGTTCTTCTGATCCGCCTCTGCCGTCGGCAAGTTGCCCAAACCTAAGCCAAAAGGATCATCGAGTTTGGCGAACTTCACGGCTTCCTTCGATAGTACTTCCGTACGGAGAAAAAGGGCGATGAAATCAGTGAAATTAACCCCGCAGCCTCCGGATTCAAGAAAGAGACTCTCATAGATATTCAAAACCTTTATCAAACTTGGGAATCGGTGTTGAATGGCATTCTCTGAGGTAAGACCCATTACCATTAATTTGGTGGCAAAAATATACTCATCCGGAGGAAGCAGCTCCTCATAATATTCTCCCCTAGCGGGTAAACCAGAGACCCCGACAAATTCCTCTAAAGAAATAGAGACTTCACGATCCACTAAGAGGAAGGTATGGGTCGGAATGATCCACTGCTCCAAAAATGCCTTGACCCACCATGTAGGAGGTGCGGAATACTGGAACAAAGAAGCATAGATCGTGGGGTACAATCCGAGCTTTAGCAGCTGTGACTTCTTCGCCGATAAGATGTATCGGGCCCACTGCAGATATCCGGCCGGGAGACGGGGAGTTAGTCCTATGTTGTATGGCTGTCCCCAAGGGCGCGACTCGCCCTGACATATGCGCCGCCCTAGAGTGTCTAAATCCACCGGCGGCTGCATGGGTATTGCAGCCATAGAAGGCCGAAAGAGACCCTCTGAAGTCCAATTCACCTCCTCCATAGTATAGTTTATCGGGGGTGCATCTGCATAAGGGATCACCGAAATAGGATCCGAAGGTGTTGCGTAAGAAAAGCTCCGCTGACCCCTGATGATTTGGTTGTACCATGTTCCCCATAGATGAAGATTCTTGTGCTCCGGGTCATAGTCTTTGATCGGCGCAAAAACCTCTCGGTCTATGGGCGCTTCGGGGAATCCGCCTTTCGAAAGGACGAACGGGAAGGAAGTGTCGAAAGACATAGTACCTGCATGGAAAAGAACAAATTTTCAGCCGCCAATGCTACAGTTTAAGTTCTGTCACTAGGTACTTTAAATCTGTACCACACTGCAATGCAGTGAAAAGGGACCAAAGGGGACCCACATATTCTAGATGACAGTTCATCATTAATAAAACATTCTCATCATTTGATGAGACTGTCATTAAATGAGGAAATCCTCAATTGATTCTCATTCAATGAGAACCCCTCGGGCAGAGGAGTAAATCTCCCCTTGAGAGCAGTGCTCTATGATAGAATGACACCTGTCAGATTCTATTGATGAAGGGATAAAATTCCTCAAGAGCCTTGCTCTGTAAAAATGATGGAATAACCCATCAGAGAACTTAAAGTAAAGTTTTAATGGAATAAAATTCCATGATCATCAAGATCCATGAACAAACTCTTAAGAGTTCTTTACGAAAGATTAATAAATCTATAATATTTGAAACGAACAAAGCTCTGTTAATGGGTTGAGAAACCCTGAAAAGGATCTCTTAAGATCTAAGATTTAACAAGAGCAAAGCTCTGTTGAGAAACCCTACAAAGGTTTTCTTGAAGATCTATGATCTAAAAAGAGCAAAGCTCCATTAATGGGTTAAGAAACCCCAAGAAAGTTCTCTTTAGATCTATGATTTCAAGAGAGCAAAGCTCTGTTAATAAAACCCTAAAAAGGGTTTTCTTTAGATCGAAGATCTATGAAGAGCAAAGCTCTGTTAATGGGTGAAACCCTAAATTCTTAAATAATCCTTTAAAAGATTTAATCTTTACCTAAATTTTGACAGAGTTCTGTCCTTAAAAGAAGTTCTTAAGACAAAGAGCTATGCTCTGAAGGAGGTAAAAAATTCTCAGAAAACAAGAAAGAAGATGAACATAAATCATCTCAAAGGCCAAGGGTCCTATTTATAGGCGCTGAGAGCCGTTTCAATTTATGAGTTGATCCAAGGGCGCAGATGCTGCCACCGCCGCACTCATATGTGGGCCATGTAAGCGCAACGGTAGGGGGGAGGGCATTTGTTTCCCCCAATCAGAGCAAAGCTCTGTTCAAAAATTCAAATTTTGAAATGAAGCAGCGCTTCATAGCAGCGCCAGCGCTGAGAGAGTCAAAGACTCTGAGGCAGCTCCCACGTGCAAAGCACATGGGCGGTAGCGCTAAGAGCGCTGCACTCTAAGCAGCATACTACGTGCAAAGCACGTAACCGCTAGCGCCAAGAGCGCTGCACTCTAAGCAGCGTACTACGTGCAAAGCACGTAAGCGCTAGCGCTATGTGCGCTGCAGCGCACTACGTGCAAAGTACTAAGCGCTAGCGCTATGTGCGCTGCATTCTAAGCAGCGCACCACGTGCAAAGCACGGGAGCGCTAGCGCTAGAACTAAAAGCTCCCCACTGTCAGATCAAAGATCCAATAAAGATGATAAATCATCAGTTAATCAGAATAAAATTCTGTTAAGGAGAGATTCCTCAAAAACTTTCCAAACAAAAAGATTGTGCTCTGTAAATCAGAGCACCGTTGGATCAATGATCCAAAGGTGATTAAAAATACCAAAATACAGAATAAATTCTGTATGAAAAGATTTCCCAATCTTGTTAAAAACAAGAAGATTGCCTTCTGTAAATCAGAAGCCCTTGGATCAAAGATCCAACGGTAGGGAAAACCCAAAATCAATTGGAGAAAAGATCTCCTTAACTGATTGAACAAATCGGCTCACCTTATATAAAAGCCCCAAGACTTGAAGTCAGATATAGAGAACCCCCCCATAAACTTTGAGAAATCTCAGAAAGAAAAGCCAAGCTCTCGGTAGAAGAAATACTTTTCTTCAAGGTAAAAGAATAGAAAGACGAAATCGTCTCATATAAAAAGAAGAATTCACTTCTTTCTTTAAAATCATAGATCTAAAAGACCAAGATCTTTCACAAAGCGATCAAAATATCTCATCACAAAGAATAAGAGTGTCACGACCCGAATAATACCGAGCGTGACTGGCACTTAAATTACGAAACGTCTCGAGACGTACGTAATCTAAGTAAGCCCAAACTCGGAAATCAAAACCAAGTAAAGCAGTAGAGTGAAGGAAAAACCAATTCAAAGCAAGTAGTTTAGCAACATAAGCCGAAATATGCAAATTTTTTTTTAAAATCACAAGTCTTTTCCAAAAATTTCGGCAGAGTTTCTTTTGTAAATACCGACCCCAAACGGGTACAAAACCTGATAAAACATATATAATGAATAAGGAATCCCCAAGCGGGAGCTAGTTCCTCTTCAATCGACGGACAAAACCACACAATACAAAATAATATACTACGCCGAAAGGCGAGGATCGACTCGGGAAAAATATCCAACATCATCAAGAAAACTAGATGAAACCATAATAATACAACGCATGACTCTAAGGTCTAAAGAATAAACACTGGTCATCTATCTCTATGAAATATACAAGTCTGGTTGATGGAGTTTTCCTAGATACAACCGAAATAACAAATATACAATGGTGGTCCTGATGCAAAAGAACCCACCTACCAAAGCATGTAGGGTTCCTAGGCACTCTAATGGAGTCTCACAAGTGATCAAATATGGCCAATTGAAATTTTACAAGTGCCTACAAACCCTAATACGGATCGTTAACTAGATATATAGGCGATGCAAGCAAGTAAACGGAAATATAGCTAAAGGGAAGGGGCTACAACCTTTGTAGATCCGGTCCTCCACCTCCTAGGCTCCGTGATGAAGTCCTCTCCGCTGTCCAAATTGAACCATGACTCTTACGGTGGTTTCATCGAAGGAAAAACGAGATAGGTCATCGACGACGATGCCGAAGATGATCTACGTCGAGGCATCGCTAGATCAAGCTCCAACTTCACCAAGTCAAGAAAACTTGTGAAAGAAACACCCTATACTACTTGGCAAGAGGTAGAGGATGAACAAATAGGATGTGGGTTCACTTTAGAATTGGATTTCTCACTAGTTTTCATCACTTGCCATTGGAGTAGCAAGCTTTCTTCATGGAAGAAGAAGATGAAGAAGAAGAAGAAGATATGATAAGTTTATTAAAAAGGAAAATAAAAAGAATACTTATCATAACTTCAACCATGGTTTAGTGTAGAGATTTAACTAAGGTTTAGATGAGTGGTTAGGGTTAAAGAAGAGACAAGAATGGTAGACTTGTTCAAAGCTTCAAGAAGCTTCAAAGAAAAAACAAAATAAGCCACCATTTCTTTTTCTCTTTATCTTTTCCAAAACAATAATAAATGGATAAATAAATAAGAGAAAAGAAACCCTAACCATTCACTAAACATGGTTTAATCTTTACACAAACCCAAAAGAGCAAGTATCATCAAACATGATACAATCTTGTGCACAAAAGTATATCACATATACCACTTGCACAATTCAAGTGAGAAAATCCTTTTAAAGTGAACCAATACTAGTTAATGCAAAGTAATATATCAAATATATATATATATAATTATGCATTAAATCATTAAATCAACACTTGATTCAATGATCCGGTCATATCGCATATAACCGGCTAGTATCCAATGTATCGGCTTATCGAATCAATCCTTGATTCGATAACTAGGTTATATCGCATATAACTAATCGATACATTCATCGCGAGAATAGAATACGGTATCACATACACGCATTATTCTCGGTCCCGCACATATCTCATATGCGCTCCTATTTCGTTTCGCTTGAGCCAGGAAACCTCTGTGTAGGACTCTAAAGACTCGTCAATACGCCGGCAGCAGATGTTGATCATATCAAACACCCACAAGCCGCAAGCGGTCTGCTAAACATAACGGCCACCCAGGTATTGAGCGATCAGAAGATCGACGAGCAAGCCCACTCACACTCTTATGAATCCAACCAGTAACACTTACCGTACAGTCCGGTCTGTTCGTCTGATATGTCGCATATCTCGCTTAGGGGTGGTAAACATCAGACCCCAATAGCTTGATAAGTGACGCCGACGTAAGGTCCATAACATTCGTGAAACTACTGATAACTCTTACCAGTATATCACTGCAACCCTGGCCAGAGATTTCCTATTATGGCCAGTCGAGCATAGCACAACATCAACCCCCAATACCGGGAGAGACGAATCCCCTCCTATCGCTCATTGCCTCCATGTGAATCGGGACTGTACCCAAAAACCACCTGTTTGCACGACTCAGTAGAGCCGTGGTAGGGTGGAAATCAAAGCACAGTGGGAGACACACAAGACTCTATGACGATCTCGGGTCAACAGACTAAGCTGTACCAGTGTCACCAGAGAACTGCCATCTGACGTGAGGTATAATACCATCTGGGAGTTCTCGGCGAGTCCGTTCAGTGTACCCAGTCTCCACTGAGCACCCGCATACCATCTTCGATGTCAAACACCAATGGATATGGGATCATCCATCGCCCATCGCATGGGTCGAGAAGATATGCGCTAGTCTACTCTGGAATATCGATGCCCCGTCTCGATATTCCCTCGACTAGGAACATTTCAAGGATGTACTCATGGACTACCCAGGCCCCACTAGTATAATCTACATCATAGTCCTGGAAGTCGAGTACACATCCTAAGGACTTTATCAACATGTAACAGAGAGACAGAAAGTATACACGTTAAGATAAAGAGCAACCAGATAGCGTACTATCATGTCGAGCAAGAAAGTCCTACCTATATATGTCCCGGCATCCACTACAATATACATCCAATGTACAGTAATGGCCTCTAGGGCATACATATAACTAACAATCTCCCACTTGCACTAGAGCCATCTGTAGCAGTGGTTGCAGTATCGCATACTCAACCATCCCCTAAAAGTCTCTCTTTGGGAAAAGGCCTTCGTGAGTGGATCCGCCGTGTTGTCCTCTGAGTCTACTCTCCTAACCTCGATCACCCTGGAGATCAGCTATCTCCATGATCAGGTGATGCTGCCTCAGAATATGTCTGAGTCACTGATGGGACCATGGTTCCTTGGCCAAAGCCACAGTTCCACTGTCACACAATGGTAGGAACCTAGTTCATCTTATGAACCAATGTACACCCAAACTGCCTCTTTGGTAGTATCTTTAATAGCGATGTTACCAGCCTTTATCGTCTAGTATGTCACGGTATCTGGCTTGGAACTCTTCCAACAAACCGTCCCTTTACTGAGGGTAAAGACAATGCCTGCGACTGACATTCAGTCGTCTTTATCACTCTGGAACCCTTCCAGTGATTCTCCCCAGGATCGATTGATACCATCTCACTACAACTAGTGAGTATCCTAACATCCAATTAGATCTATCTCATAGATCCAAAGCTTAGGATTTAGTAGGTATCACTTTGATCCTATATGGAAAATCATTGTGATAAGCGGAGATTGATCGAGTGTAGCATAGGAAATTCCTTCCCTAACAAGAGTATGTCATCCACGTACTCTACGAGGATCGTCACCATACTCCCTACTACCTTTTTGTTTATACAAGGTTCATCTACCATTTTGATGATGTCAACTTCTTTGACTAATCCATCAAAACAGATGTTCCAACTCCGCGATGCCTGCTTTATCTTATAAAGCATCTTGCACACGTTTCCGCTGCTCCCACTGTCTACGAGGCCCTCTGGCTGTGTTCTTATAGACGTTCTCTTCTAAATCAGTATTTAGAAAAGCAGTCAGGGCACCCAACCACCAGATATCGTAGTCATGGTATGTAGCAATGTTAAGTAGGATCCGGATGGACTTAAGCATAGTCATTTGGAAAAGGTTTCATCATTATCCATGCCTGGTTGATGACTAAAACCTTTAATAAGCCTAGCTTTGAAAGTCTCAACTTTTCCATCTACACCAAGTAATCTTCTCAAGATATACTTGCTCCTGATGGGGATTTAACCCTTCAGATATAGCAGCTAAAGTCCATACTTTGCTGGTGTATATGGATTCCATCTCAGATCGCTAAGCATCCAGCCATTCTTACAGAGTCCCTACTCTCGATGGCCTGCTCGAAAATGGTTGGGTCATCATCTCATGATGCAATCCTCGCTCCCACTGTCATCGAGAAATCGAAGTATCTCTCAGGCGGATGAGGAACCCTACTAGATCGGCGGAGAGGCTGAGGTTCGTTGGAATTTACTGAATCCTTTGGTTCTACCAAATCATCTGTTGTAGTTTGTATAGCTGGAACCTTTCCAGATCTACATTTCAGACCTTGCCTCGAGCTTGTCCGGATTTTGCTTTTAGACATAGGCCGGTCAACCCCAAATGTTAACTAGCTTAAGACATGGGCTCTTCCCTTTCTATATCATATATGAAGCGGTAGGCAACTGATTTGATTGGAACCCTATTCAATAGGTATGCAGCTTCTCAAGCGCATAACTCCCAAAAGGAAATAGGGCGCACCTTATCATATAGGGTGTGATTGCTCCGCCTCGATATACCATCGTGCTATGGTGTATACGGAGGAGTAATGCTGAGAGAGAATCTCATTCTCCTTTAGAATGGTCCAAGGATTCCATGCACAAGTATTCTCCTCCCTGATCTCATCATAGGACATAATACTTATACCCGTATTTTGGTTCTTTACTTTCAACTTATATTCTGTGAATACCTCAAAAGCTTCGGACTTATGTTTCAACAGGAACATACGACTGAATCTTGAGAGATTATCAGAGAATATAATGAAGTATAAAGAACCAGTCCTGGCATGTGTAGACAGGAGACCTTACATACATCATCATGTATCAGTCCCAAGAGTTTACTAACTCTTCCTCTATTTCCAATAAACAGAGCTATGGTCATCTTATCTTTGTGACATGACTGGCAAGTTTCACAAGATGTAAATTCAAACTGATTTAAATATGCATCTAAATTGTAACTTCAGCCAGTCGGGTCGCATTGATATGACCTAGTCTACAATGCCTCAAGAATGATTCGTTCATTTCTGAACTTTTCCTCTTGCGTGTGTTCTGTATACTAGGAACTGTAGTTTGATTTAGAACGTCAATGCTTTTTAGATAACGTGCCTGAACCGATCAACTTTTGATATAGGAAATGTTCAAAACATTATCCATCAATACAAAATTATATCCTTTCTTTACTAATAAAGAGACTGATATGATTTTGTATATCAGGTTCGGTATCTAACAGCATTTGTTCAGAATCAATGTATTCGTAATACAGGGTGACAGTGACCAACAGACTTGGCTGCAACACTTGCCCCGTTTTCTGCCTCATGAAACTTATCACCCGTTCTCAGTTTTTCTACCTTTTTGTAGCCCTATGTAACAGATTACATATCTGGGATCCTGATCCGGTATCATATACCCAGGATGCAGAGGATACTGAGAAACAGTTCTTTGTAATGAACACACCCGAAGGAGATGCATCATATGCACTGTCTTCGTTTGGGCGGTATAGGAATTCTGGTATTCCCTATTTCCTGCTCTGTCTTATAACAATTATAAGTTGGAGCGGGACCAACGTTCCCCAGCTCAGTACAGCAAGCGGGTTCGGTCAATTATCCGTATTATTATCTTGATTAAGGCATGACATGGTCGCTACCAGGAGAGAGAGAGAAGAAAACACTCTGCGTGCGCTCTTGCAAGATTAGATTGGTTATTTATTTTATCTAATCAGGATGGCTCCCACTGTTTTTATCAAATCTTCCTTCAAACCTTAAAAGGAAAGACTAGCCGGGATTAATTACACTCTACAAGTTTGCCAATCTTTCAGCCAGGCCAGTGTCGGTACTTTGAGGGAGGTTCCCCGTGCTTTCGCACGGACCTAATTACAGTAAACCTCGTTTTCCCAGAGGCTTAACCCCGTTGACACCTTTCTAGACACCTACTTATCGGCTAATTGCAAAGTGCAAAACTCTCCCAGGAGTAACAATTACTCGCAGTGGGTATCGGGATCCAACTATCACATAGAAGGTATGCAATCTCATTGCAAATTTCAACACTTGAAACTCCCGATAAAGGTTTTTACCCCTAGCACCTATGACCTTAACTATGGTCAACAAATCATAAGTGCTAGTCAAGTTCTACCCGTCATTTCGTGATTAATTAGACCCACCCACATGACCCTTAACTAAGGTCAACAAAGTCACGCGACTGTCCTAACTAATCGCATCATATGCGGTGTAGGAAGACATCACTTAGCTACCGTACACTGTGCCTTGACTATGGTCAACAAACATAGCACGAATACTAAGTACTCTACTTCCTAAAATGACGGAGGGTTGCGAATGGTTTTTGTGAAAACCTTTAACGCTTTGAACTTGATCTCGTTGCGGAATCAAATGGTTTTTAAATGGAATGTTTTTTAGGCTTTTCTAGTTTTGCTAAAGGGGTCACTCCCGGTGAAGGGATCGTCGGCCCTTTCCTCGTCGAATGAGGTGCGGGATATATCATATATATCACTGTGCAAAGCAGAAACTATAGAAGCTATCAAAAGACAAACCGAGTGATGTAGCATCTGCCAGTTATTGCTAAAGGAGTCACTCCCGGTGAAGGGATCTCGGTCCTTTCCCTATCCAATAAGGTGCAGGATGTTCTACAAGGAACACCACGATGCAAAGCAAGAACTGTAGCTACCTGTTTTTATTTTGAAATTCGATTCCACAACATCAATTAGGTTTATTTTCTTTCATTAATCTCATTAATGAATATCCCATCATTTAAGTCCACCTAAACATCACAGATAAATATAACGTACGCTTATGCCATCCGCATTCGCCTCGATGTCCTGTCTGCACCGTTAGCTTAGGTAACTACCGGCAGAGCGGGGCAGGGCTAGCACGGGTGTAAAACATAAGCAACGTCTATATAATATATCATATATACTATATATAATATCTGTCACAGAACATCACATGATCACATCACAGATAAATCACAGCAGAAGAAACATATGAAATATTGGATATACTAGGACGTCCGTGTTTTCAATACGAGTCAGTATAAAACACGGATTCCACGGTCGTGATGAATAGCCAATCCCACACCCCTAGACCCCTACGAGAGCGGCAAGCAACCCTACCAATTCTATGGTTAGGAGACCCGGACTCGACTCCTCGAGTTGGTCTCCCACTGGACCCCAGAACCCAGTTACTTGTGCTCCCCCTTGGGTCTATCCTAGTGCAGAAAAGTAAATAATATACATCAACGGTGACAACTTCCGCAACCTAGAAGTGCCCCAATAAAAGAATATTACATACAAGTTTTTACATGAATGAAATGAAAAACACTCATCTCACAAAAAAAAACCCCGGCTATTCAAACACGACGATCCAATATAACATATCCAGCAACACATAACATCGCATGTCATCAACGTAAGTAAATATGCGCATCCCAATTGTCGTTGACATATAGCAACGAAACCGGCGATATCACATATTACACTTACAGTCATAGAAAAGAAAGTGTAAAATTACAACAGTTGGAATCCGCAACCTCCTCAGACATCGCATGCCTGACCAAATGAATTACTTAGACATCGCATGCCTAACAATTATAAACCCCGCATTTTAGTCTCAAAATCGAAAACACTTTTCAATATCAAGTCGGGCAATTCAACAGGATTCCCGACATTCTGATCGAATACTCGTCGCAAACTTTAGTAGACGGCCGTACCCCCGACGCCGTCGACAAAGTGCACCAAGGCGGAACACCGCTGCCGCGAGCACCCGAACGGATGCTTTCGACGACGGGGTTCTCCTACAGTCACTTGGTCGGGGCAATGGAGTGAGGCTGTCTATTAAGTTTACCCGGCGAGTATCCGCGTACGCTACGTGATTGCTACGGACTTTTGATCACATCAAAATTCCGTGGCAACCGATCAAGTGAGACTAAAGTGCTATGTTTATAACATTCATTCAGTTATCTCATAACTACTTGTGAATTCCAATTATTGTATCACATTCCGGATAAATAGAAAATGCTAAACTTTTCGATCGAACAATCGAACACCCAAGTTTTCCCGATACAGCTCAATACATGAAATAAGTCTAACAACATTCAGTTCGTGCCTCAGTACCAACGGTCCAGCCGTAGAAGGGTCAAGCCAACGCCTTACATGTGGCACGCCGTACTGCCCCAAACCCGAAGATTCAAAGGGCAGTTCAAGATGGTCACATAATCGAGTTAAGGTTTGTTGTCTTCTAGAGGGTCCATCGCGTTACTTGCACTACTTAGAACATCGTTAAACTACGGAAAAAATCCAACAATTGGAAATTTCCCGGCAGGGGAAAAAGTGGGTATTTATATCCGGTCGAACTTTTTAACATATTCTAAGATTATCCGGAAATACACACCGACAAAATTAGACAGTCCGATCGAATATACTGAGTTCCCAATACAACCCAGAAAATAAAACTCTGGAATAAATGTTAAAATATTCCCAGGAAAACCAACACCAGAAACTAGGAGTTACTGTGCAAACAGTATTGGGTATTGTGATTATACTGCCGCGGAACCGCCGCAGAAGCCTTGCTTCTGCCGCGGTTCCGCCGCACTCTTGTCGAATCATGGACACGTGTTGCACAGTAATTCTTAGGATTCCCTGCTGATTTTTCTGCATATTTTTAATTCACAAAAATCCACGAATTTCAAAAAAGTCCAGAGAGCATGTTAAAATCGGGGTTTCGGGTCGATCGGACTTCTAATTCCGTCGGGACTTCGCCTAAGGCTCTAGCTAGTCTCCACTGAGCACCCGCATACCATCTTCGATGTCAAACACCAATGGATATGGGATCATCCATCGCCCATCGCATGGGTCGAGAAGATATGCGTTAGTCTACTCTGGAATATTGATGCCCCGTCTCGATATTCCCTCGACTAGGAACATTTCAAGGATGTACTCATGGACTACCCAGGCCCCACTAGTATGATCTACATCATAGTCCTGGAAGTTGAGTACACATCCTAAGGACTTTATCAACATGTAACAGAGAGACAGAAAGTATACACGTTAAGATAAAGAGCAACCAGATAGCGTACTATCATGTCGAGCAAGAAAGTCCTACCTATATATGTCCCAGCATCCACTACAATATACATCCAATGTACAATAATGGCCTCTAGGGCATACATATAACTAACAAAGCAATCACCCAGAAGGGACAGTGTGCCAGCAAAATCTGTACGGCAAAACCTGCAAGAACTGTGGCACAACGGGGGTGAGTTGCCAACTCGTGAATAGAAAATATCTACGGGTAGAAATCGCATGCATAACGCTATCCTAGGTCATATCAAGTAATACCCTCAAATAAAAATCCTGGTCCGTCTATGTATAAGTGTAATACTACATGCTCGAGTCAGTACCTCAGATAGCAACATATCAGATATATGATGTAAGAATGCATTACAAATGAAACAGAATACATCATGAATGAGACAATTGTTTTCTTTATTTTATGAGATTTCTGTATGTATATTAATCGCGTATCTTCAAGGAAATCAACAGATAAAACAATGTCCAGCATCAATAAAAAACATAAATCTCAGTATCTCAATACCTCAGGCTCCGGCTAGCCGGACTGGCCTGTATCATCAAATCTCAATATCTCAGTGTCTCAAGTCTCAATATCTCAGTAACTCGGGCTCCGTCTGTCCGGATCGGCCTATATCATCAATCACACGACCACGAACGGTATCCTCCGGATATCCGCCGCGCCAGGTAAAGTCACCGGTAGGCAGTCTGTAGGGTTCCTAGGCACTCTAATGAGGTCTCACAAGGCATCAACCATGCCAATTTCAAATTTTACAAGTGCCGAGAAACCCTAATACGGATCGTTAACTAGAATTTTAGGCGAAACATGCAACTAGTTAACAACTTAACTAAGTGAACGGAAATACAACCTTTGTAGATCTGGTTCTCCACCTCCATAGCTCCATGATGAAGTCTCCTTGCTGTCCAAATCAAATCCCTGGCTCTAGTGTCGGCTTCATCGGAGAAATGGGCGGGCTAGGTCATCGATTACGATGCCGAAGATGATCTACGTCGAGGCATCACAAGATCAAGCTCCCACTTCACCAAGTCATGAAACTTGTGAAGAAAACACCCTATACTACTTGGCAAGAGGTAGAGGATGAAGAAATAGGAGGTGGGTTCACTTTAGAATTGGATTTCTCACTCTTTTCATCAAATCACCATTGATGAAAGCTAGGTTTTCTTCTTTGTAAAGATGAAGAAGAAGAAGAAGATGAAATATGATAAGTGTTATTTTAAAATAGAAAATAAAAGGAATACTTATCATACTCAAACCATGGTTTAGTGTAGAGAATAGACTATGGTTAGGTGGAATGGTTAGGGTTAAGCATGAGACAAAATGGTCACTAAGTCAAAGGTTCATGAAGCTTCAACAACAAACAAAGAAAGCCACCATTTTTCTCATTATCTTTTCCATAATAAAAGAATAAATAAATAGATATGAAAATCAAAACCCTAACCATTTAAATAACCATGGTTTAATCTTTACACAAACATAAGTAAGCATGTATCATCAAACATGATACAAAAGAGTGCACAAAAGTATATCACATATACAACTTGTGAACATCAAGTGAGAAAATCCATTCAAAGTGAACCAATACTAGTTAATGCAAAGTAATATATCAAATATATAATTATGCATTAAATCATTAAATCAACACTTGATTTAACGATCCGGTCATATCGCATATAACCGACTAATATTCAATGTATCGGCTTATCAAATCAATACTTGATTCGATAACTAGGTTATATCGCATACAACCATTCGATACATTCATCGCGAGAATAGAATATGGTATCACATACACACATTATTCTCGGTCCCGCACATATCTCATATGCACTCCTATTTCGTTTCGCTTGAGCCAGGAAACCTCTGTGTAAGACTCTAAAGACTCGTCAATACGCCGGCAGCAGGTGATGATCATATCAAAAACCCACAAGCCGCAAGCGGTCTGCTAAACGTAACGGCCACCTGGGTATTGAGCGATCAGAAGATTGACAAGCAAGCCCGCTCATACTCCTGTGAATCCAACTAGTAACACTTACCGTACAGTCCGGTCTCGTCGTCTGATATGTCGCTAGGGGTGGTAAACGTCAGACCCCAACAGCTCGATAAGTCGTGTCGATATGAGGTCTATAACAGTTCGAGAAACTACAGGTAACACTTACCAGTAAATCTCAGCAACCGTGGCCAGGGATTTCCGGTTATAGCCAATCGAACACACCGCAACATCAACCCCCTATACCGGGAGAGACGAATCCCCTCCTATCGCTCATTGCCTCCATGTGACTCGGGACTGTACCCAAAAACCACCGTTTTGCACGCCCTCTTGGACATGGTAAGGTGGAAATCAAAGCACAGTGGGAAGCACACAAGACTCTATGATGATCTCGGGTCAACAGACTACTTTGTACCAGTGTCACCAGAGAACTGCCATCTGACGTAAGGTATAATACTATCTGGGAGTTCTCGGCGAGTCCGTCCAGTGTACCCAGTCTCCACTGAGCACCCGAATATCATCTCTGATGTGAAACACCAATGGATATGGGATCATCCTGTTAGTTGTATGTATGCCCTAGAGGCCAGTATTGTACAGATGATGTATATTATATTGGATGCTTGGACATATATAGAGATGACTTTCTTGCTCGATATGATAGTATGCTATCTGGTTGCTCTTTATCTTAACATGTACACTAGTCTCTTTATACTGTCTTATAGTTACATGTTGGTAAAGCCCTTAGGATTTGTACTTGACTACCTGGACTATGATGCAGATCATACTAGTGGGGACATGTTAGTCCATAAGTACATCCTTCAAGGTCCCTAGTCGTGGGTGTATCGAGACGGGGCATCGATATACCAGTGTAGACTAGCGTATACGCTTCTCGACCCATGAGATGGGCGATGGATGATCCCATATCCATTGGTGTTTGACATCAGAGATGGTGTACGGGTGCTCAGTGGAGACTGGGAACACTGGACGGACTCGCCGAGAACTCCCAGATGGTATTATATCTCACGTCAGATGGCAGTTCTCAGGTGACACTTGTACAGGTTAGTCTGTAGACCCGAGATCGTCATAGAGTCTTGTGTGATTCCCACTGTGCTTTGATCTCCACCTTACCACGTCCATGAGGGCATGCAAAACGGTGGTCTTTGGGCACAGTCCCGAGTCACATGGAGGCAATGAGCGATAGGAGGGGTTTCGTCTCTCCCGGTATTGGGGGTTGATGTTGCGCAGTGCTCGATTGGCCATAGCAGGGAAGTCCCTGTTAGTTATATGTATGCCCTAGAGGCCATTACTATACATAGGATGTATATTGTAGTGGATGCTGGGACATATATAGGGAGGACTTTCTTGCTCGACATGATAGTATGCTATCTGGTTGAAATTTACCTTAACGTGTACACTGTTTGTCTCTCTGTTACATGTTGGTAAAGCCCTTAGGATGTGTACTTGACTACCTGGACTATGATGCGGATCATACTAGTGGGGACATGGTAGTCTATAAGTACATCCTTCAAAGTCCCCAGTCGTGGGTGTATCGAGACGGGGCATCGATATACCAGAGTAGACTAGCGTATACCTTCTCGACCCATACAGATGGGCGATGGATGATCCCATATCCATTGGTGTTTGACATCAGAGGAGATATACGGGTGCTCAGTAGAGACTGGGTACACTGGACGGACTCGCCGAGAACTCCCAGATGGTATTATACCTCACGTCAGATGGCAGTTCTCTGGTGACACTGGTACAGAGTAGTCTGTTGACCCAAGATCGTCATAGAGTCTTGTGTGGTTCCCACTGTGCTTTGATTTCCATCTTACCACGTCCAAGAGGGCGTGCAAAACGGTGGTTTTTGGGTACAGTCCTGAGTCACATGGAGGCAATGAGCGATAGGAGGGGATTCGTCTCTCCCGGTATAGGGAGTTGATGTTGCGCTGTGTTCGATTGGCTATAACAGGAAATCCCTGGCCAGGGTTGCTGAGATTTACTGGTAAGTGTTACCTGTAGTTTCTCGAACAGTTATAGACCTCATATCGACACGACTTATTGAGCTATTGGGGTCTGACGTTTACCACCCCTAGGCGAGATATGCGACATATCAGACGATCAGACCGGACTGTACGGTAGTGTTACTGGTCGGATTCACTGGAGTGTGAGCGGGCTTGCTCGTCGATCTTCAGATCGCTCAATACCCGGGTGGCCGTTACGTTTAGCAGACCGCTTGAGGCTTGTGGATGCTTGATATGATCATCATCTGCTGCCGGCGTATTGACGAGTCTTTAGAGTCCTACACAGAGGTTTCCTGGCTCAAGCGAAACGAAATAGGAGCGCATATGAGATATGTGCGGGACCGAGAATAATACGAGTATGTGATACTGTATTCGATTCTCGCGATGTGACATTGATCGGTTATATGCGATATAGCCGGGTTATCGGATCAAGTGTTGATTCGATAAGATGTTACTAATGGTACCAGTCGGTTATGTGCGTCATGACCGGATCTTTAAATCAAGAGTTGATTTAATGATTTAATGCATAATTATATATTTGATATATTACTTTGCGTTAACTAGTATCGGTTCACTTAAGATGGATTTTCTCACTCGGGTGTGCGCATTGTATATGCGATATACTTTTGTGCACTTGATTGTATCATGTTTGATGGTACAAGTCATGCTAGGGTTCAAGTGTTAAGATTAAACCTTGGTTAATGAAATGGTTAGGGTTTATTATTTGTTATTCATTTATCTTATTTAATTATCCTTTTATTTTTGATAAATGAATGAAAGAAAAGAGAAAAGAATGGTGGATAATTTTGTTTGTAGTTGAAGATTCATGAACCTTTGACTTTGTCCACCATTCTTATCTCATGCTTAACCTAACCATTTGATTTAACCCTAGTTCAATATCTACACTTTACCATGGTTTAGTCATGATAAGTTTTGATTATTCTTTTCTTTTTCTAAAAAAACTTATCATAACTATTTCCTTCTTCTTCTTCATTCTTCAAGTGAAGAAAGCTTGCCCCATCAATGGCAAGTGATGGAAATGAGTGAGAAATCCGATTCTAAAGTCTACCCACTTCCTGTTTCTTCATCCCCTACCTCTTGCCAAGTAGTAGAGTGTGTTTACTTCACAAGTTTCATGACTTGGTGAAGTTGTGAGCTTGATCTAGCGATGCCTCGACGTAGATCATCTTCGGCATGGACATCGACGACCTAGCTTGCCCATTCTCCGACGAAGCCGACTCTAGAGCCCGGATTTGATTTGGACAGCGGAGACGACCTCGTTGCAGAGCCATGGAGGTGGAGGACCGGATCTACAAAGGTTGTATTTCCGTATTCTTTTAGTTAAGTGTTAACTAGTTAGCTTTGTCGCCTAGTTTTCTAGCAAACGATCCGTAGTCGGGTCTCTCGGCACCGTTAAAATTTGAAATTGGCATGGTCGATGCCTTGTGAGACCTCTTTTGTGTGCCTAGGAACCCTACAGTGGTATCAGAGACTAGCTAGAGCCTTAGGTGAACTCCAGACGGAAATTGAAGTCCGAACGAACCCGAAACCCCGAACCAATATTGCTCTCTGTCCAATTTTTAAAAACAGGGATTTTTCAGTATTAAAAATATCCAGAAAAACATGCAGGAAAATATAAGAGTAACTGTGCAATTCGTAACCATAATTCCATTAAAGCGCCGCGCTTCCGCGGCACGAGCATGGCTCGTGCGGCGGAAACGCGGCCGTTTTGTCGTTTTGTGAGACGAAGTTTACACAGTAACTCCTAGTTTCCAGTGTTGGTCTTCCTGGGTATTTTTAATATTTTTTCAAGAGTTGAATTTTTCTGAGTTGATTCGGGGATTCGGTGTTTCGATCGGGGTATCAAATTTTGTCTGTTTGGCTTTCCGGATAAATTTTAGAATATGTTAAAAAAGTTCGACCGAATGTAAATACCCAATTTTTCCCCTGTCGGGAAATTTCCAAGTGTTGGATATTTCTGTAGTTTAACGACGTTCTAAGTAGTGCAAGTAACGCGATGGTCCCTCTAGAAGACAACAAACCTTAACTCGATTATGTGACCGTCTTGAACTGCCCTTTGAACCTTCGGGTTTGGGGCAGTACGGCGTGCCACATGTGAGGCGTTGGCTTGACCCTTCTACGGCTGGACCGTTGGTACTGAGGCACGAACTGAATGTTGTTAGACTTGTTTCATGTGTTGATCTATATGGGGAAAACTTGGGTGTTCGATTGTTCGATCGGAAAGTTTAACATTTTCTATTTATCTGGATTGGGATACAATAATTGGAATTCACAAAAAGTTATGTGATAACTAAATGAATGTTATAAACATAGCACTTTAGTCTCACTTGATCGGTTGCCACGGAATTTTGATGTGATCAAAAGTCCGTCGCAATCACGTAGCGTACGCGGATACTCGCCGGGTAAACTTAATAGACAGCCTCACTCCATAGCCCTGACCAAGTGACTGTAGGAGAACCCCGTCGCCGAAAGCATCCGTTCGGGTGCTCGCGGTAGCGGTGTTCCGCCTTAGTGCACTTCGTCGACGGTGTCGGGGGTGCGGCCGTCTACTAAAGTTTGCGACGAGCATTCGATCAGGATGTCGGGAATCTTGTTGAATTACCCGACTTGATATTGAAAAGAGTTTTCGATAATGAGACTAAAATGCGGGGTTTATAATTGTTAGGCATGCGATGTCTAAGTAATTCATTTGGTCAGGCATGTGATGTCTGAGATGGTTGCGGATTCCAACTGTTGTAGTTTTACACTTTCTTTTCTGTGACCGTAAGTGTAATATGTGATATCGCCGGTTTCGTTGCTATATGTCAACGACAATTGGGATGCGCATATTTACTTACGTTGATGACATGTGATGTTATGTGTTGCTGGATATGTTATATTGGATCGTCGTGTACGAATAGCCAGGGGTTTTTATGTGAGATGAGTGTTTTTCATTTTCATTCATGTAAAAACTTGTATGTAATATTCTTTTTATTGGGGCGCTTCCAGGTTGCGGAAGTTGTCACCGTTTGTATATTATTTACTTTTCCGCACTAGGATAGACCCAAGGAGGAGGGCACAAGTAACCGGGTTCTGGAGTCCAGTGGGAGATCAACTCGAGGAGTCGAGTCCGGGTCTCCTAACTCCAGAATTGGTAGGGTTGCTTGCCGCTCTCGTAGGGGTCTAGGGGTGTGGGTTTGGCTATTCATCACGACCGTGGAATCCGTGTTTTATACTGGCTCGTATTGAAAACACGGACGTCCTAGTATATCCAATATTTCATATGATTCTTCTGCTGCGATATCTGTGATGTGATCATGTGATGTTCTTTGATAGATACAGTATATAGTATATATGATATATTATATAGACGTTACTTATGTTTTACACCCGTGCTAGCCCTGCCCTGCTCTGCCGTTACTTACCTAACCTAACGGTGCACGAGGGGACATCGAGGCGAATGCGGATGGCATAAGTGTACGTCATATCTATCTGTGATGATTAGGTACTTAAATGATGGGACTTCATTAATGTGATTAATGAAAGAAAAGAAACCTAAGATGTTGTAGAATCGAATTTCAAAATAAAACAGGTAGCTACAGTTCTTGCTTTGCACAGCGGTATATATGATATATCCTGCACCTTATTCGATAAGGAAAGGACCGAGATCCCTTCACCGGGAGTGACTCCTTTAGCAATAACTGGCAGATGCTACACACTCGGTTTGTTTTTTGATTGCTTTTAAGAGTTCTGCTTTGCACAGCGATATATATGATATATCCCGCACCTCATTCGACGAGGAAAGGACCGACGATCCCTTCACCGGGAGTGACTCCTTTAGCAAAACTAGAAAAGCCTCAAAAGCACTCCATTTCAAAATTCATTTGATTATACAACGATATCAAGTTCATTACGCAATAGGTTTTCAGAAAAACCTGTCGTAGCCCTCCGTCATTTCAGATAAGTAGTAGTTAGTATTCGTGCTACGTTTGTTGGCCTGCGTCAAGGCGTAGTGTGCGGTAGCTAACTGGTGCTTATCTGCATAAGCATATGATGTGATTGGATTAGGGTAGTCGTGCGACTTTGTTGGCCTGCATCAAGGGTCGTGCGGGTGGGTTTAATTCAATCAGGAAATGACGGGTTGAACTTGACTAGCGGACTATGGTTTGTTGGCCTGCGTCAGGGTCATAGGACGCTAGGGGCAAAATATTATCGGGAATTTCAAGTGTTGAAATTTGCAATGAGATTGCATACCTTCTATGAGATAGTTGGATCCCGATACCCGCTGCGAGTAAGAGTTACTCCTGGGAGAGTTTTATACATTACAATTAGCCGATCAAGTAGGTGTCTAGAAAGGTGTCAACGGGGTTACGCCTCTGGGAAAACGAGGTTTACTATAATTAGGTTCGTGCGAAAGCACGGGGGACCTCCCTCAAAGTACCGACACTGGCCTAGCTGAAAGATTGGCGAACTTGTAGTGTGTAATTAATCCCGGCTAGTCTTTCCTTTTAGGGTTTGAAGGAAGATTTGATAAAAAGCAGTGGGAGCCATCCTGATTAGATAAAATAATAACCAATCTATTCTTGACAGAGCGCACGCTGAGTGTTTTCTTCTCTCTCTCTCCTAGTAGCGACCATATCACGCCTTAATCAAGATAATAATACGGATTATTGACCGAACCCGCTTGTTATACTGAGCTGGGGAACGTTGGTCCCGCTCCACCTTATAATTGTTATAAGACAGAGCAGGAAATTGGGGAATACCAGATTTCCCGTGCCGCCCAAACAAAGAGAGTGCATGCTGATGCATCATCTTCGGGTGTGTTCATTATACAGAACTGTTTCTCAGTATCCTCTGCGTCCTGGGTATTTGATACCAGATCAGGATCCCAGATATGTAATATGTTACATAGGGCTACAGATAGGTAGAGAACTGAGAACGGGTGATAAGTTTCATGAGACAGAAAACGGGGCAAGAGTTGCAGCCAAGTCTGTTGGTCACTGTCACCCTGTATTACAAATACATTGATTCTGAACGAATGTTATTAGATACCGAACCTGATATACAAAATCATATCAGTTTCTTTATTAGTAAAGAAAGGATATAATTTTGTATTGTTGGATAATGTTTTGAACATTTCCTATATCAAAAGTTGATCGATTCAGGCACGTTATCTAAAAGCGTTGATGTTCTAAATCAAACTACAGTTCTTAGTATACGGATCACACACAAGAGGAAGAGTTCAGAAATGAACGAATTCTTCTTGAGGTATTGTAGACTAGGTCATATCAATGTGACCCGACTAGCTGAAGTTACATGTAGATGCATATTTAAATCAGTTTGAATCTACATCTTGTGAAACTTGCCAGTCATGTCACAAAGATATAATGACACCAGCTCTGTTTATTGGAAACAGAGAAAGAGTTAGTAAACTCTTGGGACTGATACATGATGATGTATGTAAGGCCTCCTGTCTACACATGCCAGGACTGGTTCTTTATACTTCATTACGTTCTCTGATGATCTTTCGAGTTTCAGACCTATGTTCCTGTTGAAACACAAGTCCGAACCTTTTGAGATATTCACAGAATATAAGTAAGAAGTAGAGAACCACAATACGGGTAAAAGTGTTATGTCCTTTGATGAGATCAAGGAGGAGAATACTTGAGCACGGAATTCTTGGACTATTCTAAAGGAGAATGAGATTCTCTCTCAGCATTACTCCTCCGAATACACCATAGCACGATGGTATATCGGGGCGGAGCAGTCACACCCTATATGATAAGGTGTGCTCTATGATGAGTACTACTGAGTTACCTGTTTCCTTTTTGGGAGTTATGCGCTTGAGAAGCTGCATACCTATTGAATAGGGTTCGAATCAAATCAGTTGCCTACCGCTTCATATGTGATATGGAAAGGGAAGAGCCCATGTCTTAAGCTAGTTAAGATTTGGGGTTGTCCGGGCTATGTCTAAAAGCATAATCCGAACAAGCTCGAGGCAAGGTCTGTTATGTACAACTGGAAATGTTCCAGCTATACAAACTGCAGCTGATGATTTGAAAGAACCAAAGGATTCAATAGTTACCAACGAACCTCAGCCTCTCCGCCGATCTAGTAGGGTTCCTCACCCACCTGAGAGATACTTCGGTTTCTCTATGACAGTGGGAGCGAGGATTGCATCATGAGATGATGACCCAACTAGCTTCGAGCAGGCCATCAGGAGTAAGACTCTGTAAGAATGGCTGGATGCTTAGCGATCTGAGATGGAATCCTTATACACCAACAAAGTATGGACTTTGGTTGCAATATCTGAAGGGTTAAATCCCCATCAGGAGCAAGTATATCTTGAGAAGATTACTTGGTGTAGATGGAAAGGTTGAGACTTTCAAAGCTAGACTTGTTAAAAGTTTGCATCATTGACCAGGTGTAGATAATGATGAAACCTTTTCAAGTAGCTATGCTTAAGTCCATCCAGATCCTACTTGTCACGGCTAAATACCATGACTACGATATCTGGTGGTTGGGTGTCATGACTGCTTTTCTAAATGATGTTTTAGAAGAGTGCGTCTATAAGTACACAGCCAGAGGGCTTCGTAGACAGTGGGAGCAGCGGAAACGTGTGCAAGATGCTTTATAGGATAAAGCAGGCATCGCGGAGTTGGAACATCTGTTTTGATGAAGCGGTCAAAGAGTTTGACATCATCAAAATGGTAGATGAACCTTGTATATACAAAAAGGTAGTAGGGAGTATGGTGACGATCCTCGTAGAGTACGTGGATGACATACTCTTGATAAGAAAGGAGTTTCTTATGCTACGCTCGATCAATCTCCGCTTATCATAAAGATTCTCCATATAGGATTAAAGTGATACCTACTAAATCCTGGATTTTGGATCTATGAGATAGATCTAAATGGATGTTAGGAAACTCACTAGATGTAGTGAGGTGGTGTCAATCGATCCTGGGGAGAATCACTGGAAGTGTTCCAGGGTGATAAAGACGACTGAATGTCAGTCGCAGGCTTTGTCTTTACCCTCAGTAAAGGGACGGTATGTTGGAAGTGTTCCAAGCTAGATACTGTGACATACTAGACGATAAAGGCAGGATACATCGCTACTTAAGATACTACCAAAGAGGCTGTTTGGGTGTATATAGGTTCATGAGATGAACTAGGTTCCTACCATTGTGTGACAATGGAAGTGTGGCTTTGGCCAGGGAACCCCTGTCCCATCAGTGATCCAGACATATCCTAAGGCAGTATCACCTGATCGTGGAGATGTTTGATCTCCATGGAGATCGAGATTAGGAGAGTAGACTCAGAGGACAACACAGCGGATCCACTCACAAAGGCCTGATCCCAGAGAGAGACACTTTTATGGGATGGTTGAGTATGAGATACTACAACCAATGCTATCAGATGGCCCTAGTGCAAGTGGGAGATTGTTAGTCATATGTATGCCCTAGAGGCCATTACTATACATAGGATGTATATTGTAGTGGATGCTGGGACATATATAGGGAGGACTTTCTTGCTCGACATGATAGTATGCTATCTGGTTGAACTTTACCTTAACGTGTACACTGTTTGTCTCTCTGTTACATGTTGGTAAAGCCCTTAGGATGTGTACTTGACTACCTGGACTATGATACGGATCATACTAGTGGGGACATGGTAGTCTATAAGTACATCCTTCAAAGTCCCTAGTCGTGGGTGTATCGAGACGGGGCATCGATATACCAGAGTAGACTAGCGTATACCTTCTCGACCCATACAGATGGGCGATGGATGATCCCATATCCATTGGTGTTTGACATCAGAGGAGATATACGGGTGCTCAGTAGAGACTCGGTATACTGGACGGACTCGCCGAGAACTCCCAGATGGTATTATACCTCACGTCAGATGGCAGTTCTCTGGTGACACTGGTACAGAGTAGTCTGTTGACCCGAGATCGTCATAGAGTCTTGTGTGGTTCCCACTGTGCTTTGATTTCCATCTTACCACGTCCAAGAGGGCATGCAAAACGGTGGTTTTTGGGTACAGTCCCGAGTCACATGGAGGCAATGAGCGATAGGAGGGGATTCGTCTCTCCCGGTATAGGGAGTTGATGTTGCGCTGTGTTCGATTGGCTATAACAGGAAATCCCTGGCCAGGGTTGCTGAGATTTACTGGTAAGTGTTACCTGTAGTTTCTCGAACAGTTATAGACCTCATATCGACACGACTTATTAAGCTATTGGGGTCTGACGTTTACCACCCCTAGGCGAGATATGCGACATATCAGACGATCAGACCGGACTGTACGGTAGTGTTACTGGTCGGATTCACTGGAGTGTGAGCGGGCTTGCTCGTCGATCTTCAGATCGCTCAATACCCGGGTGGCCGTTACGTTTAGCAGACCGCTTGCGGCTTGTGGATGCTTGATATGATCATCATCTGCTGCCGGCGTATTGACGAGTCTTTAGAGTCCTACACAGAGGTTTCCTGGCTCAAGCGAAACGAAATAGGAGCGCATATGAGATATGTGCGGGACCGAGAATAATACGAGTATGTGATACTGTATTCGATTCTCGCGATGTGACATTGATCGGTTATATGCGATATAGCCGGGTTATCGGATCAAGTGTTGATTCGATAAGATGTTACTAATGGTACCAGTCGGTTATGTGCGTCATGACCGGATCGTTAAATCAAGAGTTGATTTAATGATTTAAAGCATAATTATATATTTGATATATTACTTTGCGTTAACTAGTATCGGTTCACTTAAGATGGATTTTCTCACTCGGGTGTGCGCATTGTATATGCGATATACTTTTGTGCACTTGATTGTATCATGTTTGATGGTACAAGTCATGCTAGGGTTCAAGTGTTAAGATTAAACCTTGGTTAATGAAATGGTTAGGGTTTATTATTTATTATTCATTTATCTTATTTAATTATCCTTTTATTTTTGATAAATGAATGAAAGAAAAGAGAAAAGAATGGTGGCTAATTTTGTTTGTAGTTGAAGATTCATGAACCTTTGACTTTGTCCACCATTCTTATCTCATGCTTAACCTAACCATTTGATTTAACCCTAGTTCAATCTCTACACTTTACCATGGTTTAGTCATGATAAGTTTTGATTATTCTTTTCTTTTTCTAAAAAAAACTTATCATAACTATTTCCTTCTTCTTCTTCATTCTTCAAGTGAAGAAAGCTTGCCCCGTCAATGGAAAGTGATGGAAATGAGTGAGAAATCCGATTCTAAAGTCTACCCACTTCCTGTTTCTTCATCCTCTACCTCTTGCCAAGTAGTAGAGTGTGTTTACTTCACAAGTTTCATGACTTGGTGAAGTTGTGAGCTTGATCTAGCGATGCCTCGACGTAGATCATCTTCGGCATGGACATCGACGACCTAGCTTGCCCATTCTCCGACGAAGCCGACTCTAGAGCCCGGATTTGATTTGGACAGCGGAGACGACCTCGTTGCAGAGCCATGGAGGTGGAGGACCGGATCTACAAAGGTTGTATTTCCGTATTCTTTTAGTTAAGTGTTAACTAGTTAGCTTTGTCGCCTAGTTTTCTAGCAAACGATCCGTAGTCGGGTCTCTCGGCACCGTTAAAATTTGAAATTGGCATGGTCGATGCCTTGTGAGACCTCTCTTGTGTGCCTAGGAACTCTACAGTCCCTGGCCAGGGCTGATCAGAGATTTGCTGGTAAGTGTTACCAGTAGTTTCTCGACCCGTTATGAGCCTCACATCGGCACGACTTATCGGGTTATTAGGGTCTGACGTTAACCACCCCTAGACTTGATATGCGACATATCAGACGAAGAGACCGGACTGTATGGTAAGTGTTACTGGTCGGATTCGCAGGAGTGTGAGCGGGCTAGCTCGTCGATCTTCTGATCGCTCAATACCCGGGTGGCCGTTACGTTTAGCAGACCGCTTGCGGCTTGTGGGTGTTTGATATGATCATCATCTGCTACCGGCGTATTGACGAGTCTTTAGAGTCCTACACAGAGGTTTCCTGACTCAAGCGAAACGAAATAGGAGCGCATATGAGATATGTGCAGGACCGAGAATAATGCGTGTATGTGATACCGTATTCCATTCTCGCGATATATGTATCGAATGGTTATATTCGATATAACCTAGTTATCGAATCGAAGATCGATTCGATAAGCCGATACATTGGATACTAGTCGGTCATGTGCGACATGACCGGATCATTGAATCAAGTGTTGATTTAATGATTTAATGTATAATTATATATTTGATATATTACTTTGCATTAACTAGTATTGGTTCACTTTAAACGGATTTTTCTCACTTGATGCACATTGTATATGTGATATGCTTTCGTGCACATTTTTGTATCATGTTTGATGATACTTGATTATTTAGTTAAGTGTATAGAATTAATCCATGGTTAATTTGATAATTAGGGTTTTACATATTCATTTATTTATTTATTTGTTTATTTATTTATTTGAAATGGATTAAGATAAGAATGGTGGCTTTATTTGTTTTATGTTGACGCTTCATGAAGCTTTGACTTTGCTAACCATTCTTGTCTTCATGCTTAACCCTAACCCACTCAAATGACCATGGTTTATTCTTTACACTTAACCCTAGTTTAAGTTATGATAAGTATTGATTTTCTATTTTCTTTTAAAAAAAAAAAAGAACTTATCATAACCATCTTCATCTTCTTCTTCTTCAAGCTTGCTACTTTAATGGCAACTTGAGATCTAGTGAGAGAAATCCAAATCTAAAGTGAACCCACCTCCTATTTCTTTATCCTCTACCTCTTGCCAAGTGGTTTTGGGTGTTTTCTTCACAAGTTTCACTACTTTGTGAAGTCGGAGCTTGAGCTTGTGCAACCTCGACGTAGATCGTCTTTGACACGAAGCCGACGACCTATTCCGCACGTTTCTCCGATGAAGCCGTCACGAGAGTCAAGGATTCATGATGGACAGCGAGGGCATGACCACGTGGAGCTAAGGAGGTGGAAATCCGGATCTACAAAGGTTGTAGTTTCCGACCTTTTGTTAATTTGCTAACTAGTTTAGTTTTTCGCCTAGAATTCTAGTCTAAGATCCGTGTTAGGGTTTCTCGGCACCATAATTTTTGTAAAATGGCATGTTCGATGCCATGTGAGACCTCTATTGGGTGCCTAGGAACCTTTCAGTGGTATCAGAGCCTAGCTAGAGCCTTAGGCGAAGTCTAGACGCAATTCGAAGCCCGAACGAACCCGAAACCCTAAACCTAATGAGCTCTCTGGACTTTTTCCGAAAATGGGGTTTTTTCCATATTAAAAATATTCAGAGAAATCAGCAGGAGAATGTAAGATTTACTGTGAAGTTCGATGGCATAATTCAATTGAATGGCCGCGGTTCCGCGGCACGAGCATGGCTCGTGCGGCGGTTCCGCGGTCGTACGGCTCCACTGTTCAAAATTTTTCACACAGTAATTCTTACCTTGCAGTGCTGGATTTTCTGGGAATTTTTAATAATTATTCAAGAGTTGAATTTTCTGGGATTGTTTTAGAGCTTCGGTGTTTCGATCGGGGTATCAAATTTCGTCTTTGTGTTTTTCCGAATAATTTATAGAATATGTTAAAAAGGTTCGACCGGATATAAATACCCAATTTTTCCCCTGTCGGGAAATTTCCAAGCGTTGGATTTTTCCGAAGTTTAACGACGTTCTAAGTAGTGCAAGTAACGCGATGGACCCTCTAGAAGACAACAAACCTTAACTCGATTATGTGACCGTCTTGAACTGCCCTTTGAACCTTCGGGTTTAGGACAGTACGGCGTGCCACATGTGAGGCGTTGGCTTGACTCTTCTACGGCTGGACCGTCGGTACTGAGGCGCGAACTGAATGTTGTTAGACTTATTTCATGTGTTGAGCTATATCGGGAAAACTTGGGTATTCGACTGTTCGATCGGAAAGTTTAACATTTTCTGTTTATCTGGAATGTGATACAATAATTGGAATTCACAAACAGTTATGAGATAACTGAATGAATGTTATAAATTTAGCAGTTTAGTCCCATATGATATCGAAAAGAGTTTTCGATAATGAGACTAAAATGCGGGATTTATATCTGTTAGGCATGTGATGTCTAAGTATTTCATTTAATTAGGCATGCGATGTCTAAAGAAATTGCGGATTCCAATTGTTGTAGTTTTACACTTTCTTTTCTGAGACCGTAAGTGTAGTATGTTCATATCGCCGGTTTCGTTGCTATACGTCAACGACAATTGGGGTATGCATACTTACTTCCGTTGATGACATGTGATGTTATGTGTTTCTGGATATGTTATATTGGATCGTCGTATTCGAATAGCCGGGGGTTTTTATGTGAGATGAGTGTTTTTCATTTTCATTCATGTAAAAACTTGTATGTAATATTCTTTTATTTGGGGCACTTCCAGGTAGCGGAAGTTGTCACCTTTTGTATATTATTTACTTTTCCGCATTAGGATAGACCCAAGGAGGGGAGCACAAGTAACCGGGTTCTGGGGTCCAGTGGGAGACCAACTCGAGGAGTCGAGTCCGGGTCTCCTAACCCTAGAATTGGCAGGGTTGCTTGCCGCTCTCGTAGGGGTCTAGGGGTGTGGGATTGGCTATTCATCACGACCGTGGAATCCGTGTTTTATACTGGCTCGTATTGAAAACACGGACGTCCTAGTATATCCAATATTTCATATGTTTATTCTGCTGCGATATCTGTGATGTGTTTCTGTGATGGATATAATATATAGTATATATGATATATTATATAGACGTTACTTATGTTTTACACCCGTGCTAGCCCTGCCCTGCTCTGTCGTTAGTTACCTAACCTAACGGTGCACGAGGGGACATCGAGGCGAATGCGGATGGCATAAGTGTACGTCATATCTATCTGTGATGTTTAGGTATTTAAATGATGGGACTTCATTAATGTGATTAATGAAAGATAAGAAACCTAAGATGTTGTGGAATCGAATTTTAAAATAAAAAGGTAGCTACAGTTCTTGCTTTGCACAGCGGTATATATGATATACCCTGCACCTTATTCGATGAGGAAAGGACCGAGATCCCTTCACCGGGAGTGACTCCTTTAGCAATAACTGGCATATGCTACACACTCGGTTTGCTTTTGACTGCTTTTGCGTGTTTGCTTTGCACAGCGATATATATGATATATCCCGCACCTCATTCGACGAGGAAAGGACCGAGATCCCTTCACCGGGAGTGACTCCTTTAGCAAAACTAGAAAAGCCTCAAAATCACTCCATTTTTAAAACTTCATTCGATTCTACAACGATATCAAGTTCATTACGCAATAGGTTTTCAGAAAAACCTGTCGTAGCCCTCCGTCATTTCAGATAAGTACTATTTAGTATTCGTGCTGCGGTTATTTGGCATGCGTCAAGGCGTAGTGTACGGTAGCTAACTAGTATTTATCTGCTTATGCATATGATGCAGATTGGATTAGGGTATTCGCACGGCGTTGTTTGGCATGCGTCAAGGGTCGTGCGGGTGGGTTTAATTCAATCAGGAAATGACGGGTTGAACTTGACTAGCGGACTATGGGTTGTTTGGCATGCGTCAAGGTCATAGCACGCTAGGGGCAAAAGATTATCGGGAATTTCAAGTGTTGAAATTTGCAATGAGATTGCATACCTTCTATGAGATAGTTGGATCCCGATACCCACTGCGAGTAAGAGTTACTCCTGGGAGAGTTTTACACATTACAATTAGCCGATCAAGTAGGTGTCTAGAAAGGTGTTAACGAGGTTACGCCTCTGGGAAAACGAGGTTTACATTAATTAGGTTCGTGCGAAAGCACGGGGGACCTCCCTCAAAGTACCGACACTGGCCTGGCTGAAAGATTGGCGAACTTGTAGTGTGTAATTAATCCCGGCAAGTCTTTCCTTTTAGGGTTTGGAGGAAGATTTGATAAAAAGCAGTGGGAGCCATCCTGATTAGATAAGATAATAACCAATCTGATCTTGCACGAGCTTACGCTAAAGTGTTTTCTTCTCTCTCTCTCCAGGTAGCGACCATTTCATGACTTAATCAAGATAATAATATGGATGTATTGACCGAACCCGCATGTTATACTGTGCTGGGGAACGTTGGTTCCGTTCATTCTTATAAGAGTTATAGGAATGAACAGGAAATAGGGGAATACCAGGATTCCCATGCCACCCGAATGAAGAAAGTACATGTTGATGCATTTTCTTCGGGTGTGTTCGTTACAGAGAACTGTTTCTCCATTTGCCCTATGTCCTGGGTATTAGATATCGGGTCAGGATCCCATATATGTAATCAGTTACATGGGCTTAGGAAAGGTAGAGAACTTGGAGAAGGTGATAAAGACATAAGAGTTGGAAATGGTGCAATTGTTGCAGCTAAGACTGTCGGGGAATATGACCTTGTATTACCAACTGGTAATACATTGATTCTGAACGAATGCTATTACATGCCGAACCTGATATGCAACATTATATCGGTTTCTTTGTTGAGTAAAGAGGGATATAATTTTGTATTACAGGACAATATTATGAACATTTTCCGTAACCAAAAGTTGGTTGGATCAGGCACGTTGTGCAATGGCATTTATGTTCTAAACCAATCAACAGTTCTGAGCATAACAAATACACACAAGAGGAAGAGTTCTGAACTGAACGAATCCTTCTTGTGGCATTGTAGACTGGGTCACATCAATGCGACACGACTGGCTAAGTTGCATAAGGATGGATATTTAAATCCGTTTGAATTTTCATCCTATGACACTTGCCAGTCATGTCTCAAAGGCAAGATGACCAAAGCTCCGTTTACGGGACACGGAGAAAGAGTTACAGAACTCTTGGGACTGATACATAGTGATGTATGCGGTCCCATGTCTACACATGCCAGGGATGGTTCTTCATACTTCATTACATTCACTGACGATCTCTCTAGGTTCGGGTATGTGTTCCTGATGAAACACAAATCAGAAGCTTTTGAGAAATTTAGGGAATATAAACAAGAAGTTGAGAACCAAACCGGAAAAAGTATTAAAATCCTTCGATCTGATCGAGGAGGTGAATACTTGAGCAATGAATTCCTGGACTTCCTAAAAGAGAATGGGATTCTCTCTCAGCTGACTCCTCCTTATACACCACAGCACAACGGTGTATCTGAACGGAGAAACCGCACCCTATTAGATATGGTGCGCTCAATGATGAGTACAGCTGAGTTACCTATTTCCTTCTGGGGATATGCACTTGAGACAGCCATGGACCTATTGAATAGAGTTCCTACCAAATCAGTGCCTACCACTCCATATGAGATATGGAAAGGGAAGAGACCACATCTTAATTATATTAAGATATGGGGTTGTCCAGCCTATGTTAAAAGACAAAATCCGGACAAACTCGAGGCAAGATCTGTCTTATGTAAGTTTGTAGGATATCCCAAAAATTCACAAGGGTATATCTTCTACCACCCCGAGGAACAAAAGGTGTTTGTTTCTCGACATGCCACTTGTAAGCCCGCGGGGGCGCCCCGGCCGTCGATCCGACGCCGGAAACGCGGAAAACAAAAACTTTGCGAACTTTGCAACCGGCACCACCGCGGACTTTTTACCCGGATCGGGCCATTAACCTAGCTAGCTAGCAAAAAGAAAAGAGTAGAGATGCTATACCAAACGATCCGTGTCCTTCGGTCTTCGTCTCCGCTCCGATCTCCCGCGGAATCTCCGTCACTTCCTCGCTCGTCGGAAAGGGGCACCACGTAGCCGGAATCTTTTACGGGCTCCCGCCTCTTGACCGAGGCAACTCGGGCGCGAAGTTGGCTAGCCGACGCGTCCAAGGCTTGCTATAGAATAGTGTAGTGAGTTGTCTCTTTAGGGTTTATGGAAGTTGCCTTGATGGAGGGATTTGAGGAGGAGAATGAATGAATGAATGAGAGAAGCTTGGGATTATAGCAAGCACAAAAGCATGAAATGAGATGAAGAATAAACATATCACAAATCAACCTCTCTCTCTCTCCCCTCTAAAGTGGCCGGCCCCCTCTCCATCAAATTAGATTGGAGAGAGAAAAAAGAATGGCATAAAACAATATCAATAATTAAGAAAGGAAATGAGAGATAAGAATGCAAAAATGGTCACCCTTCATTCTCATCAAAGTCCACTCACAAGATAAGCAAATGAAATGACCATTATAGAATATCATCATGAAGCTAGTCTCATCATAAGCAACATATGCAAGAAAACCCTCCACAAAAGAGTTATTTGCAAATTGCAAATAACCCCCTCCAACAAGAAAGTCCGGCCGAGAAGGAATGAAGGAAAACCGGCCGGAACGGAATGCAAACTGGCAACTTCAGAAAACTGTTCCCGTAATAAATTACAGGAAAACCCCACTACTGCAAATACATGCCCGCATTTGTATTCCCACTGAACACAAATGCAAAGAGACAAAACTATACTATCAAATACTAGAATCCGGCTTAAGCCAAAGCCGGCTAGTAAAAACTGTCCGATCACGATCCGTGCAATACCGCACGTATCTGATCGAACCCTGCCATATCTCCATACGGCCTCTACAGCGTTTCGCCCGAAACTTGAGTAACTGTCTGTGTGGTGGACTCTAAAGACTCGTCAATACTTTGGCTGTGGATTTAACCACTAGCACGTCAGAGGTATAAGCCAATACGTGACGGGCCACCAGGTATTGACCAAAAGGGACGTCGATGAGCGAACTCATCCTGACACCCTACTGAGCCTGTCAGTGACAATATCCGTACAGTCCGGTCCGTTCGTCTATGAGTATCGCATGGCGGGCCTAGGGGGTTGGTAAAAGTCAGACCCCCAAAAGCGGTACAAGTCGTGTCGGAGTGTAGCCCAGAACACCCTGAGATACTACTGGAATACCTACCAGCAAATCTCCTGCCTTGGCCAAGGACTTTTCATGTTCTGGCTCTCCTAGACACAGCACGACCTCACCCCCAATACCGGGAGAGACGAACCCCTGCAGATCCGCTCACTGCCTCCATGTGGCTCGGGACTGTACCCAACTAAAACCTGTTTGCACGACTCCTTTGAGCCGTGGTAGGGTAGTAATCAAAGTACAGTGGGAACTCACACGAGACAAATGACGATCCCAGGTCGATGAACTAACCTGTACACATGTCACCTGGGAACTGCTATCTGACGTCTGGTATATCCCAACTAGCAGGTTCCCGGCGAGTCCTGTCCGGTGTACTCATAACCCAATGAGCACCTGTATACATCTTAGGTGAACCAACTGACACCAGTGGCTTGTGAGACCGGCCACCGCCCCTCGTCGGGGTCTCGACTGTATACACTAGTCTACTCTGGAGAAACGATGCCCTGTCTCGAATCTCCCACGACTAGGGACCTTTTAAGGATATGCTTGTAGACCCCAGCTCCCACTTATATGATCGCCCTCATACTGCTGGATGTCAAGCAAGAATCCTAGGGGCTTTATCAACGTGTAATAGCGACTCGAAAGGTCACCTAAAGCAGTACACGATGATAAAGATAAACCAGATAGCATACTATCATCTCGAGTAAGACTGTCCTACCGGGATAGGTCCTCCCCTCAATCATTGCAATCACGTGCCTGTGACCCAATAATTGACTCTGAGGGCACTATCTCCAACAATCTCCCACTTGCACTCAAGGCTAATTATTGCGATGTCGCATACTCACAGCCCGTGTGATACCGAACACCCAACTCCTCTACTAGTCAGTCTCACAAAGCTCGTTTGCGAAACTATTGTGTTCGAGGAATAGCCTCGGTGAGTGGATCCGCTTTGATGTTTCTTTCTATGTCTCTCTATATCCCATGTTCGCGGAGAAAGCCATCTCCCGAAATGAGCAATACCTGTCTTAGAACGTCTGGATGTCTGATGGGACCTAGCTCATAAATGAACTCCAAATCCAAACTTCTTAGACTGTATCGTCAACTGAACTTAATCAGTATCCTGCGCCATACCTTCCCTCAGTTTCCACCTGGACCACCTGTCCAAAATACTGTCTCTCGTCAGAGGGAAAACTATAACTCTGACAGCCACTCTGCCATCCAGGTCACCTTGGAAGCCTGGAATGATAACCGTCTCCTAAAGGAGGCTGCCGTTATCAAATTCCTAGAACATTCACTTATGTTCTAAAACTGCTTCCGACTGTTTCTCCAAGATTGGATTAATATCAACTTATTGCACCTACTGCAAGAACAATATCTGGTGTGGTACTTGACATCACATGATTGACTCAGTTGCCTAAGCAAGTGATCTGTCAATCATGCGTGTCCCTCTCCCCTTTAGTCTGTAAGACACCTTTAGATAGGGTGACTCCATTACCTGCAGGTATACTACCGTGCCAGGAGTCGTCCATTCTAAATACTCATAGAATGCGGTCAAAGTACCCAGATTGGGAAACCACCCAAATCTAGATCTAAAACCATAGATCTAGTAACCAGAATGTCTGATTTAATATCCAAGTCCTATATGGAGAAACCACTGTGTGACGACCAAAGTATAACCGATCGTAGTATAGGAATATCACTTCCTACTCTGTGTATGTCATCAAATACCAGGACATCACACCCTACTACCTTCTTAACAGATCCATCCCCTATTCTGATGAAGTCAAACCTATGACTTCACATCAGAAATAGATGATCTATCTCCGCTACATCTGCTTTAGTCTATAAATAGACATAAGCTAACTGTCCACCAATGCTTCCGCTGCTCCCACTGACTACGACAACCCTCTGGCAGAGTCATATACACGTACACTTCTAAAGCAAGTTTAGAACGACGCTATACTCATCCTTCCGCCGGGTCTCGCAGCCTGGAACAACAGCAATGGCAAGTGTGGGTAAACAAGAACCTCCCTGCCATCGTCCTTGAGCATACCGAAGTACCTCTCGAGTGCTTGAGGTTACCCACCATATCTGCGGAGTGGCCAATGGAATGTCAAACCAGATTGAATCTTTAGGTTCTCATCAAATCTTCAGTAATCGTTTGTGGTTCTGGAATCACTCCCAGTTCTACCATACTCCCACTACTGTTTTCTGAAAAAATCCATTTTTGATAAAACTGTGGCGAGTCAAGAACAATATCACTATTGATCTTCCAGATGGTAGAAAGTCAACCCTCGTCATAGCCCGGGTCAACCCACAAACAGCCATTACTGAAACGTGCCTTGAGTTGTCCAGTGTCTGGTTTTAAGCATAAGCCGGACAACTCCCCGTATCTTAACAATGTCAAGATATGAACTGTTCTATATCCAAGAACCAGAGGCACTGATTTAATTGAACCAGATTCAAATCATGCAGCTGTCTCCAGTGCATGTCAAGTAAATGGAAGAGAGGCCGATCAGCGTTACTCAACTTAGGAGTACTTCCAATTATGAGTAACCTGAAAGAGAAGCTAGTTCTCTTAATCATTACTATCAACTGAATACCATTCACAAGTATCTACATCTTCGATCACTTTGAAGAATCCCGATACTTGCAACACTTGGTTCTCTACTTTACTCTTATACCTATAACTCCTCAAAACTTAGACCCTGTGTTTCTACGAAACACATGTCTAAGAACTAGAGAAGTTAAAAGTAAACAGAATATAGTACGAGGACCAACCCCTCTGTCCTAATGGACACTGGACAATATACAATACTCTGTATAAGTCCCTTGAGTCTTGTGACTCATTCACTGTGTGTCGTAGGTTGAAAACTGTACTTTTGGTTAAGAAGAATTACACCGTTGTTCAATGCTTCTTACCTAACCATCCACTGGTATAGGTAAATGTCATAGACATAATTTCAGAAAGGTATATCTCACTCTATAAAAATAGACGTACAGATATATCAACTTGAAATTGGTGCACAACAACGGATATTCAAAACCAAATATTTGCCGACCGGCAAACAACCCAGGTGGCTTCCTCAAATATCACCAATTCCAACGAATCCCGATATAATGAGGAGGGTCACCTAATTCCCAATAACTCACTCCCACTCATCATCTGTAAAACCATACAGATGTGAGACTCATACCTGGTAAATACATACCCTGGAGCAAGTGCCTAATTGGGAAATCAGTTTTCATTTAACAGTACACAGTGAAACTGAAACATTGAAATGTTTCAATGGGGTATCCTGGTATTCTTAGTAATGCCTCTTCCATTATCCAGATTCACAACTATAACCGTATAATTCTTTGCCATCTTTCTAAATCCCTTTACATGTCTTTAGTCATTACCTTCTGTACACCCCTTTAGGCCAAATGGTTTTCTTTCTTCCATACCGTTCGGCACCAGCCTATGGTTTGGAAGAAGACTATCCAATAAGCATAATGGGTGTACTGTCCTAATCCTAGGAGCACTCGCAATGCGAGAGAAGGTGAGGATAAAAGACAACCGAATGTATTTAATTCATAGGTGATTTAGGATTGACAAAGAAGTACATGGTTTGGTCGTGAATAGCAGTCGCAATTTACTTTGCCCTCTTACTAATCCCTTGCTTTGTCTGAACTTAATACCTTCTGTACACCGTTTAGGCTAATTGGCTTTCTTCATTCCCCACCGTTCAGCACCAGCCTAAGGTTTGGAAGAAGACTACCCAATTTGCGTAATAGGTGTACTATCTCCTAAACCAAGGAGTACTCGCAACCTGAGAGAAGGTAAAAGGTAAAGACAACTGAATAGTCCTATTCGTTTTCTCCAGAACCGGAAACCATCCTCGAAGTCCTTCGAGTTCGTATATAACCATACGATGGTTTTTTCCAATGGAAGTGGACGTTCGTAGTAATACGGGGTGTCCTGGAGAAAAGGGTAAAAGTAAGAGTGGCAATGAGGTCTGCAACTCTGACAATCCAAAAGCCAGTGTTAAGAAGGTTCTGTCAACTTGGTCACTGAGTCATAGTCTAGGGTCGGGTCAATGGTCGCTGCCAGAGAGAGAGAAAAGAAACACTCAGCGTGCACTCTAACCTAGATCAGAATGGTTACCAATTTATCTAATCTGGAAACCTCCCACTGTAACGTCAAATTCTTCTCCAAACCTGAAAGAAGAATTAGCCGGGATCACCCGAGGAGTAAACCAACTCATCAGTGGGAATCGGGATCCAACTCTCATCGCATGATAACGTGACGGAATCCGCTCACGTTATCACACTCCAGAAGGTATGCGCATATCTGGCAAGTTTCAGTACTTTTGAAACTCCCGATGTGATTTCTGCCCCATGCTCTTATGACCTTGACGAAGGCCAACAAATCATAAGTCACATGTCAAGTTCTACCCGTCATTCTCCAGGTTGATTTGAACCCACCCGCACAAGCCCTTGACGAAGGTCAACAAGGCTATATGACTGTCCCAAACCAACGCATCTATCTATGCTGCAGAAAGGCAACAAGCAGCTACCATACACTATGCCTTGACGAAGGCCAACAAACATAGCATGAATACTACGTGCTACCCGTCTGAAACGACGGAGGGCTACGAATGGTTTCTGGCGAAAACCTTTAACGTAATGAACTTGATATCGTTGAAGGAACTGATAGCTTTATAAAAATATAGTGACGACAACCTTTGCTAAAGAGGTCACTCCCGGTGAAGGGATCTCGGCTCTTTCCCCGTAGAATGAGGTGCAGGATATTCCAAATGAATACCACGATGCAAAGCAAAAGCAATCGGCTATAGTGAAGTTAATGCCCTGACGCAAACTTTTGTCCAAGGGGTCACTCCCGGTGAAGGGATCTCGGCCCTTGCCTCGTCGACTGAGGAGCAGGATATTCCAACTGAATACCACGGTGCAAAACAAAAGTGAACGCCCTTGCAATAACAGCTTTTTGAAAAAGTGTTCCAACAACATCAGAATAGGTTTGTTTAACTTGCATTGATCCGAATCAATGCAGTCCCATCAATTGATCACACCAAAAAGAACGAAAATATACTGATGTACGTATATGCCATCCGCATTCGCCACTGGGTCCCGTCATCACCCGTTAGGTTAGCTAACTAACGGCAGAGCGGGGACTGGACTAGCGCGGATGAAAAACATATACAACATCTACTAATATATATGATATATAATTTTCGCTCAAGGCGTGATAAAAATGCAACAGCACAGAAAAGTACAGCAATACAGATCAATACAGATATCTGGGATCCCCGGGTTTCACAGAGCCGCTGAAACCCGACGTTCCCCTGGTCGTGTGGATAGCCTGTGCAATGAAATCCTAGACCCCTACGGGCGCGGCAAGTTACCCGCCAAAACCTGAAGCGAGGCAGCCCCCTTCAGCGACGTGAATGGACCACCCAGCACTTCACGGAATCCGGTAACTTGGGCACCCCTCCTGGGTCAACCCTATACCCCCTACGAGTGCGGCGAATAGCCCGCCAATTCTAGAGTGAAGCCCCTCCGCCTCAATGCCATGAGATGCGGGCTTGTTGCCCTCTAGAATCCGGCTATCCGTGCACTCCTCCTGGGGTAATCCTAGTACAGAAAGTAAAATATACATACAATAGGTACATCGACCGCAACCAGGTCGTGCCCCAAAATAATAATACAAGCAGGCAGTGACGGCAGTCCACATGTCGGACGCTCGCCCCGCAATATCAAATGTACATAATAAAACAGAACTGTACTACCACTGCAACCAGGCTATCCCCCACGACCGATCCGCAACAACACAGTACAATCACAGAACATCAACGTGAAAGTCACGTTCGCAAATCCGTCTAACCGGGCTATAGCAGTTAGACGGGATTTACCGATCAAGTGACATTCACGGTCGCAGATATAATGTAAAAACTGTGAACTGGCATGTTTAAAATATCCGATCGAACAAATATTATCAAGTGGGCCCCAAATACTACTGTAGCACTTACAGAAAAACTGGGCCCAAATAAAATATCCCAAAAGCCCTATTTCCAACTGATAAGCTTACTGGGAAAATATGGTGCCACAATTCCCTATTTCCGCCGCGCAAGCGCGGCCAAACCAGGGGTTTGGCCGCGCTTCCGCGGTCGAAGTATGGAATGAGTGGATCGTATTTTCCCAGATTTCTTATATTTTGTTGTACATACCTCTGCAACAACCTGAAAAATTTTAGGAGCTCAAAAAATTTCAACAGAGAACACATGTGCACAAAAATACGGTTTTTGGGGATTTTGTTCGATCGGGTTCTAAACGCGCTAGAGCAAGCTAGGCAAGGTTAATGGCGTGGCTCTGATACCATTGTAAGCCCGCGGGGGCGCCCCGGCCGTCGATCCGACGCCGGAAACGCGGAAAACAAAAACTTTGCGAACTTTGCAACCGGCACCACCGCGGACTTTTTACCCGGATCGGGCCATTAACCTAGCTAGCTAGCAAAAAGAAAAGAGTAGAGATGCTATACCAAACGATCCGTGTCCTTCGGTCTTCGTCTCCGCTCCGATCTCCCGCGGAATCTCCGTCACTTCCTCGCTCGTCGGAAAGGGGCACCACGTAGCCGGAATCTTTTACGGGCTCCCGCCTCTTGACCGAGGCAACTCGGGCGCGAAGTTGGCTAGCCGACGCGTCCAAGGCTTGCTATAGAATAGTGTAGTGAGTTGTCTCTTTAGGGTTTATGGAAGTTGCCTTGATGGAGGGATTTGAGGAGGAGAATGAATGAATGAATGAGAGAAGCTTGGGATTATAGCAAGCACAAAAGCATGAAATGAGATGAAGAATAAACATATCACAAATCAACCTCTCTCTCTCTCCCCTCTAAAGTGGCCGGCCCCCTCTCCATCAAATTAGATTGGAGAGAGAAAAAAGAATGGCATAAAACAATATCAATAATTAAGAAAGGAAATGAGAGATAAGAATGCAAAAATGGTCACCCTTCATTCTCATCAAAGTCCACTCACAAGATAAGCAAATGAAATGACCATTATAGAATATCATCATGAAGCTAGTCTCATCATAAGCAACATATGCAAGAAAACCCTCCACAAAAGAGTTATTTGCAAATTGCAAATAACCCCCTCCAACAAGAAAGTCCGGCCGAGAAGGAATGAAGGAAAACCGGCCGGAACGGAATGCAAACTGGCAACTTCAGAAAACTGTTCCCGTAATAAATTACAGGAAAACCCCACTACTGCAAATACATGCCCGCATTTGTATTCCCACTGAACACAAATGCAAAGAGACAAAACTATACTATCAAATACTAGAATCCGGCTTAAGCCAAAGCCGGCTAGTAAAAACTGTCCGATCACGATCCGTGCAATACCGCACGTATCTGATCGAACCCTGCCATATCTCCATACGGCCTCTACAGCGTTTCGCCCGAAACTTGAGTAACTGTCTGTGTGGTGGACTCTAAAGACTCGTCAATACTTTGGCTGTGGATTTAACCACTAGCACGTCAGAGGTATAAGCCAATACGTGACGGGCCACCAGGTATTGACCAAAAGGGACGTCGATGAGCGAACTCATCCTGACACCCTACTGAGCCTGTCAGTGACAATATCCGTACAGTCCGGTCCGTTCGTCTATGAGTATCGCATGGCGGGCCTAGGGGGTTGGTAAAAGTCAGACCCCCAAAAGCGGTACAAGTCGTGTCGGAGTGTAGCCCAGAACACCCTGAGATACTACTGGAATACCTACCAGCAAATCTCCTGCCTTGGCCAAGGACTTTTCATGTTCTGGCTCTCCTAGACACAGCACGACCTCACCCCCAATACCGGGAGAGACGAACCCCTGCAGATCCGCTCACTGCCTCCATGTGGCTCGGGACTGTACCCAACTAAAACCTGTTTGCACGACTCCTTTGAGCCGCGGTAGGGTAGTAATCAAAGTACAGTGGGAACTCACACGAGACAAATGACGATCCCAGGTCGATGAACTAACCTGTACACATGTCACCTGGGAACTGCTATCTGACGTCTGGTATATCCCAACTAGCAGGTTCCCGGCGAGTCCTGTCCGGTGTACTCATAACCCAATGAGCACCTGTATACATCTTAGGTGAACCAACTGACACCAGTGGCTTGTGAGACCGGCCACCGCCCCTCGTCGGGGTCTCGACTGTATACACTAGTCTACTCTGGAGAAACGATGCCCTGTCTCGAATCTCCCACGACTAGGGACCTTTTAAGGATATGCTTGTAGACCCCAGCTCCCACTTATATGATCGCCCTCATACTGCTGGATGTCAAGCAAGAATCCTAGGGGCTTTATCAACGTGTAATAGCGACTCGAAAGGTCACCTAAAGCAGTACACGATGATAAAGATAAACCAGATAGCATACTATCATCTCGAGTAAGACTGTCCTACCGGGATAGGTCCTCCCCTCAATCATTGCAATCACGTGCCTGTGACCCAATAATTGACTCTGAGGGCACTATCTCCAACACCACTTTCTTAGAAAAAAGTTTTCTTATGAAACAGATAAGTGGCATTGAGGTAGAACTGGAAGAGGTTCCAGCGACACAGACTACAACAGAAGATTTTGTTAAACCAGAGGATTCCGTAGTTCCCGATGAACCCCAGCCACTCCACTGATCTAGTAGGGTTCCTCGCCAACCTGAGAGATACTACGGTTTTCTCATGGATGGAGGGAGCGAGGATTGCATCATGACGGATGATGACCCAACTAGCTTCGAGCAGGCCATCACGAGTAGGGACTCAGTGAAATGGCTGGATGCTATGCGGTCCGAGATGGAATCCATGTACACCAACAAAGTATGGACTTTGAAAGTTGCTCCTGAAGGGGTAAAACCCATTGGGAGCAAGTGGATCTTCAAGAAGAAACTTGGTGTAGATGGGAAAGTGGAGAATTTCAAAGCTAGACTTGTAGCAATGGGTTTTCGTCAAAGACCAGGTGTGGACTATGACGAAACCTTTTCTCCAGTGGCTATGCTTAAATCCATCCGGATCATGCTTGCCATTGCTGCCTTTCATGACTACGAAATCCGGCAAATGGATGTTAAGACCGCCTTTCTAAATGGTGATTTGGAAGAGTGCGTGTACATGACTCAGCCAGAGGGCTTCGTAGACAGTGGGAGCAGCGGGAAGGTGTGCAAGCTGCTTAAATCCATTTATGGATTAAAGCAAGCATCGCGGAGTTGGAACATCTGCTTTGATGTCGTTATCAAAAAGTTTGATTTCGTCAAAAATCCAGATGAACCTTGTATCTACAAGAAGGTGACAGAGAGTAAGGTTGTCTTCCTTGTATTGTACGTGGACGACATACTCTTGATAGGAAATGATATTCCTATGCTGAAAGCGGTCAAGCTCTTCTTATCACAAAGATTCTCAATGAAAGATCTTGGTGATGCCTCCTGCATATTGGGAATTAGGATCTATTGAGATAGATCCAAACGGATTTTGGGATTGTCCCAATCCAGGTACATTGACACCATACTAAAGAGGTTTAGTATGGAAGAGTCCAAGCGTGGGAACTTGCCCACGATCTCTGGAGTCACTCTCTCCAAAGAGATGTCTCCCAAGACTGATTTGGAGAGAGCTCGCATGCAAGGGATACCCTATGCTTCGGCAGTAGGCTCTATCATGTATGCGATGCTATGTACCAGACCCGATGTAGCACTAAGTATAGTGAGCAGGTATCAAGCTGATCCTGGAGAGAGTCACTGGACAGCTGTGAAGAGCATTCTCAAGTACTTACGAAAGACTAGAGATATGTTGGTGTATGGTAACGGAGAACTCCAAGTGGAGTCCTTTACCGATTCCAGCTTCCAGAGTGATAAGGACGACTCTAAGTCGCAGTCGGGTTTTGTCTTTACCCTTTACGAAGGGGCGGTTAGCTGGAAGAGTTCCAAGCAGGAAACCGTGGCAGACTCGACGATGGAGGCTGAATACATCGCTGCCAACGATGCTGCTAAAGAAGCTGTCTGGGTCAACAAGTTCATTACTGAACTTGGTGTGGTTCCATCCATTGAGCATCCAATACCTTTGTATTGCGATAACAATGGAGCAGTAGCTTTGGCCAAGGAACCCAGGTCCCATCAGCGATCCAGGCATATTCTGAGGCGGTATCACCTGATCCGGGAGATAGTTGATCGCCGGGAGATCGAGGTCAGGAGGGTTGACACGAAGGACAACACTGCGGATCCACTCACGAAGGCCATTCCCCAGATACAGTTTGAGAGACTCTACGGGATGCTCGGTATGCGATACTACAGCAGCTGGCCCTAGTGCAAGTGGGAGAATGTTAGTTGTATGTATGCCCTAGAGGCCAGTATTGTACAGATGATGTATATTATATTGGATGCTTGGACATATATAGAGATGACTTTCTTGCTCGACATGATAGTATGCTATCTGGTTGCTCTTTATCTTAACATGTACACTAGTCTGTTTATACTGTCTTATAGTTACATGTTGGTAAAGCCCTTAGGATTTGTACTTGACTACCTGGACTATGATGCAGATCATACTAGTGGGGACATGGTAGTCCATAAGTACATCCTTCAAGGTCCCTAGTCATGGGTGTATCGAGACGGGGCATCGATATACCAGTGTAGACTAGCGTATACGCTTCTCGACCCATGAGATGGGCGATGGATGATCCCATATCCATTGGTGTTTGACATCAGAGATGGTGTACGGGTGCTCAGTGGAGACTGGGTACACTGGACGGACTCGCCGAGAACTCCCAGATGGTATTATACCTCACGTCAGATGGCAGTTCTCAGGTGACACTTGTACAGGTTAGTCTGTAGACCCGAGATCGTCATAGAGTCTTGTGTGATTCCCACTATGCTTTGATCTCCACCTTACCACGTCCATGAGGGCGTGCAAAACGGTGGTCTTTGGGCACAGTCCCGAGTCACATGGAGGCAATGAGCGATAGGAGGGGTTTCGTCTCTCCCGGTATTGGGGGTTGATGTTGCGCAGTGCTCGATTGGCCATAGCAGGGAAGTCCCTGGCCAAGGCTGATCAGAGATTTGCTGGTAAGTGTTACCAGTAGTTTCTCGACCCGTTATGAGCCTCACATCGGCACGACTTATCGGGTTATTGGGGTCTGACGTTTACCACCCCCAGACTTGATATGCGACATATCAGACGAAGAGACCGGACTCTATGGTAAGTGTTACTGGTCGGATTCGCAGGAGTGTGAGCAGGCTAGCTCGTCGATCTTCTGATCGCTCAATTCCCGGGTGGCCGTTACGTTTAGCAGACCGCTTGCGGCTTGTGGGTGTTTGATATGATCATCATCTGCTACCGGCGTATTGACGAGTCTTTAGAGTCCTACACAGAGGTTTCCTGGCTCAAGCGAAACGAAATAGGAGCGCATATGAGATATGTGCAGGACCGAGAATAATGCGTGTATGTGATACCGTATTCCATTCTCGCGATATATGTATCGAATGGTTATATTCGATATAACCTAGTTATCGAATCGAAGATCGATTCGATAAGCCGATACATTGGATACTAGTCGGTCATGTGCGACATGACCGGATCATTGAATCAAGTGTTGATTTAATGATTTAATGTATAATTATATATTTGATATATTACTTTGCATTAACTAGTATTGGTTCACTTTAAACGGATTTTTCTCACTTGATGCACATTGTATATGTGATATGCTTTCGTGCACATTTTTGTATCATGTTTGATGATACTTGATTATTTAGTTAAGTGTATAGAATTAATCCATGGTTAATTTGATAATTAGGGTTTTGCATATTCATTTATTTATTTATTTGTTTATTTATTTATTTGAAATGGATTAAGATAAGAATGGTGGCTTTATTTGTTTTATGTTGAAGCTTCATGAAGCTTTGACTTTGCTAACCATTCTTGTCTTCATGCTTAACCCTAACCCACTCAAATGACCATGGTTTATTCTCTACACTTAACCCTAGTTTAAGTTATGATAAGTATTGATTTTCTATTTTCTTTTTAAAAAAAAAAAAAAGAACTTATCATAACCATCTTCATCTTCTTCTTCTTCAAGCTTGCTACTTTAATGACAACTTGAGATCTAGTGAGAGAAATCCAAATCTAAAGTGAACCCACCTCCTATTTCTTCATCCTCTACCTCTTGCCAAGTGGTTTTGGGTGTTTTCTTCACAAGTTTCACTACTTTGTGAAGTCGGAGCTTGAGCTTGTGCAACCTCGACGTAGATCGTCTTTGACACGAAGCCGACGACCTATTCCGCACGTTTCTCCGATGAAGCCGTCACGAGAGTCAAGGCTTCATGATGGACAACGAGGGCATGACCACGTGGAGCTAAGGAGGTGGAAATCCGGATCTACAAAGGTTGTAGTATCCGACCTTTAGTTAATTTGCTAACTAGTTTAGTTTTTCGCCTAGAATTCTAGTCTAAGATCCGTGTTAGGCTTTCTCGGCACCATAATTTTTGTAAAATGGCATGTTCGATGCCATGTGAGACCTCTATTGGGTGCCTAGGAACCTTTCATATCCATCGCCCATCTGTATGGGTCGAGAAGGTATACGCTATTCTACTCTGGTATATCGATGCCCCGTCTCGATACACCCACGACTAGGGACTTTGAAGGACGTACTTATGGACTACCTTGTCCCCACTAGTATGATCCGCATCATAGTCCAGGTAGTCAAGTACACATCCTAAGGGCTTTACCAACATGTAACAGAGAGACAATCAATGTACACGTTAAGGTAAAGAGTAACCAGATAGCATACTATCATGTCGAGCAAGAAAGTCCTCCCTATATATGTCCAAGCATCCACTACAATATACATCCTATGTATAGTAATGGCCTCTAGGGCATACATATAACTAACACAGTCTGCCCCTGCCAGGCTCATCGTCTACACCTCGAGCTTCTTGCCCCGGGGTACCTTACCGGGTCCACCATGTACCCGAGATGGTTCATCCAACTCCTCGAATCGAGTCTCGAAAACATCTCAGAACCGAGAAAACATCATGGTGGACAATACTCAACATATCAAGGAGAACAGCATTTTTCTCTTTAAAATAATTCATCAGTTTTACAAAACTTTCACATGCGGTTTCCAAATCCAGAAAATATCAAGAATAATCCGAAATTATCAAGTCACCATGTCAATAACAATGAAAACCAGCATAAATCTCCATAATACTGCATAACCAATGAATACATGAATGCATCTGATATCATGCAATGAATGCAATAGTTAAACTAGCACCTGGAAGCTATTACATATTGCAACTATCAACTTAGCAAAATATGTCAAAAAATAGTATTTTCTAAAGCGTACGTGACATGGAAATTACCGATGATGATGTGTGTGAGCCGGCAAGCAAGTGTATGTGGAGCATACGCATCATCGGTAATGGTGCTGGTGTCCTGACAGCAAGGTTTCATGATGATTACAGATAACATATGTATAAGCATGCAATGCGATGAAACATCATGAAATGTACAGAAAGTGATGTAGTAACAGCAATACTAAAAATATACCTACCCAATATACGAGTCATACAGTTTGGTATAAAAACATACTCACGACTCCCCATTTTTGAAAAAAAATATGACTCGAGCCCAGTCAAAAGGGTAAGGGAATCCGCCTAAGTCTGAGTCGATCTATATATATATATACCTAGTAGTCGGTGATCTCTCCTCAACAGTATCACATACGATATAATAATATGACATCCTCGAGTCTATAGTGCGGATCTATCCTCATAACTATCTCTCGTACGGTAAATCTATCGTACGGCATCCCAAATCTGGGTACCGGTCAAATATAACATTTATCTCATTATTCATCTAGTATCCACATCATCACATATCGTGAGCAGGGGTACTGATCTAAATTTAGCACAATACTAATAGCATCAACAATAATCATGATCTGGCTACTGATTTACAGCCTCATACAATCCGGTGTCATCAATACTTATCATTATACAGGAGTATACATTGCCCAAGCGATCCATTATAAATATCTTAACATCTCTTATCCCATATCTCCATATATAACTCGTTAACTATCATAAATATATCATCAACATAGTATCGTCATCCAACGACCCGCTATAACATCATGACACATCTCGGTCACGCATTAAATATCTCACGGCATCATGCCCAATCAGATCGACTCATTCCCAAGTATCATATAACATTCTCATCATCCGAGCCTATGAATACAAATGTAAATATGTGTCCCCAATACGCATAAGGAAGTAAATGCATGCGAGTATATGTATGTGCGTGTTTGCAAATCTTTACTCTAGGGTTTCACGGCTAAGAAATCGACTAAAGTCCTTTCTTCAATTCTCACTAACACTAAACCCATAATCTCCTAAACCTTTTCTTGCTAGGTGTTGAAATCTGTCAATAACATATTAAAGCATATCCATATCCCATCACATAATTCTTTACAACTTTGCGGGGATGCTATACGCCATCCACCCGACTTCCCCCGTAGATATAAATCTACCCACCTGACCTTCGCTTGCCGATGCCGACGTCGCCACGCGCTTTCTTGTCATCTCGAAGTCTTCGCGAGGGTACCTACACATCATAACGTATCGTGCCGCATTAAAATTAAATTCAAAACTAAAACGACGCACAAAACTCACATAGGTCAAAACCTATGGTGTAACGCTTCGAAAATCGTTTAGGCAGTTTTTCGGTAATCGACTAAATTTGCAGTCTTTTCCGTAAAAAGTCAAAATAGGTATTTTTCATTATAGACCTAATTATACATAATTTAGATAAGATATTACTATAAATTGGTCACTAAAATGTCACTAAAAAATTTCTACTTAATTAAAAAAAATTCCTTAATTAATTATTTTTAATATTATTTTAAGCTTTTAAAAATACATTTAATTAGTGATAAATACAAATTTAATTGGGTAAATTACATAATTAGGAACCATAATAAACTAAAATTTAGTGTAACAAAAATTTTGACAAACCATTTCATGTTTGGTTGTTTTGGTAAAAGGGGGTGGAAATTTGAAAAGAAAAAGGTTTTTTTTTGAAAAACTTTGATGTAACATGCATTAATTGACTTAGATGATATTTTCTTTGTGGAAATTTCCACACATTCTCTAATTTCCCCACCTCCCAACTTCTGTCCGAGCCACCTCCTTCAGGTCATATTTTTTTCCCCCCATTTCCCTGCTTCTAAAATCAACAAAAAATCAACAAAATCCATAAAAATTCACATTTTTCCTTCACAAATTCAAACCAAAACCCTAATTCATCCCTTCCCTAACCCTAATTTGTTTGAAAAGTGAAGAAAAGAGGTGCCTTGGAGGCTAGTGGAAGTTTGGAATCAACTCTTGTAAGGTTTAAATCCTAAACTAGTTGTTAAATTTGTAGTTTAAATAAGCTAATTAGTATTTTAAAGTGTTAATTTCATTGTAATGGTTGGTTTTTGAAAATTCAAGAGAGCTGTTGATGCCCTAATTAGTGTTTGTTGTAGGATAAGTGGGTTTAAGTTAGGGTTTTGGCTATCTAGTTGGTTAGAATGGTTATTTGTGCGATGTTGCGATCGCGATATCGTTAGTTCGCGACGTTTACTTTGAAATCGGCATAATAATGCTTACTAGATTTTTATGAAAATTAGGAGGTGATATTATTACGATATATGGACTATATAATTAGCATCCTATACGACTTCTAGTGTGCGCGAATGCGGGGTTTTGTCTAGTCGGGTTTTAATTTTGGCGGTTGCACCGAAATGACGATTTAAATTAAGGTTTTAGCGATTTTCGTGTATTTTCCGTGTACCGACTGCACGTTGTGACCAATTCGAGAGCGTCGATCTTTTCATATTATGAGTTGCGTCATTTCAGAAATCTGTAATCTTATATTGTGTGTTATGCAATTCTAGGATCGGTCGCGGAAATATCGGACGCGGCGCGCAAAGACAAGGCGGTGGTCGGATCGGATTAGCGAGGCATTCAGGTGAGTAGATGTATTCATCTATGGGGGAATCGTCTGGATGGCGCGAGACGCCCCCTAATTAGGATTACTTTATTTCTTGCAAGATTTGCATTGTTAGTTAGCTAACCCCCCCTCATGCACATTTCATACATTTATCGCTATTCGTCTGCAAGATTTGCATAGGATATCCATATACACATGTGCGATATCACTTCGTAGGACACGAACACCATTACCATTGGCTCCTATTGCACACGCACTATTCATGTGACACACACGCCTTTGGTAATTGTCATTCCACGAGCACTGTAGGACCTGTTTAGTTTAGTATCACCATTTGCAATGTACACGATATATGAAATCGTATAGCATGTATATACCTCGCATCATCTTCATACTTACATAGATTCTAGCCACAATTCACATCGCATACCTTGATATCATAGATATTTATCATATACGACATGTTGAGTATTATGATTTTATTGAGGATTTCAGTATTGCTGCGATTTCTGGATTTTGGGGGAAAACCGCAAGAATTTAACAAAAGCTTATATCAATCATTTTTAAAACAAAGTTGCGGTTTTCTAGTGATGTATGTGTCGTCCACCATGAGTTTTCATGTTTTCTGTTGGATTTCGAGACCCGATTCGAGGAGTGGATGAACCGTCTCGGGTACATGGTGGGCCCGGTATGGTACCCCGGGGCAAGAAGATCGAGTTGTAGACGATGAGCCTGGCAGGGGAAGACTACCTACCGGTGATGTCTGGCGCGGCGGATATCCGGAGGATACCGACCGTTGTCGTGAGATTTGATGATATGGGCCGATCCGGACTGACGGAGCCCGATGTATTGAGACATTGATACAGTGAGATATTGAGACAGATGTATTTCCATATTTGGTGTCGATCCTTGACACGGGTTTCAGATGATTTCTTGATGGTATTTAACTATTATACAGATATTCTTTTTCTAAAGTTAAGAATGCAGAATCATAACATTTAAAACACTTAAAGATTTATTATTGACATTGCATACATGTGGATGCATACTAGAGGTATTACATCACATCTGGACATACATGTTTTGACGCATTTGCATGCATTCTTACGATAACCTTACTAGATGTTATATTCTACTCACGAGCTGGCAACTCACCCCCGTTGTGTCGCAGTGTCTTGCAGGTCGGACTCATCAGCCTAGTAGCGGCGGCTTATCTTGTTAGTGACTTCTTTTGCTCAGACTCGCGACATTGCTCGTAGGTGGGTTGCGAGATTGCTTTTATCTTTTTTTGTACTATTTTTGTATCTAGTATTCTCCATCTACCACTTCTTATGTGTATATGCGACCTAGTGATGAGACTGAGAGTTTTGTGTATATGTGGTTTCTTTTGGGTCGAGCTCACTTGAGCCGACGATATGTTTTCTTATATTTTCCATTTCTTTATGATCTTTTCTTGATATTACATATATATATTGCGCGTGGTTGTGATCCGCCTTGGGCGAAGAGCTAGCTCCCGCTTGGGGATGCCATTTTGTGATTACAGGTTGTATATCTTGTTGTACCTATTTTGAGGGATAGAATTTACAAAGGAGACTCTGCCGAAATTTTCGGAAATTTTTGATATTTTTAAAAGGGGTTCAATGCAACTTAATTGATTTCAAATTCGTTTTCATGTAAGGTTTCCTTCACTCTTTTGGTTTTGGTTTAGATTTTTCTGGGCTTTGGCTACTTAGGTTACGTTACGCATTTAGACGTCTCGTAATCTAAGTGTCGGTCACGTTCCATACTTTCGGGTCGTGACAAAGTTGGTATCAGAGCATAGGTTTTACCTTTCTGAGTGTAGGACGACCTTGGTAGATGGAGTAGGTGACTTAAGCCGAGTGGCGTAGTGTGGGTATGATCCGCGGCATACTTACGATACGGTACTCCGCCTAAGTGACCTTAGGACAAAATTGCTTGTATTTCCCTTCTTGATTCCTTGCATTCCTTGATTCAATTGCAATGTTCTTATCGGTCCTGTTTCTTATTCCAGCTTCGATGCCGCCAAAGACTACGAGAGCTCAGCGGGCTGCCGCTAGGGATGAGATTCGAGCAGGCTCGTCTGAGGCGAGGATCGAGCGGGATGATACGCCTACCCCTCACGGTCATATCGATCCGCTTTATCCAGACCGTATTGCCAGATTAGAGGCCGGCATGCAGGAGTTGCGACAGATGATGGGATCTTTAGTTGAGTCCAGTCGGGCACAGAGGTCCGAGGACGTTCCTTCCACCGCACAGACCATGATAGTACCTGCTGCACAGATGGTCACTCCTGCTACTACCGCGACTATCCATGTTTCACTATGGAGTTCATGAGATTGAGACCTCCAGCTTTTACCGGTACGGATGCGACAGAGGACCCACAGGCATTTCTTGATAGGATGGCTAGGATTTGCCGTTCGTTGAGGTGTTCTGATGATAGATTGGTGGAGTTCGCGAGTTTTCGTCTGGAGGGTCTTGCCCAGACATGGTACGATTCAGTAGAGAGAGGCCGAGCTGCAGGTCTACCTTCTATGACCTGGGACGAGTTTACAGCTGCATTTCTTGCCCGTTTTCTTCCGGAGAGTGTCCGAGATGCTCGAGCCTGTAGTTTTGAGTCTCTGCGCAAGACTCCTGGGATGACGGTGTCGGAGTATGATATACAATTTACCCAATTGTCTCGATATACTCCGTACCTAGTAGACACAGAAGAGAAGAGAATAAAGAGGTTTGTGCGAGGGCTTGATACACAGCTATTCCTTGCCATCGGCACCCAGCACTTCGATACATACGCAGCCGCGATGGACGCAGCCCTACTTTTGGAGGAGCGTATTTCTGAGACTCCGGTCGTTTCTGCGCCGAAGAGAATCTGTACTGATACGCCAGCTCAGCGGCAGATAGGTAGACACCGCGACAGATTATTTCCGGGAGATGGTGGAGGCCGAGGATTGAGACGAGGTTAGTTATTTGGTTCATATCCACAGACCCAGCAGTTGTCGCCAGGATGTTTTCGGTGTGGGAGTCAGTACCACCGTGTCAGAGACTGTACCATGGGACGCCAAGATGCGGTAACAGTCCCGCATGTGACCTTACCACCCTCACCACCTCTTTAGAGAGCTCTACTTCCTACCTGTGATGATGCTCCACGCCAGCCAGATGTCCCTAGAGGTCATGGGCGTGGCGGTCCGCTTCATAGAGGACGAGGCGATAGAGGCAGAGGCCGAGGTAGAGGCAGAGGACAGCCAGCTACTAGTGGTGGACTGGCCCGAGTGTTCGCGTTGACTCCTCAAGATGCACAGGCATCCAATGCCGTCGTGACAGGTACTTTGCCAGTTTGTTCTTTTAATGCACGGGTAATATTTGATCCGGGCTCCACACATTCCTATGTATCCACATACTTTGCACCGAGGTTGGGCCGAAAGTCTTCTCCGTTAGATCAGCCGCTTGTCGTTATTACACCGGTAGGCGAGTCGTTTGTTGCCCGTTTCGTGTACCGATCATGTTCCGTTCGTATCGGGGAGATAGATTCTTCAGTTGATTTGATTCTCCTCGATATGCTAGACTTTGACGTTCTTCTTGGTATGGACTGGCTAGCCACCTGTTATGCATCCGTGGACTGCAGTGAGAAAGCAGTCAGATTCAGTTTTCCTGGTGAGCCGGTTCTTGTTATTCAGGGAGATCGTAGCGCTACCCTTCCCAGCTTGATTTCTTCTCTTCGCGCCGGTCAGCTCTTAAGGAAAGAGTGTCAGGGATTCTTAGCCTATGTTTGTGATACTATCTCCACAGAGGTTCTGTTGGACCAGGTCCCTGTTGTGAGAGAGTTTCCTGATGTATTCCCTGACGAGCTGCCTGGTCTGCCACCAGAGCGCGAGAAAAGGATCTCACACGGGTGATTTCTCCTTACAAGGTCGAAAGGACCTTGCAAGTGTCTTTTAACGAGGTTGCGCCCTTTCGGATTTTCACAAGACTCGCCGGTAGCCCTGCTGTTTTTACTCACGGAGCCCGTTCGGGTTTTCATCCGTGCTCATTTTGCTTATGGACATACCTTTTTCTTCTTCTTCTTCTTCTTTTATTCTTCTTTTTTTTTCTAACGAGGTTGCGCCCTTTTTGGGTTTTCATAAGACTCGCCGGTAGCCCTGCTGTTTTTACTCACGGAGCCCTTTCGGGTTTTCATCCGTGCCCATTTCGCTTAAGGACATACCGTTTTCTTTTCTTTTTTTTTATCAGCTTTGGGATGCTGCAATCCACCGTAGTTTATCGACGTCTCGGTCAACAGCTAGTTTTAGGACATAATGGTCCATCGTTAGTTTAAGGACGTTTCGGTCCGCCGCTAGTTTAAAGACGTTTCGGTCCACTGTTAGCTTAAGGACGTTTCGGTCCGTTGTTAAGGAATCTGGTTACTACTTACAGTGTTTAGGATTAGGAAGATAGCGAGCGGACATAGTCGTCGTCATCTATCATTGACCTAGGCCGTGACTCGTTAGGCGTAGTATTTCTTCAGAAAGCGACCATTTATTGGTCTGAAGGGCCTTTCGCTATGCATGTCCATGAGTAGATAGGCTCCACCCTGGTAGACCTTGTCTATGATATACGAGCCTTCATAATTCGGCTCAAACTTCCCTCGTTTAGCACGATTGGAGATCATAGGTCTTTTGACCACTAGCACGAGTTCACCTTGGCGGAATGTCCTCGGCCTGGTCAATCTTTCATATGAGCGCGTCATCTTTGCTTTATAAGCCTCCAGATTTTGTTGCGCTATGAGCCAGGTTTCATCAAGGGCATCGAGCTCCTCAAGCCGAAGGTGAGCATTCTCTTCATCCGTTAGCTCATAATGGACTGCCACTCGTAGAAAGGATAACTCTATCTCAAGGGGGAGTACCGCTTCTGTACCGAATACCAACGCATACGGTGTTTTGTTCGTGGTCGTCTTGAACGTAGTTCGATATGCCCAGAGAGCTTCATGCAGTCTCTCGTGCCAGTCCTTTTTATTTCGGGACACCGTCTTCTTTACGATCTTCGTCAAGGTCTTATTGAAAGCCTCGGCTAGACCGTTAGCTCTGGGATTATAAACTGAGGAGTATCTCCAGTCTATGTTGTGCTGTTGTGCGAAGCGGCTGATCTTGTGGCTTCTGTAGGCTGGCCCGTTATCGGAGATGATCCGTCGCGGAGTTCCAAACCGATAAATAACGTGGGTCTTGAAGAAATGGAGGATATTCTCTGTTTTCACTTCCCTCAGCGGTACTGCTTCTGCCCATTTGGAGAAGTAATCAGTTGTCGCCAAAATGAATCGATGTCCTCTGGACGATGCTGGTTCGATGGGGCCGATTATGTCAGTCCCCTACATTTCGAACGGCCAGCTAGCCACTGTCGGGTGTAGTGGATTTGGGTGCTGATGGATAAATTCCCCGTGAATCTGGAACGAGTGGCATTGCTTCGCATACTCGAGGCAGTCCTGAATCATCGTGGGCCAATAGTAACCCATCCTTTTAATCTTCAGCTTCATCTTCGGGCCTGCTTGGTGAGAACCGCACAGTACATCGTGAACTTCTTGGATGACACTTTTAGCCTTTTCAGGTCTCAGGCATCTTAGCCATAGGGAATCAAACGACCTCTTGTAAAGAATATCGTTGACGTAAGCGAAAGATAGGGCTCGCTTCATGATCTGATGTCTTGAGGACGCATCTTCAGGTGTTCGATGGGATATGAAGTAGTCTATAAAGACTTCTCTCCAATCCTCAACCATTTCTTGGTCTTTTATTTGCAGGGCCGTCTGCTCTGTCTCTTCCTTTTCCTCGGATGATTCCGGAGACGTTTCCGCTGGCGCAAGAACCCGATGGCTTTGCACAACGATTCTCACGTCATCGAGGCTCTCGTCGGCCAGTTCTTTAGCGAGCTTGGCAAATGCATCCACTTTGCTGTTTTCCGCGCGCGGTATGCTTTCCAAGATGTAGGAAGGTATTTGAGTCAGCAGTTGTTGTACCCTCTCGCCGTATTTCACCAACTCTGGTTTGCACGTCTGATAGTCGCCATTTACTTGACTAACGATCAGCTGGGAATCTCCGTATATGAGGAGATTTTTAATTCCCATGTCGATGGCGATCTCGAGGCCTGCTGTCAAAGCTTCATACTCGGCTTCATTATTCGTCCTCGGCTCTGTTAAGGAGGAGGCGAAGCGCATTATCCCTCCTTGTGGGGTCACGAAGATAAGGCCTACCCCCGATTTGATTATAGGGGTGTTCTGTTTGCGCTTCTTCATGGAAGACGCTCCATCAAAATAGAGTTCCCACCGGATTCCACCACCGTCGATCGCATCAAATGCATATTCGTCTGGCAGTTCGCAGTTCAAAGGGGAATCGGCCGGTATCGGATGTTCAGCGAGGAAGTCGGCGATGGCCTGGCCTTTCACTTCCTTAAGAGGCTGATAAGTTATTGAGAACTCCATCAAGAGCAAGGCCCATGTAGCAAGTCGTCCCGTTTATATGGCTTTCGACATTAAATACTTGAGAGGGTCAACCTTTGATATGAGACGGACTTTATGCGCCAATGCATAGTGCCTAAGTTTCGTTATCGCGAAGATCAACGCCAGGCAGTGTTTTTCGATAAGAGAATAATTACTTTCTGCCCCCAGCAGAACTCGACTCAAGTAATAGAGAGCTCTTTCTTTCCCTTGGTCGTTCTCTTGTGCCCATAATGCGCCTAAGGAGCCTTCGAGGGCTGTTGTATAAAGAATAAGGGGCTTTCCTTTGACCGTAGCGGCCAACACTGGCGGGTTCCGCAGGTACTGCTTGATTTCGTTCAGCGTGCCTTGGCATTTGTGATCCCAGAAGAACGGGGTCCCTTCTTCATCAGGTGACTATAAGGACGACACTTGCCAGAGAGATTAGCTATAAATCGCCGGATATACGCGAGCTTTCCTTGGAGAGATCGCAATTGTTTGAGAGTCCTTGGCGATGGCATCTCCATGATCGCCTTGATCTTTGACGGATCTATCTTGATACCTCGGTGTCGGACAATGAATCCTAGGAATTTGCCTGAGGAGACCCCGAATGTGCATTTGAGGGGGTTCATCGTCAAGTTGTATTACCGGAGGCGTTGAAATATGACCTTCAGATGTTCCAGATGTTCCTCGTATGATTTGCTTTTAACGACGAGGTCGTCAATATAGCATTCGACAATTTCATGTATAAGGTCATCGAAGATCTTCGTCATGGCCCTCTGATAGGTGGCACCGGCGTTCTTTAGACCAAAGGACATCACTTTGTAGCAGAATATACCCAAAGGGGTCCGGAAAGCGGTGTGCTTCGGGTCCTCAGGATGCATTTTTATCTGATTATAACCTGATGAGCCGTCCATGAAGGAGAAGACTTCATGAGTGGACGTGTTATCTATCATCAGCTCGGTGACCGCTACTGGGAAATCATCCTTCGGACAAGCTTTATTGAGATCCCGAAAGTCGACACATATGCGCACTGTCCCATTTTTCTTCATCACCGGGACGATGTTGGCGATCCAGTCAGGATACTAAACTTCTTGGATGAAGCCAGAGTCGATCAGCTTCTTGACCTCGGCGTTGATACTCATCTTAAGCTCGAGCCGCATTCTCCTCAGTGCTTGTTTGATTGGCTTAACATCCGGGGATATCGTTAATTTGTGGACCGCAATTTCTGGATCGAATCCTGGCATTTCGGAATAGTTCCATGCGAAGCAATCTTTATGCTGCATAAGCACGTCTTTTAGCACAGCCACCCTTTCTTCAGATAACAGCTCACTGACGAATGTAGGTCGCGGGTCACTTGCCGTTTCCAAATCAATTTCCTTGAGGTTATCTGCAGTGGTGTGTATTCCATCTTACAGCTCTTTCGGTGCCGGTGGAAACTCTGAGATCACCTCATCATCATTATTTTCGAAGCACCTGGGGAGGTTATCCATATTCTCAGGCTCTTCTTTTGATAGTGTTATCATATGACAAGTACGAGCTCGTTTCCAAGACCGATATGGATCTGGTTCTACTCTCGTGGCTTTGGGTTCATGCTTTTGCGGCGAAGTTATCCTCCAACTGCTGGATAGAGCGAACTTGCCGAGCTGATATTGGTCTTCGACCCAGTTCTTAAAGGTGAAGCAGACTTCGATAGGATGTCATGTTGCCCTAAGATAGGAGCAATAGTCCGGGTAAGAGACTTCGCCTGCTTGCCCGGGGTGTTTGGACTCCGGAAGTGTAATCATATGATGTTTTATGGCGAGCTCAAGTATCTTTCGTGTTTTGTCTTGAGGGAAAGAGTATGCTCGACTCATCTTCTTCCTAAGGGATGAATCCGGGTTGCTCGATTCCCGATCGCGTGGCTTCTTGATTCCGCTTTGTTGCTGTCGAACGCCTTTTCCTCTCTTTGACTTGTTTCTGCCTCTGCGCCGGGCTTTTTGCACAACAGGTTGACAGGGAGGAGCATTTTCATCTTTTGTTGCCTGTTGAAGAAGGCGTTGCGTCCTGGCTTTCTCATAGATGGCTATTTCGCGATTATGGTCGTCTCGGATCTTTTGACCTGCTTCCCTGATAAGCTTGTCCATTCGTTCTTCAAATGACGGACTCGGCATCTTTATTGCAGGATCTCGTTTTGGTTCGAGGTCAGCGTTTTCTGACAGGGCGTCCTCATCTTCATCGAAGTCAAATATGACGTAGCTACGATGGACTCGTTCCCGTTTCCCAGATTTCACATATCCAAGCCCGAGCGTTTCCATTCTCCCGTTGGGCAGCTTGCGTTGAGTTCCAGGGACATCCCAAATCCTTTTGTAGAACCGAGCTTGTCGAATGGTCTGTTTGAACGGTACCCCTTGACGCTTCAAGAGCCTTTTTAGTCCGTTCGTGTAATATCTGGGCGAACGGATGGGCTGGAGCCCGTCAAGTGTAGAATCCGCATCGTGCCAGATTTCTTTCTCCATTCTTGTTTCTGTGGACCGGTAGAATAGGATCGCTTTTTCACCCTTTCGCCTCGGAGGGACATAAAATGTCTGTAGTTCTTGCACACTATAAGTTTCAAGGGCGTCGAAATATTTGTAGTGTTCCCGCGGAATTATGGTAATTTGCAAACTCTGATTATCACCAGCGAATGCTTGTATTGGTGGCCGAGCGGAAAATATAGCATGGACCTCATCTTCCGAGTCACTACCGAAAATCAACATAGGATCGGACGGTCCCGGCTTGTTGTACAGGGGTGGACCTGAATAAACTATCTCTTCTTCTTCTTCAGTATCACTCCCGAATACAGGAATGGTGGTGATAGCTATGTTCTCTAGTTTGTGACATCTCTCCGTGTCCTCGAAATCTGGCAAGAAGTATTTTGCGTCTTCATACTTGCGGACTTCGTTCACGGAGAATCGGTTCAACTCTCCTGTCACGGTATACTCGGAACCATCCTTAAAGTATTTCATACACTGATGTTGCGTAGAAGGGATGATGTTGTACTCGTGTAACCAAGGCCGGCCGAGCAAAGCGTTATAGCATGTCTTGGCGTCAATGACATGAAATTTAATATCCGTGACAAGTAGCCCGAAGCGAAGCGTTAGTAACACAGACCCAAGAGTCCGTGACAATTGGGAGTCGAAACCAGAGATGGTGATTTTATCACGAGCGAGATGCTGGACACTCATGCAGATTTCTTTCAACACTCGCACGTTGAGAAGATTGACGGAAGACCCATTGTCGACTAGGATTTTGCCTATCTTTATATCGCGGTAGTATCCCGAGACATAGAGGGGACGGTTGTGCTCGCACGTCCCAAGGAGGAGATCTTCGTCGCCGAAGGTAATATCGGCTGTGTGTACTTCCTCCAGCTCGTCCTTCATCTTTTCTTCGGCGAGAAAAGCTTAGAATTGCTCTGGCTCTTGTAGCGCCATGATCAATGAGTCCCTTGCTTCTTTTGATAGTAAAAGAGCGTCGAGAATGCTGAGCTTCGAGGGTAACTTCCTCAAGTGTGCCAGAATGTTATAGTCCACCTTACTTTTCCCTGGCGGGTCCTTGGCGGTCAGCTCTTTCATGACTTGGTCGTCCAGGGCGATATCCTCGGAGACCTTTTCTTTTCCCTTATCTTTTCTACTCGTAGATTCGAGATTCCTTTCTGGAAGCGTGCAATTGGGCAGCTGAATATTTTCACAGGCCTTCGGTTCTTCCTCTCTCCCCAAGGGGGATTCTTTAAAGAGAGGGCCAAAAGCCATTTCCTCATCAGAGTCGCTCCCAAAGGTGAGAACCCGCGATCCTCCGGCGTTGACCGTGCGACAGTTACCGGTAGTTCTTTTATGCTCCTCGGTCGTACTTCTCTGCTCCCGACGAGTTTTGCGTTTCATCCGCTTAAAATGTTGCCGGTGAGCAACATATCCCTGCCACCATCTTTTAAAAGCGTCGCATTCTTCGGTAGGGAGCGAAATCTTTCGATGATATAAGCAGTAGCTAGGATGTGTTTCTGTTTCACCAGGAGTGTTTCCTTCAGAGGGTGGTAGCTTCATTCCCATTGATATGGCTTTAGCAAACCTTTTCCTCATCTTGAACTTGTTTTTATCCGCGACGGATATTCCTTGATTCGGCGGGAGTGCCTTGACTCTTTCGTCCAGTCGCCGGCGTTTGGCCTTTTCAAGTATATCCATCTTACGTTCCCGATCAGCTTTACTTTTTAGAAGGGCCTCATTCTGGAATGCGTCGATCATTTCGTCTGACGGCCATAAAAATTCCGGCTCGGGACCTTCCCCCAGTCTCTTGGGGTAGGGAGCCTCTTCATCGTTTATCAATGAGTGAGAGATTACATGACAACTTGCTACGTAATCCTCAGATTCATCTGACGAGTCTTCTCCATCATCTTCGTCCTCAAGGACGTGGCTGAGGAACTCTTGGAGCGTGATTGGTGTCCGCGCCTTCTGGTTATACTCTTCCAGCGCGTCAATCCGTTATTGTAGGTCCGTGCGCTTGTCGCCAGGTTTCACGGGCTTTTCGGATCTCTTCTTCTTCTTCTTTGAAGATTTTGACAGCTGGGCATGAGTGCTTTGGCCATCACCACCAATCTTTGGAATTGGGCGCAGCTTCAGCATCCTTCGATGATCTGGGGTTCTAGCGGGTTCTTCCACCTGATCGCCGGGCATGTCTGAAGATCTTTCAGCATCCTTTTGGTTTTGGCTGAAAGCACGACCTCGCATGGAGCTTCTTCAACAAAAGAGCGCGTTGCCCCCGGTGTGTCAGTCTTCTTAGGAGTGTGCGCTTATGGTAGGTTTACTTTCCACTTCTCAGACAGCGCAAACTTGCCTTGTAGGTACTGATCCTCGATCCATCCCTTAAAGACGAAGCAATCTTCGATCGGATGTCTTACCGTTTGGTGGTAAGGGCAATAATTGGGATTATTCACTTCGCTAGGTTGCGGTGGTCGCCTTGGATTTGGCAAGTTGATAAGCCTGTTGCGCATCGCCAGCTTGAACAACCTCTTCGTTTTGTCCCGTGGGAATGAGTAAGGACGCTTCATTTTATCATTGTAAAAGCGCCGTCTCTCCTCTAGTTGATCCTCTAGCTTTGGGGCACTGGGCTACTGTTGGGTGTTCGCAACGAAGGTCGCCTTCCCTTTACCCTTGTCGTTCCGAGGTTCCGGCTTCGGGGGAGACGGTCTGTGACCCATTTGATCCATCTGGGCTAGCTTATCGATTAAAGCCTGGAACGTGGTCGGTTTAAAGAACATCATGAATTGTGAAATAGTTGCATGAGGGTCTAAGGTGCCCACGAACATGCCCACCGATAGTGCTTCTTCGATGCGCTGTTCGCACTTCGACCACAGGTTCCGCCATCGGATTGCATATTGAACCCAAGTTTCGCCTGGCTTCACCCTTGCATTAATCAACACCGTTATTGGGGTGTGTTCGCTGGCGCTCGCGAATCGCTGGGTGAATAGCAACTCCATCTCTGCGAAAGTTTTGACAGAGTCGTTTGGAAGCTCGGAGTACCACTCAAACGCCGTCTCCGATAAGCTGCCGACGAATTGGCGAAGCAAGAGTTTATCATCGCCGCCGGTGTTGCCACAAAGAGCCCTGAGCTGGGAGACATGTTGATGGGGATTGCCTGTCCCCTTCTAGACATGGAATTTCGGGATTGTGTTGCCCGGCGGGTACTTTATCTGATCATACCAGCCTGGATATGGTCGCCCTGTTTTGGCAACGTGGCCGGTCGCTTCGTTCGCCTGGTGAACTCGTATTTGCTGAGCAATATAATCATCCAGGACGACTTTAGAGATTGTTTCTTCTTTGGCTGTTGAAAGAGCCGGGGGTGGATTTGATGTTTCTCCTCTGTCGTTTTCGAGGATAATCGAAGGCTCTTCGGCTGGAGGATCCGGCTGTATCATCATCCCGACCATGTCTTGGAACAGAAAAGCCATTTGCTTTATATTAGCCGCTTGTTCCGCAGCCTCCTTGTCCTTCTTTTCGAGCATTCTGCAAAGGAATTCAGCATCAGTCTCGTGTTCGTGACGGTTTTCCGATGACGCCTCCGGGCTTTCTCTTGGCCCAGCGAGTGCGGCCATTGCAGTCAGCATCTCTTGGAGCTTCTGCTGTTGCTGTTCCTGAGCCTTTGTGATGGATCGGGTGAGTGGTCGGTGGCCCATAGAAGCGCGGCTATCCTCCTTCCCGGATGCCAGGTAAATAGTATGCACCACCATGCCCCCAGACTTAGGGTGTTTGGGCTCAGTGCCTTTGACATTTTTCGCAGGCACGGGGATCTTCTCCGGCCTTCTCTTCTCAGGAGCGGTCGAAGTCGAGGGGGCCGTCGCGGTGGGTACCCAGATAGCTTTCCATGGCTTGGCAGGATGGCTTTCTTCTTGTTGAACCTTCGCCCTTTTCTGTCGGCGAGGGTAATCTTGATCAACCACTGAGTTTCGGACCTGCCGCCAGACCTTGTAGATCTTGGAGGACAGCCGCTGAGGGGACTGCTCTGGCTTTGTTTCCGCAACATTCACTACCGGAGGAGGAGATCTCTTCAGTACGGCAGTAGGCGAATTCCTGCGCACCTTATTCAGCAGCTCGAAGCTGTTCCCGGTTGGAACAGCAGCATTGATTTCTACCGTTGGGGCTGGTTGAGTTAGCCCAAGGGGAAGTTGCCCCCGGCCTTCCTTACTCAGCGCCAGTAGAGACGTCGAGCGTGTCGAGCTGATGGAGTTAGTTTGGTGACGAGGATGGCTTTGTCTTTCTCCCTGTTCAGGTGAGGGGCTGCTGCTGGCGTCAGCCTGTTGAAGACTGATGTCCTTTGAGTAGGAGAAGCCGTCTTGACGACTTCAGGAGCAGGGTTGGTCACTTTCTTCGGAATAGCCTTCTCTGGGATTGCAGGCTTCATTGTGGGCCCACAGGAATTTTGGCCCAATCTAGAGAAGACCGAGGCGCTGGTGCTGGACGACCCGTTGAGAGGGGCCGTAGTAGGTGTAAGCCGATCAAAGACCGACTTCTTGGGAGCTTCTGGTGTCAACACAGGAGCGGTGAAACTCGTTGGCGGGAGCATGGTCCCGAAAAACAACCCTGTAGTGGCTTGAGTGACCTGTTCCACGGGCATCGTGAACAGGGAGGCCGCTTAGGGCCCATAGGCTATGCCCCCAGTTGAGGCAGGACGTGGATTGCAGTTGCATTTGGAACATCTTGCACAAGTGGACGCCATTGATTCTTTGCTTTCTGCAGCAAGCAAAACGCCAAATCTTAGTACCTCGAAACCCAAGGGCAACCATTAGCAAACCGTGATTGGATCGCGAACACGACATACGAAGTGTGGAGTGGAAAGAGGAAAAGGTCCCACCGGGCGTGTCAGAATCTGTTCCCCTCCGAAAGACGGCGCAAGACTGACGTCTTGCCTGAAATTCGGGGCATATGCTAATTGGTGCTATCTGTCCACCTCTCCGAAGATGCCAAGTTGATTTATGGCACCATGTATCGAAGGTTTAAACGGATGCGGCCGATGTAGCAGACTTCGTCAGATTCCCCCTCACTTGAGGGGTTTTTGATTGTGGGGACGCTCTTCCCTGCAGGCGTAAGCCCCTGCAGTTAATTACGCTACCGCGTCGCGATAACAACTTTCTCCTTCTCCAGATGGTCACTTCGTGTCGTGGGTGTTTGTTTTGTTTGTCGTTGCCCGTGGATTGTATACGGAGACTAAGTTATGTTGTCGCCCGTAAGGCGTGGACTAGTCCAAATCCGTATCTTTCTTAGATTTGGGTTTGGGGGTTGGTTTTAAGGATACGTTAGTCTCTTTTGAGACTAAGATCAAACTTAAACGTTTGTTAAGGATACGTTAGCCCAATTTTTAGACTAAGATCAACTTAACAGGATCGTTTAGATCCGACAAGAGAGCAATTGGGCTCTATTGTTTAGTTTAATGACATTGCGGTCGACTACCAGTTTAAGGGCCTGGTGGTCCAATGTTAGTTTTAAGACATCGCGGTCGAGGTTAAGGACATCATAGTCTATGGATTTAAGGACTCCACAGTCGATTATTAGTTTTAATACATCACGGTCAAGGTTAAGGACATCATAGTCCATGGAATTAATGACCCCACAGTCCATTATTAGTTTTAAGACATCGCGGTCGAGGTTAAGGACATCATAGTCCATGGAATTAAGGACCCCATAGTCCGTTGTTAGTTTTAAGACATCGCGGTCGAGGTTAAGGACATCATAGTCCGTAGAAGTAAGGACCCCACAGTCCGTTGTTAGTTTTAAGACATCGCGGTCGAGATTAAGGACATCATAGTCCATGAGTTTAAGGACCCCACAGTCCGTGAAATGTATGGTTGTTGGGATCCGTCACCTCTTTGAAGACGTTGAGGGATTACAACGACAAATATCAAAGGGATGAAGAGATGTACCCTTGAACCAAGGTGGATTGGATGATCTGTAGCCCAGTTTGGAACCAAGACCAATTAATTATATTATGAGCACATTGGCTCAGTTAAGTCTGGATTGAGGACTTATGGCCAATTTGGGCTAAGTCCAATTAAGTTTGACATATTGGCCCTTTGTTGGACCATTAGTCTATTTGTCTGGTTTCAGGCCTACATTATTTGGCAATGCTAAACAAAAGTTTGAGGGCTCTGATAACATTTTTATCTGTGATTGAGCGGTAGACATTAGAGCTCTGATTTTTACTCAATTTTGAATAGGAGGCTTTGCCTATGGAAGATTAACCAATTTGGTTAAAACTAGTGTTAAACACTAGATAGCAACAGTGTTAAAGCTCTCAAGTTAGTGTTAAACACTAGAAGGTAACAGTGTTAAACACTGGAAATATAGTCCCCAAATTAGTGTTACACACTAGAAAACACCAGTGTTAAACACTGGGTATAAGTTCTGGAATTAGTGTTAAACACTAAAAGATAATTGGTGTTAAACACTAGGAATAAAGCTCACGAATTAGTGTTTAAACCCTAAATAGGAATGGGTCACGTGGGGCCACGTGAGGGCGCCCAGAAGTGGGACCAGATCCTTTTACTTCGTTATGCAAACGAGTGTTAAGAATTTCTTTTATATTTTATTTTGGAGCACCACGTGTTGGCACGTGAGGAGGATTTAAAGCGTCTGCCAAGAGGTCACATAGGAACACGTGAGAGTGCCTAAGGCCTCTATTTCTTTTGCTTTTTCTTTCTGTGGTTCGAGGGTCACGTAGGGCAAATGAGGCGTTGCCTCTGGGCTCTTTTCTTCTCATTTCTGGGGATCTTTTCAGGGGTCACGTGGGGACACGTGACCCTGGTTCTTTTTCATGCACAGAGATCTCTTTAGTCTCTTTATTTTATTCTGAGAATTAAATTCTCCGTAAGGTTAAACCCTAATTATAACTTTGGAGGAATTAAATTCCTATTGTGAAAGAATTAATTTCTTATGTAGGGTTAAACCCTAATTTCTTTTAGAGGAATTGAATTCCCATATATGTAATAGAATTGAATTCTTGTATAGGGCGAAACCCTGATTCTGTCTTGGAGGAATTAAATTCCTGTTAATCTCAGAGAATTAAATTCTCACTTAGGGTTAAACCCTAGTTTCATCCATCTTGAAGGAATTAAATTCCTATAATTTTGGGAGAATTAAATTCTCATATAGGGTTAAATCCTAATTTTGTTTTAGGAGAATTATATTCTCAAAACTCAATTCCCCTTCTAAGTTTAGGATCTGCATGGCAGGATCTCGACCCGATGAGAATTAAATTCTCAACTTATGGGGAGATGTGCTCTATGCAGATCTTCAACCAGAAGAAGAACTAAGTTCTTTTTTTTGTAGAAGAGTTAAACTCTTAGATTGAGAATTAAATTTTCTTTATTGAAGTTTTGATCCCCTTTCTTTTCTTACCTAGGGGTTTTTTCTTTGTAGAGAATTAAATTCTCCTCTCTTTTCTCTCTGAAATTTCAAGATTCCAAAACTCTCTCCAAAGTTTTCTCTCTAAAAATTCCTCCCTTCTCTTCTCTTGGCTCCTATTTATAGGAAGAGGAAAAGAATCAATTTTTTTAGCAAATCTTTCATTGAAAGATTTGATTTGTTTTCATCATTAATCCGAGCCTTTAGATTATTAGGTGAATTTTATTCACCGTTGGATGTTTAATCCAAAGATATTCTATTTGTTATTTCTGGTGAAATTCAGGGGAAATGTTTCCTTGTCTAAGATTTTTCTATAAATTGGTGATATTTAATCACCCCTGAATTTTTAATCCAACGGTTCTCCTTACTCCTTTCCCATTTGGAAAGATTTTAGAGGAATTCAGAATTTTAATTCTGTTAAACTGTGAGGCTTTTAAAGCCAGTCACGTGCTGACACGTGACCCTTGGTCACGTGTGAGCACGTGACCCCTAATTGAGTCCTTTTCTCAGCGTTTACTTACGCTTCAGCTTTAACCATCACGTGTCAACACGTGATCATTGGTCACGTGTGAGCACGTGACACCTCAATGAGGTATTTCCTTCAGCCGTTTGTTATTTTGTGTCTGTTTTGATCGTCACGTGTCAACACGTGACCATTGGTCACGTGTGAGCACGTGATACCTCGTTGAGGTATTTTTTCTGATTTTTAGAATTAAATTAAATTCTTTTAAGCTGTAAGGCTTTCAAAGCCTGTCACGTGCTGGCACGTGACCCTTGGTCACGTGTGAGCACGTGACCCTCTCAATTGAGTTATTTTTCAGTAGCTCGTTTATGTTTTTGTTTTAACCATCATGTGTCAACACGTGACCATTGGTCACGTGTGAGCACGTGACCCTCAATTGAGTTATTTTTCAGCAGTTTGTTTTCGCTTCTGTTTGATGAAGTTTTAACCATCACGTGTCATCACGTGACCATTGGCCACGTGTGAACATGTGATACCTCATTGAGGTAATTCCTGAATTTTTAATCAGGAAACAAATGCCCCCACAGCGTTGCTCTCACGTATCTGCAGGTGAGTGCAACGCTGTCACTTTTGTGACCGTTGGATTTATCTAGGGAATCGGGAAGATGAAGCGTTTCCATCACATCCTATAAATGCAGGGATCTCCTCAGAAGCGCCTCCACTCTTTCATCTTCTTCCTTGCAAACTTTTCTTTTGAGAATTCAATTCTCGTTCTCAGAGCTTAGTTCTCTGTTCCAAAATCTTCAGAGTTTAACTCTGTTTAAGAAAGACCCATCTCTTCAGGTAATGGCTTTGGGCGATCGAAGAACTTTCATATATATAAAACTCTTTGTATTTTAAATCCACACCAAGGGTTTTTCCTTTTAACAAGAACCCATTTTAAGTTCTTTAAGAAGAAAACCACTCATTCTTTAATAAACAGACCCTTTAGGGTTTCTCTGATCTTCAGGGGTTAATGGTGGTGTTTGCCTTTTCCCATGGAATTTAATTCCATCTCAAAAATGTTTCTGGGAATTTAATTCCCCCCCTTTTTTTAACAAGGAATTTAATTCCCATGAAGAACTCAGTTCCTCCCAGAGAGCTTCTTGGGGTTTTCTTGCCCTGAGTTGTCTCTTTCACATCCGAGAAGAAGAAGTTTGCAATCTCTTTTCCTGGGAATTTAATACCCTTGATTCTGTTTGATTTGTCACAGAGTCCAAAATGGATTTCTTTTTAGGGAAATGTGTAGGGTCAGTTGAAATCCACTGCTAATTTAATAAGAATCTTCCTTTTGTCTCATTATAATTGCTTTGCTTCATCATTAGCCAGCCGCCATCTTGATTTTGTGGGACCCATATGTTTTGTAACCAGTGGTCCCATAAAATGAGTCTTCTGTCACTGTCTTTTTCCTTGTATATATGTCTATAATCACTGTTGGCTTCGCCTTAACAGTTTCCCCTTATTTTATTACAGGTGCAATGACGTCTGTTCCGTATTTCCCTTTCACCCGCTCAGAAGCCGCTTTTCCCCAATCACCATCTGACGAGGAGGTGATGGCAATGATCAGAGCTCACGACCCGAATCGCACCAATCTACTTCTGTGGGGGACCTGGTACAGTCATATCATCCGGGGTCGCCGGAGTTTTCTTTGCGAAATACTGACGGAGCCTACCTTTCCGTTCCTGCCGATGGATCCTCCAGGGACCGTCTTCGCTGTGGAGATGCCGAAATGGACCCCGATGCGATGGCTCAAGCCTTCGACGACCGGTATCCCGAACCATCCGATACCGGCCATAGATATTCTGGGATGCCGTATCTGCCAGGGCGAGGCCCAACCGTGGGAGCAGATTTATAAGATAGGGCTTACCCCTCGACATCCTACGGGCTATCTCCTTTGGGCTCGATACATCCTGTCCGCCCCTCGTGCGCGACTGCAGAAAGTTGGGCATTATCAAGCGATATATGCATCCCTTTTCCACTACCAGTCTCCCCACGTATGGTAGGTTAAGGCCTTCCTGAACCAGTGGAATCTTCTCACCAACACTTTTCTCTTGGGGGATCGTGAAGTTTCAATTTCTTTGGACGAAGTTCGCGAGTTCTCGGGGCTGCCAATCAGAGGGACACTTTACGAGGAATTGCTGCCTTCTGACGAGTACGTCTTTGAGACTGAGCCCGCAACGCTTGACGGCTTGTCTACCGAGAACGCCGTCCGCCATAAGCGTCCGAGTTTGATCAAGGCGCTGGGTATCTTCGACAAACTATTCACAGAATCTGAGGAGCAGGGCGTCACTTTCAAGAGCTTCATCGCTTGCTTCCTTCGTTAGGATGTCCTGTCGAAGATGGCTCCCAAGTTTGCAAGCATCAACGACCCCTTTGGGTTTGGTTTGAACAGGAGGCCGACTAAGGACTCGGATTTACCGTAGTATTATATTCCTATCATGTCGCCGGTATCTTTCGAATCGATTGCAGCTCCCAGCATGGACGAGGAGACATTCTTTGTGGGCTTTATTAGTGTCTGGCTTAGCTGGTTCGTCATCCCTATGCATCACCGTTTCATGAGAGTCTCGGTTATCTATCCGGCTCATCGTATCGCTGAGGGGACACGGCTGGCCATAGGCATCCCGGCGCTAGCGCATCTCTATCATGGATTGGGTGCTGCTGCTAACACCTCGACTCCCGGTGTGGACGTAGTAAACTTCTCTTTTCACTATTTTACATCTTGGATTGAGATGCACGTGTTGGGGGCTTTTGCTGCGCATCACAGACCTGCTTTTTATGACGCCTACACTTTTCCGCGACTCATGCGGCTGGTGGATGCTGCTGCTCCCAACCCGACTCAGTTCGGGGCTATTCGCGTGTTGATTGCTCCCTACGCTAGTGCAGGCGGGCTGGCATTTTTTGATCAGGTTCTATCTTCTCCTTCAGGTCCGATTCAACAACTCCACGACCAGTCGAAAGGTGAGGTGCCTTCTCTAAAGCCTCGGGAGGCTACGTACTTGTACGCGATCAGACCGGGCTATCTTGTATTCCGTCAGAACAGTGCGGCTCTGTTTATGCGGTACAACCCACATCGCTTCGTCCGGCAGCTTGGATATGATCAGGGCGTCCCCTTCGAGGCTTTTACGGTTGCGCCGGTCCCTTCACCCACAGTTGTTCGAGATGCCGCTCATCAATTCGTGAGGTTGAACACTGGTTCTTACTTCATGATCTCCGAAGCAGATTATACTCCCCGATGCGTGGGGGCCTTCACAGGATGGTACCTTCATCGGGTCGACCCAGTTATTGCTGAGGAGAAGAGGTTGCTTCTTGGCTATGGCGCTCTTGCTCCGGCTCAGGCCGCGGGAATTCCACTGCGGCCGCGCACACCGGTCAGCTTTCCCCTGAAGGACACCAGTGTTGCGCTCAGTCCAGGGGAGTCGAAGGTGGACCTTACCCCCACAATTGGCATGCCGTTAGATACCCGAGATCAGTCAAGGGGTAAAAGGGCACCAGTAGCAGTACCACCGCCGGAGGTGTCGACAATGGCCGTGTCGTCCTCGGCAGCACAGCCAAGTGAGGGTGCCGGTAACGAGGGTGTTGAAGGTGAGGTGGGTCGACGTCGTGCCAAGGCTCGACGAGAAAAGAAGCGAGCATCCTCTTGCATTAGTTCTGGGCCAAAGAGGAGGAAGAAGACAGTCGCCCGTCTGCTCGATCTTTTAGAAGAATCCGAACCTGTCGTTCAAGACGAACAAATATCCATGATATCATCAGATGATGGTCTTCTTTTCCCAGGTTCATCTGCCGAGGAGGCCGCACAATTGGCTGAGGCTATAAGACGCTCGCAGCTTGAAACTGAGAAGGTAAGGATCCCGAAGAGGCCTTATCCTGCCGTCATCTACTACGAAGATCCTTCGTGGATACGGCGGCGGTTCATCAGCCCTTTGGAGGAATGGGAAGAAAGGGCCCTTAAGCAGGCTGCTTCGGAGGATGCTGCGGACGCGCTTTCCTTGTGGACTGGCAACCACGAGTCCACCCTTGAACCCCGGCGAGCACACCTCCTTGAGAAGGAGCATCAGCTTGAAGAAGCCATATTGAAGGCTTCCTTACGGATTGGTATGTTCCTATATTTCTTTGCAGTACTTCATATTGCTTTCACGTGTATATATGTATTTTTATTCTTGTGTGAATTGTGCAGAGACTTCGGCGATGGGGGAGGTTCCTACGGGTTTGCTGATGGTAGAGCCTGTTGACACCCCCAATGAAACATTGCTCGATGCGGAGAGGGTTGACGACGCTATCCCTCTCGCGACAGAGCCTCCTGCGGCGGTTCTTAATCCCGAAGCACTCTCTCCTTTGGGAGAGGCACCCTCGGTGGTCGCCGTCCCAACGGATCTTCCTGAGGAAGACCCGGAGGCTGGGATGGAGGTAGTGGAGACTACCCTCCCTTCGTTGGAACCCGCAATGGCTGCCGACGCTCCTTCCTCAGAGGCCGTTACACTGGCTCGTGTTCTTGGTACTGTACCTGAGGTCACGGCGGAGGCCGTTGAAGCTGCTATCCCTCTAGCTCAGAATGGGAGGAGCGTCAAAGGTAACCTTCCACATTTTAAACTAGTGATCTTTCCGTTATCTGAACTCTTTTATCTTTTCAGAACTGCGCGGACTGGCGGCCTCTATTGCCGATCTGTCTCCCCGGCAATCCTTTTAGCGCCTGTTGGAGATGGCTTCTCCACAAGCGATATCTCCTCAACGTATCATCCTCTCGTCTAGGCAAGGTTAGAGTTGTTCAGCGCCTTTTCATAGCATTGTTGTTATTTCGCAAAATGACATTGATGTCATTTACAGTTCTGGAGGTCGACGACAAGGTTGAGGTTCTTGAAGGGCCAGGGGAGCCTTCAACTCCTTCTTGCATGACTGTGGGTAAGTGAAGTCTCAATATCGTCCCGCTTGTTCTTTTACTTAGAAGTTTCACTGACTGTTTACACATCTGAACAGCCCTTCCAGTTCTTACCGCACTGGAGTTGTGCATGAATATGCCACCCGGCCCCTATGCTTTGCGAGCCTCAGAACGTTTGGCCAAGCTATGCCTTGTCTCCCTGTCATCTTTGATCAAGGAGCTTCGCGCTGGCAGCGCAATCACAGCTGAAGCATTTGCTGCCGAAGCTAACGATTCTCTTCCTTTTCTTGCCACCTACCATAGCGAAGCGGTGGTGCGAGTCTGGGTTGAGTTCTGTTAGCAGGTAGAGGCTTTCTTACAGTGTTCCCGCCTTTCTTCGGAGGTTGTGGCTGCAAAGGCGGGCTTGCGGGGTCTGATAGAGCGGTGCGCGGCGAACATGGTGTCGTGCGAGAAGAGGCTCGGCCGCAAATTCTCGGAGAGGGAGCTGGCCTCTAAGGCGCTGAATGAGCTCCAAGCCAACCTTACAGCCAAAGCCAACAAAGCGTATGAACTCTGGCGAGTACTTCAAGAGTCTATCAAAGAGGTGGTGGCCCTCGATAAAGCTTCCGTGTTCACTCGCGAAAGGGTTGAGCCTCACAAGGCTACCGAGAAAGAGCTTGAAGGCCGACTTGCCTCGTATCAGGCCCAGCAGGCTCAGGCGGAGGCCCGTCTTCTGGCGATACTGAATCACGAAGGCGTGGCCCAGTGGAAGAGGGATGAGCTGACCAAGCTACTAAATCACCCACCGGCCTGAAGACCTGTATATCCCTTCTTTTCTTCTTGTACATACTCTTGAATGCGAGTATATATTTTTTGTTCTTTCACAAATTGTACTTTGTATCCATTTTGGTTCATGAATAAAAGACATATTTTTCTTCTCAATAGCGTGTCCCTTTTTATTGAATGTATTTTGCGGATAGTCTATCTTGATCTCTTTGCAGGACAACGATGGCGTAGGATCAGGGTTAAGATCTGCCTCCTAAGACTTTTCAACTTTATGAGCCGTGAGGGTCTCATAAAGAGTTTTTCTCCCTACAGGTCAAGGGGATCCCATAGGTGTAGTTTCTCCTTAAGAATCGTGAGGATTCCTGAGTGCTTGTTTTCTCTTTAAAGTCGTAAGGATCTCACAAGAGAATTTACTCTCTTATGAGTCGTGAGGACCCGCAAGTGATGGGTGAAGTTTTCCTTATCCGCATTTCACGGAGTTAAGGGTTGCTCTGGATGCTTCCCACGGGTTCACTTCCGTGTTTGGTGAGGACCGCACTCCGCTCTGGATGTTCTTCAGGGTACCGTAGTTTAAAAATATCGCGGTCGAGGTTAAGGACATCATAGTCCGTAGATTTACGGACTCCACAGTCCGTTGTTAGTTTTAAGACATTACGATCGAGGTTAAGGACATCATAGTCCGTGGATTTAAGGACTCCACAGTCCGTTGTTAGTTTTAAGACATCACGGTCGAGGTTAAGGACATCATAGTCCGTGGGTTTAAGGACTCCACAGTCCTTTGTTAGTTTTAAGACATCACGGTCGAGGTTAAGGACATCATAGTCCGTGAGTTTAAGGACCTCACAGTCCAATATAGTTTTAAGACATCGCGGTCGAGGTTAAGGACATCATAGTCCATGAGTTTAAGGATCTCACAGTCCATGAAATGTGTGGTTGCCGAGACCCGTCACTTCTCTGAAGACGTTGAGGAATTACAACGACAAATATCAAAGGGATGACGAGATGTACCCTTAAACCAAGGTGAAATTGGTTTAAAATCATTATAGTTGATTGTTAGTTTTAAGACATCACGGTCGAGGTTAAGGACATCATGGTCCGTGTATTTAAGGACTGCACGGTCCGATGTTAGTTTTAAGACATCACGGTCGAGGTTAAGGACATCATAGTCCGTGGATTTAAGGACTCCACAGTCCGATGTTTGCTCTGGATGCTTCCTACGGGTTCACTGCCGTGTTCGGCGAGGACCAGGCTCCGCTCTGGACGTTTTTTATGGGGTCAGAAGTGACATAATCCGTGTTCCACGTAGCCAGGAATTTTGCTCTAGATGCTTCCCATGGGTTCACTGCCATGTTCAGCGAGGACTAGGCTCCACTCTGGATGCTTCACACGGGTTCACTGCCGTGCTCTGCGAGGACCAGGATCCGCTCTGGACGTTTTCCACGGGGTCAGAAGTGACAAAATCCGCGTTCCACGTAGCCAGGGATTTTTCTCTAGATGCTTCCCACGGGTTCACTGCCGTGTTCGGCGAGGACTAGGCTCCGCTCTGGATGCTTCACACGGGTTTACTGCCGTGCTCTGCATGGACCAGGATCCGCTCTGGACATTTTCCACGGGGTCAGAAGTGACATAATCCGCGTTCCACGTAGCCAGGAATTTTTCTCTAGATGCTTCCCACGGGTTCACTGCCGTGTTCGGTGAGGACTAGGCTCCGCTCTGGATGCTTCACATGGGTTCACTGTCGTGCTCTGCGAGGACCAGGATCCGCTCTGGACGTTTTCCACGAGGTCAGAAGTGACGTTATCCGCGTTCCGCGTAGCCAGGAATTTTGCTCAAGATGCTTCCCACGGGTTCACTGCCGTGTTCGGCGAGGACTAGGCTCCGCTCTGGATGCTTTACACGGGTTCACTGTCGTGCTCTGCGAGGACCAGGATCCGCCCTGGACGTTTTTCACGGTGTCAGAAGTGACATAATCCGCATTCCACATAGCCTGGGATTTTTCTCTGGATGCTCCACACGGGTTCACTGCCGTGCTTGGCGAGGACCAGGCTCCGCTCTGGACATTTTCCACGGGGTCAGAAGTGACGTTATCCGCGTTCCACGTGACCAGGAATTTTGTTGATTATATCCGCATTTCACGGAGTTGGGATTTGACTCCTGGTCATCTGTACACTGACGAGCCATGGAACTGGGAGTTGCCGCTGTTCCGCTTTGCTTAATGTTGTGTCTGTTGTAATGAGATGAGTGTTGAGATTCTCTCCAGGCTATCTGAGGACCTTCGAGGTTTAGTTTCTTCTTCTGATGAAACCTGGGGAGGATGAGTGTGATTCCTTCTTTGTTTACGCCCCTGGATTGTATACAGGGATTGATGTAATATCACCTGTAGGGGATAAATTTTATTCATCATTTTTTTTATTTCTTTCCGCGATACTCTATCATTTCAGCTTTTTATATCGCGAAGGTCGCGATTGCTCAATCATTTTGGCTATTTTTCACGGTGCCCAATCATTTCGGCTATTTGTTTTATTTTTACTCGCTGCTTTTTATTGCGGGTTGCCCAATCATTTCGGCTATTTTGCATGCATACATTTTTACTTGCTGATTTTGTTGCAAGTTGCCCCATAATTTCGGCTATTTCGTATGCATGTGTGGCTCGCTAGCTTTTTGCCGCCAGCTTGGGATTAGACACCAATTTCGGCATCAGCACCGCTACAACTGGGATGTTGCCAGGAGCAAATCATCAATTTCCTCTGTCGATATCGGACAAAGGTGGCTTAGTAAACAGGGTTAGGATTCTGTCGACTAAGGCTTTTGACTTTATGAGCCGTAAGGATCTCATAAAGGTATTTCTCCTTTCGAGTCGTGAGGATCTCGTAGGTTTGTTTTCTCCTTAGGAGTCGTGAGGATTCCCAAGTGTATGATCTCTTGTAAGTCGTAAGGATCTTACCAGAGTGTTTTCTCCTTATAAGTCGAGAGGACTTACAAGGGTTGTTCACCATGCGAACATATCCCCAGTCACGGATGAGACTTGGTTAAGGAAATGTTTATCCGCGCCCGTGGATTGTATACAAGGGTTAGTATTGAGCCGCTTGTAGGGCAGTATCGGAGGTTGTGGGGGTTGCTTAAGAACAGGTTCATGTCTCTATAGCTTAAGACTTTCAAATCTTATGAGCCGTGAGGGTCCCATAAGAGAGTTCTCCTTACGAGTCCTGAGGATCTCGCAAGTGTAATTTCTCCCTAGGAATCGTGGGGATCCCTAAGTGTGTTGCTCCTTTGTGAGTTGTAAGGATCTCACACGGGTGATTTCTCCTTACAAGGTTGAAAGGACCTTGCAAGTGTCTTTTAACGAGGTTGCGCCCTTTCGGGTTTTCACCAGACTCGCCGGTAGCCTGCGGTTTTTACTCACGGAGCCCTTTCGGGTTTTCATCCGTGCCCATTTTGCTTATGGACATACCGTTTTCTTCTTCTTCTTTTTTTTATTCTTCTTATTTTTTCTAACGAGGTTGCGCCCTTTTTGGGCTTTCAACAAGACTCGCCGGTAGCCCTGCTGTTTTTACTCACAGAGCCCTTTCGGGTTTTCATCCGTGCCCATTTCGCTTATGGACATACCGTTTTCTTTTGGTTTTTTTTATCAGCTTTGGGATGCTGTAATCCACCGTAGTTTATCGACGTCTCGGTCAACAGCTAGTTTTAGGACATAATGGTCCATCTTTAGTTTAAGGACGTTTCGGTCCGCTGCTAGTTTAAAGACGTTTCGGTCCACTGTTAGCTTAAGGACATTTCGGTCCGTTGTTAAGGAAGCCGGTTACTACTTACAGAGTTTAGGCTTAGGAAGATAGCAAACAGATATAGTCGTCGTTATCTATCATTGACCTAGGCCGTGACTCGTTAGGCGTAGTATTTCTTCAGAAAGCGACCATTTATTGGCCTGAAGGGCCTTTCGCCATGCATGTCCCTGAGTAGATAGGCTCCACCCTGGTAGACCTTGTCTATGATGTACGGGCCTTCATAATTCGGCTCAAACTTCCCTCGTTTAGCACGATTGGGGATCATAGGTCTTTTGACCACTAGCACGAGTTCACCTTGGCGGAATGTCCTCGGCCTGGTCAATCTTTCATATGAGCGCGTCATCTTTGCTTTATAAGCCTCCATATTTTGTTGCGCTATGAGCCAGGTTTCATCAAGGGCATCAAGCTCCTCAAGCCGAAGGTGAGCATTCTCTTCGTCCGTTAGCTCATAATGGACTGCCACTCGTAGAGAGGGTAACCCTATCTCAAGGGGGAGTACCGCTTCTGTACCGAATACCAACGCGTACGGTGTTGTGTTCGTGGCCGTCTTGAACGTAGTTCGATATGCCCAAAGAGCTTCATGCAGTCTCTCGTTCCAGTCCTTCTTATTTCGGGACACCGTCTTCTTTACGATCTTCGTCAAGGTCTTATTGAAAGCCTCGGCTAGACCGTTAGCTCTGGGATTATAAATTGAGGAGTATCTCCAGTCTATGTTGTGCTGTTGTGCGAAGCGGCTGATCTTGTGGCTTCTGTAGGCTGGCCCGTTATCGGAGATGATCCGTCGCGGAGTTCCAAACCGATAAATAACGTGGGTCTTGAAGAAATGGAGGATATTCTCCGTCTTCACTTCCCTCAGCGGTACTGCTTCTGCCCATTTGGAGAAGTAATCAGTTGTCTCCAAAATGAATCGATGTCCTCCGGACGATGCTGGTTCAATGGGGCCGATTATGTCAGTCCCCCACATTTTGAACGGCCAGCTAGCCACGGTCGGGTGTAGTGGATTTGGGTGCTGATGGATAAAGTCCCCGTGAATCTGGCACGAGTGGCATTGCTTCGCATACTCGAGGCAGTCCTGAATCTTCGTGGGCCAATAGTAACCCATCCTTTTAATCTTCAGCTTCATCTTCGGGCCTGCTTGGTGAGAACCGCAGAGTCCATCGTGAACTTCTTGGATGACTCTTTTAGCCTCTTCAGGTCCCAGGCATCTTAGCCATAGGGAATCAAACGACCACTTGTAAAGAATATCATTGACGAAAGTGAAAGATAGGGCTCGTTTCATGAGCTGATGTCTTGAGGATGCATCTTTAGGTGTTCGATGGGATTTGAAGTAGTCTATAAAGACTTCTCTCCAATCCTCAACCATTTCTTGGTCTTTTATTTGCAGGGTCGTCTACTCAGTCGCTTCCTTTTCCTCGGATGATTCTGGAGACGTTTCCGCTGGCGCAAGAACCCGACGGCTTTGCATAAAGATGCTCACGTCATCGAGGCTCTCGTCGGCCAGTTCTTTAGCGAGCTTGGCTAATGCATCCGCTTTGCTGTTTTCCGCGCGCGGTATGCTTTCCAAGATGTAGGAAGGTATTTGAGTCAGTAGTTGCTGTACCCTCTCGCCGTATTTCACCAACTCTGGTTTACACGTCTGATAGTCGCCATTTACTTGACTAACGATCAGCTGGGAATCTCCGTATATGAGGAGGTTTTCAATTCCCATGTCGATGGCAATCTCGAGGCCTGCTATCAAAGCTTCATACTGGGCTTCATTATTCGTCCTCGGCTCTGTTAAGGAGAAGGCGAAGCGCATTATCCCTCCTTGTGGGGTCACGAAGATAAGGCCTACCCCCGATTTGATTATAAGGGTGTTCTGTTTGCTCTTCTTCATGGAAGACACTTTATCAAAATAGAGTTCCCACCGGATGCCACTACGGTCGATCGCATCAAACGCATATTCGTCTGGCAGTTCGCAGTTCAAAGAGGAATCGGCCGGTATCGGATGTTCAGCGAGGAAGTCGGCGATGGCCTGGCCTTTCACTGCCTTAAGAGGCCGATAAGTTATTGAGAACTCCATCAAGGGCAAGGCCCATTTAGCAAGTCGTCCCGTTAATATGGCCTTCGACATCAAATACTTGAGAGGGTCAACCTTTGATATGAGACGGACTTCATGCGCCAATGCATAGTGCCTAAGTTTCGTTATCGCGAAGATCAATGCCAGGTAGTGTTTTTCGATGGGAGAATAATTACTTTCTGCCTCCAGCAGAACTCGACTCAAGTAATAGAGAGCTCTTTCTTTCCCTTGGTCGTTCTCTTGTGTCCATAATGCGCCTAAGGAGCCTTCGAGGGCTGTTGTATAAAGAATAAGGTGCTTTCCCTTGACCGGAGCGGCCAACACTGGCGGGTCCTGCATGTACTGCTTGATTTCGTTCAGCGCGCCTTGGCATTTGTGATCCCAGACGAACGGGGTTCCCTTCTTCATCAGGTGACTATAAGGACGGCACTTGCCAGAGAGATTGGCTATAAATCGCCGGATATACGCGAGCTTTCCTTGGAGAGATCGCAATTGTTTGAGAGTCCCTGGCAATGGCATCTCCATGATCGCCTAGATCTTTGACGGATCTATCTCGATACCTCGGTGTCGGACAATGAATCCTAGGAATTTGCCCGAGGAGACCCCGAATGTGCATTTGAGGGATCTTCAAGTTGTATTGCCGGAGGCGTTGAAATACGACCTTCAGATGTTCCAGATGTTCCTCGTATGATTTTCCTTTAACCACGAGGTCGTCAATATATCATTCGACAATTTCATGTATAAGGTCGTCGAAGATTTTTGTCATGGCCCTCTAATAGGTGGCACCAGCGTTCTTTAGACCAAGGGCATCACCTTGTAGCAGAATATACCCAAAGGGGTCCGGAAAGCGGTGTGCTTCTGGTCCTCAGGATGCATTTTTATCTGATTATAACCTGATGAGCCGTCCATGAAGGAGAAGACTTCGTGAGTGGACGTGTTATCTATCATCAGCTCAGTGACCGGTACTGGGAAATCATCCTTCGAACAAGCTTTATTGAGATCCCGAAAGTCGACACATATGCGCATTGTCCCATTTTTCTTCATCATCGGGACGATGTTGGCGATCCAGTCAGGATACTGAACTTCTTGGATGAAGCCAGAGTCGATCAGCTTCTTGACCTCGGCATTGATACTCATCTCAAGCTCGAGCCGCATTCTCCTCGGTGCTTGTTTGATTGGCTTAACGTCCGGGGATATCGTTAATTTGTGGACCGCAATTTCTGGATCTAATCCTGGCATTTCGGAAAAGTTCCATGCGAAGAAATCTTTATGCTGCATAAGCACATCTTTTAGCGCAGCCACCCTTCTTCAGATAACAGCTCACTGACGAATGTAGGCCGCGGGTCACTTGCCGTCCCCAAATCAATTTCCTTGAGGTTATCTGCAGTGGTATGTATTCCATCTTACAGCTCTTTCGGTGCCGGTGGAAACTCTGAGATCACCTCATCATCATTGTTTTCGAAGCACCAGGGGAGGTTATCCATATTCTCAGGCTCTTCTTTTGATAGTGTTATCATATGACAAGTACGAGCTCCCTTCCAAGACCGATATGGATCTAGTTCTACTCTCGTGGCTTCGGGTTCATGTTTCTGCGGCGGAGTTATCCTCCAACTGCTGGATAAAGCGAACTTGCCGAGCTGATATTGGTCTTCGACCCAGTTCTTGAAGGTGAAGCAGTCTTCGATAGGATGTCCTGTTGCGCTATGATAGGAGCAATAGTCCGGGTGAGAGACTTTGCCTGCTTGCTCGGGGTGTTGGACTCCGGAAGTGTAATCATCTGATGTTTTATGGCGAGCTCAAGTATCTTTCGTGTTTTGTCTTGAGGGAAAGAGTATGCTCGACTCATCTTCTTCCTAAGGGATGAATCCGGGTTGCTCGATTCCCGATCGCGTGGCTTCTTGATTCCGCTTTGTTGCTGTCGAACGCCTTTTCCGCTCTTTCACTTGTTTCTACCTCTGCGTCGGGCCTTTTGCACAACAGGTTGACAGGGAGGAGCATTTTCATCTTTTGCAGCCTGTTGAAGAAGGCGTTGCGTCCTGGCTTTCTCATAGATGGACATTTCGCGATTATGGTCATCTCGGATCTTTTGACCCGCTTCCCTGATAAGCTTATCCATTCGTTCTTCAAATGACGAACTCGGCATCTTTATTGCAGGATCACGTTTTGGTTCGAGGTCAGCGTTTTCTGACAGGGCGTCCTCTTCTTCATCGAAGTCATATATGACGTAGCTACCATGGACTCGTTCCCGTTTCCTGGATTTCACATATCCAAGCCCGAGCGTTTCCATTCTCCCGTTGGGCAGCTTGCGTTGAGTTCCAGGGATATCCCAAATCCTGTTGTAGAACCGAGCTTGTTGAATGGTCCGTTTGAACGGTACCCCTTGGCGCTTCAAGAGCCTTTTTAGTCGGTTCGTGTAATATCTAGGCGAACGGATGGGATGGAGCCTCTCAAGTGTAAAATCCGCACCATGCCAGATTTCTTTCTCCATTCTTGTTTCCGTGGACCGGTAGGATAGGATCTCTTTTTCACCCTTTCGCCTGGGAGGAACGTAAAATGTCTGTAGTTCTTTCACACTATAAGCTTCAAGGGCGTCGAGATCTTTGTAGTGTTCTCGCGGAATAATGGTAATTTGGAAAATCTGATTATCACCAGCGAATGCTTGTATTGGTGGCCGAGCGAAAAATATAGCATGGACCTCATATTCCGAGTCATTGCCGAAGATCAACATAGGAGCGGACAGTCCCGGCTTGTTGTACTGGGGTGGACCTGAATAAACTATCTCTTCTTCTTCTTCAGTATCACTCCCGAAGACAGGAATGGTGGTGATAGCTTTGTTCTTCGGATTGTGACATCTCTCCGTGTCCTCGAAATCTGGCAAGAAGTATTTTGCGTCTTCATACTTGCGGACTTCGTTCACGGAGAATGGGTTCAACTCTCCTGTCACAGTATACTCGGAACCATCCTTAAAGTATTTCATACACTGATGTTGCGTAGAAGAGATGATGTTGTACTCGTGTAACCAAGGCCGGCCGAGCAAAGCGTTATAGCATGTCTTGGCGTCAATGACATGAAATTTAATATCCGTGAAAAGTAGCCCGAAGCGAAGCGTCAGTATCACAGACCCAAGAGTCCGTGACGATTGGGAGTCAAAACCAGAGATGGTGATTTTATCACGAGCGAGATGCTGGACGCTCATGCAGATTTCTTTCAACACTCGCACGTTGAGAAGATTGACGGAAGACCCATTATCGACCAGGATTTTGCCTATCTTTATATCGTAGCAGTATCCCGAGAAATAGAGGGGACGGTTGTGCTCCCACGTCCCAAGGAGGAGATCTTCGTCGCCGAAGGTAATATCGGCTGTTTGTACTTCCTCCAGCTCGTCCTTCATCTTTTCTTCGGCGAGAAAAGCATGGAATTGCTCTGGCTCTTATAGCGCCTTGATCAATGAGTCCCTTGCTTCTTTTGATAGTAAAAGTGCGTCGAGAATGCTGAGCTGCGAGGGTAACTTCCTCAAGTGTGCCAGAATGTTGTAGTCCACCTTATTTTTCCCTGGCAGGTCCTTGGCGGTCAGCTCTTTCATGACTTGGTCGTCCAGGGCGATATCCTCGGAGACCTTTTCTTTTCCCTTATCTTTTCTACTCGTAGATCCGAGATTCCTTTCTGGAAGCGTGCGATTGCGCAGCTGAATATTTTCACAGGCCTTCGGTTCTTCCTCTCTCCCCAAGGGGGATTCTTTAAAGAGAGGGCCAAGAGCCATTTCCTCGTCAGAGTCGCTCGCAAAGGTGAGAACCTGCGATCCTCCGGCGTTGACCGTGCGACAGTTACCGGTAGTTATTTTATGCTCCTCGTTCGTTCTTCTCTGCTCCCGACGAGTTTTGCGTTTCATCCGCTTAAAATGTTGCCGGTGACCAACATATTTCTGCCACCATCTTTTAAAAGCGTCGCATTCTTCGGTGGGGTGTGAAATCTTTCGATGATATAAGCAGCAGCTAGGATGTGTTTCTGTTTCACCAGGAGTGTTTCCTTCAGAGAGTGGTAGCTTCATTCCCATTGATATGGCTTTAGCAAACCTTTTCCTCATCTTAAACTTGTTTTTATCCGTGACGGATGTTCCTTGATTCGGTGGGAGTGCCTCGACTCTTTCGTCCAGTCGTCGGCATTTGGCCTTTTCAAGTATAGCCATCTCACGTTCCCGATCAGCTTTACTTTTCAGAAGGGCCTCGTTCAGGAATGCGTCGATCATTTCGTCTGACGGCCATAAAAATTCCGGCTCGGGACCTGCCCCCAGTCTCTTGGTGTAGGGAGCCACTTCATCGTTTATCAATGAGTGAGAGATTACATGACAACTTGCTACGTAATCCTCAGATTCATCTGATGAGTCTTCTCCATCATCTTCGTCCTCAAGGACGTGGCTGAGGATCTCTTAGAGCGTGATTAGAATCCGCGCCTTCTGGTTATACTCTTCCAGCGCGTCAATCTATTTTTGTAGGTCCGTGCGCTTGTCGCCAGGTTTCACGGGCTTTTTGGATCTCTTCTTCTTCTTCTTTGAAGATTTTGACGGCTGGGCGTGAGTGCTTTGGCCATCACCACCAATCTTTGGAATTGGGCGTGGCTTCAGCATCCTTTCGATAATCTGGGGTTCTAGCGGGTTCTTCCACCTGATCGTCAGGCATGTCTGAAGATCATTCAGCATCCTTTTGGTTTTGGCTGAAAGCACGACCTCCCATGGAGCTTCTTCAACAAAAGAGCACGTTGCCCCCGGTGTGTCAGTCTTCTTAGGAGTGTGCGGTTGTGGTGGGTTTACTTTCCACTTCTCAGACAGCGCAAACTTGCCTTGTAGGTACTGATCCTCGATCCATCCCTTAAAGACGAAGTAATCTTCGATCGGATGTCTTACCGTTTGGTGGTAAGGGCAATAATTGGGATTATTCACTTCGCTAGGTTGCGGTGGTCGCCTTGGATTTGGCAAGTTGATAAGCCTGTTGCGCATCGCCAGCTCGAACAACCTCTTCATTTTGTCCCGTGGGAATGAGTAAGGACGCTTCATTTTATCATTGTAAAAGCGCCGTCTCTCCTCCAATTGATCCGCTAGCTTTAGGGCACTGGGCTGCTGTTGGGTGTTCGCAACGAAGGTCGCCTTCCCTTTACCCTTGTCGTTTCGAGGTTCCGGCTTCGGGGGAGACGGTCTGTGACCCATTTGATCCATCTGGGCTAGCTTATCGATTAAATCCTGGAACGTGGTCGGTTTAAATAACATCATGAATTGTGAAATAGTTGCATGAGGGTCTAAGGTGCCCACGAACATGCCCACCGATGGTGCTTCTTCGATGCGCTGTTCGCACTTCGACCACAGGTTCCTCCATCGGATTGCATATTGAACCCAAGTTTCGCCTGGCTTCACCCTTGCATTAATCAACGCCGTTATTGGGGTGCGTTCGCTGGCGCTCGCTAATCGCTGGGTGAATAGCAACTTCATCTCTGCGAAAGTTTTGATGGAGTCGTTTGGAAGCTCGGAGTACCACTCAAACGCCGTCTCCGATAAGCTGCCGACGAATTGGCGAAGCAAGAGCTTATCATCGCCGCCAGTGTTGCCACAAAGAGCCCTGAGCTGGGTGACATGTTGATGGGGATTGCCTGTCCCCTTGTAGACATGGAATTTCGGGATTGTGTAGCCCGGCGGGTACTTTATCTGATCATACCAGCCTGGATATGGTCGCCCTGTTTTGACAACTTGGCCGGCCGCTTCGTTCGCCTGGTGAACTCGTATTTGCTGAGCAATATAATCATCCAGGGCGGCTTTAGAGATTGTTTCTTCTTTGGCTGTTGAAAGAGCCGGGGTGGATTTGACGTTTCTCCTCTGTCGTCCTCGAGGATAATCGGAGGCTCTTCGGCTGGAGGATCCGGCTGTATCATCATCCCGTCGATGTCTTGGAACAGAAAAGCCATTTGCTTTATATTAGTCGCTTGTTCCGCAGCCTCCTTGTCCTTCTTTTCGAGCATTCTGCGAAGGAATTCAGCATCAGTCTCATGTTCGTAACGTTTTTCCGATGACGCCTCCGGGCTTTCTCTTGGCCTAGTGAGTGTGGCTATTGCAGTCAGCATCTCCTGGAGCTTCTGTTGTTACTGTTCCTGAGCCCTTGTGATGGATCGGGTGAGTGGTCGGTATCCCGTAGAAGCGCGGCTATCCTCCTACCCGGATGCCATGTAAATAGTATGCACCACCATGCCCCCAGACTTAGGGCGTTTGGGCTCAGTGCCATTGACATTTGTCGCAGGCACTGTAGGGTTCCTAGGCACACTCAAGAGGTTCCACAACTGATCAACCATGGCAAAATCAAAATTTTACGGTGCCGAGAAACCCTAAACTAGATCGTTAACTAGAGATTATGGCGAAAAGCAAGCAAGTTAACAACTTTATTGCTAAGTGAATGGAAATACAACCTTTGTAGATCTGGTCCACCACTTCTTTAGCTCCGTGATGATGTCCCTTCGCTGCGATCACCGGGATCCCGGACTCTAGCGATGGTTTCGTCGGGGAAATGAGCGGGCTAGGTCGTTGACTTCGATGCCGAAGATGATCTACGTCGAGGCAACTCTAACTCAAGCTCCATCTTTACTAGGTCATGAAACTTGTGAAGAAAACACCCAATACAACATGGAAAGTGGTAGAGGATGAAGAAATAGGAAGTGGGTTCACTTTGGATTTAGATTTCTCACTTGGATTCATCACTTGATAATTTTCAAGAAAGGGTTTTCTTTCTTCATGAAGAAGAAGAAGAAAGAAATGGAAAAATGAATTAATCAAATAGAAAATCAAGTGATGCCTTATCATAATGCAACCATGGGTGAGGCTAACACAAGTAGAGAATAAACTAGGGTTAAGGTAAATGGTTAGGGTTAAGGATAAAAACAAAATGGTGAAGCTTCATGAAACTCCAAGAAGAAAACAAAGAAAGCCACCATATTTGTTTTTTCCCTAAAAATAAATGAATAAATAAATAAGGCAAATAAATCCTAACCATTAACCTAATCATAGTTTAAAGCGTACACACACCCAAGTTTGCATGTATCATCAAACATGATACAAACAAGTGCACAAAAATATATCATATATACAATGTGCACAATCTAGTGAGAAAATAATCTTAAGTGAACCAATACTAGTTAATGTAAAGTAATATATCAAATATATAATTATACATTAAATCATTAAATCAACATTTGATTTAATGATCCAGTCATGCTGCATATAACCGACTAATATCAAGTGTATCAATGTATCGAATCAACACTTGATTCGGTAACCCGGCTATATCTTATATAACCATCCAATGATACAAATCGCGAGAATAGAATACAGTATCACATACTGGTATTATTCTCGGTCCCGCACATATCTCATATGCACTCCTATTTCATTTCTCTTGAGCCAGGAAACCTCTGTGTAGGACTCTAAATACTTGTCAATACGCCGGCAGCAAGTGATGATCATATCAAACACCCACAAGCCGCAAACGGTCTGCTAAACGTAACGGCCACCCGGGTATTGAGCGACCAGAAGATTAACGAGCAAGCCCGCCCACACTCCTGTGAATCCAACCAGTAACACTTACCGTACAGTCCGGTCTCGTCGTCTAATATGTCGCATATCTTTCCTAAGGGTGGTAAACGTCAGACCCCAATAGCTCGATAAGTCGTGTCGATATGAGGTCTATAACAGTTCGAGAAACTACTGGTAACACTTACCGGTAAATCTCAGCAATCCTGGCCAGGGATTTCCGGTTATAGCCAATCGAACACAGCGCAACATCAACTCCCTATACCGGGAGAGACGAATCCTCTCCTATCGCTCATTGCCTCCATGTGATTCGGGACTGTACCCAAAAAACCACCGTTTGGCACGCCCTCTTGGACGTGGTAAGGTGGAAATCAAAGAACAGTGGGAATCACACAAGATCTATGACGATCTCGGGTCAACAGACTACTCTGTACCAGTGTCACCAGAGAACTGCCATCTGACGTAAGGTATAATACCATCTGGGAGTTCTCGGCGAGTCCGTCCAGTGTACCCAGTCTTCACTGAGCACCCGTATATCATCTCTGATGTCAAACACCAATGGATATGGGATCATCCATCGCCCATCTGTATGGATCGAGAAGGTATACGCTAGTCTACTCTGGTATATCGATGCCCCGTCTCGATACACCCACGACTAGGGACTTTGAAGGATGTACTTATGGACTACCATGTCCCCACTAGTATGATCAGCATCATAGTCCAGGTAGTCAAGTACACATCCTAAGGGCTTTACCAACATGTAATAGAGAGACAATCAGTGTACACGTTAAGGTAAAGAACAACCAGATAGCATACTATCATGTCGAGCAAGAAAGTCATCCCTATATATGTCCAAGCATCCACTACAATATACATCCTATGTATAGTAATGGCCTCTAGGGCATACATATAACTAACAATCTCCCACTTGCACTAAGGCCATCTGATAGCAGTGGTTGTAGTATCTCATACTCAACCATCCCGTAAAAGTCTCTCTCTGGGAAAAGGCCTTTGTGAGTGGATCCGCCGTGTTGTCCTCTGAGTCTACTCTCCTGACCTCGATCCCTTGGAGATCAACCATCTCCATGATCAGGTGACACTGCCTCAGAATATGTCTGGATCACTGATGGGACGGGTGTTCCTAGGCATAAGCCACAACTCTATTGTCACACAATGGGAGGAACTAAGTTCATCTCATGAACTAATATACACCCAGACTGCTTCGTTGGTAGCATCTTTGGTAACGATGTATCCAGCCTTTATCGTCTAGTATGCCATGGTATCTAGCTTGGAACTCTTCCAACATACCGTCCCTTTACTGAGGGTAAAGACAATGCATGTGACTGACATTCAGTCATCCTTATCACCCTGGAATCTTTCCAGTGATTCTTCCCAGGATCGATTGATACCATCTCACGACAACTAGTGAGAATCCTAACATCCAATTACTTCTATCTCATAGATCAAAACTCAGGATTTAGGAGGTATCACTTTGATCCTATATGGAGAATCCTTGTGATAAGCGGAGATTGACTGAGCGTAGCATAGGAAACTCTTTCCCTATCAAGAGTATGTCATCCACGTACTCTACGAGGATCACCACCATACTCCCTACTACCTTTTTATATATACAAGGTTCATCTACCATTTTGATGAAGTCAAACTATTTGACTACCACATCAAAACAGATGTTCCAACTCCGCGATGCCTGCTTTATCCTATAAAGCATCTTGTACACGTTTCCGCTGCTCCCACTGTTTACGAAGCCCTCTGACTGTGTACTTATAGACTCTCTCTTCTAAAACATCATTTTAGAAAAGCAGTCATGGCAACTAACCGCCAGATATCGTAGTCATGGTATGTAGTCGTGGCAAGTAGGATCTGGATGGACTTAAGCATAGCCACTGAAAAAGGTTTCATTATTATCCACGCCTGGTCGATGATGAAAACCTTTAACATGTCTAGCTTTGAAAGTCTCAACTTTTCCATATACACCAAGTAATCTTCTCAAGATATACTTGCTCCTGATGGGGATTTAACCCTTCAGATAAAGCAACCGAAGTCCATACTTTGTTGGTGTATAAGAATTCCATCTCAGATCACTAAGCATCCAGCCATTCTTATAGAGTCTTACTCCTTATGGCCAGCTCAGAACTAGTTGGGTCATCATCTCATGATGTAATCCTTGCTCCCACTGTCATAGAGAAACCGAAGTTTCTCTCAGGTGGGTGAGGAACCCTACTAGATCGGCGGAGAGGCTGAGGTTCGTTGGTAACTATTGAATCCTTTGGTTTTATCAAATCATCTGCTGTAGTTTGTATAGCTGGAACTTTTCCAGTTCTACATTACAGACCTTGCCTCGAGCTTGTCCGGATTTTGCTTTTAGACATAGGCCGGTCAACCCCAAATCTTAACTAGCTTAAGACATGGGCTCTTCCCATACCATATCTTATATGGAGTGGTAGGCTGTGATCTAATTCGAACCTAATTTCAATAGGTATGCAGCTTCTCAAGTGCATAACCCCCAAAAGGAAACAGGTAACTCAGTAGTACTCATCATAGAGCGCACCATATCGAATAGGGTGCAATTGCTCCGCCCCGATATACCATCGTGCTATGGTGTATACGGTGGAGTAATGCTAAGAGAGAATCTCATTCTCCTTTAGAATAGTCCAGGATTTTCGTGCTCAAGTATTCTCCTCCCTGATGACATTAAAGAACATAATACTTATACCCGTATTTTGGTTCTCTACTTCTAACTTATATTCTGTGAATATTTCAAAAGGTTCGGACTTGTGTTTCAACAGGAACATATGACTAAATCTTGAGAGATCATCAGAGAATGTATTGAAGTACAAAGAACCGGTCCTGGCATATATAGACAGGGGATCTACATACATCAACATGTATCATCCCAAGAGTTTACTAACTCTTTCTTTGTTTCTAATAAACGGAGCCATGGTCATCTTATCTTTGTGACATGATTGGCAAGTTTCACAAGATGTAAATTCAAACTAATTTAAATATGCATCTAAATGTAACTTTAGGTAGCCGGGTCACATTGATTTGACCTAGTCTACAATACCTCAAGAAGGATTCGTTCATTTTTGAACTCTTCCTCTTGTGTGTGTTCTGTATATTAAGAACTGTAGTTTGATTTAGAACATCAATGCTTTTAGATAACGTGCCTGAACCGATCAACTTTTGATATAGGAAATGTTCAAAACATAATCCAACAATACAAAATCATATACTTTCTTTATTAAACAAAGAGATTGATATGATTTTGTATATCAGGTTCGGTATCTAATAACATTTGTTCAGAATCAATGTATTTGGAATACAGGGTAACAGTGACCGACAGCTTGGCTGCAACACTTGCACCATTTTCTGTCTCATGAAACTTATCATCCGTTCTCAGTTCTCTACCTTTCTGTAGCCCATGTAACATTTTACATTTGCGGGATCCTGATCCGGTATCACATACCCAGGACGTAAAGGATACTGAGAAACAGTTTTATGTAATGAACACAACCGAAGAAGATGCATCAGCATGCACTTTTTTCGTTTGGACGGCACGGGAAATCTGGTATTCCCCTATTTCCTGCTCTGTCTTATAATAATTATAAGTTGGAGCGGGACCAACGTTCCCCAGCTCAGTATAACAAGCGGGTTCGGTCAATACATCCGTATTATTATCTTTATTAAGGCGTGATATGGTCGCTACCTGGAGAGAGAGAGAAGAAAACACTCTGTGTGCGCTCTTGCAAGATCAGATTGGTTATTAATTTATCTAATCAGGATGGCTCCCACTGTTTTTTTATCAAATCTTCCTTCAAACCCTAAAAGGAAAGACTAGCCGGGATTAATTACACGCTACAAGTTCGCCAATCATTCAGCCAGACCAGTGTCGGTACTTTGAGGGAGGTTCCCCGTGCTTTCGCACGGACCTAATTAATGTAAACCTCATTTTCCCAGAGGCGTAACCCCGTTGACACCTTTCTAGACACCTACTTGATCGGCTAATTGTAATGTGTAAAACTCTCCCAGGAGTAACAATTACTCGCAGTGGGTATCGGGATCCAACTATCTCATAGAAGGTATGCAATCTCATTGCAAATTTCAACACTTGAAATTCCCGATAATATTTTACCCCTAACGTGCTATAACCTTGACGAAAGCCAACAAACCATAGCCCGCTAGTCAAGTTCAACCCGTACATTTCTTGACTGAATTAAACCCACCCGCACGACCCTTGACGAAATCCAACAAAGCCGTACGACTACCCTAATCCAATCGCATCGTATGCTGCAGATAAGCAGCATATAGCTACCGCACACTACACCTTGACGAAAGCCAACAAATGTAGCACGAATACTATATACAACTTATCTGAAATGACGGAGGGCTACGACAGGTTTTTCTGAAATCCTATTGCGTAATGAACTTGATATCGTTGTAGAATCAAATGATTTTAAAATGGAGTGTTTTTGAGGCTTTTCTAGTTTTGCTAAAGGGGTCACTCCCGGTGAAGGGATCGTCGGCCCTTTCCTCATCGAATGAGGTACGGGATATATCATATATATCACTGTGCAAAGCAGAAACTATAGAAGCTATCAAAATACAAACCGAGTGTGTAGCATCTGCCAGTTATTGCTAAAGGGGTCACTCCCGGTGAAGGGATCGTCGGCCCTTTCCTCATCGAATAAGGTGCAGGATATATCATATATACCGCTGTGCAAAGCAAGAACTGTAGCTACCTATTTTATTTTTGAAATTCGATTCCACAACATCTTTAGGTTTCTTTTTCTTTCATTAATCACATTAATGAAGTCCCATCATTTAAATCACCTAAACATCACAGATAAATACGACGTACACTTATGCCATCCGCATTCGCCTCGATCTCCCCTCGTGCACCGCTAGGTTAGGTAACTAACGACAGAGCGGGGCAGGGCTAGCGCGGGTGTAAAACATAAGTAACGTCTATATAATATATCATATATACTATATACAGTATCCATCACAGCATATCAAATGATCACATCACAAATATCGCAGCAGAAGAAACATATGAAACATTGGATATACTAGGACGTCCGTGTTTTTAATAAGAGCCAGTATAAAACACGGATTCCACGGTCGCGATGAATAGCCAATCCCACACCCCTAGACCCCTACGAGAGCGGCAAGCAACCCTACCAATTCTAGAGTTAGGAGACCCGGGCTCGACTCCTCGAGTTGGTCTCCCACTGGACTCCAGAACCCGGTTACTTGTGCTCCCTTCCTTGGGTCTATCCTAGTGCGAAAATGTAAATAATATACAAATGGTGACATCATCCGCAACCTGGAAGGGCCCCAATAAAAAAATATTACATACAAGTTTTTACATGAATGATAATGAAAAAACACTCATCTCACATAAAAACCCCCGGCTATTCAAATACGATGATCCAATATAACATATCCAGCAACACATAACATCACATGTCATCAACGTAAGTAAATATGCCCATCCCAATTGTCGTTGACATATAGCAACGAAACCGGCGATATCACATATTACACTTACGGTCACAGAAAAGAAAGTGTAAAACAACAACAGTTGGAATCCGCAAACTCTTTAGACATCGCATGCCTAACCAAATGAATTCCTTGGACATTGCATGCCTAACAATTATAAACCCCGCATTTTAGTCTCATTATCGAAAACACTTTTCAATATCAAGTCGGGCAATTCAACAAGATTCCCGATATCCCGATCGAATGCTCGTCGCAAACTTTAGTAGGCGGCCGCACCCCCGACGCCGTTGACGAAGTGCACCAAGGCGGAACACCGCTGCCGCGAGCACCCGAACGGATGCTTTCGGCGACGGGGTTCTCCTACAGTCACTTGGTCGGGGCTATAGGGTGAGGCTGTATATTAAGTTTACCCGGCGAGTATCCGCGTACGCTACGTGATTGCGACGGACTTTCGATCACATCCAAATTCCGTGGCAACCGATCAAGTGAGACTAAAGTGCTATGTTTATAACATTCAAATCAGTTATCGATAACTCCTTGTGGATTCCAAATATTGTATCACATTCCGGATAAATAGAAAATGTTAAACTTTCCGATCGAACAATCAATCACCCAAGTTTTCCCGAAATAGCTCAACACATGAAATAAGTTCAAAAACATCATTTTCATGCCTCAGTACTAACTTTCCAGCCGTAGAAGGGTCAAGCCAACGCCTCACATGTGGCACGCCGTACTGCCCCAAACCCTAAGGTTCAAAGGGCAGTTCAAGACGGTCACATAATCGAGTTAAGGTTTGTTGTCTTCTAGAGGGTCCATCGCGTTACTTGCACTACTTTGAACATTCTTAAACTACGGAAAGATCCAACACTTGGAAATTTCCTGACAGGGGAAAAAGTGGGTATTTATATCCGGTCGAACTTTTCAACATATTCAATAATTATCCGGAAAAACACATAGACACGGTTAAAGTTTCCGATCGAAACATCGAATCCCCAATACACCCCAGATAACACAACAGTGGAATATGAATTAAAAATATCCAGAAGAATCAGGAAGCAGATAGGGACATTACTGTGCAAACTAAAGAGAATAAGGTGCCCGTACGGCCGCGGAACCGCCGCATGAGCCATGCTCATGCCGCGGTTCCGCCGCGCTTTTATGGACTTAAACGCACGTGCTTCACAGTAATTCCCAAAACACCCTGCTGAATTTTTTGGCTATTTTTAATTAGGAAAAATCCACAGTTATAGAAAATGTACAGATAAGGGTTTGAGTTAGGGTTTCGGGGTTCGATCGGATTTCTAACATCGTCTACACTTCACCTAAAGCTCTAGCTAGGCTCTGATACCACTGTAGGGTTCCGAGGCACACTCAATAGGTTCCACAACTGATCAACCATGGCAAAATCAAAATTTTACGGTGCCGAGAAACCCTAAACTAGATCGTTAACTAGAGATTATGGCGAAAAGCAAGCAAGTTAACAACTTTATTGCTAAGTGAATGGAAATACAACCTTTGTAGATCCGGTCCACCACTTCTTTAGCTCCGTGATGACGTCCCTTCGCTGCGATCACCGGGATCCCGGACTCTAGCGATAGTTTCGTCGGGGAAATGAGCGGGCTAGGTCGTTGACTTCGATGCTGAAGATGATCTACGTCGAGGCAACTCTAACTCAAGCTCCATCTTCACTAGGTCATGAAACTTGTGAAGAAAACACCCAATACAACATGGCAAGTGGTAGAGGATGAAGAAACAGGAAGTGGGTTCACTTTGGATTTGGATTTCTCACTTGGATTCATCACTTGATAATTTTCAAGAAAGGGTTTTCTTTCTTCATGAAGAAGAAGAAGAAGAAAGAAATGGAAAAATGAATTAATCAAATAGAAAATCAAGTGATGTCTTATCATAATGCAACCATGGGTGAGGCTAACACAAGTAGAGAATAAACTGGGGTTAAGGTAAATGGTTAGGGTTAAGGATAAAAACAAAATGGTGAGGCTTCATGAAACTCCAAGAAGAAAACAAACAAAACCACCATATTTGTTTTTGCCCCAAAAATAAATGAATAAATAAATAAGGCAAATAAATCCTAACCATTAACCTAATCATAGTGTAAAGCATACACACACCCAAGTTTGCATGTATCATCAAACATGATACAAACAAGTGCACAAAAATATATCATATATACAATGTACACAATCTAGTGAGAAAATAATCTTAAGTGAACCAATACTAGTTAATGTAAAGTAATATATCAAATATATAATTATACATTAAATCATTAAATCAACACTTGATTTAATGATCCGGTCATACTGCATATAACCGACTAATATCAAGTGTATCAATATATCGAATCAACACTTGATTCAGTAACCCGGCTATATCTTATATAACCGTCCAATGATACAAATCGCGAGAATAGAATACAGTATCACATACTGGTATTATTCTTGGTCCCGCACATATCTCATATGCGTTCCTATTTCGTTTCGCTTGAGCCAGGAAACCTCTGTGTAGAACTCTAAAGACTCATCATACGCCAGCAGCAGGTGATGATCATATCAAACACCCACAAGCCGCAAGCGGTCTGCTAAACGTAACGGCCACCGGGGTATTGAGCGATCAGAAGATCAACGAGCAAGCCCGCTCACACTCATGTGAATCCAACCAGTAACACTTACCGTACAGTCGGGTCTCGTCGTCTGATATGTTGCATATCTTGCCTAGGGGTGGTAAACGTCAGACCCCAATAGCTCGATAAGTCGTGTCGATATGAGGTCTATAACAGTTCGAGAAACTACTGGTAACACTTACCGGTAAATCTCAGCAACCCTGGCCAGGGATTTCCGGTTATAGCCAATCGAACACAGCGTAACATCAACTCCCTATACCGGGAGAGATGAATCCCCTCCTATCGCTCATTGCCTCCATGTGATTCGGGACTGTCCCTAAAAACCACCGTTTTGCACGCCCTCTTGGACGTGGTAAGGTGGAAATCAAAGCACAGTGGGAATCACACAAGACTCTATGACGATCTCGGGTCAACAGACTACTCTGTACCAGTGTCACCAGAGAACTGCCTTCTGACGTAAGGTATAATACCATCTGGGAGTTCTCGGCGAGTCCGTCCAGTGTACCCAGTCTCCACTGAGCACCCGTATATCATCTCTGTTGTCAAACACCAATGGATATGGGATCATCCATCGCCCATCTGTATGGATCGAGAAGGTATACGCTAGTCTACTCTGGTATATCGATGCCCCGTCTCGATACACCCACGACTAGGGACCTTGAAGGATGTACTTATAGTCTACCATGTCCCCACTAGTCTGATCCGCATCATAGTCTAGGTAGTCAAGTACACATCCTAAGGGCTTTACCAACATCTAACAGAGAGACAATCAGAGTACACGTTAAGGTAAAGAACAACTAGATAGCATACTATCATGTCGAGCAAAAAGTCCTCCCTATATATGTCCAAGCATCCACTACAATATACATCCTATGTATAGTAATGGCCTCTAGGGCATACATATAACTAACAGGCACGGGGATCTTCTCCGGCCTTCTCTTCTCAGGAGCGGTCGAAGTCGAGGAGGCCGTCGCGGTGGGTACCCAGATAGCTTTCCGCGGCTTGGCAAGATAGCTTTCTTCTTGTTGAACCTTCGCCCTTTTCTGTCGACGAGGGTAATCTTGATCAACCACTGAGTTTCGAACCTGCCGCCAGACCTTGTAGATCTTGGAGGACAGCCTCTGAGGGGACTGTTCTGGCTTTGTTTCCGCAACATTCTCTACCGGAGGAGGAGATCTCTTCAGTACGGCGGTGGGCGAATTCCTGCGCACCTTATTCAGCAGCTCGAAGCTGTTCCCGGTTGGAACAACAGCATTGATTTCCACCATTGGGGATGGTGGAGTTAGCCCAGAGGGGGAGTTGCCCCCGGCCTTCCTTACTCAGCGCCAGTAGCGACGTCGAGCTTGTCGAGCTGATGGAGTTGGTTTGGTGACGAGGATGGCTTTGTCTTGCCCCCTGTTCAGGTGAGGGGCTACTGCTGGCGTCAGCCTGTTGAAGACTGATGTCCTTTGAGTAGGAGAAGCCGTCTTGACGACTTCAGGAGCAGGGTTGGTCACTTTCTTCGGAATAGCCTTCTCTGGGATTGCATGCTTCATTGTGGGCCACAGGAATTTTGGCCCAATCTGGAGAAGTCAGAGGCGCCGGTGCTAGACGACCCGTTGAGAGGGGCCGCAGTAGGTGTAAGCCGATCAAAGACCGACTTCTTGGGAGCTTCCGGTGTCAACACAGGAGCGGTGAAGCTCATTGGCGGGAGCATGGTCCCGAAAAACAACCCTGTAGTGGCTTGAGTGACCTGTTCCACGGGCATCGTGAACAGGGAGGCTGCTTGGGGCTCGTAGGCTATACCCCCAGTTGAGGCAGGACGTGGGTTGCAGTTGCATTTGGAACATCTTGCACAAGTGGACGCCATTGATTCTTTGCTTTCTGCAGCAAGCAAAACGCCAAATCTTAGTACCTCGAAATCTAAGGGCAACCTTTAGCAAACCGCGATTGGTTCGCTAACACGACACACGAAGTGTGGAGAGGAAAGAGGAAAAAGTCCCACCGGGCGTGTCAGAATCTGTTCCCCTCCGAAAGACGGCGCAAGACTGACGTCTTGCCTGAAATTCGGGGCAGATGCTAATTGGTGCTATCCGTCCACCTCTCCGAAGATGCCAAGTTGATTTATGGCACCATGTATCGAAGGTTTAAACGGATGCGGCCGATGTAGCAGACTTCGTCAGATTCCCCCTCGCTTGAGGGGTTTTTGATTATGGGGACGCTCTTCCCTATAGGCGCAAGCCCCTGCAGTTAATTACGCTACCGCATCGCGATAACAACTTTCTCCTTCTCCAGATGGTCACTTCGTGTCGTGGGTGTTTGTTTTGTTTGTGGTTGCCCGTGGATTGTATATGGAGACTAAGTTATGTTTTCGCCCGTAGGGCATGGACTAGTCTAAATCCGTATCTTTCTTAGATTTAGGTTTGGGGGTTGGGTTTAAGGATACATTATTGTCTTTTAAGACTAAATAGAAGCTTGAGTTGGCATCCCCTTGACGTAGATCATCTTCGGCCTCGAAGACTTCAAGCAAGGACGCGTCTTTCGCCTCGTGAAGCCATGCAAGGGTCCGAGAGAACCATGATCGGAGCGAAGGGACTTCAACAAGGAGCTAAAGAAGTGAAGGACCGATCTACAAAGGTTGTATTTCGCATTCACTTAGTCGTAAACGTAGTTTACTAGCATATGAAACCCTAATTTTCTAGCAACGATCTTGTTTAGGGTTATTCGGCACGGCTAAAATTTTAAACGGGCATGGTTGATGCATTGTAGAACCTTATTAGAGTGCCTAGTAACCCTACAATATGCGTGACAATCATAGTAATAAATGCAATGTCTAAGCTATCACATTAATAATATATATCGGAATTATCAGCTAACAAGTGATATCAATGAATTAATATTCTCTACAGTGTACGTGGTATGGCAATTACCGATGATGATGTGTGTGAGATGGTAAGCAGGTGTACGTAGGACATACGCATCATCGGTAATGGTGCTGGTGTCCTGACAGCAAGATTTCAATAATAGCATATGAAAATACAATATAAGCATGCAATGCGATGCGAACAGCAAGAATATGCGGGAGCTGAATAATAAACACAACAATAAATAATCTACATTAATATATATATGAGTCATATAGTCTGCCATTGAAATAACATGAATCATGGTGTTTATATAGGGCTACGGTGTTTTTAAGAAAAGGTACGTCCTTTGAAATATCCGTAGAATCCCTTGGCTTGTCTTTAAAATACTTACGATTCGTTAGTTTTGAAATAGGTATGACCGAGTCTAGTCTATCATCTACAAGTAAACTACTGGACTAAACTAACAGACTGATCAAAAGGGTAAGGAAAACCACCTAAGTTTGAGTCGATATATATGTATATATAATAGTCGGTGATCCCGCCTCAATAGTATCACATATGATACAAATATAACATGACATCCTCGAGCCAAGAGTTCGGATCTATCATCAATATATAGCTCGTACGGTAAATCCATCGTACGGCATCGCAAATCTGGGTATGGGTCAATTATCTCATTATCTCATTATTCATCTGGTATCCTTTTCATCATATATCATGATATGGGGGTACTGATCTAAGTCTAGTACTGATACCATATATATATATATATATATATATATATATATATATATGCGTGTGTATGAAACCACATCGCACAAGGACCCGCTATAATATCATGTTGTATCTCAAATACGAACCATGTCACATCACCGATCTCATGGCAACATGCCCAATCTCATCGACTCATCTCCAAATACCATATACTATCTTCATCATCCATGTATATGTATACGTATATATATATATACACACACACACACAGAGAGTCGCATACCTATGTATATTTATATATACATACATATCCCCATATACGCACAAGTAATAAAATGTATGCAAGTGTATATGTGTGCATGTATGCAAATCATATTCTAAGGTTCACGACTAGGAAATTAACTAACAACACTATCATCCAAAATTTTCTAAAGCAATTCTAGCTAAGTATACACATCTTATAATACCATCTAAGTATATATCTATATAACATAACGCATTCGCGTTCTATACTATGAATTGTGGGGGTGCTATACGCCATCCACCCGACTTCCCCCGTAGATATAATCTACTCACCTTGATCCTCGCTTGCTGGAGTCGATGACGCTACACTCTCCTCGTCGTCTCGAATCCATATGAAGGTACCTATATATCACACATAGTATCGTAAATTGAAATCACGAACGAAAACTAAAACGATACACGAAACGCACATAGGTTAAAACCTATGATCTACGCATGCAAAAATCACCAACAACTCTCGAAGATTGACGTACAAACGTGAATCGACCGATACAAACACAAATATCCAAAATTCAATTCATAAATATCATAAAACACAAGGCAGCAACTCATGAAAATGGTCCCAGATTTTACCCTAGGTGAAATTAGCCAAAATTTCACATGTGGAGGGTCTAATTCACTGCAACTAGAGCCATGAACCAAACACGATGCCCTAATTCCCTGGTCTGGCTGCAAATTGCGGCCAGAAAGGATAAAATTGCAGCTACATTATGTTAGTTATATGTATGCCCTAGAGGCCATTACTATACATGTGATGTATATTGTAGTGGATGCATGGACATATATAGGGAGGACTTTCTTGCTCGACATGATAGTATACTATCTGGTTACCCTTTACCTTAACGTGTACACTGATTGTCTCTCTGCTACATGTTGGTAAAGCCCTTAGGATGTGTACTTGACTACCTAGACTATGATGCGGATCATACTAGTGGGGACATGGTAGTCCATAAGTACATCCTTCAAGGTCCCTAGTCGTGGGTGTATCGAGACGGGGCATCGATATACCAGTGTAGACTAGCGTATACCTTCTCGACCCATGTAGATGGGCGATGGATGATCCTATATCCATTGGTGTTTGACATCAGAGATGATGTACGGGTGCTCAGTAGAGACTGGGTACACTGGACGGACTCGCCGAGAACTCCCAGATGGTATTATACCTTACGTCAGATGGCAGTTCTCTGGTGACACTGGTACAGGTTAGTCTGTAGACCCGAGATCGTCATAGAATCTTGTGTGATTCCCATTGTGCTTTGATTTCCACCTTACCACGTCCAAGAGGGCGTGCAAAACGGTGGTTTTTGGGTACAGTCCCGAGTCACATGGAATCAATGAACGATAGGAGTGGTTTCGTCTCTCCCGGTATTGGGGGTTGATGTTGCGCTATGCTCGATTGGCCATAACAGGGATGTCCATGGCCAGGGATGGTTTAGAGATATACTGATAAGTGTTACCAGTAGTTTCTCGACCCGTTATGAGCCTCATATCGGCATGACTTATCGGTTATTGGGGTCTGACGTTTACCACCCCTAGACTTGATATGCGACATATTAGACGAGGAGACCGGAGAGTACGGTAATGTCACTGTCAGGCTTTTACAGGAGTTGGAGCGGGCTTGCTTGCTGATCTTCTAATCGCTCAATACCCGGGTAGCCATTACGTCCAGCTAGTACCGCTGACGGCTTGTGGGTGCTTGATATGATCATCACCTACTGCCGGCGTATTGACGAGTCTTTAGAGTCCTACATAGAGGTTATACTGGCTCAGGCAAAACGAAATAGGAGCGCATATGTGATATGTGCGGGACCGAGAATAATGCGAGTATGAGATACCGTATTCTATTCTCGCGATGTTTGTATCGATCTGTTATATGCGATATAACCGGGATATCGAATCAAGTGTTGATTCGATAAGTCGATACATTGGATGTTAGTCGGTTATATGAGATATAACCGGATTATTAAATCAAGTGTTGATTTAATAATTTAGTGTATAATTGTATATGTGATATACTAATTTACATTAACTAACATTGGTTCACTTAAACATTTTTTTTTCTCACTTGTGCACAAGTTAATATATATATGATATATATTTATTTGTGTTCATATTATTGTATCGTGGTTGTTGATATAACTATCATGGGTGTATGAGACATACACCATACTAATTATATTGGTAGGGTTTTAATATCTAAAGTAATTCTAAAACAAATGGATAATGAGCACAAATGCATGAAGCTTCATGAACTAACCAAAGAATTAGTGAAGTAAACACCCTAAACTAAAGTGCTAGTCTAGTAGAGGATGGTGAAATAGGAAATGGGTACACTTTAGAATTTCTTTTCTCACTTAGTATCTCTCCCTTTTTCAAACCCTAGAAGGAAATTGAAGGAGGAAGAAGATGAGCTCAAATGAGAATGAAACTAATCAAGGAGAGAGAATAAGTTAACCATGGTGAGTGAGTATCATATACTAACTCATGTAGAGACATTACCATGGGTAATCATAGTGGTTAGGTTAACTAATATCTTAAGTAAAACAAAACTAGTGGACTAAGTCAATGCAACATAAGCTTCATGAAGCTTATGTTGCATTGACTTAGTCCACTAGTTTTGTTTTACTTAAGATATTAGTTAACCTAACCACTATGATTACCCATGGTAATGTCTCTACATGAGTTAGTATATGATACTCACTCACCATGGTTAACTTATTCTCTCTCCTTGATTAGTTTCATTCTCATTTGAGCTCATCTTCTTCCTCCTTCAATTTCCTTCTAGGGTTTGAAAAAGGGAGAGATACTAAGTGAGAAAAGAAATTCTAAAGTGTACCCATTTCCTATTTCACCATCCTCTACTAGACTAGCACTTTAGTTTAGGGTGTTTACTTCACTAATTCTTTGGTTAGTGAAGTAGAAGCTTGAGTTCGTATTCCCTCGACGTAGATCATATTCGGCTTCGAAGACTTCAAGCAATCCCGTTGCAACTTTCTCATGGAGCCGTCCGAGAGTCCGGGAGTTCGATGATCGCAGCGAAGGGACTACTACAAGAAGCTTAAGAAGTGAAGGACCGATCTACAAAGGTTGTATTTCGTATTCACTTAGAGTTAATTTGTTTAACTTGCATATGAAACCCTAATTTTCTAGCAAAGATCTTGTTTAGAGTTATTCGGCACGGCTAAAATTTTAATCCGGCATGGTTGATGCCTTGTAGATCCTTATTAGAGTGCCTAGTAACCCTACAGTGGTATCAGAGCCTAGCTAGAACATTAGGCGATGTGTTAACGAATTTAAAACCCCGATCGAACCCGAAAACGTCAAATTATACCCCTCTCTGGAAAATTTTTCAAAACTGGGATTTTTCTGAATTAAAAATACCTAAAAAATTCAGCAGGGTTTTCTAAGAATTACTATGAAAAACGAGCCCCTAAGTCCTCCACGTGGCCGCGGAACCACGGCAATAAGCCACTTTTAGCGGCGGTTCCGCGGCAAGAAAATGGTATTAGGGACGGTTCTTTGTGCAGTAAGTTCTTTAGCAATTCCTGCATTTTTCTGGGTATGTTTAAATCTGACTCAAGAGCTGAGTATTCTGGGGTTTATTTTGTATTCGTTGATTCGATCGGAATATTTAATTTCGTTTTTTTTTCCGGATAATTTAGATCGTGTTAAAATGTTCGAACAGATATCAATAACTCACTTTTTCCTGACCCGGAAAATTTCCAAGTGTTGGATTTTCCCGCTTGTTTAAGAACGTATAGATCGTGCAAGTTACGCGATGGACCCTCTAGAAGACAACAAACCTTAACTCGATTATGTGACCGTCTTGAACTGCCTTTTGAATCTTAGGGTTTGGGGCAGTACAGCGTGCCACATGTGAGGCATTGGCTTGACCCTTCTACGGCTGGACCATTGGTACTGTGGCATGTGATGGATGTTTTTAAACTCCCCTCAAGTATTGAGATATATTTGGGAAAACTTGGGTGTTTGATCATTCGATCGAAAAGTTTAACATTGTCTATTTATCTGGAATGTGATACAATATTTGGAATCCACAAGTAGTTATGAGATAACTAATTTGGATGTTATAAACATAGCACTTTAGTCTCAGATGATCGGTTGCCACGGGATTTTGATGCGATCAAAAGTCCGTCGTAATCACGTAGCGTATGCGGATACTCGCCGGGTAAACTTAATAGAAAGCCACGCCCCATAGCCCCGACCAAGTGACTGTAGGAGAACCCCGTCGCCAAAAGCATCCGTTCGGGTGCTCGCGGCAGCGGTGTTCCGCCTTAGTGCACTTCGTCGACGGCATCCGTGGGTGCGGCCGTCTACTAAAGTTTGCGACGAGCATTCGATCAGGATATCGGGAATCTTATTGAATTGCCTGACTAGATATTGAAAAGTGTTTTCGATATAGAGACTAAAATGTGGGGTTTATAATTGTTAGGCATGCGATGTCTAAGGAGGTTGCGGATTCCAACTGTTGTAGTTTTACACTTTCTTTTCTGCGACCGGAAGTGTAATATGTGTTATCGCCGGTTTCGTTGCTATATGCCAACGACAATTGGGATGCGCATATTTACTTACGTTGATGACATGTGATGTTATGTGTTGCTGGATATGTTATATTGGATCGTCGCGTTTTGAATAGCCAGGGGTTTTATGTGAGATGATAGTTTTTATTTTCATTCATGTAAATTTAATGTATGTAATATTCTTTTATTGAAGCACTTTCGGGATGAGATCGATGTCACCATTTGTATATTATTTACTTTTCCGCACTAGGATAGACCCAAGGAGGAGAGCACAAGTAACCGGGTTCTAGAGTCCAGTGGGAGACCAACTCGAGGAGTCGAGTCCGGGTCTCCTAACTCTAGAATTGGTAGGGTTGCTTACCGCTCTCGTAGGGGTCAGGGGTGTGGGTTTGGCTATTCGTCGCGACCGTGGAATCCGTGTTTTATAGAGGCTCAAAATAAAATACGGACGTCCTAGTATATCCAATGTTTCATATGTTTCGTCTGCTGCGATATCTGTGATGTGATCATTTGATGTTCTGTGATAAATACTGTATATAGTATATATGATATATTATATAGTCGTTACTTATGTTTTACACCCGCGCTAGCCCTTCCCCGCTCTGCCGTTAGTTACCTAACCTAACGGTGCACGAGGGGACATCGAGGCGAATGCGGATGGCATAAGTGTACGTCGTATTTATCTGTGTTGTTTAGGTGATTTAAATGATGGGACTTCATTAATATGATTAATGAAAGAAAAGAAACCTAAAAGATGTTGTGGAATCGAATTTTCAAAAACAGGTAGCTACAGTTCTTACTTTGCATCGCGGTGTTCCTTGTAGAACATCCTGCACCTTATTCGATAAGGAAAGGGCCGAGATCCCTTCACCGTGAGTGACCCCTTTAGCAATGACTGGCAGATGCTACACCCCTCGGTTTTGTCTTTTGATTTCTTTTCTAATTCTTGCTTTGCATAGTGATATATATGATATGTCCTGCACCTCATTCAACGAAGAAAGAGCCGAGATCTCTTCACCGGGAGTGACCTCTTTAGCGAAACTAGTAAAAGCCTCAAAAACATTCCATTTTAAAATCATTTGATTCTACAACGATATCAAGTTCATTACGCAATAGGTTTTCAGAAAAACCTGTCGTGGCCCTCCGTCATTTCAGATAAGTTGTATATAGTATTCGTGCTACATTTGTTGGCTTTCGTCAAGGTGTAATGTGCAGTAGCTATATGCTGCTTATCTGCTGCATACGATGCGATTAGATTAGGGTAGTTGTACGGCTTTGTTGGCTTTCGTCAAGGGTCGTGCGGGTGGGTTTAATTCAATCAAGAAATGTACGGGTTGAACTTGACTAGCGGGCTGTGGTTTGTTGGCTTTCGTCAAGTTCATAGCACGTTAGGGGCAAAATTATCGGGAATTTCAAGTGTTGAAATTTGCAATGAGATTGCATACCTTCTATGAGATAGTTGGATCCCGATACCCACTGCGAGTAATTGTTACTCCTGAGAGAGTTTTACACATTACAATTAGCCGATCAAGTAGGTGTCTAGAAAGGTGTCAACGGGGTTACGCCTCTGGGAAAATGAGGTTTACTTTAATTAGGTCCGTGCGAAAGCACGGGGAACCTCCCTCAAAGTACCGACACTGGCCTGGCTGAAAAATTGGCGAAGTTGTAGAGTATAATTAATCCCGGCTAGTCTTTCCTTTTAGGGTTTGAAGGAAGATTTGATAAAAACTGTGGGAGCCATCCTGATTAGATAAAATAATAATCAATCTGATCTTACAAGAGCGCACGCAGAGTGTTTTCTTCTCTCTCTCTCCAGGTAGCGACCATGTCACGCCTTAATCAAGATAATAATACAGATGTATTGACCGAACCCGCTTGTTATACTGCGCTGGGGAACGTTGGTCCCGCTCCAACTTATAAATGTTATAAGACAGAGCAGGAAATAGGGGAATACCAGATTTCCCGTGCCGCCCAAACGAAGAAAGTGCATAATGATGCATCATCTTCGAGTGTGTTCATTACAGAGAACTATTTCTCAGTATCCTTTACGTCCTGGGTATGAGATACCGGATCAGGATCCCGCATATGTAATCTGTTACATGGGCTACAGATAGGTAGAGAACTGAGAACGGGTGATAAGTTTCATAAGATAGAAAACGGTGCAAGTGTTGCAGCCAAGTCTGTTGGTCACTATCACACTGTATTACCAGAATACATTGATTCTGAACAAATGTCATTAGATACCGAACCTGATATACAACATCATATCAGTCTCTTTATTCGTAAAGAAGGATATAATTTTGTATTGTTGGATAATGTTTTGAACATTTCCTATATCAAGAGTTGATCGGTTCAGGCACGTTATCTAAAAGCATTGACGTTCTAAATCAAACTACAGTTCTTAGTATACATAACACATACAAGAGGAAGAGTTCAGAAATGAACGAATCCTTCTTGAGATATTGTAGACTAGGTCATATCAATGCGACCCGACTAGCTGAAGTTACATAAAGATGCATATTTAAATTAGTTTGAATTTACATCTTGTGAAACTTGCCGGTCATGTCACAGAGATAAGATGACCATAGCTCTGTTTATTAGAAACGGAGAAAGAGTTAGTAAACTCTTAGGATGATACATGTTGATGCATGAAGGTCCCATGTCTACACATGCCAAGACCGGTTCTTTGTACTTCATTACATTCTCTGTTGATCTCTCAAGATTCAGACATATATTCCTTTTGAAATACAAGTCCGAACCTTTTGAGATATTCACAGAATATAAGTTAGAAGTAGAGAACCAAAACGGGTATAAGTATTATGTCCTTTGATGTGGTCAGGGAGGAGAATACTTGAGCACGGAATTCCTGGATTATTCTAAAGGAGAATGAGATTCTCTCTCAGCATTACTCCTCCGTATACACCACGGCACGTCGGTATATCGGGGCGGAGCAATCACACCCTATATGATAAGGTGTGCTCTATGATGAGTACTACTGAGTTTCCTGTTTCCTTTTGGGAGTTATGCACTTGTGAAGCTGCATACCTATTGAATGGCGTTCCAACCAAATCAGGTGCCTACCACTCCATATGAGATATGGTAAGGGAAGAGCCCATCTCTTAAGTCAGTTAAAATTTGGGGTTGTCCAGCCTATGTCTAAAAGCATAATCTGGACAAGCTCAAGGCAAAGTCAGTTCTGTAGAAGTTTGTTGGATATCCCAAGCAATCGCAAGGGAATATCTTCTACCTAACTGAGGAACAAAAGATGTTTTGTTTCTCAACATGCCACCTTTGTGAAAGGGAATTTCTTGAGAAGAAATTAGTGGACATGAGGTAGAACTGGAAGGAGTTCCAGCTATACAAACTACAGCTGACGATTTGGTAGAACCGGAGGATTCAATAGTAACCAACGAACCTCAGCCTCTCCGTCGATCTAGTAGGGTTCCTCACCCACCTGAGAGATACTTCGGTTTCTCTATTACAGTGGGAGCGAGGATTGCATCATGAGATGATGACTCAGCTAGTTTCGAGCTGGCCATCAGGAGTGGGACTCTGTAAGAATGGCTGGATGCTTAGTGATCTAAGATGGAATCCTTATACACCAACAAAGTATGGACTTTGGTTGCTTTATCTGAAGGGTTAAATCCCCATCAGGAGCAAGTATATCTTGAGAAGATTACTGGGTGTACATGGAAAAGTTGAGACTTTCAAAGCTAGACTTGTTAAAGGTTTGCATCATTGACCAGGTATGGATTATGTTGAAACATTTTCTAAGTACCTATGCTTAAGTCCATCCAGATCCTACTTGCCACGGCTACATACCATGACTACGATATCTGGCGGTTGGGTGTCATGACTGCTTTTCTAAACGATCTTTTAGAAGAGTGAGTCTATAAGTACACGGTCAGAGGGCTTCATAGACAGTGGGAGCAGCGGAAACGTGTGCAAGATGTTTTATGTGATAAAGCAGGCATCGTGGAGTTGGAACGTCTGTTTTGATGTGTTAGTCAAAGAGTTTGACTTCATCAAAATGGTAGATGGACCTTGTATATACAAAAAGGTAGTAGGGAGTATGGTGGTGATCCTCGTAGAGTACGTGGATGACATACGTTAGATAGGGAAGGAGTTTCCTAAGCTACGCTCGGTCAATCTCCGCTTATCACAACGATTCTCCATATAGGATCAAAGTGATACCTCCTAAATCCTGAGTTTTGATCTATGAGATAGATGAAATTGGATGTTAGGATTCTCGCTAGTTGTAGTGAGATAGTATCAATCGATCCTGGGGAGAATCACTGGAAAGGTTCCAGGGTGATAAGGACGACTGAAAGTCAGTCACAGGCATTGTCTTTACCCTCAGTAATGGGACGGTATGTTGGAAGATTTCCAAGCTAGATACCGTGGCATACTAGACGATAAAGGCTGGATACATCGCTACTAAAGATGCTACCAAAGAGGAAGTCTGGGTGTATATTAGTTCATGAGATGAATTTCGTTCCTACCATTGTATGACAATGGAGTTGTGGCTTATGCCTAGGAACCCCCGTCCCATCAGTGATCCAGACATATTCTAAGGCAGTGTCACCTGATCATGGAGATAGTTGATCTCCAGGGGATCGAGGTCAGGAGAGTAGACTTAGAGGACAACACGGCGGATCCACTCACAAAGGCCTTTTCCCAGAGAGAGACTTTTATGGGATGGTTGAGTATGAGATACTACAACCACTGTTATCAGATGGCCCTAGTGCAAGTGGGAGATTGTTAGTTATATGTATGCCCTAGAGGCCATTACTATACATGTGATGTATATTGTAGTGGATGCTTGGACATATATAGGGAGGACTTTCTTGCTCGACATGATAGTATGCTATCTGGTTACCCTTTACCTTAACGTGTACACTGATTGTCTCTCTGCTACATGTTGATAAAGCCCTTAAGATGTGTACTTGACTACCTGGACTATGATGTGGATCATACTAGTGGGGACATGGTAGTCCATAAGTACATCCTTCAAGGTCCCTAGTCGTGGATGTATCGAGACAGGGCATCGATATACCAGTGTAGACTAGCGTATACATTCTCGACCCATGTAGATGGGCGATGGATGATCCCATATCCATTGGTGTTTGACATCATAGATGATGTACGGGTGCTCAGTGGATACTGGGTACACTGGATGGACCAGCCGAGAACTCCCAGATGGTATTATACCTTACGTCAGATGGCAGTTCTCTGGTGACACTGGTACAGAGTAGTCTGTTGACCCGAGATCGTCATAGAGTCTTGTGTGGTTCCCACTGTGCTTTGATTTCCATCTTACCACGTCCAAGAGGGCGTGCAAAACGGTGGTTTTTGGGTACAGTCCCGAGTCACATGGAGGCAATGAGCGATAGGAGGGGTTTCGTCTCTCCCGGTATTGGGGGTTGATGTTGCGCTATGCTCGATTGGCCATAACAGGGAAGTCCCTGGCAAGGGCTGGTTTAGAGATATACTGGTAAGTGTTACCAGTAGTTTCTCGACCCGTTATGAGCCTCATATCGGCATGACTTTTCGGTTATTAGGGTCTGACGTTTACCACCCCTAGAATTGATATGCGACATATCAAACGAGGAGACCGGACTGTACGGTAGTGTCACTGTCAGGCTTTTACAGGAGTTGGAGCGGGCTTGCTTGCTGATCTTCTGATCGCTCAATACCCGGGTAGCCGTTACGTCCAGCTAGTACCGCTGACGGCTTGTGGGTGCTTGATATGATCATCACCTACTGCCGGCGTATTGACGAGTCTTTAGAGTCCTACATAGAGGTTATACTGTCTCAGGCAAAACGATATAGGAGCGCATATGTGATATGTTCGGGACCGAGAATAATGCGAGTATGAGATACCGTATTCTATTCTCGCGATGTTTGTATCGATCGGTTATATGCGATATAACCGGGATATCAAATCAAGTGTTGATTCGATAAGTCGATACATCGGATGTTAGTCGGTTATATATGATATAACCGGATTATTAAGTCAAGTGTTGATTTAATAATTTAGTGTATAATTGTATATGTGATATACTAATTTACATTAACTAACATTGGTTCACTTAAGCATTTGTTTTTCTCACTTGTGCACAAGTTAATATATATATGATATATATTTATTTGTGTTCATATTATTGTATCATGGTTGTTGATACAACTATCATGGGTGTATGAGGCATACACCATACTAATTATATTGGTAGGGTTTTAATATCTAAAGTAATTCTAAAACAAATGGATAATGAGCACAAATGCATGAAGCTTATGTTGCATTGACTTAGTCCACTAGTTTTGTTTTACTTAAAATATTAGTTAACCTAACCACTATGATTACCCATGGTAATGTCTCTACATGAGTTAGTATATGATACTCACTCACCATGGTTAGCTTATTCTCTCTCCTTGATTAGTTTCATTCTCATTTGAGCTCATCTTCTTCCTCCTTCAATTTCCTTCTAGGGTTTGAAAAGGAGAGAGATACTAAGTGAGAAAAGAAATTCTAAAGTGTACCCATTTCCTATTTCACCATCCTCTACTAGACTAGCACTTTAGTTTATGGTGTTTGCTTCACTAATTCTTTGGTTAGTGAAGTAGAAGCTTGAGTTCGTATTCCCTCGATGTAGATCATCTTCGGCCTCGAAGACTTCAAGCAATCCCGTTGCAACTTTCTCATGGAGCCGTCCGAGAGTCCGGGAGTTCGATGATCGCAGCGAAGGGACTACTACAAGGAGGTTAAGAAGTGAAGGACCGATCTATAAAGGTTGTATTTCGTATTCACTTAGAGTTGATGAGTTTAACTTGCATATGAAACCCTAATTTTCTAGCAAAGATCTTGTTTAGAGTTATTCGGCACGGCTAAAATTTTATTCCGGCATGGTTGATGCCTTGTAGATCCTTATTAGAGTGCCTAGTAACCCTACACATTAAGGAATTGGGGTCCTGGGTTTTGGGTATAGGTTTAAGGTTGCCTGCACATCTCTCTGTGTTGTCTAAATGTTTTTCAGATATCCCGGGTGATAGCAGATGCCAATATATCCTCACAGAATCCATAAAATCCAATATCGGGGATTTCTAAGTTCGCTAATTGGGGTTTTAGTCTCTTGTTTAGTCCAATATATCATCACTACAGGGGTTGCAAGGCCTTTACTAATCTCAATTACACTTCACTACTCAAGATTTCACCAAAACCCTAACTTGGAATTTTCAAAGTTCACTAATTCAAACTTAAACACTTCTAAACATGCTTGTACACTAAAGTGAATGTAAAACTATTCTAATAGTGAAGAATTTGCCTCATTTGGCAACTCAAGAAATTTCTTGAGTTGCCCCAAGTGTCCAAAATCCTTGCTTTCTTGGACCAAAGTGCTTGTGAGGAGCTTGTGCATATTTTTAATGAAGTGGGGATGATGTTTTAGGTTGTTTTTGATGATGAAGTGAGGAGGTAGAGGGGGGAGGGAGATGTGCAGCAGCCATGGAGAAAGAAGAAGAGAAGAATGAAGGGAAGAAGCCATGGTCAACACAAGACCCCCCTCACCCTCTCTCTCTCATGACCATGCCTAATTCCTTATTCCCATTTCTTTTCTTTTCTTTTCTTTTCCTTTTTCTTTATCTTTTCTTCTCTTTTCATTTAAAACAAGGCATGCAAGAAAAATAAGAAAAGACCATGGTAAGAAAAATGTAAAAATGTGAAATAGGACATGGTTCATGTCACATGCACAAAATTAGCATAATGTGCGATTAGCGATATTTAATCGCGATTAGCATTAAAATTGTATATAATTAATTATAAAATTTCATAATTTGCTTAAATCAAACAAAACACCCTCATTTCAGAAATTCCTATAATTTTCCAAATATTTCCCAATTTATCGGTATTTAATTATACTGCATTATCAAAATATTCATAATATTTATTATTTAATTATAAAAATTACCAAAAATAATATTTTATTTTTCTGAAATATTACAATAAAAGAAGATGGAAGTAAAACCGAAAAAGGCAGTACCCAACTTTGGAGCGCCTTATGTGCTCACACGTGAGTGCCATAAGAATTAAGTGTATAACACTTATATATAAACGGGAACTTGAACCCAATGTACAGCGCCAGCTTTGAGGTGCCTCATGTGCCATACGTGAGCGACCCCGAAATCCAGTGTTTAACACTGCTTTAGAACCTCACGTGGGAACACGTATGTGCTGAACGTATACTAGTGCTTAACACTATGGGAAGTCAACTCCAGCCTCAAGTTGGCTAAATATTCTTGAGATTAAAACATCTTCGATCTCCAAATAGACCGAGTTTCTATGCTCATGACTTCCCAAACTAATGAAGAAATCTTACTCGCAAAATACGACTAATGATTTCTGGGCTCGACCATCAATTCCTTTTCCCTCAAACATGGAGTTGTTTCAAGGGTACATCTCTCTACACATTTGATACATGTCGTTGTAGTTCCTCAACGTCTTCAGAGAGGTAGTGGGTCCGGACAACCAGCTGGTTTTTTTTGGGCATGCATCCAGAGATGACATACACACCTCAAACTACTGCGGACCGAAACGTCCTTAAACTAAACCCTCACCTCAAAAAGGGGTGATCTACGGACCGAAATGTCCTTAAACTAACAACGGATCGAAACTTCCTTAAACTAAAGCCGTAGAGCCCAAATGCCTTTTTGTTGAGTCTGAATGATCCCAAAATCCTGTTGAGTAGATCTTAGTCTCAAATTGGACTAATGTATCCTCAACAAACATTAAAGTTGATCTTAATCTCAAACGAGATTAATGATCCTTAAATCAAACCAAACCCAAATCTAAGAATATACGGATTTGGACTAATCCACACCCTACGGGCGACAACATAAATTAGTCTTCATATACAATCCACGGGCAACTAAAAATAAAACAAACACATATGATATGAAGTGAAATTCTAGAGAAGGAGAAAGTGGTTATCGCGATGCGATAACGTAATTAACTGCAGGGGCTTACGCCTGCAAGGAAGAGCGTCCCCACAATCAAAAACCCCTAACAATGAGGAGGAATCTGATGAAGTCTGCTACAACGACCGCATCCGTCCAAACCTCCGATACACGGTGCCATAAATCAACTTGGTATCTTTGGAGAGGTGGATGGATAAATCCAAATAGCATATGCTCCCAAATTCACGCAAGACGACCTACCCGGTTCGTCTCTGTTTTCGGCGGTAATCATCGGCACTTCAAGAACCCGGTAGTTTGTGCACCCCACCTTGGGACCATCCTAGGAGCAAAACAATAAAAGAAATAATACAATGGTGGATACAACCTCAACCCGGATGTGCCCCGCAAAAATAATATTACATCACTTTACAAATTTACATCGAATGAAAGAAAAGAAAACACTCTTCTCACATCCCCCGGCTATTCCATCACGACGATCCAATAAAGTTCATATCCACAAACCATCACAATACAGATATGTGCAACCCTAACTAATCGATGTATAGAAATTGCGGAGGTTTACGAACACATGTACACATCATAAAGCTTGTAAAGTAACCCATGATGTTATAAAATCCGCACACAATTAGGAAACAAAACCAATTTTTCAAGACCATGAAAAACTGTCCACTAAAGTCACCAAAAAATTCGTTTTAAGCCAATCCAGGAGTCGAAACGAACTCGAAACCCGTCCGAACCTTCGCAGAGGTGAGATGGCAAAAATTAACTATCGATCCGGAGGCCTCGGGAGGGGTACCCACCCCCGGAGGCCACCACGAGGTATCCCCCAAGGGGAGGCAGACCCAAGAACACCATTTTGTGGTGCTCTCGGGTCACCACCCCCAAGGCAACCTTGTGGTGGTCTTGGGGGTTGGCCTGGCCTTTGGTCCCCCTGGGGTATCCCCGGGGTCCCTACGCTCTATCCCGCGGCTTCTCGATTCAAACCGTGAGCCCACAGGGTGTGCAAACATCTTAAAACAACTTTTTCGATTCTGTTTTTGTCGGCAGTTCGTGCGCAACAAAAATGTCGGATTTTAAACGTCACTACAAGCTATCTAAGGCTTATGGAGAGGCTCTTATACCACTGTAAGTCGATGTTACGCACCCCGCAGGTTCGCAGGGAGGAGGAATACGCAAAAAACAACTTTTACGGGCTTCGCAACACCGACTTGAACCCAGGATCGACAATAAAACCTAGCTAGCACAACTAATATGAGGTTAACTACTCAGATAGAAGGTTATACCTCATAGACCATGTCCTTCGGGTCTTCTTGTTGTCCTCCTTCTCGTCATAGGCTCCTCGGATCGTACACGGATCGGGCCACCTCGTCGGTTCTCTCAAGTCAAACGACGATCCACCCGAGAGTCTATAGTCCGAGCTCCAACCTCAAATCCGAGGTAACTAAGGCACCTAGTTCGCTAAACTAGATGTCCTAGATGATGTAGAAAGTGAAGATGGATTAGTTTGTCTCTAAATACCCTAGGTTTCTCAATACATGAGACATGTAGGGTTAGAGGAAGAAGAAGGAGCATTGGAGGAGAGAGAGTGTTCAAGTGATGAATGGAAGAAGATGGCTATGTTTTGTGAATAATGAAGCATACAATAATTCACAATGAAAATATCAAGCATGCTTCAATAGTCACTAAAGCATGAGTCACCCTATGAGTCACCAAGTAGCCATGCCTCTTCTTTTGTCAAATAACACCTCATCCTCCACCTCATTAATCATTTAACAAAATGATATAATCCACAAATGAGGTGTCTTCTTCTAGAAGCAATCTTGAGCAAATTACAAGAATGCCCCTCATCTGTATATACATAGCCGTATCCGTATTCCGAAAAATACGAATACAAAGAGACGAAAATAATCCATCAATATAATACTAGGATCCGGCTTAAACCAAAGCCCACTAGTATTATCTGTCCGAATCATCATCCGTGCATGAGTACACGTACGTGATCGAACCCTGTCGTAAAACCATACGACTTCTACATCTTTCACCTGATGCTGGGAAACTCTCTGTGTGGGACTCTAAAGACTCAACAGTATGCTGGCAGTGGGTTTAACCACAAGCATGTCTGCGGTACTAGCTGCACGTAATAGCTACCCAGGTATCTGTCGATAAGAAGGCCGATGAGCAAACTCATCCGAACTCCTACTGAGCCTATCTGTGATAATCTCCATATAGTCCGGTCTGTTCGTTTAAGAGTATCGCATATCGGGCCTAGGGGCTGGTAGCCGATAGACCCCTAATAGCGCAATAAGTCGTGAGTGTAGCCCAAAACACCCTAAGAAACTACTGGAGTACCTACCAGTAAATCTCGCTTGCCCTGGCAAGGGACTTTGTGTAATGGCTTTCCGAACACAACACGATATCAACCCCTAATACCGGGAGAGACGAATCATATCTAATCGCCACTGCCTCCAAGTGCTTCGGGACTGCACCCAACTACAACCTGTTTGCACGACTCCTTTAATTCATAGTAGGGTAGTAATCTAAGAACAGTGAGAACACACTCGAGGCGAAGTAGCAGTGTCAAGTCGACGGACTAAGCTATACTCAAGTCACCTGGGAACTGCTACCCGACGATAGGTATAATACCCACCAGCAGCTCCCTACGAGTCCTGTCCAGTGTACTCATAACCCAATGAGCACCTGCATACTATCTCCAGTACGGCGTACTAATGGCTGTGAGACAGACCATCTCCCCTGCTGGGATGAGAAGGAGTATCGATGCCACGTCTCGATAATCCTACGACTAGGGACCTATATAACGATGTACTTATAGACTATCCAGCCCCCACTAGTGTGACTTCCATCACAACGCTGGTAATCAAGCAAAGATCCTAAGGGCTCTACCAATATGTATAAGCGATATGCTAAAAGAAGCATATGCACATATTGAGGTAGAAACAAACCAGGTAGCATACTACCATTTCGAGCAAGCCTGTTACTATATCCGTGTATATCCTAAGCTTCCAATATGTGATATACAAACCAGTATGATACAATAATGGCCTCTAGGTCATATATCACTATCATCATGAAGTCCATGGTAATGTGCTGCCATTTCCATTCTGGGATTGGTAACGGCTGAAGTAGACCAGAAGTTCTCTAATGTTCAGCATTTACTTGCTGACACACTAAACACTTGGCTACGCTTCTGGCTACTTCGCACTTCATTCCATACCACCAGTAGTGTTGTCGTAGATCTTTATACATTTCTGTACCACCGGGGTGTACAGAATAAGGAGAGCTGCGAGCTTCTTTCATCAACTCTTCTCGAACTGGATCGTTTGTTACATATAATCGAATTCCATATCATAAGGATCTATCTTCGTGGATGATGAAGTCAGTTCAAAGTCCACTTTATACTTGTTCTCGGATCTTTTGTATCTTGACATCACTTGCTTGAGCTGCTTTGATCCGATTGACAATAGTAGTCTGGACTTGTAAGTTCATCAAATCTGAAGAGTTCCCTAGCATAACTGCTTCAATCTCCATTTCATGCATTTCCTGCCGAAGCTTCCACTGAGAGGTGAGATTCATTGTTAATGGCTGGTGTTCAGACCATAATATTGCATTTATCATTCCCCTATTCTTATCCTTTTTATAAATAAACAGGTACTCTTGACGCACGTTTGTTGCATATTACAGGTTACAGGTTTCTGGAGCAAATACAGTGAAAAAGACACAAAACAACAGAAAAAGGGATTTTTGACCAACTATTAGACGGATCCTAGTCAAGCCTAGTCGAAGAACAGTGCAAGGTCCAAAAAGTCATGTGAACGGTTAAAAGATCGCTACGAGTATTCACTGAATTATCTGGAGAAGAATAAGAAGCCCACTAGAGAAACTACATATGGAAACAAGAAGCCCAAGAACCCCTGAACCAACCCAAGAATTTGCAGAGCCCAATTCCCTAGTTTGGCCGCGGAACCGCGGCCAAACCCATGCTGGCGCCGCGGTTCCGCGGCCATCAAGAACACGTGTCGGCGCAGTTTTTCTGTGACGGTGCGCTGTTGTGGGTGTTGTGATTTTAAGTGGGCAAATCAGTAATTGCGCGTGCGCGAGAGTCTGTAACCCTAGGTTTCCTATTTTCCTATAAATTGTAATTTTAGATCTAAAAATTGTATGCCTCTTTTCAATCAATAAAATTCAGATTTTCTGGGAGCAAATATTCAGATCTGTTCTTCTTGTTTGGAGGGAGCCATCAAATTAGTAAGTCTTTTATTTCTGTTCTTTTAATTAAAATGTTTTCTCATCCCCTAATGAGCGAGTAGTCTCCTCGCTTGTTAGGGTTAGCCTTAGGGAAAGGGTTGAGAGATGTGATCTCTCGCCCCTTTCAATGCCACCTTCACCTAATTAATTAGTACTTCACGCATACGAGCACAACCGCTCCCTGCGGCATCCTACCCTTCGAGGTAACGATGAACCGTAGTATAAAGGGCCGGTTGCGCACGTTTTCCGTGAGGGTTAGGATAATTATCAACAAAGTAAGGATACAAATCTAGAGGAAGAAATATCTTCCCAAGAGATTCGTATCCACTTTATTAATAATTAACTTAACATCTAATAGATCTATAAAAAATGGCATTGAAAGCGGTGAGGAAGAACCTTAATCTCCAAAACTTCCCCTAAACCTAACCCTAGCAAGATTCTTAATTAGATTAATTAGATCTCGTTTTCATAGATTTTTATAAACCAATCAAAACCACAAATAGAATCAACTCGTTAAAACACACTAAAGGAATTTACCCGTCTCTGTGGATCGACCCGCACTCACCGGCTAGCTGCGAAGCGACGCCGTTTTTGATTGCGGTAAACTCAAGTATTTGACAAAATCAAATGGCGCCGTTGCCGGGGACGGCGTAATCTTTCTTTTTGTGAATTTTCGGGTTGATATAAATTTTAAAAATTATAAAAATCGGGAAATATAAAAAAAAATATAAAAAATAATCAAATTTTATCTGTTTGAAGGGTGTATATTTTTGAATCTTGCAGGAACAGCTCGAATCGCGGATCTGGAATTTTACAGAGGCCAAAACACAAATTGGTATATCAGAACAGAAGGGAAAATCCACAATAGAGACACTCAAATTTTTTGAAGCACTGTTCTCCTCATACAGCCGCCCTTCCGCGGCCTGAACCCTATAAGTGCCGCGGTTCCGCGCTCTCAAGGACACGTCATCAATTGAAATTTTGTGGGTTTGCTCTCTTTTCCTCCCGTCTGCAACCTCCATATCTCTGTCTGTGAAAATTTTCTGCAGGGTTCTTTGCGTAAAAAGTCTTTCTCCCCCTTCTAAATAACAGATTTCTGCAGGTTTCTTTGCGCCGCGCTAAAAAAAAAATTCTGATTGCAAGTGAATTTTTATTTGTTTTGCATAATTTAACCGGACTCTAAGGGGCTATTTGACCAAATCCAGATTGGGTGGGGATTTCATCACCCTTCCCAGGACCCCAGAAAACACCTAAGCATTTTGCATCAACCACCTTTAATTAAAAAAGATTAGACTCAGACCTAAGGACAGCGAGCTCAATAGGAAAAGGACTGGGGTAGGCATCGGCCGTTTATCCTAACCGACATTGCGGTGTCTAGGCTAGTGGTTTTTAATTAGGCCCACTGTAGTGGTGGTTCCTTCCCACTTACCTGGCCGTATTTGTCCGTGAAGAGGCGGTTTGAGGTCTATTTCTAGCCCTAGTTAGGAGCTGTCTAGTAGACCTAGGCGACCCTAGATCTAGGCCTGATTGTGCATGTGTGGTTGATACTTTTTGTGTCACGAGTCTGTTTTCAAAAACTTCCTTGCAAAATTCACAAATAAAAAATAATAAAATCTTTTAAAAACTTGCAACTTGCCGCTAAAGAAACTTGAAACCTCACTTCCACCACTTCTTCTCACTGACGTTATCTTACCCCCACCTTCTGTTTTTCTCTTTTTTCTGACTGCACTACCTTTTAGTGTATGTCATTTTGGACTAGGGATACTAACGCCCGATTAGTCCGCGTTTCGTTGGTACCGACCAACGAACCCTTCGACGAACCCTTCGTCGATCTTCCGTCCACTTCCTTACCTCCACATTCAAATTCTTCATTCGAAGGTATGTCGGGATTCAACCCCAACGATACCTTACCGATGGGAATGATTCCACCTCCGCCAGGTGCGGATAACCCGAATCTACCGCCTGTTGTAGCGCCCGCACGAGTTGCGCTCCAGGATCTCTTCTACCCCGTTCGCACTTCTTTACCCACATGTCTTTCACCCCCACCGGAAAATGGGGACAACTTTGAAATAAAACCACAATTCATCAATATGCTGCCTAAGTTTCATGGTTTGGAATCCGAAGATGCATATATTTTCATTAATAAATTCCAAAACGTTTGCAGCATGATGAAGACAACCCAATTAAGTGATGACGCAATAAGGCTAAGGGTCATTCCTTTCACCTTATGTGACCTAGCCGAGAAGTGGCTATACAGCACCGCATCACACTCCATTAGAAATTGGGACGAGTTTGTAAGAGCTTTTTTGAAAAAATTCTATCCTCACCATAAAACTGCTAGAATCCGAAACGAGATTATACAATTTTCACAGCTTCCGTCCGAACCATTCTGGAAATGCTTCGAGAGATTTAAAGACCTACTTGTTCAATGCCCTCATCATGGGATAGAAAATTGGCAACTTTGCCAAACATTATACGAGGGATTGAACGCAGCAACGAAGCAGTTGCTAGAAACAATATGTCAAGGTCATTTTCTCTCCAAGTCTAGCGACGAAGCTTGGCAGTTTCTTAAGGACCTAAGTGAGCAAACAATTCAGTGGGAGAGCACCAAGACCACATCATCTTCTTCAGTTGGTCAATCTAGGGCAGGCATACATCAAATAGATATGTCGATTGCTATGAAGGCCGAGATGGCATCACTTAGGAAAAAGCTAGAAGCCATTGAGACCAAAATCTCATCGTCTTCTCCTGCCCCTACTCTACCCACACGAACTGTTTGTGCTTGTTGTTCTAACCCATCACATCTCACCGAAGAGTGCCCTTATAATGCACCAATTCAAGGGCAGGATCAAGTCAATGCTGCATTCCAGCAAAGACAAAGAAATGATCCGTACTCTTCGGCATACAATCAGGGGTGGAGGAGTCACCCAAATCAACAGTTCCAAGGGAATAACAATTTTCAAAGAGCTCCTCCACAACAACAACAAGCACCCTTACAAACTCAAATACAGCAACCTTTCCAACAACAACCTTATACAAATCAAACGAACAATTTGGTTCAACCAAATGATGATAAGGTTACCTCGCTCGAAAAATGTCTAGATGCATTTCTTAAGCAAACTACAGAATCCGCAGCAAGATTTGAAAGTTATGTTCAATCTTTAATGAATAACAATGCCTCACACGATCAAAGTATCAAATCTATTGAGGCACAAATTGCACAATTAACTGCTGCGTTGAGCGAGAGAGAAAAGGGAAAGCTTCCATCTCAACCATTGCCCAATCCCGGTCACGCACAAAACGCATATAACAATCACAATGTGAATGCGGTGACCACGTTGAGATCCGGAAGAGAGTTGCAAAATAATATGGAAACTAGTGATGACATCCCCGCCGGTGGTTCTTCTTCCCCTTCTTCATTTTCTTCACTTCCTTCTTCACCTTTTTCTTTAGAACCTATTCTCCACCCTTCACACGGCTCCACTTCTTCTGACTCGAACGGACCCATTTCTAACAACACGAACACATCCACACTGGGATCCGTTCTTATTCCACATTCTACTCCACAGACTTGTGACTCAACAAATTTTCAAAATGCACCATTTCCAAACAGGTTGAGTCCTAATAAACCAAATGCACAAGTGGAGAAAGATTGTGGAGATCTTTAAGCAGGTTAGCATAAATATACCTCTCTTGGATGCTATCCAACAAGTCCCTTCATACGCGAAAATCTTAAAGGGCTTGTGCACCTCGAAGAGAAAGGCATCTCAAGTACCCAAGAAAGTGCTAGTGGCTAGTGCAGTGAGCAATGCTATTAACCACCATCAAACCTTACCCCAAAAACGAAAGGACCCCGGCTGTCCTACTATTTCAATCACAATTGGGGATAAGCAAATTAATCGTGCACTTTTAGATCTTGGGTCTAGTGTTAACCTGATTCCTTACTCCGTGTACGAACAATTAGGGGTTGGAGAGTTGAAACCCACTCGTTGCACTCTCCAAATGGCTGATCGATCAATCACCTATCCAAGGGGTCAACTAGAGGATGTGTTGATCAAAGTCGGGGAATTCATATTCCCCGTTGATTTTATCGTTATGGATACACAACCTGTTGTTAACCCAAGAAACCAAATTCCGGTGATTCTTGGTCGACCATTTTTGGCCACTTCCAATGCCATAATAAATTGTCGCAATGGCTCCATGACTCTATCCTTCGGAAAGAGGTCTAGTGAGTTCAATATTTATAAGATGGGAAGTCTGCCCCCCGTGCCTAAAAATAGTACACGAGAAGTTTGCTCTATTCACGAAATCACGCAGGAGGACTGCGAGCTTGAAAGATTTCTATTTGATGGAAACAGTTTTGACGCCACTAGTGCGTCCCTCCTTGAGCCTACTACCGTTGACACAACCGATGCTGATTATGAATGTTTCACTTTTTCGGATGACAACGACTCACAGCCCGAATATGAGTCGTTTGAATTTTTGGATGAGTCAGTCGAACCATCCGAATCGGTTGTTTGCAGTGATTTCGAACCTGTGTTAGAGTCCTTTGAGTTCGAGGTAGATTCCGCAATGGTTCTTTCGCCTCAGAAATTCGAACTCATGCCCTTGCCATCTCACCGTAGATATGCTTACATAGGTGAGAATGAGACCTTTCCCATTATCATATCGGCCTCTCTAGCCCTCGAGCAAGAGAATGCCCTCTTAACGGTCTTACAAGATAGGCGGCAAGTTTTCGGTAGGACTATGGCGGACATCGAGGAGATCAGTTTCCTCATAAGTGAATATCATACACAATTGATGGATGATGCCATGTCAATAGAGGACCCACAGGGACATCTTGGGGGTATTGTGGTGAGCCAACTTCCTCCCTTAGAAGTTGAAATACCTCCATTTCTTTTAATAAGGTACGAGAATGCCAACACTCCACTGATTGCTGATCACTTACATTCTCGTATCGATGCATCACCATCACCTGTATATTCATCTCCACACCTCCCATTCCACTACTTCTATCTTCCCCAATTCTTTGCGGACCACCACCACTTATTTTTTCACCCACCAATATCCTTTACTAATAAATTTTTCAAATGGTTGGTGTTGACTTTTGGCCGATGCAAAGTTTGGCAGTCATGTCTAACATAGTTTAAATGAAGTTTGGGGGAGGGCCTTTTTGTACATATTTTTGTTTTTCTTAATAATAAAAAAATTATAAATAAATAAACAGGGAAGTATCGGTATTTTGACCCTCTTGGTTTAGCATGACAGTGAGGACACTGTCAAGTTCAAGTTTGGGGGTATGCTCGGTATGTCTTCTTCCTTCGCATTCATTTGTACATATTTTTGCATTTGCATACTTATTTGAAAACCCATAAAAATTTGAAAAATTTGAAAAATTATAAAAATCAATGTATTCAATTTTGGCTAATTGACTAGAGTTTGACAAATAGGTTAACTAGCTAGGAAAAACTAGATCTTAGACTTAGTGAATTAAAAACCCAAAAAAATAACATTCCTTAAAGTTTAACGGTAGAAAGTATATGCCTTGTAGTTTATTTAGAAATAGGCATATTTTGGGTTCACTTCCTGGGCTAAGTCGAAACAAGGGAAGAGTATTGATGTTCTTATTAGAGTATAAGTTTGAAAAATAGTTCCTACCTTAAGTCTAGATTCTGAAAATGTATACCCTACAATTTGCACAATCACGCACCTTGAAACTTGGAATAGTAGAAGAGACCTTGAAATGCTCTTGTCTAAAGTCCTTAGTATGAAAAAGTGTGAATAAAGAAAAAAATGGACACTGGTTTTTGTGATTACTTAAGGCTGCAAAAATAGAAAAATACTTAGCGAGGGTGCTTCATCACCTAGTGCCTTAGACCAACTGGTTTGGGAGTCACTGCTAAAAGTCTTGGGTGTTATAAAGACTAGGAAGTATGCTTTAAAGTGCAAACGCATTTTGTAATCGGTCGTTGGTACCTCAAGAAGTATTAACGGTCGCATGAAGAATGAGTAAGCAAATTTCATTTTAATTCACCACTAATTAGTACTTTGGACAACGGACAAGGGGTTGATTGCTTAATTTGAATTTCCAAGTGTAGGGGTGACTTATACACACACGTAGGGGTATGTGATTGGAATTTAGATGAGAGGAAGGAATGAAGAATAGAACTTGTATCTTTAATAGAGTTGATAGAAATTCCTAAGTGGAGATGAAACCCTAGAACGAAGACTTAAGAGATGCCGAAAGCTAAGTAGGTTTACATAACATATATAATCTTAAGTTAAATAATGAGGAAGTGTGAAGAATATGGGTGGATAATTTACGAGTCAAAAGATAATAGAATTCCTTGTTAGAAAACTTAATTGGAGAACAAAAGTCAATGGGCCGAATTGATAGGATTTTGTGGGTAGTATCCGCTGAAAACCCTCAGGAGACAACACTCCTCCTACTAGGGACACCTAGAGGTTTAACGGCTTGTTGCACGAGCTCAGTGCAATCGCGTTTCCCTGCGAAAGTGCGGTTAGGTTTTTTGTAGAGAATAAAACAATAAGTTTGCTCGAGGACGAGCAAAAGATAAGTTTGGGGGTATTTGTTCAGACCATAATATTGCATTTATCATTCCCCTATTCTTATCCTTTTTATAAATAAACAGGTACTCTTGACGCACGTTTGTTGCATATTACAGGTTACAGGTTTCTGGAGCAAATACAGTGAAAAAGACACAAAACAACAGAAAAAGGGATTTTTGACCAACTATTAGACGGATCCTAGTCAAGCCTAGTCGAAGAACAGTGCAAGGTCCAAAAAGTCATGTGAACGGTTAAAAGATCGCTACGAGTATTCACTGAATTATCTGGAGAAGAATAAGAAGCCCACTAGAGAAACTACATATGGAAACAAGAAGCCCAAGAACCCCTGAACCAACCCAAGAATTTGCAGAGCCCAATTCCCTAGTTTGGCCGCGGAACCGCGGCCAAACCCATGCTGGCGCCGCGGTTCCGCGGCCATCAAGAACACGTGTCGGCGCAGTTTTTCTGTGACGGTGCGCTGTTGTGGGTGTTGTGATTTTAAGTGGGCAAATCAGTAATTGCGCGTGCGCGAGAGTCTGTAACCCTAGGTTTCCTATTTTCCTATAAATTGTAATTTTAGATCTAAAAATTGTATGCCTCTTTTCAATCAATAAAATTCAGATTTTCTGGGAGCAAATATTCAGATCTGTTCTTCTTGTTTGGAGGGAGCCATCGAATTAGTAAGTCTTTTATTTCTGTTCTTTTAATTAAAATGTTTTCTCATCCCCTAATGAGCGAGTAGTCTCCTCGCTTGTTAGGGTTAGCCTTAGGGAAAGGGTTGAGAGATGTGATCTCTCGCCCCTTTCAATGCCACCTTCACCTAATTAATTAGTACTTCACGCATACGAGCACAACCGCTCCCTGCGGCATCCTACCCTTCGAGGTAACGATGAACCGTAGTATAAAGGGCCGGTTGCGCATGTTTTCCGTGAGGGTTAGGATAATTATCAACAAAGTAAGGATACAAATCTAGAGGAAGAAATATCTTCCCAAGAGATTCGTATCCACTTTATTAATAATTAACTTAACATCTAATAGATCTATAAAAAATGGCATTGAAAGCGGTGAGGAAGAACCTTAATCTCCAAAACTTCCCCTAAACCTAACCCTAGCAAGATTCTTAATTAGATTAATTAGATCTCGTTTTCATAGATTTTTATAAACCAATCAAAACCACAAATAGAATCAACTCGTTAAAACACACTAAAGGAATTTACCCGTCTCTGTGGATCGACCCGCACTCACCGGCTAGCTGCGAAGCGACGCCGTTTTTGATTGCGGTAAACTCAAGTATTTGACAAAATCAGCTGGCGGCTAAGTGCATCAGGAAATACATTCACCTTCCTGGGATGATACTGTAGGTTAATGTCAAAGTTTGCCATAAGTTCTAGCCATCTTCTCTGCTGCATATTTTGTTCCTTCTGAGTAAATACATACTTCAGACTCTTGTGGTCAGTGTATATATCCACTCGTTCTCCAAGAACATAGTGGTGCCAAATCTTAAGTGCAAAGATAACGGCTACCAACTACAGATCATGTGTTGGATAGTTACCCTTATGAAATTTCAGCTGTCTTGATGCAAAAGCGACAACTTTTCCATGCTGGTGTAGAACACATCTTAATCCTTTACCGGAAGCATCACAATGTACGAAGAATTCTCTAGATTGATCCGGTATTATGAGAATAGGAGCAGAAGTTAATCTTGATTTGAGTTCTACAAAAACTTTTTCACATGCTTTTGATCACACGAGTGCTTCATCTTTACATGTGAGCTTGGTCAGGGATGCTGCGATCTTCGAAAAGACTTCAATGAATCTTCGATAGTATCCTGCTAATCCCAAGAAACTTCGTATATATTTTACTGTCTTTTGTGTCGGCAACTCTCTGACAGCTGACTCCTTCGCTGGATCTACTGAGATTCCTTCGCCTGAAACAATGTGTTCGACAAATTCGACTTGATCTAACCAAAATTCACACTTGCTGTATTTGGCATAGAGCCGATGCTGTCGCAATGTCCCCAGGACAATCCGTAAGTGCTCGGCGTGTTCTTTCCGATTCTTTGAATACACCAGGATGTCGTCAATGAAGATGACAACGAACCTGTCTAAGTACTCTCAGAAATTTTAGTTCATGAGATTCATAAATATAACAGGTGCATTGGTCACTCAAAATGGCATTACAAGATACTCATAATGACCATATCGAGTCCTAAACGCCGTCTTCGGAATATCAGACTCTTTGACCTTCACCTGATGATAATCCGAACGAAGATCTAGTTTTGAAAATACACAAGACCCACTTAGCTAATCGAAAAGATCATCGATGTGTGGTAGTGGATACTTGTTCTTGATCGTTACTTCGTTCTAAGATCGATAATATACACACATCCTGCATGAACCTTCTTTCTTCTTCACGAGCAGAACTGGAGATCCCCAACTTGAACTACCGGGAGGAATCCAACCTTTTTTTAGGAGTTCATCCAACAGAATGCGGATCTCTTTCAATCCCTCAGGACTTAACCGGTATGGAGCTTTGATTACCGATTGCGCACCAAGTAGTAAATCAATGAAGAATTCAAGAGCTCGATCGGGAGGATAACCTGTTATATCTTTAGGGAACACATCCTCGAACTCTCGAATTACTTCTGGCTTTTCTTCTTTTGCTGGGAGAGAAAACACTTCTGCATCCTTCGGTTTATCATGGTATCTTCCTGGCTCTAAAGTTCTATCTCCACTCTTGATATAAAAGATTGGATGATCTGGTATCTCAAATACTACCCTCCTTTGACGGTAATCAGTCATAACATAGAAAACTCCCAGCCAGTCCATTCCTAACACAATATCGAAATTTGGGATGTCCAGTAATTTGAAATTCTTGTAGAATTCTCGTCCACAAACTACAAATGGACACTGATCAAATCCCATAGTTGCCTTCAAGACTCCATTCCCGGAATTGACATTCCAGCTTGAAATGAGTGGCTTCACGGGAATCGCATGCATTCTCACGAATCGTTAAGACATGATGACACTCCGGTGTCGAATAGTACGAGTGCAGAAAGGGTGGCTACTAGTATAGTATCTAAGTTGTGTGAGGTTGATTTTAGATACTGGAAAAATATAGGGTGACATACAAGGATTGAAAATGTATGAAAGGATTGGGAATTACCAGTAATAACTTGGCCAGTGGCTTCGGCTTTCTCAACCGCCATTGTGAAAGCCTGACATCTGGGTACATTCCTGCTTGCTGAAGGCACATTCCTCTGTCCCTGGGGCATATTTCTCTGCCCTTGAGGCATGTTCCTCTTTGCCTGATGGAATTGATGAGGAGGCGGTGCAGGAGGTCCACGTGGAGGTGGTGGAGGTAGAGCTAGACGAGGTGCAGAAGCCTGAATAGCTGGCCGCTGCGGGACTATGATTGCGGTTCTAGGTGCTGGAGCTGGGTTGAGTCGATATGGACATGCTCCTATCGCATGAGTGGATGCGCCACAAACCAAACACAGGCCATTTTCATGCCTGCAACCTTTCGCCAGGTGTCCATTTCTCTTGCAGTAGAAACAAAAGTCTGGACTGGTCTGGTTAAATGATCCTCCCGGTCTCATGGGTGCAAAAGCTGGCCTGGAAGAGGCTCCTGCCATCCGGGTGGTAGGGTGTTTCACAACGGAAGTCTGAGGTCTTCCCTTCTTCTTCACCACTGCCTCATAACGTCGGGCAGCCTTTAAAGCGAGATCATGGGTTGGGAAATCCCCTGTAGCGAGTGCAGCTTGGATTTCTGGGTCCAACCCTTGCTAAAATCATTGTGCCCGGATCTCAGCGGTAGGAATGAGGTGTGTCGCAAACCTGTTACGGTCTTGTTTTAGTAGTGTAATAAATGATATCAGGAATTTGAATTTGAGACAATATCTTACCTACTAAGCATCGTAAACTCAACATCGTATTCATCCACGAACTTTCTCCACATCGAGCCTTGTAGTAAGTGGATGAACTGCTGTTCCATATCGAAACGGGCAGTCTTAGGGAAGTACTTAGCGTCGAACATATCGTGAAGTGTCCTCCATTCAATCGGTTGGGCGAGACGGCTTTATTTAGACTTCAACCAGACTCTGGCGTTGTCTGTTAGTTACAGCTTTGCAACTCTTACTCAAGCAATCTCTGGCACTTGTGCTGATGCCAGGTCATCTTCGATAAACTAGGCCCATTCTTCTGCCTCTAGTGGGGTCTCTTTCCAAGAGAAATGTTTCAGGTGCAGTGCCCGGAATTGCTTGACTCTAGGTGCCTCGGCTTCTGGATGGTGCATGAGGATAGCAGTCTGCTGCTGCTGACCCTCCAAGAGGCTCTTGATTGCCTCAAGCAGTACCGTTTGCTCGTTGATTGGAGCTGTAACGGTAGGTGGTGATTGTAGAGTGGGCGGTGGAGTGTTGCCATTGACGTTCGTGCTTGTGTTGTTGGGAGAATCCATGACCTTGAGTGAAAAGAAAGGTTATGATAGATTCAAGAAATTTAAAATGTAAGGAATGTATAGTTGCTGATTCGTATAATTCTTGTGATATATATTACTTAGGACTTCATGCAGAACGGACCTGCATAGGCCACCATCAAAACCTGTCATGCCTCGCTTCCCAGTGTACGGAATCGGTAACGTGGCGGGCCGCAACGTATTTACTAAGAAATAAATAAATTAAGCATAAATAAGTAATATATAAAAATGCACAAGAATGACAAGTGATATAAAATAAACATCAACTTTTATTAACATTCATCTTGACAATACAACTGCTTTAAAAAGAAAAGAATACAATGATATAAAGCAATGTCTAAATAGTGGCATATGAACTGAAAGTAAGTACAAGAAACTAGAAGTCCGGCAGGGTGGTGAACTGATCCAAGTCCTCCTGGCTGGGCTCGATCTCGTGAGAGTCCGGTCTTCTTGACGAACATTCCAAAGAAAGAAATAGATATGAATGTCGTCAGCAAACTAGCGGTCGGTAAGTCCTAAAAGAAAGAAAGGAATAGAACAGGTAATATGAAATGAAAGTGATAAGTTGTACAGGTATAAGATTATTATTCTAACGTGGTTGTTTGTAGCTTGGTACAAAAGGCATTTGTGTATACGAGAGGAGTCCATTTTACCCCGTGGACTATGGTAACATGTAGTACAAGGCCCTGTCAAAACCCACGGGACAACAGCAAGAGAGTTCATGTAGGTGTCTTTTAGTGACCATCTCGTACCACGTTAATACATTCCGTAACAATCTAACCCCGTAATGTATGTCGTGTAGATTATGTTTACAAGTCTTGTCAAAACTATAGATACAAGTTGTTCAACTAGTCAGGTTCAGGATGTAATCATGTCAATTTATAACCATGGTTCGGTCAAGTCAAGTCAAGCATGTTGATATAGTTGTTTGATTCAGGTTCAGGTTCAAGTATTCATGTTTAACTTTGGATTCATGTTGGAATTGGATTCTGATTTGAGTTTGGATTCACGTTTGATTTAGACTCAGATGGAGTCAGACACTTTAACTGATTTGGATCCTGAATTAGATTCAGGAGTCATCGCTAACTGCTGCATATGGACGGCATGATTTGTGTCTTTTTCCAAGTCAATTACCATTGATAACCCCGTTAAGTTTTTCTACCTTAAATAGGCATGCACTCACTTTCTCCGGCTCCCTGGGGCTCAAGAGAATTGATCACGTTTAAACCTATATTTACTAAAGTCCTTAAATGTTGTTTTATATAACTAGAGGGGGTTTTATGAAAATATTTTTAATATAATTAAAAATTAAACCTCAAGAAGTTATTTATTTTATTTAGGGTTTTCATGGATGTGAATTTTAAGGATTTGAGGTATTTTAGTGATAATAGCTTATCTTGGATAGTTCATGGTATTTTATTGTAAAACTTGTCTTTTGTTGATATCTTGATGGTATTTTAGTGAAACTTGAAATTCTTTAATCTTTAGAAAAATGTAATTTTATTGTATTTTGAAAAGATATGGATCGGTAATAATTATAGAATTATTAAAAATTAATTTTATTTAAGAAAAAATGCGTTTTTCTTAAAAACCGTATTTAAAACCTTTCGAGACCGAATGCTACGTGAGGAGGCATGCATCTCGCTCTACTAGCCTAAGGATGTGCGATAATCCGCACTATCCAATAGCGGCTCCTCTAAAGAGGGTTGTAGAGGTATATTTGGAAAGGAGTTAAAAATACAATTTAAAAGAAATCCGGTTTTTATAGTCAATAGTATTTTCTTGAAATATCGTATTCGTAACAAAAATTCATACAAGGATATATCGTGCTATGGAACCATGTGTGTATGTAAGAGGTAGGTCGTTACCTCATGAATTTTCCTAAATGTATGTTTAAGCAAAACAAATAAAGATGATATATACAAACTTCATGGTATTTTAATGTAAATGTTAATTTAAAGTTTTTTTGCATGATGTTTTTGATTAAAAATTGGTTCTAAGCATTGGTTTTGTTTTAACAAGTATGGTGTAGGAATATGAATGAATAATATGTATGAAAAAGTGGGATTATAGGGTTTTAGAAGAAGATGTCGGTATTAACTCCATTTCCGACATTTGTTTTGAAAATGAACTTTTAAAGAAGGGGAATGAGGATTTGGAAAGGACCTACTAGCTAGTTAGGTTAAGAGAAGGTAGAAGAAGGGATGGTTGTCATCGTGGCGTCGCGGGGTCGCCGGAATTTGCTTCGATCCTCGCCGGAACTTGATCGCTTGGTAACTCCTCTTTTACTCCTCTTGTACTTAGAAAATTTTGTGAATTTTGGCTATAATTTTCAGAATGAGAAAGGGCTAGGGCATGAGGTAGTATTTATAGTGTGGAATTAAGGTTATAGAATTAAAAAGGTGAATTAAAATGCATTAAAATTTGGTTTAAAGGTGAAATTAAAAGTCTTTGTTTGATTGTAGAGCAATCAAACAGTGTAGAGGAGTCAGGGATAGGGGAAGGGTCGTGTGTGCAAAGCCCGGGCCTTATTGGCCACAGACCGACCGTCGGTACCGGCCATTGGATCATTTCAGCCGGCTGATTGAGGGGAGAGGGCCGGTGGATTGGAGCCACATGTTCATATCAATAATAACTCCATTTTGCACATGTTTGATTTCTTCAAACTGTTCATTTTTATGTGCATTACACTTGTAAAATTTTGGGCTTCGAAAAAGTTTAAAAGTAAATCAGAAAAAATAATGTGTTTGATGGGATTCGAACACAGGGGCTACGTCACAACAGTGCAAGGCTTTACTAGTGAGCTACAAGTTGTTTCTTACTGTTCTTAAATAAAATATACTTAAAACTTATACTCATGCTTGTAAACTCCTTTCTGTACATTAAACTTAAAAATTTTGTATAGTAAATCAGAGTCGTTACAATATTTGGCTCCATTGAAATATTCTTTTCCTAGATTATCTGCATTTCCTTACTGTGTTTGCTTCTGCTATGATGCTTCTGTGATGTTGCACTAGTCCTGTCTCTGCCCTGCTGTAAGTAACCTTACGGTGAATTCCCGGGACCCTGTGACGAATGCAGATGTCATATATGTGCATGCCTATTTTCGTTTCTTTCTGGCACATATGTTTAATTGGCGTGACTGCATTAATTCTGATAAATGCAAGGAAAACAAACCTAAATGATATTGTCGGAACCAATTTTTGAAAACTATAGGCGTTTCCTTTTGCTTTGTGTTAAGATATTCAGTTAAGAATATCCTGCAGCTCATTCGATGAGGAAAAAGCCTAAATCCCTTCACAGGGAGTGACCTCTTTGGCAAAAGTTGTTGGATATAGTGCCCTCAAGGAAATTATTATAATTGCGTGTAGGCGATTATGATAATTGAAGGAAGACCAATACAGGTATAAAAATTGTACTCGAGATGATAGGATGATATCTGGTTTATCTTCATCGTTGATGAAGCCCGTAGGATTGTTGCTTGATTGTAAGTTTATCTTAGCACCAGAATCAAGGCTTTCAACCTAAGCAAGTGAGTAATTTTAATTTTATTGGGTGCTTAATTAACTAACCATGAATCAAACTAGAGATTAGGGTTACTAGCAAAACAAAAGTGTGTATAAGCCTAAGTGAAAAAGAACTACAACCTTTGTTAAGCACTCCTTCTCTTCAATGGATCCGTGTAGAAGTCCTTGAGCTCCTCTTTAGCTTTACTTGAAGTTGGAACAACTTAGCTTGAGGCCTTCGTTGTCTACGATGATCCACCCGAAGCTTCTCACTCTCAAGCTCTTGCTTCACTAATATATGAACAAATGAAGGCAACAACCTATACTAAATTGCTAGTTTAGAATAGGTAGATGAAGTAGGGAAGTTTTCACTCAAGATCCTTTCTTTTCTTTTCTCTTTTTAACTCATAGAAAAATCTAGAGAGCTTAGAAGAAGAGGATGAACTTGGCCATAGTTAAGAAATACTTTAGAGATCTTATAGATATTTAAAGATAAGAATGAATAATATAATGAGGCATGGTGCTAGATATTTTAAGAAGAGTATAGAAGCAATGACTCACCACAAGATATTTTCATTTTCATTTTATTTATCTAAATATCCATTTACATCTACAATGTGATTCTTGCATTGCCTTGTTCTATATATCATCAACAATGACACACACACACACACAAACACACACACACACACATACATATACATATACATATACATATACATATACATATACACATATATAAAGAAAAGAATTTTAAATGAGTGATTAGTCAATTTATTAAATCAACACTTGATTTAATAATCCGGTCATATCACATATAACCCGACTAATAAAAAATGCTATATTAAAATACTATATCAAATACTCGTATTTAATCAAACTACCGCACATATCTTCATATGTGCCCTACATTGTTTCGCTTGATTTTGGAAATCCCTATGTGGGACTCTTAAGACTCTTCAATACGCTAACAGTAGGTAATGATCATATCAGATACCCATAAGCCGTCAGCGGTACTAACTGGATGTAATGGCTACTCGGACATTAAACGAATAGAAGATCAACAAGCATACTTGTTCAAACTCCCGTAGAGCCAATAAGCAACACTTACTGTACAGTCCGGTCTCTTCGTCTAATATGTCACATATCGAGTCTGGGGTTGGAATCGTCAAGCCCCATAACTCAATAACTCAATAAGTCATGCTGATGTGTAGCATATAACCAATCGAGAAATTAATGATAACACTTATTAGTAAATCCCATCAGCCCTGGTCAGGGACTTGTGGTTATAGCTAATCGCGTATAGTACAACATCAACTCCCAATACCGGGAGAGATGAAACCCATCCTATCGCTCACTGCCTCCATGTGTTTCGGGACTGTACCCAAAATCCACCTGTTTGCACGACTCAATAGAGCCGTGGTAGGGTGGAAATCAAAGCACAGTGGAAAGCACACAAGACACTATGATGATCTCGGGTCTACAGACTAACTTGTACAAGTGTCACCGGAGAACTGCTAATTGACGATAGGTATAATACCATTTAGGAGTTCTCAGCGAGTCCGTTCAGTGTACTCAGTCTCTAATGAGCACCTGTATACAATCTTTGATGTCAAACACCAATGGATATGGGATCATCCATTGCCCTTATACTAGGTCAAGAAACGTATACTCTAGTCTACTCTGGAATATCGATGCCCTGTCTCGACACTCCATCGACTAGGATCTTTCAAGGATGTGCTTGTGGACTACACATGATCCACCAGTATGATCTGCATCATAGTCATGGTAGTCAAGAAAATATCCTGAGGGCTTTATCAACATGTATCAAATAGTCAGTAAACATAATCAAGTGAACAAGTCAGGATAAAGGACAACCAGATTGCATAATATCATGTCGAGCAAGAAAGTCCTCTATATATATACATGTCCAAGCATCCACTATAATATACAATAAAGGCCTCTAAGGCATATATAAATCCAACATTAACAACCAGCATTGTGATGGAGATCATATATGTGGGAGCTGGGTTGTCCATAAGCACATCCTTAAATGTCTCTAGTCGTGGGAGTATCGAGACTGGGCATCAATATTTCGGAGTTGACTAGTGCATACGCTTCGAGACCCCGACGAAGGGCGGTGGCCGGTCTCACAAGCCATTGGTGTTGACACCTAAGATAGTATACAGGTGCTTACTGGAGGTGAGTACGCTGGACGGACTCGCTGAAAACTTCTAGATGGTATTATAGCTATCGTCAGATGGAAGTTCTCAGGTGGCATGAGTATAGGTTAGTCCTTTGAACTGAAGTCGTCATTTGTCTCGTGTGATTTCCCACTGTACTTTGATTACTATCCTACCATGGCTCAATGGAGTCGTGCAAACAGGTGGATTTTGGGTACAGTCCTGAGCCACATAGATGCAGTGGTCGACTGTCAGGGATTCGTCTCTCCTGTTATTAGGAGTCGATGTCGCGCTGTGTTCAGTTGGCTATCACTAGAAATCCGTAGTCACGGTAGGTGAGATTTACTGATAGTAGATCAGTAGTATCTCAGTTGGTGATGAGCTTGACTCAGACACGACTTATCGGGTTAGTAGGGGTCTGACGTTATCTACCCCCTAGACCTGATATGCGATACTCTGTGACAAAGAGACCGAACAGTACAGAGATTGTCATATTCAGGCTCAGTAGGGTAAGGACGCACTTGATTGTCGACCCTCCTTTCGACAAGTTCCTGGGTATCCTTTACGTATAGCTAGTGCCACTGACGTGCTTGTGGTTAAACCCACTGCCAGCGTATTTTCAAGTCTTTAGAGTCCCACACAGAGGGTTTTCCCGGTTCAGGCGACAGATGTAGGAGCCGTACTATGGTACGTGCAGGGGTCCGATTAAATACATGTACGCGATACACGGACTTTAATCAGATGGTTGATAATACTAGCCGGCTTAGGATTAAGCCGGATTATTAAATCAGGTTTTGATTTAATAATTTATATATATATATATATATATATATATATATATATTGATACATATATTTTAGTATTATTGTTCACTATTCATTTTCTCTCTTTGGTGCTATCCGTATTTTTATATGGATACGCATATATGTAGCGATACATATACCAGGTGAAATATTCCATATTTATACAGGAATGCTTCTAGATGAAGAACACCTAATATTTATTTTTCTTTTTCTATTTAGAAAAATAAAAAGGGAAATGAGGTGGAAATGGGGAGTTATGAAGTATGGTGTAAACTATGTATAAAAAGGGAAATGAGGTGGAAATAGGGAGTTATGAAGCATGGTGAACTATGTATAAAATGGGAAATGAGGTGGAAATGGGGAGTTATGAAGTATGGTGTAAACTATGTAGAGAGGTATGGCTTTATTTAATAATGTTAAAATTCATTTGGATGCACTATTGCACCATGGTTGATATTTATCTAGCCATTCCTTTTTTACTTGATGACTTGATTATTCTTTTCATCTTGTTGCTTCATGTTTCATGGTTGCTCTCATAAGCAACCATTTTTCCTCCAAGCTTCAACCTCCTTCACCTTCTTCTTCTTCTTGCTCTCTATTTGAGCATAGATTCTATTGAGAAAATTTTAGTTGAGTATTACTACATCACCAACCATCCAAACCTAGTGAATTTGGACCGTCGATTACATCCTCCTCCGCGTTCCCTCGGGTGGATCATCTTCAGTAAAGGGTGGTTGATTTTCAAGCGCTATCCCGGCGACTACAAGCTTGGAGGGGTCTTCCACAATTGGTTCGACACGCGACAATGGTTATATTTTCTCAACCTCTAGCACTTGTAGAATAGCTAGTTTAGATATATGGTTCGTATCCTTGGTTCTACGGGAGTCCGGTGCTTGTCAGAATTTTTGTTTTTCGCTTCCGCCTCGGCCGCGTCTTCCGCGGCGTGGGCACCGGATCCCAACATGGTATCAAAGCCTCCATAAACCTTTACTAGCTAGTATGCACAAGTTTAAAGTCTCGATCGCCGGATTTTTCCGGATCGCATTTCCATTTTGCGTGCCCGCTGTCCAAGTTTGAAAGTTGTTCAAAAAATCATTTAAATTGCTTTAAAATTATGTGCAGGCGATATTAGTGGCAAAAAATTTTTTTGGGCCTATGGTGCCAAAATTTGGCGGCGGAACCGTAGCGAAACATGCCATTTTGCGGCGGTTCCGCCGCTATATTTTTGCCGTTGGGCCCCAAAATTTTTCTAGTGCTTTATGGTATAGAAATGTGATTTTTGGGATGTATGGTTTTGGCCCAGATTTGTTTGAGTACTAGTTTTTACTAGAGGCCAATGCGGAAAGTTTTGGTCGATCGAAATTTTGAATTCATGTGTATCAGTGCGTATGTTAGTTTCTGCGACCGTGAATATCATAGAGCGGTAGAATCCGATTGGTTGCTATATGTACAATCAGACGGGTTTACGAACATGATATTCACATTGATGTTCTGTGTTGCACTGATATTATAGATGGATTATCATGATGGATAGCCTTGTGTGCAATGTTAGATGTACAGTTCAGATTCATTTGTATATTGATTATTGCGGGGCGAGTTTCCGACATGTGGACTGTCGTTTCTGCAAGTATGTATATTCTTTTATGAGGGCACGACCGGGTTGAGGACGGCGTCACCGTTGTATATATATATATTTTCTTCTCTGTACTAGGATTACATGCAGAAGAGTGCTTGAGCAGCCGGGTTCTAGAGGGCAACATGCCTGCTTCTAATGGTGTAGAGACCGGGGGGGCTTACACTAGAATTGGCGGGCTATTCTCCACACTCGTAGGGGGTATAGGTTGTGTTGGATATATATTCCCTAGAGGCCATTATTGTATATGTATACATGTGGATGCTTGGACATATATATGTACAGGACAATCTTGCTCGATATGATAGTATGCTATCTGGTTTGTTTTTATCTTAACATGTGCGTATGTCTTACTTGTTATTACATATTATTTATATATGTTGATTAAGCCCGTAGGATCATTGCTTGACTACCGACGTTGTGATGGCGATCATACTTGTGGAAACTGGGTAGTCGATAAGCACATCCTTAAAAGGTCCCTAGTTATGGAAGTATCGAGACTGGGCATCGATATTCCGAAGTAGACTAGTGTATGCGTTTTTAGACCTCGACGAGGGGCGATGGTTGGTCCCACAGCTATTGGTCTTTTGCACCTAAGATCCTATACAGGTGCTCACTGGAGGTGAGTACACTGGACGGACTCGTCGAGAACTTCTAGACGGTACTATACCTATCATAGAAGTGTTAGGAATATGTATGCCCTAGAGGCCATTATTGTAAGATATAGTGGATACTTGGACATATATATAGAGGACTTTCTCGCTAGACATGATAGTATGCTATATGGTTTCCTTTATCTTAACATGTAGACTGGTATTATTATACTGTCTGTCTCTTACATGTTGATAAAGCCCTTAGGATATGTATTTGACTACCAAGATTATGATGAGATCATACTAGTAGGGCCAGGGTGGTCCAAAAGTACATCATTTAACAGTTCCTAGTCGATGGGATATAGAGATAGGGCATCGATATTCCAGAGTAGACTAGTGTGTACGTTTCTTGTCCCTTAGAGGGCGATGGTTGATCCCACAACCATTGGTGTGTGACATCAAAGATTGTACATAGGTGCTCACTGGAGAATGGGTATACCGAACAGGACTCGCCAAGAACTCCTAGTTGGTATTATACCTATCGTCAGATAGTCGTTCTCTTATGATACTGGTACAGGTTAGTGTGTAGACCCGAGATCGTCATAGAGTTTTGTGTGGCTCCCACTGTGCTTTGATTTCCTCCCTACCACGCTCAAAGGAGACATGAAAACAGGTGGATTTTGGGTACAGTCCTGAGTCACATGGAGGCAATGAGCTATAGGAAGGGTTTCGTCTATCCCGGTATTGGGGGTTGATGTTGCGCTATGCTCGATTGGCTATAACTGGAAGTCCCTGGCCAGGGCTGCTGCTGAAATTTACTGATAAGAGTTATCAGTAGTTTCTTGAACTGTTATAGGCCAGACATCGGCATGCCTTATCAAGTTACCGCGGTCTGACGTTTACCACCCCTAAACTCGATATGCGACATATCAGACGAAGAGATCAGACTATACGGTAGTGTTACTGATAGGCTTCATGGAGAGTATGGACAATCTTGCTTGTTGATCTTCATATCGCTTAATACCTGGGTAGCCGTTACGTCCATCTAGTACCCCTGACGGCTTGTAGGTGACTGATGTGATCATCACCTACTGCTGGCATATTGACGAGTCTTTAGAGTCCCACATAGAAGTTTCCTGGTTCAAGCGATACGGAGTAGGGCACATATGATGATATGTGCGGGGGCCTGATTAAATACGAGTATGTGATTCCGTATTGTAATCTGGCAGATATCTGATGTCGGTCAGTTTATATATGATATAACCGGATTATCGAATCAAGTGTTGATTTGATAATGTGATATATAGATAAATGATATTAGTCGGTTATATGTGATATAACCGGATTATTAAATCAAGTGTTGATTAAATAATGTTATATATATTATATTTTATATAATTATATTTTAACTAATATTATTAGCTCACAAAATATTTTCTTATATACATTAATATATATATGAGGCATGGCAAGAAATTCTATTTTTGGAAAATAGAATAAATGGTGAAAATGGAAGCATGGTGTGAAGCATGGGCTTTATCTTTATTATATTAGTCTTGAATCACTATTCAAGTATGGTTGCAATTTATTATTGCAAAGAAATCCATGCTTGAATGAGTGGGCCAAGGATGAGCCATATTCTTCACTTGTATTTTTTTCAAGGGTTTCTCTCTTGAGTTGAGCACACATTCTCTCTAGCTTCCATCTTCTTCTTCCTCATGCCTCAAAACTCCAACCCCTCACATGTGATGTGAACCATGGAGTTTTGAACAAACTAGTGAGTAAACAAATCCCCTACTTCACCATCCGACACTAAACTAACACTTTGGTGTGGCGAGTTTCCTTCACTAATAGGAGATTAGTTGTCACGACCCGAAATGGCACGTGACTGGCACTTGAATCATATGAAGTCTACATAACCCCATCTAATTCAAGTAAGCCAAAAATCCTAGAAATCTAAACCATTTTAAGGAAGAAGTGAAGAAAACTAGTTTTAAAACAAGTGGTTTTAAAAAAAAACATAAGCCGAAGTATGCATTTTTAAAATCCCAAGTCTTTTCTGAAAATTTCGGCAGAGTTTCCTTTGTAAATACTGGCCCCAAACGGGGTACAACATGAATAATATGTGGACAATGATAAAAGACATCCCCAAGCGGGAGCTAGCTCTTCGTCAATCGACGGTCACAACCACGCAAGTAATATAATATACAACGCCGAAGGGCGAGGATCAAAACGCAAAAGGAAACTCAAAATATCAAGAAAATCATAATAATACAACGCGCGACTCTAAGGTCGAAAGAATAAACAACTGGTTTTCTAAGTCTGAAATAAATGTACAAGTCTGGTTGATGGAGTTTACTAGATACAACTGAATATAAATAAGTACAATGGTGGTCACAATGCGAGTGAACCCACCTACCAAAGAAATCACCCGGAATGAAGTAATGTGCCAACAAAGCCGCCAAGGAAAACCTGTACGGCAAAACTTGCAAGAAACTGTAGCACAGCAGGGGTGAGCTGCCAACTCGTGAGTAGAAAACATCACAGAGCAGAAATCGTATGTATGACTCAATCCTAGGTCAATACGATCGGTAGTATATATCCTCAATATGATAAAGTCTGAAGCATGATAAGGTGAAAAGGGTAAACATCTAAACATAAGTGTAATACCAAGTGCTCGTGTCAGTGCCTCAGGTAGCAACATATCATAAATATGAGATATGATCAATGTAATCAACATGAAATCGGTGTCAACTAATTCATGAAGTCTATAAGTATGTGGATATCATCCAACTATGTAATCAATGCCTGTATGCATGTGGATCTCGTCTACGGGTCAACCAATGACACAACAACATCATGCATGTAAATATCATAAAAGCATATGCATGAAAGTATGAGGATAAAAATCAACGTGTGTCCCTCGCGACACATCAAAATCATGGAACCTGAGAGTCCAGTATCGACACTTGAAACATCATGAAACCCGTGCCCAGTATCGGCACATAAATCCTCATATCTCTCGGGCTCCGTCAGTCCGGATCGGCCCATAACATCTATCGACTCCGGTCGGTATCCTCCGGATAGCCGCCAGGTCCAACCAATCACCGGTAGGTACTAGCCACCCTGCCAGGCTCATCATCTACTCCACGAAAAACATTTCTCGCCCCGGGGAACCATACCGGGTCTACCATGAACCGGGTTTCACATATCACACGTCTCAGAACCGAGAAAATGCATGGTGGACGCACTGAAATATCATATCAAGAGAAACCGGGTTTTTAAAACAATACATACTTTTTTTGAAATAACCACGGTTCTCAAATCCAGAAATCTCATGAAAACGACATATCCCAATGCGTATAATCATAAAGCATGATGTATCTAATATATAACAAAAATGTAAGCATATCCATATATCATGTAACATGGAACAGTAGTATGCACATATCAAGGGTAAAATGCTCTTTTAAATGAATCTAGTTTTAAAATGTCTCCTGCGGTTCCCAATTTCTCCAAGTCAAATGCAGTATCGTATAAAGGTGCATATGTAACTATAGCAAGTAAATTGTGCAAGGAGTCATATCATGATGAAACAATCCTACTGTGTAGTGACATGGCAATTATCGATGATGAAGTGTGTGAGCCGGCAAGCAGGTGTACGTAGAGCATACGCATCATCGGTAATAATGCTGGTGTCCTGACAGCATGGGTTTAATATAACATAAATCATAAGTATATAAGCATGCAATGCCCTAATAACAACATGAATATATGGAAATGGAAGGTAAATGCAACAATAAGGAATCTACATTAGTTATACGAGTCATATAGCTTGTCATTTGAAATCACACGAATCGTGGTGTTTAGAAAATATGGGCTACGATGTTTTTAAGAAAAGAGGCACGTCCTTTGAAATATCTACAGAATCCCTTGGCCTGTCTTTAAAATACTCACGATTCGTTAGTTTTGGAAATAGGTATGACTCGAGTCTAGTCTAACATCTATAAGTAAACTACAGGACTAAACGAACAGACAAATTCGTGACTAAACTAACTAATGACGCTATCAGCCAATTACACTAAAGTCATCCATGACTCCCAATGTCTATCTAGATAATCCTAATCTCACAATAAACATATAAATACATCCATATAATAAATACTATATACTACGTTACGAACTGCGGGGGTGCTATACGCCATCCACCCGACTTCCCCCGTAGATATATATCTACTCACCTGATCTTCGCTTGCCGATGCCGATATCGCAACGCGCTTGATTGTTGTCTCAAAGTCCTCATGAGGGTACCTACATATCATAACATATCGTGCCTCATTAAAATCCAATTCAAAACCAAAACGACACATGAATCTCATATATGTCAAAACCTATGGTCTACTCACACAAAAGAGCCCAAAAACACCCGATATCGACGTACAAACGTCAAGTGACCAATACCAAACACAAATATCAAAACTTAACTTCATAAACATCATGAAATACAAGGCATCAACCCATAAAAGTGTTCCCAGATTTTAGTTCAGGTCAAAACTAGGTGCACAAACAGTACTGGGGTGATGTATAGGGTGTATACGACCTACAGAACGAACCTGGGCACCTGATTCATCAATGTTGCCGGCCCCTACCCCCTAAAATCTGGCCACCTCGGCCATACTAGCTCCATTTGGGTTCGTGTGTAGATAGGGGTCTCCTAGTGTCAATTCTAGTCCACTGGGGTTGTTTGTGTTTCTCAAAAATTCTCCAGATCATTCCAGATTTCCTGTAGGCATCATAATTCCACAAAACCGACATTGGAAAGTTTCTGTTTTGGGTTTCAGTTTTTCAGTTTAGATTAGGTCTAGGTTTTTGACAATTGGGGGGTTTAAGGTCACCACTAAAGTTCAATTGCACAACAATAACTCAAGAATCCCTCAACCCTTTTCTAGGAATTTCAAAGTTCACAAAATTTCACTAAATCGGTTTTAAACTTGAATAGAGGCTAAAGCAATTGAAATACTACACTTAATGTGAAAGAATTACCTCATTTGGCAACTCAAGAAAATTCTTGAGTTGCCCCAAGTGCTCAAAATCCATCCTTTCTTGGTCTAAAGTGCTTGTAGGGGACTTGTGCATGTTTTTAGTGAAAGGGAGATGGACTTTGGAATTGTTTTTGGTGGTGAAGTGAGGAAGTAAAGGTGGGAGGGAGAGAGGGCAACAACTTACTTCTGAAATGAGAGGGAAATGGTGAAGAGATGAAGGATGAAACCAAGTCAAAGAAGACCCCTCACTCTCTCTCATGCCTATACCCATTTCTTTATTCATTTTCTTTTTCCTTTCTTTTCTTTTCTTTTGTTTTCTCTTCTCTTTTCTCTCTCATTTTAAAACCCAACCCAAAACAAAGAAAATCCATGTAGGAAAATGCAATAAGTGTGAAAAATGTGGCATGGTGCATGTCATGTGTACAAAACCAGATTAATGCTAAATTAGCGATATTTAATCGCGATTAGCATTAAAATAGTGTATAATTAATCATAAAAATTTATAATTTGCATAAAGCACATAAAGCACCCTCATTTCAGTAATTTCTATAGTTTTCCAAATTTTCCCCAATTTATCTGTATTTAATTATACCGCACCATTAAAATATTCATAATAATTATTATTTAATTATAAAAATTCCCAAAAATAATATTTTATTTTTCTGAAATGTTACAGTCTTCCCCCTTAAAGAAATTCGATCCCAGAATTTAAATTTAAACCCCTCAAATACTAAAACATTTCAGTAAAAGACTAAGTCGTCGAGGCTCCAAAATCATAAATACATAAAACACATCGTAGCGCAATGCATGCACATGAAAAATGGGTATATAAACCAAAAATCAAAACTCCATCAAGCATCCCGCAATCATCGGAGTTATGGTGAAGACACCAATGTCAAATCTAATACGAAAACCAACATGATATACATCAAAACTATACATGTAAATATCTGAAGGAAATGCATGCCAAACCTTTTTTAGTTGCTGTGCGATGAGCATAACACTGCATAGTGGCGGATGTCTATTGTAAGAAATAACTATATATATATATATATATATATATATATATATATATATACACACACACCCTTTGTTTAACATACACGTCCCGCCGTTTTTGAAAAATATTTAGCAGGGTTTTTCTTGTTTTAAACGTTTCGTGTCATCTCAGACACGTAGGTAAATACTGAGACTATAGCTCTTTTTTTTGGAAATCCCTTCGGTAACTATCAATGCATGCAAATATATTCAGGTACTGTCCTCTGACTAGTCCTGCTCAGTACTAGAACCAATAGTAAATATCATAAAACATACCGCTCCAAAAGAAATCAATCCCAAAATGTGTATAAAAATGCTACGTGCATCTGGTGCGCACGGAAATCGAAATCCATGAATATGTCATACATGTGCATAGAATAAAATCTAAGTGCAACGGGTGTACACGAAACACTTGTCCACCGCAATGGTGTGTGCCTGACAGCAATATCAGGTGCATCTGATATGCACGAAGAATCTCGATTTAGTGCATCCGGTATGCATCAAAATCGCATCAAGCGCCCAAGTATGTGCAAGGATCCAAATCCAGTGCACAAGGTGCATGAAAACAAATATCGAATATCACAATTGAAATCAACGGTGTACAATAAATCTCAATCTAAATCAGGTATACCGCGGTATATAATCTCACAACCATATGCATCAACGTGCATAAATCAAATCAAAACACTAAAAGTGCATGAAAACTATGCCGAAAGCACAAGTCAGATAATATGCATATCATAGGCATGAAATCTAAATCAACCTCTCGAATGACATCAAATCGAGGTCAAGTGCAACCGTAGTGTACAAAATCTCAATCATGCAAACAAATCGTCCAAAATACCGAAATCCAAAAATGACGGATGCGTGATATTCGAATCACCAAATCCCAGATTGTAAACACTGTCGTCGATATGTCCTTCCTTCGCAGTCGAGGAGGTGTCGGTGCATCCAAACCTAGTAGAGCAAGATATCTACTTGCCTCCTGTTCATGGTCTGGCGCCTGGTGCCTTTAGGCTCTTTTCTCTCACTGTGAATTGCTAGATATATAGCTCATCGGCTCAACGGCCCAATATAGAATGACGACGGAAACAGTCCCGCTCTGGCACATTCTCTAAAGATCTCTAGCCAACTATTTCGTCGACGATGCCGAACTCTATCCTACTGGGTGTGCGCAATATGACCGCTCCTGGGTCTAAGTATTTTCGTATAGTATTCCAGAAAGGACCTATCGAGGTCTCTCCCAAATCTCGTTTCTGCCGAACTGCCCGAAGGTTATCACCCTTTACTATATCAATTTCTGGTTCCAGAACGGCGGCATACTCATCGCGACTACTTCTGGAAGATACATCCATATACAACGCCTCTGCATGCGTATCACATCTCTGATGTCGGCGGAATGGAACGTCATCTCATCAAGATCTCGTACGAACCTCTTACTCCACTTTTCTCTAATGTTGACTGCTTCAGACTCGTCTCTTCATGGCTGCATTGACTGTGCTCCAACAGCTATACTCGTATCTGGAGTCTCCTAAGCAATGCATCCCATCACACGATATCCGAATGACATTGAACCTTTTGATTGACTCGTCAAAAACTCATAATCCCCCAAGATCTCAACATCTTAAGTATAGTTTAATAGTATTCCAGTACATGCCACAGTACCTATGGACCAACCGTAGAAGGGCAATCCCAAGCCTCACTAATGGCACCGCTGAACTGCCGCAAACCCTAAGGTTCCAAGGCGTTCTCATGGTCATTATGTCGAGTTAGGGTTTCATTCTTCTAGAGGGTCCATGGAATTACTTGCATGTTTCTCCGAATGCTTTAAACTTGGAAAAATGGTTTTCTGACATTCGATCGTCTTCTAGCGACTCTCAACATACCTGCGTGAAGTCGTCTCTAGCTGGAATCAATCAATCTGATGACCTCGCATTGGGGTAGGCAACGAATCACATGTCCTAGTCATTCCTCCTTGGATGACTAGCGATCTTCTATCATATCTCTAAGTACAACTCGTGCGGCGTTAGTTTTAAACATTTAGGCGACGTCTCGTCAGTCGCAGCAGCAACTGAATCATTTGTCCGCATGCTAAACAGTGCCTCAATCATCAAGTATAATCGGTGCATTAACGGTCATCACATTCTGGCTGGCCTCTAGCAGTGGCTCAATCCTGTAACGTTTTAGAAATCGTTATGCGAATTTGTCCGTTTTAGGGTAAGTTTGTCGGTATTTTCCGTTTTAACCCGACTGTGATCGAACGACCATATAGACTTACCCAGCACCTAGTTTAGCTAAAATAAAGCTAGTGCGTAAGCTTTGGGGGTATATGGGACGTTTTGGTTCAATTAGAATTTTTTCCCAATTTTAATGTTATTTTAATGCGGTATTCACATTTTGGGAAATTTCTCTTTAAGCGATCTTTTCATTAAATTAAGTTGAGTTAATCCTAAACCTTCTCACTTTACCTAGATTCATTGTGTGGACTAGGATTTAAGTTTAAACTTAAAGAAAAAGAAAAGAAAAGATGTAGAAGCATGCATGTGTGCATATGTGTGTATGAATGCAATTAATGGCATTTATTGTTGGTAATTGCTAGGAAACCCCTCACAAAACTCCCACCTCCTCTCTTGGCCGAGATCCTCTCTCCCTCTACTGCCTTTAATCTTTTTCCTTTCATTTCTCTTCAATCCTAGCTCAAAACTTCTCCAATATTCCAAAATATATCACAAAACATACTTCAAGTCTTGGTTTAAGCTTCTTGGATCACTTAGAGCTTGGAGCTTGTGAGAAAAGTTGTTAGGTATAATCCCTACACTATTAATTAGGAGTTTTTGTGTTATTTAGCTCGTTAGTTGTAGCGTAGAACCCTTTGCATATCGATTAGTGCGATATCGGGTTTTTAAAGTCTTTTTAGAGCTTTTATATCTGTTGTGATCTGGAGAATTTAGTGTTTGACCAAACAAATTTATAGAGATACACTAGTGAAGCTGAGACACCACCTGAGAGATGGGGACCACCTCACCGGCCAGGGCCGGCGACTCCTTAAGCAACTCTGGCGACGCCGGTTGGGTAGGAAAGGGTTGGGATTTGTCTTCTGTGGGTAGTTGTCTACTGTTAGCTAGGGGTGTTCGGTACTGTTTACTTTTTTAGTAAATTCAGTATACAAAATCTGGGATCGATTACCTATAATCTAGTGTTTTGAGTCCGCGTGTTACGTGTTGCGACACGAATCGCGAGCTTGTTCTGCTGCTGTACTCAGTTAGGTTTTGAGGTATCGTTACGCGCGTTAGCCACTAGACGTACACTCGCGAGTTAGTTTAATGAGTTGGTGCGTTATTTAATACGTGGTTTTGCGTTATATTGATCGATTCTGAGATGTTCGCATTATTTCTTGTGTTTGTGAAAATATAGCGTCGCAAGCGGAGACTTCGGACGCTGCAAACAGGGGGAAGCAGGTGGTTGGATTTTCATAGCTGGAGACCATTGGTGAGTAGATTTAACATCTACGGGGAAATCGCCCGTATGGCGTTATGCTTCGGGGCGAATATGATATGATAGCTGCATGTATTTGCATATTAGTTACTTTCATATGAATGTCATTGCATAGCATTATCTGTTGTACTTGACTCGTACCTTTAGATATAACACATTACTGACGGTTCATGTTGCACGAGCACTAAGTTGTATGCTACACCCACACCGTTTGTAATCGCCATAACACGCACAAACACCTACATACGTGATCTGGTAGTGGATAGGAATGATTGGAGTAGTAACTCTTATTCCATTGTGCATATGAAATATTGTGGACACATACACACGTGATATTGCATTGGGCAGGAATAGTTGAGCTAGTGACCCTTATTCCACTTCACGTATATCTTACTATAGCTACTTGTACATCATGCATACATATTGACATATACACCATATACTCGATTTCAGTTACTATTGTTAGTTGTATGTATGCCCTAGAGGCCAGTATTGTACAGATGATGTATATTATATTGGATGCTTGGACATATATAGAGATGACTTTCTTACTCGATATGATAGTATGCTATCTGGTTACTCTTTATCTTAACATGTACACTTGTCTCTTTAAACTGTCTAATAGTTACATGTTGGTAAAGCCCTTAGGATGTGTACTTGACTGCCTGGACTATGATGCAGATCATACTAGTGGGGACATGGTAGTCTATAGGTACATCCTTCAAAGTCCCTAGTCATAGGTGTATCGAGACGGGGCATCGATATACCAGTGTAGACTAGCGTATACGCTTCTCGACCCATGAGATGGGCGATGGATGATCCCATATCCATTGGTGTTTGACATCAGAGATGGTGTACGGGTGCTCAGTAGAGACTGGGTACACTGGACGGACTCGCCGAGAACTCCCAGATGGTATTATACCTCACGTCAGATGGCAGTTCTCAGGTGACACTTGTACAGGTTAGTCTGTACACACGAGATCATCATAGAGTCTTGTGTGATTCACACTGTGCTTTGATCTCCACCTTACCACGTCCATGAGGGCGTGCAAAACGGTGGTCTTTGGGTACAATCCCGAGTCACATGGTAGCAATGAGCGATAGGAGGGGTTTCGTCTCTCCCGGTATTGGGGGTTGATGTTGCGCTGTGCTCGATTGGCCGTAACAGGGAAGTCCCTGGCCAGGGCTGATCAGAGATTTGCTGGTAAGTGTTATCAGTAGTTTCTCGACCCGTTATGAGCCTCACATCGGCACGACTTATCGGTTACTGGGGTCTGACGTTTACCACCCCTAGACTTGATATGCGACATATCAGACGAACAGACCGGACTGTACGGTAAGTGTTACTGGTTGGATTCACAGGAGTGTGAGCGGGCTAGCTCGTCGATCTTCTGATCGCTCAATACCCGGGTGGCCGTTACGTTTAGCAGACCGCTTGCGGCTTGTAGGTGCTTGATATGATCATCACCTGCTACCGGCGTATTGACAAGTCTTTAGAGTCCTACACAGAGGTTTCCTGGCTCAAGCAAAACGAAATAGGAGCGCATATGAGATATGTGTGGGACCGAGAATAATGCGTGTATGTGATACCGTATTTCATTCTCGCGATGAATGTTTCGATTGGTTGTATGCGATATGACCTAGTTATCGAATCATTGATTCGATAAATCGATACATTGGATACGAGTCGGTTATGTGCGACATGACCGGATCATTGAATCAAATGTTGATTTAATGATTTAATGTATAATTATATATTTGATATATTACTTTGCATTAACTAGTATTGGTTCACTTTAAATGGATTTTCTCACTTGAAGTTCACAAGCTGTATATGTGATATACTTTTGTGCACTTGATTGTATCATGCTTGATGATGCATGCATATTGGCTTTGTGTAAAGAATTGTACCATGGTTATGATAATGGTTAGGGTTTTTGATTTATTCACTCATTTATTTATCCATTCTTTATTTATTTAAATGGATAAAAGAAAATAAAATGGTTTCTTTTTATCATGAAGCTTGTTGAAGCTTCATGAAGCTTTGACTAAAGAGACCATTTTGTCTTCATGCTTAACCCTAACCATTCCCACTTACCATGGTCTATTCTCTACACTTGACCTTAGTTAGGATATGATAAGTATTGATTTCTTTTCTATTATGAAAACACTTTTATCATATTCTATCTTCATCTTCTCCTTCTTCTTCAAGAAAGAAAACTAGACTCCATTAATGGCATCTTGAGTTCTAAAGTGAGAAATCCAATTCTAAAGTGAACCCACCTCCTATTTCTTCACCCTCTACCTCTTGCCAAGTAGTATAGGGAGTTTTCTTCACAAGTTTCACGACTTGGTGAAGTTAGAGCTTGATCTTGTGTAACCTCGACGTAGATCATCTTCGGCATCGTAGCCGACGACTATTCCGCTCATTTCTCCGATGAAGCCGATGCGAGAGTCCGGGATTCGAGATGGACAGCGAGGGGATGACTACGTGGAGCTAAGAAAGTGGATATCCGGATCTACAAAGGTTGTAGCTTCTCACTTTTAGTTAAGATGTTAACTAGTTTCCTTTTTCGCCTAAAATTCTAGTCGACGATCCGTATTAGGGTTTCTCGGCACTCATAAAATTTGAAATTGGCATGGTTGATGCCTTGTGAGACTTCATTAGCGTGCCTAGGAACCCTACAGTGGTATCAGAGCCTAGCTAGAGCCTTAGGCGAAGTGTAGACGACGTTTGAAACCCGATCGAACCGAAACCCTAAAAACCAAAATGCTCTCTGGACTTTTTCTAAAAACTGGGTTTTTTCGATATTAAAAATGCTTAAAAAATTCAGCAGGGAAATCTAAGAATTACGATGCAAAATTTTCCAAACGAAGAGTCTAAAGTGCGGCGGAACCGCGGCAGAAGCCTAGCTTCTGCGGCGGTTCCGCGGCCATCTTCTGACGTCAGGCTTCCACATTTGCACAGTAATTCCTATTTTATTATGCTGAGTTTTCTGGGAATTTTTAATTTGACTCAAGAGTTGAGTGTTCTGGGGTTGCATTGAAAATCGTCGTTTCGATCGGATTATCAAGTTTTGTCTATGTGGTTTTTCCGGGTAAATTTTTGAATATGTTAAAAAGTTCGACCGGATATAAATACCCACCTTTTCCCCTGTTAGGAAATTTCCAAGTGTTGGATCTTTCCGTAGTTTAACGACGTTCTAAGTAGTGCAAGTAACGCGATGGTCCCTCTAGAAGACAACAAACCTTAACTCGATTATGTGACCGTCTTGAACTGCCCTTTGAACCTTCGGGTTTGGGACAGTATGGCGTGCCACATGTGAGACGTTGGCTTTGACCCTTCTACGGCTGGTTGCTGGAGAACTCTCGTCCGAAACGAGAGAAAAAGAACATTTTCATGTATTGGAAACTGAGACATGAACTGGATGTTTTTAAACTTGTTTCATGTATTGATCTGTTTCGGGAAAACTTGGGTGTTCGAATGTTCGATCGGAAAGTTTAACATTTTCTGTTTATCCGGAATGGGATACAATAATTGGAATTCACAATCAGTTATGAGATAACTGAATGAATGTTATAAATCTAGCGGTTTAGTCTCATTTGATATTGAAAAGAGTTTTCGATAATGGGACTAGAATGCGGGGTTTATAATTGTTAGGCATGTGATGTCTAAGTATTTCATTTTGATTAGGCATGCGATGTCTAAAGAGGTTGCGGATTCCAACTGTTGTAGTTTTACACTTTCTTTTCTGTGACCGTAAGTGTAATATGTGATATCGCCGGTTTCGTTACTATATGTCAACGACAATTGGGATGCGCATATTTACTTACGTTGATGACATGTGATGTTATGTGTTGCTGGATATGTTATATTGGATTGTCGTGTTTGAATAGCCGGGGGTTTTTATGTGAGATGAGTGTTTTTCATTTTCATTCATGTAAAAACTTGTATGTAATATTCTTTTATTTGGGGCACTTTCAGGTTGCGGAAGTTGTCACCTTTTGTATATTATTTCCTTTTCCGCATTAGGATAGACCCAAGGAGGGGAGCACAAGTAACCGGGTTCTAGGGTCCAGTGGGAGACCATCTCGAGGAGTCGAGTCCGGGTCTCCTAACCCTAGAATTGGTAGGGTTGCTTGCCGCTCTCATAGGGGTCTAGGGGTGTGGGATTGGCTATTCATCACGACCGTGGAATCCGTGTTTTATACTGGCCCGTATTGAAAACACGGACGTCCTAGTATATCCAATGTTTCATATGTTTCTTCTGCTGCGATTTCTGTGATGTGATCATGTGATGTTCTGTGATAGATACAGTATATAGTATATATGATATATTATATAGACGTTACTTATGTTTTGCACCCGCACTAGCCCTGCCCTGCTCTGCCGTTAGTTACCTAACCTAACGGTGCAGAGGGGACATCCAGGCGAATGCGGATGGCATAAGTGTACGTCGTATTTATCTGTGATGTTTAGGTGACTTAAATGATGGGACTTCATTAATGTGATTAATGAAAGAAAAGAAACCTAAGATGTTGTAGAATCAAATTTTAAACAAAACAGGTAGCTACAGTTCTTGTTTTGCATAGCGGTATATATGATATACCCTGCACCTTATTCGATGAGGAAAGGACCGAGATCCCTTCACCGGGAGTGACTCCTTTAGCAATAACTGGCAGATGCTACACACTCGGTTTGACTTTTGATTGCTTCTATAGTTTATGCTTTGCACAGCGATATATATGATATATCCCGCACCTCATTCGACGAGGAAAGGGCCGACGATCCCTTCACCGGGAGTGACCCCTTTAGCAAAACTAGAAAAGCCTCAAAATCACTCCATTTCAAAACTTCATTCGATTCTACAACGATATCAAGTTCATTACGCAATAGGTTTTCAGAAAAACCTGTCGTAGCCCTCCGTCATTTCAGATAAGAACTGTTTAGTATTCGTGCTGCGTTTGTTGGCCTTTGTCAAGGCGTAGTGTGCGGTAGCTGAATAGTGCTTATCTGCTTGTGCATGTGATGCAGATTGTTTCAGGGTAGTCGTACGACCTTCTTGGCCTTTGTCAAGGGTCGTGCGGGTGGGTTTGATTCAATCAAGAAATGACGGGTTGAACTTGACTAGCATCCCATGATTTGTTGGCCTTTGTCAAGGTCATAGGACGTTAGGGGCAAAATATTATCGGGAATTTCAAGTGTTGAAATTTGCAATGAGATTGCATACCTTCTATGAGATAGTTGGATCCCGATACCCACTGTGAGTAAGAGTTACTCCTTGGAGAGTTTTACACATTGCAATTAGCTGATCAAGTAGGTGTCTAGAAAGGTGTCAATGGGGTTACGCCTCTGGGAAAACGAGGTTTACATTAATTAGGTTCGTGCGAAAGCACGGGGGACCTCCCTCAAAGTACCGACACTGGCCTGGCTGAAAGATTGGCGAACTTGTAGTGTGTAATTAATCCCGGCTAGTCTTTCCTTTTAGGGTTTGAAGGAAGATTTGATAAAAACCAGTGGGAGCCATCCTGATTAGATAAGATAATAACCAATCCGATCTTGCACGAGCATACGCTAAAGTGTTTTCTTCTCTCTCTCTCCAGGTAGCGACCATTTCATGCCCTAATAAAGATAATAATATGGATGTATTGACCGAACCCGCATGTTATACTGTGCTGGGGAACGTTGGTTCCGTTCTTTCCTATAAGAGTTATAGGACTGAACAGGATATAAGGGAATACCAGGATTCCCATGCCACCCGAATGAAGAAAGTACATGATGATGCATTTTCTTCGGGTGTGTTCGTTACAGAGAACTGTTTCTCCATTTGCTCTACGTCCTGGGTATTAGATACCGGGTCAGGATCCCATATATGTAATTAGTTACATGGGCTTAGGAAAGGTAGAGAACTTGGAGAAGGTGATAAAGACATTAGAGTTGGAAATGGTGCAATTGTTGCAGCTAAGACTGTCGGGGAATATCACCTTGTATTACCAACTGGTAAAACATTGGTTCTGAACGAATGCTATTACATGCCGAACCTGATATGCAACATTATATCAGTTTCTTTATTGAGTAAAGAGAGATATAATTTTGTATTACAGGATAATGTTATGAACATTTTCCGTAACCAAAAGTTGGTTGGATCAGGCACGTTGTGCAATGGCATTTATGTTCTAAATCAATCCACAGTTCTAAGTATAACAAACACACACAAGAGGAAGAGTTCTGAACTGAACGAATCCTTCTTGTGGCATTGTAGACTGGGTCACATCAATGCGACACGACTGGCTAAGTTGCATAAGGATGGATATTTAAATCCGTTCGAATATTCATCTTATGACACTTGCCAGTCATGTCTCAAAGGCAAGATGACCAAAACTCCGTTTACGGGACACGGAGAAAGAGTTACCGAACTCTTGGGACTAATACATAGTGATGTATGCAGTCCCATGTCTACACATGCCAGGGATGGTTCTTCATACTTCATTACATTCACTGACGATCTCTCTAGATTCGGATATGTGTTCCTGATGAAACACAAATCAGAAGCTTTTGAGAAATTTATAGAATATAAACAAGAAGTTGAAAACCAAACTGGAAAAAGTATTAAAATCCTTCGATCTGATCGAGGAGGTGAATACTTGAGCAATGAATTCCTGGACTTCCTAAAAGAGAATGGGATTCTCTCTCAGCTGACACCTCCATATACACCACAGCACAACGGTGTATCAGAACGGAGGAACCGCACCCTATTAGATATGGTGCGCTCTATGATGAGCACAGCTGAGTTACCTATTTCCTTCTGGGGATATACGCTGGAAACAGCAGCATACGTATTGAATCAAGTTCCAACTAAATCTGTACCTACCACACCATATGAGATATGGAGTGGGAAGAGACCATGTCTTAAACGAGTTAAGATATGGGGTTGCCCGGCCTATGTCAAAAGGCAAAATCCGGACAAACTCGAGGCACGGTCAGTTCTATGCAAGTTTGTGGGATATCCTAAACATTCACATGGATATCTTTTCTACCATACAAAGGAACAAAAAGTGTTTGTTTCTCGACATGCCACCTTTTTGGAAAAGGAATTTCTTGCAAAAGAAATTAGTGGGGATAAGGTAGAACTGGAAGAAATTCCGGCTACACAAACTCAAACTGAAGATTTAGTGGAACCGGAGGATTCAGTAGTACCCGACGAACCCCAGCCTCTTCGCCGATCTAGTAGGGTTCCTTGCCAACCTGAGAGATACTACGGTTTTCTCATGGATGGTGGGAGCGAGGATTGCATCATGGAGGATGATGACCCAACTAGCTTCGAGCAGGCCATCACGAGTAGGGACTCAGTGAAATGGCTGGATGCAATGCGGTCCGAGATGGAATCCATGTACACCAACAAAGTATGGACTTTGGATGTTGCTCCTGAAGGGGTAAAACCCATTGGGAGCAAGTGGATCTTCAAGAAGAAACTTGGTGTTGATTGGAAAGTGGAGACTTTCAAAGCTAGACTTGTTGCAAAGGGTTTTCGTCAAAGACCAGGTATGGACTATGACGAAACCTTTTCTCCAGTGGCTATGCTTAAATCCATCCGGATCATGCTTGCCATAGCTGCATATCATGATTACGAAATCTGGCAAATGGATGTTAAGACCGCCTTTCTAAATGGTGATTTAGAAGAGAGCGTGTACATGACTCAGCCAGAGGGCTTCGTAGACAGTGGGAGCAGCGGGAAGGTGTGCAAGCTGCTTAAATCCATTTATGGATTAAAGCAAGTATCGCGGAGTTGGAACATCTGCTTTGACGTTGTTATCAAAGAGTTTGATTTCGTCAAAAACCCAGATGAACCTTGTATATACAAGAAGTTGGCAGAGAGTAAGGTTGTCTTCCTCGTATTGTACGTGGACGACATACTCTTGATAGGAAATGATATTCCTATGCTGCAATCGGTCAAGCTCTTCTTATCACAAAGATTCTCAATGAAAGATCTTGGTGATGCCTCCTGCATATTGGGAATTAGGATCTATAGAGATAGATCCAAACGGATATTGGGATTATCCCAATCCAGGTACATTAACACCATACTAAAGAGGTTTAGTATGGAAGAATCCAAGCGTGGGAACTTGCCCACGATCTATGGAGTCACTCTCTCCAAAGAGATGTCTCCCAAGACTGATTTGGAGAGAGCTCGCATGCAAGGGATACCCTATGCTTCGGCTGTAGGATCTATCATGTACGCGATGCTATGTACCAGACCCGATGCAGCATACTCACTAAGTGTAGTGAGCAGGTATCAAGCTGATCCTGGAGAGAGTCACTGGACAGCTGTGAAGAGCATTCTCAAGTACTTGCGAAGGACTAAAGAGATGCTCTTGGTGTATGGTAACGGAGAACTCCAAGTGGAGTCCTTTACCGATTGGAGCTTCCAGAGTGATAAGGACGACTCTAAGTCGCAGTCGGGATTTTTCATTACCCTTTACGGAGGGGCGGTTAGCTGGAAGAGTTCCAAGCAGGAAACCGTGGCAGACTCGACGATGGAGGCTGAATACATCGCTGCCAACGATGCTGCCAAAGAGGCTGTCTGGATCAAGAAGTTCATTACTGAACTTGGAGTGGTTCCATCCATTGAGCATCCAATACCTTTGTATTGCGATAACAATGGAGCGGTGGCTTTGGCCAAGGAACCCAGGTCCCATCAGCGATCCAGGCATATTCTGAGGCGGTATCACCTGATCAGGGAGATAGTTGATCGCCGGGATATCGAGGTCAGGAGGGTTGACACGAAGAAAAACACTGTGGATCCACTCACGAAGGCCATTCCCCAGATACAGTTTGAGAGACTCTTCGGGATGCTCGGTATGCGATACTACAGCAGCTGGCCCTAGTGCAAGTGGGAGATTGTTAGTTGTATGTATGCCCTAGAGGCCAGTATTGTACAGATGATGTATATTATATTGGATGCTTGGACATATATAGAGATGACTTTCTTGCTCGATATGATAGTATGCTATCTGGTTACTCTTTATCTTACCATGTACACTTGTCTCTTTAAACTGTCTAATAGTTACTTGTTGGTAAAGCCCTTAGGATGTGTACTTGACTGCCTGGACTATGATGCAGATGATACTAGTGGGGACATGGTAGTCTATAGGTACATCCTTCAAAGTCCCTAGTCGTAGATGTATCGAGACGGGGCATCGATATACCAGTGTAGACTAGCGTATACGCTTCTCGACCCATGAGATGGGCGATGGATGATCCCATATCCATTGGTGTTTGACATCAGAGATGGTGTACGGGTGCTCAGTGGAGACTGGGTACACTGGACGGACTCGCCGAGAACTCCCAGATGGTATTATACCTCACGTCAGATGGCAGTTCTCAGGTGACACTTGTACAGGTTAGCCTGTAGACCCGAGATCGTCATAGAGTCTTGTGTGATTCCCACTGTGCTTTGATCTCCACCTTACCACGTCCATGAGGGCATGCAAAACGGTGGTCTTTGGGTACAGTCCCGAGTCACATGGAGGCAATGAGCGATAGGAGGGGTTTCGTCTCTCCCGGTATTGGGGGTTGATGTTGCGCTGTGCTCGATTGGCCGTAACAGGGAAGTCCCTGGACAGGGCTGATCAGAGAATTGCTGGTAAGTGTTACCAGTAGTTTCTCGACCCGTTATGAGTCTCACATCGGCACGACTTATCGGTTACTGGGGTCTGACGTTTACCACCCCTAGACTTGATATGCGACATATCAGACGAACAGACCGGACTGTACGGTAAGTGTTACTGGTTGGATTCACAGGAGTGTGAGCGGGATAGCTCGTCGATCTTCTGATCGCTCAATACCTAGGTGGCCGTTACGTTTAGCAGACCGCTTGCGGCTTGTAGGTGCTTGATATGATCATCACCTGCTACCGGCGTATTGACGAGTCTTTAGAGTCCTACACAGAGGTTTCCTGGTTCAAGCGAAACGAAATAGGAGCGCATATGAGATATGTATGGGACCGAGAATAATGCGTGTATGTGATACCGTATTTCATTCTCGCGATGAATGTTTCGATTGGTTGTATGCGATATGACCTAGTTATCGAATCATTGATTCGATAAATCGATACATTGGATACTAGTCGGTTATGTGCGACATGACCGGATCATTGAATCAAATGTTGATTTAATGATTTAATGTATAATTATATATTTGATATATTACTTTGCATTAACTAGTATTGGTTCACTTTAAATGGATTTTCTCACTTGAAGTTCACAAGCTGTATATGTGATATACTTTTGTGCACTTGATTGTATCATGCTTGATGATGCATGCATATTGGCTTTGTGTAAAGAATTGTACCATGGTTATGATAATGGTTAGGGTTTTTGATTTATTCACTCATTTATTTATCCATTCTTTATTTATTTAAATGGATAAAAGAAAATAAAATGGTTTCTTTTTATCATGAAGCTTGTTGAAGCTTCATGAAGCTTTGACTAAAGAGACCATTTTGTCTTCATGCTTAACCCTAACCATTCCCACTTACCATGGTCTATTCTCTACACTTGACCTTAGTTAGGATATGATAAGTATTGATTTCTTTTCTATTATGAAAACACTTTTATCATATTCTATCTTCATCTTCTCCTTCTTCTTCAAGAAAGAAAACTAGACTCCATTAATGGCATCTTGAGTTCTAAAGTGAGAAATCCAATTCTAAAGTGAACCCACCTCCTATTTCTTCACCTTCTACCTCTTGCCAAGTAGTATAGGGTGTTTTCTTCACAAGTTTCACGACTTGGTGAAGTTAGAGCTTGATCTTGTGTAACCTCGACGTAGATCATCTTCGGCATCGTAGCCGACGACTATTCCGCTCATTTCTCCGATGAAGCCGATGAGAGAGTCCGGGATTCGAGATGGACAGCGAGGGGATGACTACGTAGAGCTAAGGAAGTGGATATCCGGATCTACAAAGGTTGTAGCTTCTCACTTTTAGTTAAGATGTTAACTAGTTTCCTTTTTCGCCTAAAATTCTAGTCGACGATCCGTATTAGGGTTTCTCGGCACTCATAAAATTTGAAATTGGCATGGTTGATGCCTTGTGAGACTTCATTAGCGTGCCTAGGAACCCTACAACTTGTACATCATGCATACATATTGACATGTACACCACATACTCGATTTCAGTTACTTATACAGCATGCATACATATTGACATGTACACCCACATAGTCTATTACAGCTACATGTACCTCATGCACACATACTGACATGTATACCGCGTATGCTTGCTATAGTTGTATATACCCTAAGAGGTATTGTTTTTATATGTGATATTGAGTTGTTGATCATTGCCCTTATGAAATTCATCATACCCACTTGCTTACATGGAGATACTTAAACCTTGCTACAATTACATGTACACATTATATGATGCTGCATTTGTTTTCGGAGGATTTGGGAACCGCATGATATGTTTTAAAGCTAGATTCAATTTAAAGAGCGGTTTTCCCTTGATATGCTCATATTGTTTTCTTATATTGCATATATCGGTTTTCATGGTTTTACGCATTGAGATATGGATTTCATATGATTTATGGATTTGAAAACCGTGGGGGTATTTCAAGAAAACTATGTATTGTTTGAAAACCCGGTTTCTCTTGATATGATATTTCAATGCGTCCACCATGTGATATCTCGGTTCTGAGATTTGGCTTGTGATACACGATTCGAGGAGCGGGAGGCACCGTCTGCGGGTACATGGTGGACCCGGTATGGTACCCGGGGCGTGTGGTGATTTCGTGGTGTAGACGATAAGCCTAGCGGAGGGACCACTACCTACCGGTGATTGTATTTGGACTCGGCGGTTATCGTGGGGATACCGACCGAAGTGAGGTATGACATATCGTCAGGGCCAGTCATGGTGACAGCGCCTGAGTTATGAGGATTTACGTGTCATTTTTAGACACGGGTTTCATGATGTTTCGAGTGTCGGTGTTAGACACTTAGGTTTCCATGATTTTTACGTATCGTCGGTGGACATACGTGGTTGATATCCTTATATATATATATATACTTACAAGTATATGTTTTCATGATGTTTCGGGTGTCGATGTTAGACACTCAGGTTCCATGAGACTTACACGATGTGAGGGCCAATCTGTGGATGCGGTGCCTGAGGATTTGGGATTTGATGTGTCAGTGAGGGACACTGGTGTTTTTCCATGCTGAGGATTTTGCATGAGATTTTATTGTATCATCCCACACACTCAGGATTATTGTTGTTATGCATTGTTTCATGTAGTTGTAGTACCCTGATGATGTACCTTTACATGATTGTTGCATATTCACTTATCATACTTATGCTATCGGATTACATGTGATAGATAGATCGTTGTTCGTGCATACCTGCGATTACAGTATGATGTTATTTACTATTCACGAGTTGGAAACTCACCCCGTTGTGCCACAGTGTTTAGCAGGACTTACCCTCAGAGTAGTTGCGGCAGGGCATCTTATCATCACTACTTTTGCGGATACCGCTACGTTTGGCTGTGAGGCCTGTGCTTTAGGTGGGTTTGCGGTTATCTGTTTGTACATTGTATATCCTTGTGTTGGATCTAGTATTCTCCATCTACCACTGTTTGTATATGACTTAGAGACGACTTGTGCGGTTTCAGTGTTGTATTATTTAGTGACTTTGGGTGCCGTGCTCGTGGGAGCCGGTTATGTTGGAAAGTTGACTTCTTATTGCAGTCTTTCCTTTGTTATTTCTTCGCTTCGGCGTCGTATACTTGTTGTGGTGATTGTCTCCGCCGTTGGGCGTGATTTTGCTCCCATTTGGGATGCTTTATATATTATCTATGTTGTACCCGTTTTCGGGGCTAGTTTTTAGAAAGGAGGTGCTGCCGAAATTTTCAAAAAAAAAACTAGAGTTAGAGATTTTACTTGTGATTTTCTAAATGTTAAAACTATGTTTTTCTCCTTTGATCCAGATTTGGGTGGTTTAGATTTCTGGGTTTCTGCTTACTTGAGTTGCGTACGCCTGTAGACGTTATGTAGTTTAAGTGCCGGTTACGGGCCAAATTATGGGTCGTGAAAAATCCTCTGGTGCTGATCTGCAAGCCTAATAAATCTCGTAAAAGCGATCCATCAACCGCTCATGGCGCGAAAACACAATAAAACGATGCATCTATGCAAATCGTAAGTCCCTGGAATCATGCCCCGGTCAGTCCTCATCCGTGACGAGCTTATGCTGACGCAACTCTAGCCGTAGCTCTCTCTGCCCTGTAATCGTGGCAGCAAAACCATAAACCAATATCGATGAGGATAGATCATGAATGAATATAATGCTGTGCAAGGAAATGTACATCCCTAGGCTTATTAAGCGGAGTAGTGTATCGTAAGTATGCCGCGGAACATACACACGGTACGTCACTCTACATAAGTCACCTACTCCATCAACAAAGGTCAACTTACGCGACGAAAGTTCGGGTCTAATAACCCCTCAACTAGGTCTAAGTTCCGTAAGGTCCAGCCTAGATTCCGTATATATACAAACGTCCTAGGCTCCGCATAGTCAAATATAGACTCGAACCAAGGTTAACCTAGCGCTCTGATACCAACTTTGTCATGACCTGAAATGGCACGTGACTGGCACTTGAATCATATGAAGTCTACATGACCCCATCTAATTGAAGTAAGCCAAAAATCCCAGAAATCTAAACCATTTTAAGGAAGAAGTGAAGAAAAATAGTTTTAAAACAAGTGGTTTTAAAAAAAACATAAGCCGAAGTATGCATTTTTAAAATCCCAAGTCTTTTCTGAAAATTTCGGCAGAGTTTCCTTTGTAAATACTGGCCCCAAATGGGGTACAACATGAATAATATATTCACAATGATAAAAGGCATCCCCAAGCGGGAGCTAGCTCTTCGTCAATTCATGGTCACAACCACGCAAGTAATATAATATACAACGCCGAAGGGCGAGGATCAAACGCAAAAGGAAACTCAAAATATTAAGAAAACCATAATAATACAACGCGCGACTCTAAGGTCGAAAGAATAAACAACTGGTTTTCTAAGTCTGAAATAAATATACAAGTCTATTTGATGGAGTTTACTAGATACAACTGAATATAAATAAGTACAATGGTGGTCACGATGCGAGTGAACCCATCTACCAAAACAATCACCCGGAATGAAGTAATGTGTCAACAAAGCCGCCAAGGAAAACCTGTATGGCAAAACCTGCAAGAAACTGTGGCACAACGGGGGTGAGTTGCCAACTCGTGAGTAGAAAACATCACAGTGCAGAAATCGTATGTATGACTCAATCCTAGGTCAATACGATCGGTAGTATATATCCTCAATATGATAAAGTCTGAAGCATGATAAGGTGGCAAGGGTAAACATCTAAACATAAGTGTAATACCAAGTGCTCGTATCAGTGCCTCAGGTAGCAACATATCATAAATATGAGGTATGATCAATGTAATCAGCATGAAATCAGTGTCAACTATATCATGAAGTCTACAAGTATGTGGATATCATCCAACTATGTAATCAATTCCTGTATGCATGTGGATCTCGTCCACGGGTCAACTAATGACACAACAACATCATGCACGTAAATATCATAAAAGCATATGCATGAAAGTATGAGGATATAAATCAACGTGTGTCCCTCACGACACATCAAAATCGTGGAACCTGAGTGTCCAGTATCAACACTCGAAACATCATGAAACCCATGCCCAGCATCGGCACATAAATCCTCATATTTTACGGGCTCCATCAGTCTGGATCGGCCCATAATATCTCTCGACTCCGGTCAGTATCTTCGGGATAGCCGCCAGGTCTAACCAATCACCCGTAGGTACTAGCCACCCTGCCAGGCTCATTGTCTATTCCACGAAAAACATTTCTCGCCCCGGGGAACCATACCGAGTCCACCATGAACCTGCAAATGGAGCATCCGCCTCCTCGAATCGGGTTTCACATATCACACATCTCAGAACCGAGAAAATGCATGGTGGACGCACTGAAATATCATATCAAGAGAAACCAGGTTTTTAAAACAATACATACTTTCTTTTGAAATAACCACGGTTCTCAAATCCAGAAATCTCATGAAAACGACATATCCCAATGCGTATAATCATAAAGCATGATGTATGTGACATATAACAGAAATATAAGCATATCCGTATATCATGCAAAATGGAACAGTAGTATGCACATATCAAGGGTAAACCGCTCTTTTAAATGAATCCAGTTTTAAAATGTCTCCTGCGGTTCCCAATTTCTCCAAGTCAAATGCAGTATCGTATAAAGGTGCATATGTAACTATAGCAAGTAAAGTGTGCAAGGAATCATATCATGATGCAGCAATCCTTTTGTGTAGTGATATGGCAATTATCGATGATGAAGTGTGTGAGCCGGCAAGCAGGTGTACGTGGAGCAGACGCATCATCGGTAATGGTGTTGGTGTCCTGACAGCATAGGCTTAATATAACATAAATCACAAGTATACAAGCATGCAATGTGCTAATAACAACATGAATATATGGAAATGGAAGGTAAATTCAACAATAAGGAATCTACATTAGTTATACGAGTCATACAGCTTGTCATTTGAAATCACACGAATCGTGGTGTTTGGAAAATAGAGGCTACGGTGTTTTTAAGAAAAGAGGCACGTCCTTTGAAATATTCGTAGAATCGCTTGTCCTGTCTTTAAAATACTCATGATTCGTTAGTTTTGGAAATAGGTATGACTCGAGTCTAGTCTAACATCTACAAGTAAACTATAGGACTAAACGAACAGACTAATTGAAAGGGTAAGGTAAAACCACCTAAGTCTGAGTCGATATATATAAATATAACAGTCGGTGATCCCATCTCAATAGTATCACATACGATACAATATATATAACATGACATTCTCGAGTCAAGAGTGCGGATCTATCATCAATATAAAGCTCGTACAGTAAATCTATCGTACGGCATCCCAATCTGGGAACGGGTCGAATCTCACATTCATCTCATCATTTATCTGGTATCCTTATCATCATATCCTGTATTAGGTGTACTGATCTAAGTCTAGTACAAACTGATACCATCTGCATATATATGCATGTATGAAAGCATACGCCTAAAAGCCCGCTATAATCACATGACGTATCTCATAATACGAATCAAACATATCACCGATCTCATGGCATCATGCCTAATCTCATCGACTCATCTTCAAGTACCATGTACAATCCTCATCATCCATGCATAAGTATACGTATATATATATATACATAGTCACATACCTATGTGTGTGTGTGTATACGTATCCCCATATACGCACAAGTAAAACAAAGTAAGCATGTGTGTGCGCGTGGGTGTAAACCTTATTTTAGGGTTCGCGACTAAACTAACTAATGACGCTATCACCCAATTACACTAAAGTCATCCATGACTCCCAATGTCTATCTAGATATTCTTAATCTCACAATAAACATATAAATATATCCATATAATAAATACCATATACTACGAACTGCGGGGGTGCTATACGCCATCCACCCGACTTCCCCCGTAGATATATATCTACTCACCTGATCTTCGCTTGCCGATGCCGATGTCGCCACGCGCTTGATTGTCGTCTCGAAGTCCTCATGAGGGTACCTACATATCATAACATATCGTGCCGCATTAAAATCCAATTCAAAACCAAAACGACGCACGAATCTCATATAGGTCAAAACCTATGGTCTACTCATACAAAAGAGCCCAAAAACACCCGATATCGACGTACAAACGTCAAGTGACCGATGCCAAACACAAATATCAAAACTTAATTTCATAAACATCATGAAATACAAGGAAGCAACCCATAAAAGTGTTCCCAGATTTTAATTCAGGTCAAAACTAGGTGCACAAACAGTACTGGGGTGATGTATAGGGTGTATATGACCTACAGAACGAACCTGGGCACCTGATTCATCAATGTTGCCGGCCCCTACCCCCTAAAATCCGGCCACCCCATCCATACTATCTCCATTTGGGTTCCTGTGTAGATGGGGGTTTCCTAGTGTCAATTCTAGTCCACTGGGGTTGTTTGTGTTTCTCAAAAATTCTCCAGATCACTCCAGATTTCCTGTAGGCATCACAATTCCACAAAACCGACATTGGAAAGTTTCTGTTTTGGGTTTCAGTTTTTTATTTTAGATTAGTTCTAGGTTTTTGACAATTGGGGGGGTTTAAGGTCACCACTAAAGTTCAATTGCGTAACAACAACTCAAGAATCCCTCAACCCTCTTCTAGGAATCTCAAAGTTCACAAAACTTCACTAAATTGGTTTTAAACTTGAATAGAGGCTAAAGCAATTGGAATACCACACTTAATGTGAAAGAATTACCTCATTTGGCAACTCAAGAAAATACTTGAGTTGCCCCAAGTGCTCAAAATCCATCCTTTCTTGGTCCAAAGTGCTTGTAGGAGGCTTTTGCATGTTTTTAGTGAAAGGGAGATGGACTTTGGAGTTGTTTTTGGTGGTGAAGTGAAGAAGTAGTGGGGGGAGGGAGAGAGGGCAGCAGCCTACTTCTGAAATGAGAGGGAAATGGTGAAGAGATGAAGGATGAAGCCAAGTCAAAGAAGACCCCTCACTCTCTCTCATGCCCATACCCATTTCTTTATTTATTTTCTTTTTCCTTTCTTTTCTTTTCTTTTATTTTCTCTTCTATTTTCTCTCTCATTTTAAAACCCAACCCAAAACTAAGAAAAGCCATGTAGGAAAATGCAATAAGTGTGAAAAATGTGACATGGTGCATGTCATGTGCACAAAACCGGATTAATGCATAATTAGCGATATTTAATCGCGATTAGCATTAAAATAGTGTATAATTAATCATAAAAATTTATAATTTGCATAAAGCACATAACGCACCCTCATTTCAGTAATTTCTATAATTTTCCAAATTTTCCCCAATTTATCTATATTTAATTATACCGCACCATTAAAATATTCATAATAATTATTATTTAATTATTAAAATTCCCAAAAATAATATTTTATTTTTTCTGAAATGTTACATTAGTCAAGAGGTAACTTGAGCTAGTGGGCTTCGCGTGGATCATTTTCGACACGAAGGTCATCGGAGAAAGCTCGTTCATTCTCTCTGGAGGAGCCTAGTGGAGACGCGTGGACTACAACCCAGAGCTAGTGAAGTGAAGGACTCGATCTACGAGGGTATAACTTCTTTCACTTCTTATAGCTTAGTTGATATCGTCATGTTAACTCTAATATTCTAGTTAAGATCTTGGATAGTCTAACTTAGCACCTAAAATTTTTAAAATTTGGCATGCTTGATGTTACCAAAACGTCATGGTGGTGCTAGGGTAGACTTTCATAGTATCAGAGCCATAACTAGATGATTAGACGATGTTAGAAAAGTTATGAAAACGAAACAACTACGAAACACCGAAAACCAAAAGTCAAGTTTCTGTCGATTTTCAAAAGGCCTCTGAAAATTTTTCAAACATTTGCAGAGTGTTACCTATGATGTAACTTGAACATTAGTGAAATTTGAAGCACTAATTCATTCTTATGGCCGGCAAAACTCCTATAAAAATCGGCCTGGCAGGTTTTATTATCTTGTCTGACATTCAAATTTTTTTGGTGTTCTAGTGGCTTGCTTTTGGGGTTTCAGGTGTTGTTTGATTGGCCCAGTTTACATGAGATGTTAACTTTTATATTTGTGGCTAATCGGAATGTTTTGTATTCGTAATTATTATATCGTTTCGGGTTTAAGTTTGATATGGATGCATTAGTTGGAATCCACATTTAATTAGTTTTGAGAAAACTAGTTAGTGATTATAAATCTAGCGTTTTAGTCTCGGTAGATTGATTGCCACGATGTTTCGATTCGGATCGAAACTCCGTCGCAATCGCGTATCGTACGCGAATACTCGCCGAATAATTGTACTAGGTAGCCACACCCCATAGCCCCGACCAAGTGACTTTAAGAGAACCCCGTTGCCAAAAGCATCCACTTGGGTGCTCGCAGCCACGGTGTTCCGCCTAAGTGCACTTGGTCGACGACATCGGGAGTGCGGCCATCTACTATAGTTTTCGACGAGTGTTTGATCGGGTAGTCGGGAATCTTATTGAATTACCCGACTAAATTATTGAAAAGAGTTTTTGATATGAGACTAAAATGCAAGGTTTATAGGTTAAGCATGAAATTCGGAATATGAGATATTCCGGGTTTATGATGTCTAAGGATATGCGGATTCTAATTATTGCAGTTTTACATTTCTTTTCTGCGACCGTAAGTGTAATATGTGGGGTATTCCAAATCTCGTTGCTATATGTCAACGGAATTTGGGATACGCGTATTTACTTACGTTGATGATATGTGATATTATGTGTCGTTGATATGTTTTATTGGAACGCCGTGATTGAATAGCCGGGGGATTTTATGTGAGATGAGAGTTTTTCAATTTTCATTCATGTAAAATTTGTATGTAATATTATTTTATTAGGTCACTTCTGGGCTGAGGATGATGTCACCACTGATGTACATTATATTCTTTTCCGCATTAGGATAGATCCAAGGCGGGGAGCATAAGTAACCGGGTTCTAGAGTCCAGTGGGAGACAATCTCAAGGAGTTGAGACCGGGTCTCCTAACTCTAAAATTGGTAGGATTACTTGCCGCTCTTGTAGGAGTCTAGGGATATGGGTTTGGCTATTCATCACGACTATGGAATCCGTGTTTTACATTACTGGCTAAATTAAAAACACGGACATCCTAGTATATCCAATGTTTCATATGTTTCTTCAGCTGCTTGGTTCTATGATGTGATCATATAACTGCGTGAGACGAATGTTATATTATATATATGATATATAATAAACGTTGCTTATGTTTTGCACCCGCGCTAGTCTTGCCCCTGCTCTGCCGGTAGTTAAGTAACCTAACGGTGCATGACGAGGCCCAGTGGCGAATGCGGATGACATAAGCGTACGTTCTATTTTCGTTTCATTTTTCTGTGATGTTTAGGAAATATTAAATGATGGGACTTCATTAATGAGATTAATGAAAAGAAAGGAAACCAAAAGATGTTGTAGAATCAGATTTTTAAAAAAAGGTAGCTTTAGTTTTTGTTTTGCATAGTGGTATTCCTTGATGAATATCCAGCACCTCATTCGATGAGGAAAGAGCCGAGATCCCTTCACCGGGAGTGACCTCTTTAGCGAAACTAGCAAATGCTACAACCCACTCGGTTTTGTCTTTTGATAGCTTCTCTAGTTCTTGCTTTGCATAGTGGTATTCTTTGATGAATATCCAGCACCTCATTCGATGAGGAAAGAGTCGAGATCCCTTCACCGGGAGTGACCTATTTAGCGAAACTAGCAAAACACTCAAAAACACTCCTTTTCAAATCACTAGATTCTACATCGATATCAAGTTCATTATGCTCATGGTTTTCTTAACAACCTGCGTAGCACTCCATCATTTTAGATAAGTACTATTTAGTATTCGTGCTATGTTTATTGGCCATCGTCAAGGCGTAGTGTGCGGTAACCGATTAGTACTTATCTGCAGCAGGTGATGCGATTGGATTAAGGGTAGTCGTACGACTTTGTTGGCCAGCGTCAAGGATCGTGTGGGTGGGTTTAATTCAATCAAGAAATGAACAGGTTGAACTTGACTAGCGGCCTATGGTTTGTCAGCCTTCTTCAAGGTCATAGGAAGCTAGGGGTAAAAACATTATCGGGAATTTCAAGTGTTGAAATTTGCAATGAGATTGCATACCTTCTATATGATAGTCGGATCCCGATACCCACTACGAGGAGTTACTCCTGGGAGAGTTTTGCACTTTACAATTAGTTAATCTAATAGGTGTCTAGAAAGGTGTCAACGGGGTTATGCCTCTGGGAAAACGAGTTTTATTTTAATTCGGTCCGTGTGAAAGTACGAGGAACCTCCCTCAGAGTATCGACACTGGCCTGGCTGACCGGTTAGCGAACTAGTAGAATGTAATTAATCCAGGCCAATCTTACCTTTTATGGTTTGAAGGAAGATTTGATAAAAACAGTGAGAGCCATCCTGATTAGATAAAATAATAACCAATCTAATCTTGCGAAAAGCGGATGCAAAGTGGTTATCCTTCTCTCTCCTGGTAGCGACCAATGACATGCCTTAATCAAGATAATAATATGGATGTATTGACCGAACCCACTTATTATACTGGGATAGGTTCCGCTCTATCTTATGATTGTCATAAGTCTGAGCAAGGAATAGGGCAATATCCGGATTCCCATGCCACCCAAACATAGAATAAGCATGTTGATGCATTGTCTTCGGGTGTGTTCATAACCAAGAACTGTTTCTCAGTTTGCTCTACGTTCTGGGTATTGGATACCGGATCAGGATCCTACATATGTAATTTTTTACATGGGCTAAAAAAAGGTAGAGAACTGGGAAAGGGTGATATGTCTCCAGTAGTAGGGAATGGTGCAATTGTTGCAGCCAACGCAGTTGGCGAATATCACCTTATATTACCAAGTGGTAATACAATGATTCTGAGCGACTGTTATTTCATACCAAAAATATTATGAATATTTTTCTAAATCAAGTGTTAATTGGGTATGGTACGTTGTATAACGGTATATACGTTCTAAATCACAATACTGTTCAATGTATACAGAACACACACAAGAGGAACTGTTCAGAAATGAACGAAGTCTTCTTGTGGCATTGTAGACTAGGTTATATCAATGCGATAGAACTAGCTAAAGTTGCATAAGGATGCATATTTGAATCCGTTCGAATTTACATCTTATGAAACTTGCCAGTCATGTCTTAAAGGCTAGGTGACCAAATCTCTGTTTACTGGACACGGAGAAAGAGCTTCTGAACTCTTGGACAGATACATAGTGATATATGCGGTCCTATGTCTATACATGCCAGGAACGGTTCCTCATACTTTATTACATTCACCGATGATCTCTCAAGATACGGACATGTGTTCCTGTTGAAACACAAATATGAATCTTTTGAGAAATTCAAGGAATAAAAGTACGAAGTTGAGAACCAGACGGGTAAAAGTTTTAAAATCCTTCGATATGATCGGGGAGAAGAATACTTGAGCATGGAATTCAGAGACTGCTTAAAAGTGAATGGGATTCTCTCTCAGCTTACTCCTCCATATACACCAGAGCACAATAGAGTATCGGAGTGGTGGGATCGCACCCTATTAGATATGGTACGTTCTAGATGAGTAATGCTGAGTTGGCTATTTCCTTTTTGGGATATGCACTTGAGATAGCAGCATACCTATTGAATAGAGTTTCGACCAAATCCGTTGCCTACCACTCCATATGAGATATGGAATGGGAAGAGACCATTACTTAAACAAGTTAAGATTTGGGGTTGTCCGGCTTATGTTAAAAAGCAAAATCCAGACAAACTCGAGGCAAGGTCAGTTCTGTGCAAGTTTGTAGGATATCCCAAACATTCGCGAGGGTATATCTTCTACCACACCGAGGAACGAAAGGTGTTTGTTTCTCGACTTGCCAGCTTTTTAGAAAAGGAATTTCTTGGGAAAGAAATTAGTGGCAATGAGGTAGAACTGGAAGAAGTTCCAGCAACACAAATTATAACTGACAATTTGGCAGAACCGGAGGATTCAATAGACCCCAAATGAACCTCAGCCACTCCACAGATCTAATAGAGTTCCTCATCCACCTGAGAGCTACTACGGTTTTCTCATAGACGGTAGGAGCGAGGATTACATCATGGAATATGATGACCCAACTAGTTTCGAGCAGGCCATCGCAAGTGGTGACTCTGTGAAATGGCTGGATGCTATGCGATCTGAGATGAAATCCATGTACACCAACAAAGTATGGACTTTGGAAGTTGCTCCTGAAAGGGTAAAACCCATCGGGAACAAGTAGATCTTGAGAAGATATTTGGTGTAAATGGAAATATTGAGACTTTCAAAAATAGACTTGTAGCAAAAGGTTTTCGTCAATGACCTGGTGTCGACTATGATGAAACCTTTTCTCCAGTGGCTATGCTTAAGTCCATAAGAATCCTACTTGTCGTTGCTGCATACCGTAACTACGAAATCTGGCAGTTTGCACGTCAAAACAGCTTTTCTAAATGGTGATTTAGAAGAGAGCGTGTATATGGCACAACCAGAGGGCTTCGTAGACAGTAGGAGCAGCGAAAGCGTGTGCAAGCTGCTTAAATCCATCTACAGATTAAAGCAGGCATCGCGGAGATGGAACATCTATTTTGATGAAGCTGTCAAAGAGTTTGACTTCATCAAAAATGTAGATGAACCATGTATATATAAGAAGGTTGTAGAGAGTAAGGTTGTCTTCCTTGTATTGTACGCGGATGACATACTCTTGATAGGAAACGATGTTCCTATGCAACACTCGGTCAAGCTCTTCTTATCACGCATGTTCTCCATGAAAGATCTAAGTGATGCCTCCTACATCCTGGGGATAAAGATATATAGAGATATATCTAAATGGATGTTGGGATTGTCCCAATCCAGATACATAGACACCATAGTAAAGAGGTTTAGTATGGAAGATTCTAAGTGTGGTAATGTACCCGCTTGTTTAGGAATCACTCTCTCCAAAGAGATATCTCCCAAGACAGATTTGGAGAGGGCTCACATGCAAGGGATACCCTATGCTTCGGCAGTCGGGTCAATCATGTATGCGATGTTATGTACGAGACCGGATGTAGCTTACTCATTAGGTGTAGTGAGTGGGTATCAATCGGATCCAGGGGAGAAACACGGGATAGCTGTGAAGAACATTATTAAGTACTTGAGAAGGACTAAAGAAATGTTCTTGGTGTATGGTAACAGTAAACTCCAGGTGGAGTCCTTTACCGATTTGTGCTTCCAGAGTGATAAGGATGACTAAAAGTCGGTCTTGGGTTTTATCTTTACCCTCAATCGAGGGACGGTATGTTGGAAGGGTTCCAAGCTATATACCGTAGCAGACTCGGTGATAAGAGGCTGCCTACATCGCTACCAACGATGCTGCCAAAGAGGCCTTCTGGATGAATTAGTTCATAAGATGAACTTGGTTCCTACCATTGAGCATCCAATACCTGTGTACTGTGATAACAATGGAGTTGTGGCTTTGGCCTAGGAACCCTGGTCCCATCAGTGATCCAGACATATTCTTACGCAGTATCACCTGATCAGGGAGATAGTTGATCTTCGGGAGATCGAGGTCAGGAGAGTTGACACAGAGGATAACACAGCGGATCCACTCACCAAGGCCCTCCCCCAGATGCTAATCGAGAGACTTTTTGGGATGTTGGGTATGAGATACTACAACAAATGGCCTTAGTGCAAGTGGGAGATTGTTAGGAATATGTATGCCCTAGAGGCCATTATTGTATGATATAGTGGATGCTTGGACATATATATAGAGGACTTTCTCGCTCGACATGATAGTATGCTATCTGGTTGCCTTTATCTTAACATGTAGACTTATATTATTATACTGTATGTCTCTTACATGTTGATAAAGCCCTTAGGATATGTACTTGACTACCAGGATTATGATGAGATCATACTAGTGGGGCCAGGGTGTCCAAAAGTACATCCTTTAACAGTTCCTAGTCGAGGGAAAATCGAGATAGGGCATCGATATTCTAGAGTAGACTAGTGTGTACATTTCTTTTCCCTTAGAGAGCGATGGTTGATCCCAAAACCATTGGTGTATGACATCAAAGATTGTACACAGGTACTCATTGGAGAATGGGTACACAGAACGGGACTCGCCGAGAACTCCTAGTTTGTACTATATCTATCGTCAGATAGCAGTTCTCTGGTGACACTGATACAGGTTAGTCTGTAGACCCGAGACTGTCATAGACTCTTGTGTGGCTCCCACTGTGCTTTGATTTCCTCCCTACCATGCTCAAAGGAGACGTGCAAACAGGTGGATTTTGAAAGTCTACCCTATCACCCCCAAGTGGTTCTAGTGGCATCGACCATGCCAAATTTTAAATTTTTTGAGTGCTAGGCTAGGCTAAGCAAGATCGTGACTAGAATATTAGGGTTTAATACTATGATGATATGTAAACTAAGAGAAGTGAAGATGGCTATACCCTCGTAGATCGAGTCATTCACTTCACATGCTCCGTATAGTAGTCTACGTGACTCTACTAGGCTCCACTTGAGAGTTTGGACGAGCTTCCTCCAATGACCTTTGTGCCGAAGATGATCCATGCAAAGCCCGCTAGCTCAAGCTACCTATTCACTAATCTCCTATTAGTGAAGTAAACACGCTACACGAAAGTGCTAGTTTAGTGTGGGATGGTGAAGTAGGGGATTAGAGGCTCGCTAATTTGTGTTCAAGCTTCATGATTCACATCATATGCGAGGGTTGAAGCTTGAACCATGATTAAGAGGAGGAAGAAGATGAGAGCAAGAGAGCAAAAATGGGAGCAACACTAGAAAAAATGACTAAGTGTTGAGAATGAGATGAGTGAATGGTAATCCCTTGACCCTCACTCATTCAAGTATGGAAAAATAGTAATATAAAATTGCAACCATACTTGAATAATGGGTCAAGATGAATAAACAAATAACAAATGCCATACCACACCATGCCCCCATATTTTCCACCTTAATTTCTATTTTCACAAAATAGAATTTCATGCCATGCTTCATATATATATATATATATATATATATATATATATATATATATATTATGAAGATTAATTAGTGAGCTAATGATATTAGTTAAGATATATGTCACGACCCGAAATATTAGCTTGTGACCGGCACTTAAATCATGCCATGTCTAAAGGAGTAATGTAAATTAAGTAAGCCGAAGCCCAGAAATCTAAACCTTTTAAAAGAAAATAAAGAGGTGAAGTTTTGAAAATAAAGGTGTGATGAAAACAACTTTTTCTAAAATGCATAGATAGTGGAACATGAAAAATACAAGTGAAATTTACTAGATGAAAAACATGTTTCATCTTTTAAATATTTGGGCAGCACCTCCTTTGTATATTTTGATCCAAAACCACATATACGCAATAATAATAAAGGCATCCCTAAGCGGGAGCTAGCTCTTCGCCAATCGACGGATCACAACCACGCAAGACATAAAAATAAGTATACGACGCCCAACGGCGAAGATCAACACCAAAAGAGAATGTAAAGCAAGACATCAAACCAACCAAGCGAATATAAACCCTCGCTCTAAATCTCGCAACCACAAGTCTCACTAAGTCTTACCAAGTTTAACTCTAAACTAACTAGGATGCTAGGAAACTTGAAACTAAACTAAATGGAAGAAGATATACCTCATTTGGGCAACTCAAGAAAAATCCTAGAAGCCCAACGTCTCCAAATTCCAATTTTGATGGGTCCAAAGTGATGAGGGTGAGGTGGGGATCATCTTTTGTGAAGGGAGTATAGGGTTTTGGTGAGGGAATTGAGATGGGTCATGAGGGTAGAATGAGAGAGCTTAAAGATGAAGAAGGAGAAGAAAAATGATGGGGGAGAATAAATGAGGCAGCCCCCTCTCTCTCACTCACTTATTCTCACTCTCTTTCTCTCTCATGGCATGCTCCAAGTCATGATGTGGTCCCCACTCTCTCTCCTCAATAATACACTCTCTTCAATATCTTTTCTCACAAAAATAGAACCAAAAGCAATGAACAAATACAAAGGAAACAATATGTAACATAATGCAACATGACATGGTGCACTAGCCATGGAAAACTGTAGAAATACGGATTTGGCTTAATCGCGATTAGCAGTGCACTAATCGAGTTTTTATTTAAACTGCATATAATTAATTATAAAAATGCCAAATCCGATAAATATATTTTTAAATGAATAAATCATTTTAATCTCCAATTATTTCACAATTATTGGTATATATTTATACTTTTATACGAAAACCCCAATTTCGCAAATCGGGTAGTTTTCGTGAAATATATTATTTTAATACTAAATTCCAAGAATAATATTTTATATTTTTTGAAATGTTACAATCTTCCCCCCTTAAATAAATTCGGTCCCCGAATTTAAATTTAAACCCCCAATACTAAAACATTTCAAAATTCAACTCAATCAACGGTGCTCCGAAATCACGGAAGCTATAAAAATACCACAGCGCATCAAGTGCGTATGAAAATGAGTATAAAACTCAAAATCGAACTCCGTCAAGCGTCACGCAAATCATCGGATTTGCATGCATATCATCAGAGTTACAATGGAGACACAGATCTTGAAATCCACTACTGAAATCCAATATATACTATTCAAATACTATAATATGTATATAGTACACATCCTTGAAAAATCTCCAAAAACTGAATAAAATACATGCAAAATCTTTTCTGAATCGCCGTGGGATGCGTAACACACAGCACAAGTGACGGACGCTCATTGTAAAGTAATAAATATACTTTCATAAATGTTTTGCTCAAATATACGTTTCGTCTTTTTGAAATATCCCAAAAGGTTTTCCTTCGTAAACATTCGTGTCGCTCACGGACATGTAAAAAATAGTGAGACTATAGCTCCTTTTTGAAAACCTCTTGTTAGACTTTTTATGCATGCAAAGTACTCAGGTACTGTCCCCAGATCACTCATGTTCAGCTACTACATAATATAGTACCCGTCATGAAAACAAAGTGCTCAAGAGCAAAATCAGCCTCAAAAGGCGTATCCAACAATCACGTGCGTCTGGTGTGCATGGAAATCAAATCCAAATACAGGTGTCACAATATGCACAAAGAAAAACTAAGTACAACGGGTGTGCACGAAAACATTTGTTCAGTGCAACGGGTGTGCATGACAACAACATCTCGTGCATCTATTATGCACGAAAATCACATCTCATATCATGCGCCCAACATGCGCGAAAATCCAAATCAAGTGCATCTGTCATGCACGAATGAAATCGAAATCAAGTGCATCCCACATGCATGAATAAAATTTAAGTCAAGTGCATCCAACAAGCATGAATGAAATCGCATCCAATATGCACAGATAAAAATCTAGCTCAAGTGCATCCGATGTGCACAAAATCCAATATCAAGCGCCTAATATGCGCATAATCCAACCCAAGCACATCAAGTCCAAATAAATGCCCAGTGCCGTAAAGCGCACGAAAATACGAATGTTAAGTGCAACGCGCACAAAACCATAAGTCTGGAAAAACAAATGCTCAAATACATAAATCGGTGCAACCAATGTACGGAGTATAAATCTAGTGCAACAAATGCACGAAATATAATCAATAACTCAAATGCGTAAAAAGCAACACCGAGAATACCATGGTGTTTAAAATCAAAAACGTGTGCAACCATGTACACAAAATCCGTATCAATGCACTGCAAGCACATGTGAGCTATGCCGAGCGCAAAAATCAAATCGAGTGCGTACCATATGCACAAAATCAAAGCAACTGTATGAAATCCACGAAATCATAAACATGTGTAGCCAAGGCATAAAATCAATATCAAGTGCAATAGATATGCATAAATCATAAACCAACACAACGGTATATAAAAACATATATCAAGTGCAATAACTATGCACAAAATGTAAATACCTAGTAGGTGCAGCCATGGAGCACGAAAACAATATCATGAAACTCAATCATCAAAACTCAAATCCAAGCGATATAAGTGCGATACTCGGATCACAAACGCAAATCGCAACAAATGACATTGAGGTACACCTCCTATAATGTCGAAAAATGTGTCGGTGCGCCCAAACTGGCGGAGCAAGAATATCCGCTTGCCTCCTGCTCGCGGTCTAGCGTCCACTGTCTTTGGGTCCTCATCTTCTCTGTGGATTACCAATCTCGCAATCCGTCAGCTTGTCGGTCCGGTCCGATGTACTAACGGGAACGATTCCTCTCAGGAACTTCTCTGGTCAACTCTCGGCTAATTAGTATGATCACTCATAAAGCAGCACGTCACTGGCGTCGCTCTCTGGTCCTCTGAATACACGTCACACATCTGATCCTCAATGCGAATCTTATTTCAGCAGTGTCCTGGAAGGAACCTGCTCAGAGTCTCTTCCAATCTCGCCTATGCCGAACTATACGGAGGCTGGTACTCTTGCATAATCTTTTCTCGCTTTCTGGACATCTGCGTTCTCAGTACAACATTTTCTCGGGAACAGGTCGTATCTTACGCCTCTTTATACATATCAGATCTCCAATCTCAACTGGGAGTAACAACAGCTCGTTAACATCTCGCACGAATCTCTTGCTTCACTCGTCTTTATTATCGTCCACTTCCGACGTCACGTCATGCTATCTGCGTACTGTAATTGTTCTCGGCTACAGTCAATACGGAATCTCTCACACGGACTCAAAATTACGAACTCGGTATCTTCATCACTCCGTAGAAGACATCTCGCCGAACACATCCCCAGGAACTCGTCCATATCATCGGAGGAATACTCCATATTCGTCCGTTCTTGATCAACTCACAACGCATCTGGGTAAGGTCCTCTATCTGAAGTTGGTCCACTTACTGATCTCCTATCGGATCATTCCACAAACGACGTCATATCTGGATCGATCTACTCTGGATCTGAATAAGATTCTCCATAATGGAAATCTTCAACTCAACTGGGCCTACGTCGGCGCATCAAATCAGACGAATTCTCAGTCGCTCAACTCAACTCCAGCTAGACTAGCTACCATCTATCGCATCTCTGCCTGAAAGCTCCAGCGATCTCAGCTTGTATGCTCTGGAAGCGACATCACATCAATCTCAGCAACAGCTGGGTCATCTGTCTTCACGGTAGACGACATATAACTCTGAGGTAGGTTGTACATAAACAGTCCTCTTACAACTGGCAGTCTCTAACAATGGCCCGATCCTCCGGTGCAACACCGAACACTCGCCTCAAACAAGAGGTCACAACACAAACACTAACTCGAGACGTTCCCATATCACTAGAAAACACGATGGTCAGTCCTCGTCCATGACGAGCTCACCCTGACCGCATCACTAGCGGCAGCTCAATCTGCGCTTAAACCATGGTGACAGGAACCTCAAGCCTGTATCAATGAAGGTAGATCAAAGGAATCAACATATGCCAAAGTGGATACATGATCATGTAGGGTTGCTAGGCACGCGCACAAAGGTCTACGAGGCATCAACCATGCCCGATTAAAATTTTAGCCGTGCCGAACAACTCTAATACGGATATTTAAACTAGGGTTTAGGCGAAAACTAGCAAGTTAACTATATTAACAATAAGTGAAAGGGATTACAACCTTTGTAGATTCGGTCCTTCACTTCAATAGCTCCGTGTAGATGTCCCCTTCGTTGCGATCGTGAACTTCAGACTCTAGAGAAGCTCCACAAGAAGAACGAACGTGCTTTCTACGTTGACTTCGAAGCCGAAGATGATCTACGTCGGGGAGACACTAACTCAAGCTATTCCTTCACTAGGTCATGAACTTTGTGAAAAGAACACACTCTACTACATGGAAAGTGGTAGAGTATGAAGAAGTAGGAAGTGTGCTCACTTTAGAATTGATTTTCTCACTCTTTTTCTCATGGGACTATTGGAGCTAGTAAGCTTTTGGATGGAGCATGATGAAGAAGAAGAAGAAGAAAGAATAAATCCATCCAAATGAAAACTTATCCAATGAATTATTGCACCATGGTTGAGTTAAGCCCTCATGCTTAACTCATGTAGAGAATTAACCATAGTATGAGGTTAAGGGTTGGGTTAACTAATATCCTAAGGAATGACAAAAGAGTTGACTTTGTCAATGTTGCATACAAGCTTCTACAAGCTTGATAACATTGACTAAAGTCTCCTCTCTTTTGTTATTCTTAAGGAAATAAGTAAACCCTAATTTAACCTAAACTTGATATAAGTCTCATACACCCATCTTGTATGTATCATCAAACATGATACAAACATGTACACTTGCATATATCACATATAAACAATGTGCACAATCTAGTGAGAAAATAAATCATAAGTGAGCTAATACTAGTTAATGTAATGTAATATATCAAATATATAATTATGCATTAAATTATTAAATCAACTCTTGATTTAATAATCCAGCTATAACCGACTAATATCAAAAGTAACAACTTATCGAATCAACACTTGATCCGATAACCCGGCTATATCGCATACAACCGATCAATGTCACAAATCGCGAGAATAGAATACGGTATCTCATATCATATCAATCTCGGTCCCGCACATATCTCATATGCGCTCCTACTCGCTTGAGTCAGGAAACCCCTGTGTAGGACTCTAAAGACTCGTCAATACGCCGGCAGTAGGTGATGATCATATCAAACACCCACAAGCCGCAAGCAGTGTGCTAAACGTAACGGCCACCCGTGTATTGAGCGATCAGAAGATCAACAAGCAAGCCTGCTAGTACTCCTGTGAATCCAATCGGTAACACTCCCGTACAGTCCAGTCTCGTCATCGGATATGTCGCATATCTCGCCTAGGGGTGGTAAACGTCAGACCCCAGTAGCTTGATAAGTCGTGTCGATATGAGGTCTATAACAGTTCGAGAAACTACTGGTAACACTTACCAGTAAATCTCTGCAACCCTGGCCAGGGATTTCCGGTTATAGCCAATCGAACACAGCACAACATCAACTCCCTATACCGGGAGAGACGATTCCCCTCCTATCGCTCATTGCCTCCATGTGATTCGGGACTGTACCCAAAAACCACCGTTTTGCACGTCCTCTTGGACGTGGTAAGGTGGAAATCAAAGCACAGTAGGAATCACACAAGACTCTATGACGATCTCGGGTCAACAGACTACTCTGTACCAGTGTCACCGGAGAACTGCCATCTGACGTGAGATATAATACCATCTTGGAGTTCTCGGCGAGTCCGTCCAGTGTACCCCGTCTCCACTGAGCACCCGTACACCATCCTTGATGTCAAACACCGATGGATATGGGATCATCCATCGCCCATCATATGGGTCAAGATGCGTATACGCTAGTCTACTCTGGTGCATCGATGCCCTGTCTCGATACACCCTCGACTAGGAACAGTTATAGGATGTACTCGTCGACTACCGTGGCCCCACTAGTATGATCTCATCATAGTCCCAGTAGTCGAGTACATATCCTAAGGGCTTTATCAACATGTATTAGAGACAATCAGAGTACATGTTAAGATAAAGTACAACCAGATAGCATACTATCATGTCGAGCAAGAAAGTCCTCCTTATATACGTCCCAGCATCCATTACAATATACATCGTATGTACAGTAATGGCCTCTAGGGCATACATATAACTAACAATCTCCCACTTGCACTAGGGTCATCTGTTGTGGTATCACATACCCAACAATTAGCTGTGGTTGAAGTATCTCATACTCAACCATCCCATAAAAGTCTCTACTGGGGAAAAGGCCTTTGTGAGTGGATCCGTGCTGTTGTCCTCTGTGTCTACTCTCCTTATCTCGATCTCCCTGGAGATCAACCATCTCCGTGATCAGGTGATACTGCCTAAGAATTATATCTGGATTTCTGATAGGACGGTAGTTCCTTGGCTAAAGCCACAACTCCATTGTCACACAATGGTAGGAACGAAGTTCATCTCATGAACTTATATATATATATCCAGACTGCCTCTTTGGTAGCATCTTTGGTAACGATGTATCTTACCTTTAATCGTCTAGTAAGTCACGGTATCTAGCTTGGAATTCTTCCAACATACCGTCCCTCCACTGAGGGTAAAGACAATACCTGCGACTGACATTCAGTCGTCCTTACCACCCTGGAACCATTCCAGTTATTCTCCACAGGATCGTTTGATACCATCTCACTACAACTAGTGAGAGTCCTAACATCCAATTAGATCTATCTCATAGATCCAAAAACTAGGTTTAGTAGGTATCACTTTGATCCTATATGGAGAATCCTTGTGATAAGCGGAGATTGATCGAGCGTAGCATAGGAAACTCCTTCCCTATCAAAAGTATGTCATCCACGTACTCTATGAGGATCACCACCATACTCCCTACTAACTTTTTGTATATACAAGGTTCATCTACCATTTTGATGAAGTCAAACTCTTTGACTACCACATCAAAACAGATGTCCCAACTCCGCGATGCCTGCTTTATCACATAAAACATCTTGCACATGTTTCCGCTGCTCCCACTGTCTACGAAGCCCTCTGGCTGTGTACTTATAGACGATCTCTTCCAAAACATCATTTTAGAAAAGCTGTCATGACATCCAACCGCCAGATATCGCAGTCATGGTATGTAGCCGTGGCAAGTAGGATCTGGATGGACTTAAGCATAGGCCCTAGAAAAGGTTTCATCATTAGCCACAACTGGTCTACGATGCAAACGTTTAACAAGTCTAGCTTTGAAAGTCTCAACTTTTTCATGTACACCAAGTAATCTTCTCAAGATATACTTGCTCCTAATGGGGATTTAACCCTTCAGATAAAGCAACCAAAGTCCATACTTTGTTGGTGTATAAGGATTCCATCTCAGATTGCTAAGCATCCAGCCATTCTTACAGAGTCCCACTCCTGATGGCCAACTCGAAACTAGTTGGGTCATCATCTCATGATGCAATCCTTGCTCCCACTGTCATAGAGAAACCGAAGTATCTCTCAGGTGGGTGAAGAACCCTACTAGATCAGCGGAGAGGCTGAGGTTCGTTGGTAACTATTAAATCCTTTGGTTCTACCAAATCATCTGCTGTAGTTTGTATAGCTGGAACTCCTTCCAGTTCTACCTCATGACCACTAATTTTTCCACAAGAAATTCCCTTTCACAAAGGTGGCATGTTGAGAAATAAAACACTTTTGTTTCTCGGTTTGGTAGAAGATATTCCCTTGCGAATGCTTGGGATATCCAACAAACTTCTACAGAACTGACTTTGCCTCGAGCTTGTACGGATTTTGCTTTTAGACATAGGCCGGACAACCCCAAATCTTAACAAACTTAAGATATGGGCTCTTCCCATTCCATATCACATATGAAGTGGTAGGCAACTGATTTGATTTGAACCCTATTCAATAGGTATGCAGCTTCTCAAGTGCATAACTCCCAAAAGGAAATAGGAAACTCAGTAGTACTCATCATAGAGCACACCATATCACATAGGGTGCTATTGCTCCGCCCCGATATACCATCGTGCTATGGTGTATTCGGAGGAGTAATGCTGAGAGAGAATCTCATTCTCCTTTAGAATAGTCCAGGAATCTCCGTGCTTAAGTATTCTCCTCCTTGATCTCATCAAATGACATAATACTTATACCCGTATTTTAGTTCTCTACTTCTAACTTATATTCTGTGAATATCTCAAAAGCTTCGAACTTATGTTTCAACAGGAACACATGTCTGAACCTTGAGAGATTATCAGAGAATATAATGAAGTACAAAGAACCGGTTTTGGCATGTGTAGACAGGGGTCTTGCATACATCATCATGTATCAATCCCAAGAGTTCACTAACTCTTTCTATGTTTCCATTAAACAGAGCTAAGGTCATCTTATCTTTGTGGCATGACCGGCAAGTTTCACAAGATGTAAATTCAAACAGATTTGAATATGCATCTAAATGTAACTTAGCTAGTCGGGTCGCATTGATATGACCTAGTCTACAATACCTCAAGAAGGATCCGTTCATTTCTGAACTCTTTCTCTTGTGTGTGTTCTGTATACTAAGCACTGTAGTTTGATTTAGAACGTCAATACTTTTAGATAACGTGCATGAACCGATCAACTTTTGATATAGGAAATGTTCAAAACATTATCCAACAATACAAAATTATATCCTTTCTTTACTAAAAAAGAAACTGATATGATGTTGTATATCAGGTTCGGTATCTAATAACATTTATTCAGAATCATTGTATTCTGGTAATACAGGGCGATAGTGACCAACAGACTTGGCTGCAACACTTACACCGTTTTCTGTCTCATGAAACTTATCACCCGTTCTCAGTTCTCTACCTTTCTGTAGACCATGTAACGGATTACATATGCGGGATCCTGATTCGGTATCTCATACCCAGGACGTAAAGGATACTGAGAAACAGTTCTATGTAATGAACACACCCGAAAATGATGCATCAACATGCACTTTCTTCGTTTGGGCGGCACGGGAAATCTGGTATTCCCCAATTTTCTGCTCTGTCTTATAACAATTATAAGTTGGAGCGGGACCAACGTTCCCCAGCTCAGTATAACAAGCGGGTTCGGCCAATATATCCGTATTATTATCTTGATTAAAGCGTGATATGGTCGCTACCTGGAGAGAGAGAGAAGAAAACACTCAGCGTATGCTCTTGCAAGATTAGATTGGTTATCTAATATATCTAATCAGGATGTCTCCCACTGTTTTAATCAAATCTTCCTTCAAACCCTAAAAGGAAAGACTAGCCGGGATTAATTACACGCTACAAGTTCGCCAATCTTTCAGCCAGGCCAGTGTCGGCACTTTGAGGGAGGTCCCCCGTGCTTTCGCACGAACCTAATTAAAGCAAATCTCGTTTTCCCAGAAACGTAACCCCGTTAACACCTTTCTAGACACCTACTTGATCGGCTAATTGTAATGTGTAAAACTCTCCCAGGAGTAACTCTTACTCGCAGTGGGTATCGGGATCCAACTATCTCATAGAAGGTATGCAATCTCATTGCAAATTTCAAAACTTGAAATTCCCGATAATTATTTTACCCCTAGCGTGCTATGACCTTGACGCATGCCAAACAACCCATAGTCCGCTAGTCAAGTTCAACCCGTGCATTTCCTGATTGAATTAAACCCACCCGCACGACCCTTGACGCATGCCAAACAACGCCGTATGAATACCCTAATCCAATCGCATCGTATGCTAGCAGATAAGCACTAGTTAGCTACCGTACACTACGCCTTGACACATGCCAAACTACCGCAGCATGAATACTAAGTAGTACTTATTCTAAATGACGGAGGGCTTCGCAGGTTTTTAAGAAAACCATGAGCGTAATGAACTTGATATCGTTGTAGAATCGAGTGATTTTAAATGGAGTGTTTTTGAGGCTTTTCTAGTTTTGCTAAAGGGGTCACTCCCGGTGAAGAGATCGTCGGCCCTTTCCTCATCGAATAGGTGCAGGATATTTCACAAATATCACTATGCAAAGCAAGAACTATAGAAGCAATTAAAAGACAAACCGAGGGATGTAGTATCTGCCAGTCATTGCTAAAGGGGTCACTCCCGGTGAAGAGATCTCGGCCCTTTCCTTATCGAATAAGGTGCAGGATGTTCTACAAGGAACACCGCGATGCAAAGCAAGAACCGTAGCTACCTGTTTTTTGAAAATTCGATTCCACAACATCTTTTAGGTTTCTTTTCTTTCATTAATCATATTAATGAAGTCCCATCATTTAAGCACCTAAACATCACAGATAAATACGACAGACACTTATGTCATCCGCATTCGCCTCGATGTCCCCTCGTGCACCGTTAGGTTAGGTAACTAACGGCAGAGCAGGGCAGGGCTAGCGCGGGTGTAAAACATAAGTAACGTCTATATAATATATCATATATACTATATACAGTATTTATCACAGAACATCAAATGATCACATCACAGATATCGTAGCTGAAGAAACATATATGAAATATTGGATATACTAGGACGTCCGTGTTTTCAATACGAGCCTGTATAAAACACAGATTCCACGGTCGTGATGAATAGCCAAACCCACATCCCTAGACCCCTACGAGAGCGGCAAGTAACACTGCCAATTCTAGGGTTAGGAGACCCGGTCTCGACTCCTCGAGATGGTCTCCCACTGGACCCTAGAACCCGGTTATTTGTGCTCCCCGTCTTGGGTCTACCTAATGCGGAAAAGCAAATAATATACAGATAGTGACATCAACTTCATCCCGGAAGTGCCCCAATAAAAGAATATTACATACAAATTTTTTACATGAATGAAAATGAAAAAACACTCATCTCACATAAAAACCCCCGGCTATTCAAACACGACGATCCAATATAACATGTCCAGCAACACATAACATCACATGTCATCAACGTAAGTAAATATGCCCATCTCAATTGTCGTTGACATATAGCAACGAAACCGGCGATATTACATATTACACTTACGGTCGCAGAAAAGAAAGTGTAAAACTACAACAGTTGTAATCCGCAACCTGCTTAGACATCGCATGCCTAATCAAATGAATTTCTTAGACATCGCATGCCTAACAATTATAAACCCTGCATTTTAGTCTCATTATCGAAAACTCTTTTCAATATCAAGTCGGGCAATTCAACAAGATTCCCGACATCCTGATCGAATGCTCGTCGCAAACTTTAATAGACGGCCGCACCCCCGATGCCGTCGACGAAGTGCACTAAGGCGGAACACCGCTGCCGCGAGCACCCGAACGGATGCTTTTTGGCGATGGGGTTCTCCTACAGTCACTTGGTCGGGGCTATAGGGCATGGCTGTCTATTAAGTTTACCCGGCAAGTATCCGCGTACGCTACGTGATTGCGACGGACTTTTGATCACATCAAAATTCCGTGGCAACCGATCATCTGAGACTAAACTGCTATGTTTATAACATTCAAATTAGTTATCTCATAACTAGATGTGGATTCCAAATATTGTATCACATTCCAGATAAACAGACAATGTTAAACTTTCCGATCGAATAATCAAACACCCAAGTTTTCCCAATAAGTTCAACACTTGAAATAAGTTTAAAAACATCCATTTCATGCCACAGTACCAACGGTCCAGCCGTAGAAGGGTCAAGCCAACGCCTCACATGTGGCATGCCGTACTGCCCCAAACCCTAAATTTCAAAAGGCAGTTCAAGACGGTCACATAATCGAGTTAAGGTTTGTTATCTTCTAGAGGGTCCATCGCGTTACTTGCATGACTTAGAACCTTCTTAAACTACGGAAAAATCCAACACTTGGAAATTTCCCAGCAGGGGAAAAAGTGTGTATTTATATCCGGTCGAACTTTTTAACATGTTCTAAAATTACCCGGAAAAACATAAACGAAGTTAAATAATCCGATCGAATCATTGAGTCCCCAATACAACCCGGAAATCTCAACTCTTGAGTATAAATTAAAAATACTCAGAAACAACAGAAAATGTAATAGGAAATTACTGTGCAAAAAGTAAAGTATGACGTCATCATTTGGCCGCGGAACCGCCGCAGGAGCCAAGCTCGTGCCGCGGTTCCGCGGCGCTTTGGGCGCCAAATTTTTTCGTTTTGCACAATATTCCTTATAATTGCCTGCTGAATTTTTTAAGCATTTTTAATTTGGAAAAATGCACAGTTTCAGAAAATGTACAGAGAAGGGTGTAGTTTAGGGTTTCGGGGTTCGATCAGGTTTCTAACTTCGTCTACACATCGCCTAAAGCTCTAGCATGGCTCTGATACTACTGTAGGGTTGCTAGGCATGCGCACAAAGTTCTACAAGGCATCAACCATGCCCGATTAAAATTTTAACCTGCCGAACAACTCTAATACGGATCTTTAAACTAGGGTTTAGGCGAAAACTAGCAAGTTAACTATATTAACACTAAGTGAAAGGGATTACAACCTTTGTAGATCCGGTCCTTCACTTCAATAGCTCCGTGTAGATGTCCCCTTCGCTGCGATCGTGAAGTTCGGACTCTAGAGAAGCTCCACAAGAAGAACGAACGTGCTTGCTACGTTGACTTCGAGGTCGAAGATGATCTACGTCAGGGAGACACTAACTCAAGCTATTCCTTCACTAGGTCATGAACTTTGTGAAGAGAACACACTCTACTATATGGCAAGTGGTAGAGGATGAAGAAGTAGAAAGTGGGCTCACTTTAGAATTGATTTTCTCACTCTTTTTCTCATGGCACCATTGGAGCTAGTAAGCTTTTGGATGGAGCTTGATGAAGAAGAAGAAGAAGAAGAAAGAATAAATCCATCCAAATGAAAACTTATCCAATGAATTATTGCACCATGGTTGAGTTAAGCCCTCATGCTTAACTCATGTAGAGAATTAACCATAGTATGAGGTTAAGGGTTGGGTTAACTAATATCCTAAGGAATGACAAAAGAGTTGACTTTGTCAATGTTGCATACAAGCTTCTACAAGCTTGATAACATTGACTAAAGTCTCCTCTCTTTTGTTATTCTTAAGGAAATAAGTAAACCCTAATTTAACCTAAACTTGATATAAGTCTCATACACCCATCTTGTATGTATCATCAAACATGATATAAACATGTACACTTGCATATATCACATATAAACAATGTGCACAATCTAGTAAGAAAATAAATCATAAGTAAGCTAATACTAGTTAATGTAATGTAATATATTAAATATATAATTATGCATTAAATTATTAAATCAACTCTTGATTTAATAATCCGGCTATAACCGACTAATATCAAAAGTAACAACTTATCGAATCAAAACTTGATCCGATAACCCGGTAATATCGCATACAACCAATCAATGTCACAAATCGCGAGAATAGAATACGGTATCTTATATCGTATCAATCTCGGTCCTGCACATATCTTATATGCGCTCCTACTTCGTTTCGTTTGAGCCAGGAAACCCCTGTGTAGAACTCTAAAGACTCGTCAATACGCCGGCAGTAGGTGATGATCATATCAAACACCCACAAGCCGCAAGCGGTGTGCTAAACGTAACAGCCACCCGGGTATTGAGCGATCAGAAGATCAACAAGCATGCCTTCTAGTACTCTTGTGAATCCAATCAGTAACACTCCCGTACAGTCCGGTCTCGTCGTCTGATATGTCGCATATCTCGCCTAGGGGTGGTAAACGTCAAACCCCAGTAGCTTGATAAGTCGTGTCGATATGAGGTCTATAACAGTTTGAGAAACTACTGGTAACACTTACCAGTAAATCTCTGCAACCCTGGCCAGGGATTTCCGGTTATAGCCAATCGAACACAGCACCACATCAACTCTCTATACCGAGAGAGACGAATCCCCTCCTATCGCTCATTGCCCCCATGTGATTCGGGACTGTACCCAAAAACCACCGTTTTGCACGTCCTCTTAGACGTGGTAAGGTGGAAATCAAAGCACAGTGGGAATCACACAAGACTCTATGACGATCTCGGGTCAACAGACTACTCTGTACCAGTGTCACCGGAGAACTGCCATCTGACGTGAGGTATAATACCATCTGGGAGTTCTCGGCGAGTCCGTCCATTGTACCCAGTCTCCACTGAGCACTCGTACACCATCCTTGATATCAAACACCGATGGATATGGGATCATCCATCGCCCATCATATGGGTCAAGATGCGTATACGCTAGTCTACTCTAGTGCATCGATACCCTGTCTCGATACACTCTCGACTAGGAACAGTTATAGGATGTACTCGTCGACTACCGTGGCCCCACTAGTATGATCTCATCATAGTCCCAGTAGTCGAGTACATATCTTAAGGGCTTTATCAACATGTATTAGAGACAATCAGAGTACATGTTAAGATAAAGTACAACCAGATAGCATACTATCATGTCGAGCAAGAAAGTCCTCCCTATATACGTCCCAGCATCCATTACAATATACATCGTATATACAGTAATGGCCTCTAGGGCATACATATAACTAACAGATCATAAGGAGGAATGGAACCAATGAGAGTATGATCATGAAAATAAATAGAATCAATGATCTCAAATGGATGTATGATCAAATGAACGAAGAGAATCATAGATCTCAAAATATGTACATCCTAAGGTTTCTTAAGTGGAGTATCGTATCGTAAATATGCCGCGGAATATACGTACGGTACGTCACTCTACTCAAGCTACCTACTCCATCAATCAGGGTCAGCCCATGTAACGAAAGTTCGGGTCTAATACCCCCCTGTTCAAGTCTATGTTCCGTAAGGTCAAGCCTTGGTTCCGAAATTTTTACGCCCCAGACTCCACATAGTCAAACCTAAACTCGAACCAAGGTTAAACCTAGCTCTCTGATACCAACTTTGTCATGACCCAAAATTTGGCACATGACCGGCACTTAAACCGCGTAACGTCTACAGGCGTAACGTAATTTAAATAAGCCGAAACCCAGAAGTCTAAACCATCAAAAATAGTAAGTGGTGAAAACATTTGTTGAAAACATTTGTTAAAAACATTTGGAAATCTCAAGTAAAAATCTTTAAAGTTTAAATTATTTTCTTAAAAATTTCGGCAGCACCTCCTTTGTAAAAACTAGCCCAGAAACGGGTACAACATAAGATAAAGATAAAACAACATATGACATAAATAAAGCAACCCCAAACGGGAGCAATCATGCCCAACGGCGGAAACAAGCACAACAAGAATAATATACGACGCCGTAGTGAAGAAATGGATAGCATAAGTGAAAAACAGCATAAAAGATAAAACTGCATAATAAAAGTCGGCTCACACGAGCTCGACACCCAGAGTCACAAAATAATATACAATGTCGTCATCACAACTCATTTCTAAGTCAATACATGAAATGGTAGATGGAGAGTACTAGATACAATAAGGTGTACGATGAAATATAAACGGATAACCGCAAAACCCACCTATAAGCAAAACGGCTCACAGCCAACTGTAGCGGTATCCGTAGCAAAAAGATACAACGCGATAGCCCTGCTGCGACTACTCTGAGGGTCAACCTGCAAAACACTGTGGCACAACGGTAGTGAGTTGCCAACTCGTGAATAGTAAGTAACATCATACAGGTAATCACATGTATGTACGTACTGCGATACCCTATCACATGTAATCTGATAGTATCAATATGGAAATATGGATATGCAACAATCACGAAAGGCACTCTATCAGGTACTATAAATACATGATGCAACGCATATCAATAAATGCTGAGTATGGGATAAAACATATCATCATCACGAATCATCATCGTGGAGAAACCCGGTGTCCATCAATACACCCCAAATCCCAATACCTCAGGCGTCGACACTCTGACCGGCCCTCATATCCTGTAAATTTCATGGAACCTGAGTGCCCAATATCGGCACTCGAAAACATCATGAAATACTCGTGTCCAAAATCGCTACGCAAATCCTCATATATCGGGCTCCGTCAGTCCGGATTGGCCCACGGACTCCGTCTGCGGGATCGGCCCTAGGGCTCCAGCAGTACGGGTCGACCCATATCCATCTCTCGACTCTGGTCGGTATCCTCCAGATAACCGCCAGGTATAACCAATCACCAGCAGATAGTAGTCCCTCTGCCAGGCTCATCGTCTACTGCACAACCATCCATTCTTGCCCCGGGGTACCATACCGGGTCCACCATGAACCCGCAAACGGATCATCCAACTCTTCGAATCGGGTTTCTATCACCTGTCTCAGAACCGAGAAAACGCATGGTGGACGCTCTGAAATATCATATCAAGAGAAACCGGGTTTTTAAAACAATACATACTTTCTTTTGAAATAACCACGATTCTCAAATCCAGAAATCTCATGAAAACAACATATCTCAATGCGTATAATCGAAAGCATGATGTATGCGACATATAACAGAATGTAAGCATATCCATATATCATGTAACATGGAACAGTGATGTGAACATGGGCATATCATCATAATGTGAGCATAGCAATATAGTAGCATGATGCAACAATTCTACTGTGTGGGTGACATAGCAATTATCGATGATCAAGTGTGTGAGCCGGCCAATCTGTGTAAGTACAACATACGCATCATCGATAATGGTGTAGGTGTACTATCACAGGTATATGGAATGCAATGAGAATGACATGAAAGTAACATAAAGTACATCGTCAGCTAAAATCCATAAGGTATACGTATCTAACATGACCGAGTCGGTGAATCAATCAATCGGCATCTAGCCTCACAACATCACGTACGGTATAATCCATCGTACGACATCCTCTAATCACGGGTATGGATCAATCATCATAAAACTCATCACGTACGGTAAATCATCGTACAGCGGCATTAAACCATCAGGGATCCTATCAACCTATATGACAATGAGGGTACGGACCTAACGTCGCGTACGACATAACACTCAAGATTCACAACATTATCCATATATATATACCTATATCCCAGGTCACATCCATAACAATCTCATATCAGGGGACCGGCAATAGTATCAATCCTCTCTTATCGACTCGGATCCGTATACCGACATATCAATCAAGTCATCATATCACATCGTACATTCTTTTCATCGCATTTAGTCATCTTACATCAAGTCAATTATATATATATATATATATACATTCTATCATATACATCAAATGTCATGCTACTCTAAAACTCATACATATTCTAGTGCAACTACATATCTATAAGTCGTGATTCACATTCACTTTTCACATCCCTAAGGCTTTCATCTCATATCCCAATATATATATTCAATCACTCATATCATCTCTAACTATCTTTTAACCATAACCCTAGTTCCTCATCTAGGTTTCTACGACTGTATCCTATAGATTGGTTTCCATTTATAATTTGCGGGGATGCTATACGCTGTCTACCCGACTTCCCCCGTAGATATAGATCTACTCACCTTGATCCTTGCTTGCCGAAGTCGATGACACCATACTCCTTCGTCTCGGAATCCACTCGAAGGTACCTACAATAAATACACTATCGCAATCGCTATTAACATCAAGTCCGGAAAACCAATACGGCACACGGTGCGCTCATAGGTTAGAACCTATAGCCTAAGCACGCAAAACAATCAAACAACCCTTGTTGTTGATGTACAAACGCCTAACAACCAAATACAAATCCAAACATCAAAACCAATCATTCCAATATACGGAAAACATAACAAAAAATACCCCAATGTGCTCCCAGATTTCACCCTAGGCCAAACTAGGGAATTTTGCATATAGGATTGCTCTAGATATCACCTAAGGGACTCACCAACCAAAAATCATTGAAATCCACCAAAATGTGGCCGCAATTTGCGGCCAAAATGAATAAATCTGCGCCGGATTAATGCATTAGAGGCTAGGGTTTCAGGTGTGGCTTCGAGGTTGCCTACTCGTATTACTGTCAAGGGAACTTAATTTATGGTGGTCTCGGGTCATCCCAGATTTCAAAATGTTTTTAACAAATGTTTTCATCACTTACTATTTTTGATGGTTTAGAATTCTGGATTTCGGCTTACTTAAATTGTGTTACGCCTGTAGACGTTACGTGGTTTAACTGCCGGTCACGTGCCAACTTTTGGGTCGTGGCAATATAATTATATCAAATATAATATATATCACATTATTAAATCAACACTTGATTTAATAATCTGGTTATATCATATATTACCGACTAATATCATTTATCTTTGTATCACATTATCAAATCAACACTTGATTTGATCATCTGGTTATATCGCATATAACCTAACTGACAACAGATAACTGCCAGATTACAATACGGTATCACATACACGTATTTAATCAGGCCCATGCACATATCACATATGTGTCCTACTTCGTTTCGCTTGAACCAAGGAACTTCTGTGTGGGACTCTAAAGACTCGTCAATACGCCAGCAGTAGGCGATGATCACATCAGTCACCCATAAGCCGTCAGCGGTACTAGCTGGACGTAACGGCTTCCCGGGTATTGAGCGATATGAAGATCAACAAGCAAGCTTGTCCATACTCTCTATGAAGCCTATCAGCAACACTACCGTACAGTCCGGTCTCTTTGTCTGATATGTCGCATATCATGTCTAGGGGTGGTAAACGTCAGACCCCAATAACGTGGTAAGTCATGCCGATGTCTAGCCTATAACGGTTCGAGAAACTATTGATAAATATTATCAGTAAATCTCAGCAGCAGCCCTGGCCAGGGACTTCCAGTTATAGCCAATTGAGTATAGCGTAATATCAACCCCCAATACCGGGAAGACGAAATGTCACGACCCGAAAGTACGGAACATGACTGGCACTTAGACTACGAAACGCCTTGAGGCGTACGTAATCTAAGTAAGCTGAAAACCCAGAAATCCAAACCAAGAAAAGTAGTAGAGTGAAGGAAAAATCATTTTAAATCAAATAGTTTGCAATACACGCTGAAATGTGCATTTTAAAAACACAAGTCTTTTCTAAAAATTTCGGCAGAGTTTCCTTTGTAAAAACTAACCCGAAACGGGTACAAAACCTGATAAAGCATATATAATGAATAAAGGCATCCCCAAGCGGGAGCTAGCTCTTCGTCAATTGACGGTCACAACCACGCAAGCAATATAATATACAACGCCGAAAGGCGAGGACCACAACAGAAAAGGAAACTCAAACAGCATGAAATCCATAGAAATACAACACGCGACTCTAAGGTTGAAAGAATAACAACACTGGTCTCTATCTAAAATAAATGCATGTTTGGTTGATAGAACTTGTAGATACAACAGAATAATAATATACAAGGTATAATGATGGGTACGATACAAATAAACCCACCTACTAGAAAGTCACCCAAAAAGAAGCAGTGCCAACAAAGCCGTAATGAAACCTGTACGGCACAACCTGCAAGAAACTGTGGCACAACGGGGATGAGATGCCAACTCGTGAGCAGAAAAATATATGCGAACAGAAATCGCATGAACAACGCAATCCTAGGTCATACGATCATAATATATAATCCTCAAATATAACCAGCAGCCTATAACAATGACTAGGGTATACCTCTAAACAACGGTAATACCAAGTGCTCGTGTCAGTGCCTCAGATAGCAATATATCATATGGATGATGTATGAATGCATGAAAAGTATGATGAAGTATTTAAATTGATATCAATACACATATATTAGCGTCTCATTCCACTAATATTGGTGTAAGGGCATATATAACAGCGTCCTCATCCCCTGTTATATATACATATGATGTATGATCAATGTAATCAAAGTCTGTATGTGATCAATGTCTGTATGTGATCAATGTCTGTATATATGTGGATCTCGTCCACGTGTCATCCAATGACAATAAGCATCATGCATGTAAATATGATGATATAATCAAAATCATGGAAAAACATCATGAAACCTGTACCTAGCATCGGCACAAAACATAGTCTCAATCTCAATATCTCAAAATCTCAGTATCAATCTCACTATCTAGGGCGCCGTCAATCCAGACCGGCTCCTACCATCAATCTCAAGACCATGACGGTATCCTCCGGATATCCGTCGCGTCGGGTAAAATCACCGGTAGTTAGTCTCCCCCGGCCAGGCTCATACCGTCATCACCATGCGCTTCTTGCCCCGGGGTACCTTACCGGGCCCCACCATGTACCCTCATATGGCCTCGACGCCTCCTCACATGGGGTATATATATATCAGAACCGATAAAACTCATGGTGGATGCTGAAATATCATATCAAGGGTAACCGAGTTTTTAAAACATTTACATAATCTCTTTGAAATACCCACGGTTCCCAAATCCAGAAATATCATAGAAACAACATACCTCAATGCGCATAATCAGAAAGCATGATGTATGTGACATATAAATGAAATGCAAGTATAACAGTATATCATGCAACATGGAATAATAGTATGCGCATACAAGGGTCATATCCTGATGCAATAATACTACTGTGTAGTGACATAGCAATTACCGATGAAGATGTGTGTGAGCCGGCAAGTAAGTGTACGTGGTACATACGCGTCATTGGTAATGGTGCTGGTGTCCTAACAGCATGATATCAACAAGGGTATATGAATCACAATATAAGTATGCGATGCGGAGCGAACAGCAATAATGAGCGGGAGCTGAATACTATACACAACAACAGCTAATCTGCATTTAATATAAATCTAGTCTAACAACTACACTAAACTATAGGGCTGAGCTAACAGGCTAACTGAAGGTAAGGAGACCACCTAACATCTGAGTCGATACATATACAGATATATATTAGTCGGTGATCCCGCCTCGATAATATCACATCCGATACCATATCTATAATCAGATATTCCCAAGTCAAGAGTGCGGATCAAACATCAATATATAGCTCGTACGTAAATCCATCGTACGGCATCCCAAATCTGGGTACGGATCAATGTCTGTATGTGATCAATGTCTGTATATATGTGGATCTCGTCCACGTGTCATCCAATGACAATAAGCATCATGCATGTAAATATGATGATATAATCAAAATCATGGAAAAACATCATGAAACCTGTACCTAGCATCGGCACAAAACATAGTCTCAATCTCAATATCTCAAAATCTCAGTATCAATCTCACTATCTAGGGCGCCGTCAATCCAGACCGGCTCCTACCATCAATCTCAAGACCATGACGGTATCCTCCGGATATCCGTCGCGTCGGGTAAAATCACCGGTAGTTAGTCTCCCCCGGCCAGGCTCACACCGTCATCACCATGCGCTTCTTGCCCCGGGGTACCTTACCGGGCCCCACCATGTACCCTCATACGGCCTCGACGCCTCCTCACATGGGGTATATATATATCAGAACCGATAAAACTCATGGTGGATGCTGAAATATCATATCAAGGGTAACCGAGTTTTTAAAACATTTACATAATCTCTTTGAAATACCCACGGTTCCCAAATCCAGAAATATCATAGAAACAACATACCTCAATGCGCATAATCAGAAAGCATGATGTATGTGACATATAAATGAAATGCAAGTATAACAGTATATCATGCAACATGGAATAATAGTATGCGCATACAAGGGTCATATCCTGATGCAATAATACTACTGTGTAGTGACATAGCAATTACCGATGAAGATGTGTGTGAGCCGGCAAGTAAGTGTACGTGGTACATACGCGTCATTGGTAATGGTGCTGGTGTCCTAACAGCATGATATCAACAAGGGTATATGAATCACAATATAAGTATGCGATGCGGAGCGAACAGCAATAATGAGCGGGAGCTGAATACTATACACAACAACAGCTAATCTGCATTTAATATAAATCTAGTCTAACAACTACACTAAACTATAGGGCTGAGCTAACAGGCTAACTGAAGGTAAGGAGACCACCTAACATCTGAGTCGATACATATACAGATATATATTAGTCGGTGATCCCGCCTCGATAATATCACATCCGATACCATATCTATAATCAGATATTCCCAAGTCAAGAGTGCGGATCAAACATCAATATATAGCTCGTACGTAAATCCATCGTACGGCATCCCAAATCTGGGTACGGGTCAATATCACATTCATTGCATTATTCATCTGGTATCCTCTTTATCAAAGATCACAATCCGACGTACTGATCTATGTCTAGTACAATACTAATATCATCAATATAATCATTATCTGACTGCTGACCTACAGCCTCAAACAAACCAATGTCATCACCACATATCATCATAAAGAGGTATACCCATTATAGCTATCTTAACATATCTTAACTCATATCACGATCATATGTCGACCATTTCATTTATATCACTATTCACATGGTATCGGCGTCCAAAGATCCGCAATAACATCATGACGTATCTCAAATACGAATTCTGCCATATCACCGATCTCACGGTCTCAAACCAATCTCATTGACTCACCTCAATTCCCAAATACCATCCTCAAATCCAGTATATGAACACATAGTCCCATACCCATGTGAATACATAACCATAAAATCCTATATATGCACATATGAAAGAAGATTGTATGCAAGTATGAGTGTGTATGTATGTGTGGTGCAACCGCTACTCTAGGGTTTCGCAACACTAAACCAATCCAATCACACCAATTACCCATCTTTATCATCAATAATCTCAACAATATATAATCAATATATATGTGTGTATACGTATTCGTATACATCACCACTAACTGCGGGGGTGCTATACGCCATCCACCCGACTTCTCCCCGTAGATATAAATCTACTCACCTTGCTTCTTGTGTGCTGATGCTGAAGTCGTCATCTTTATCTTCAACGCCTCGACGTCACGTGGGGTACCTACAAGGATATCACAAACGCTAAAGCACATGAAAATCACATCGGAAACCAAAATGGCATACGCTACGCCCATAGGTAAAAACCTATAGTCTCGCATGCAAACACGACTAATAACCCCTTTGCCGTTGACGTTCAAACGCCACCCGACAGAAACGAATCCCAAATACCAAAAACCATGCAATAGCAAGTCGTAAACCATGCGCCAACTCAAGAAAACTAACCCAGATTTTACCCTAAATGGAATCAGACAAAATTGCACATGCCAAGGGTCAAGTTTATAGGGTAAAAGGCTACAGAACAAAAACGAGGGGGTTCCAACCTGGTCTGGCCGCAATTTGCGGCCAGAAGGATTAAATCTGTGGCCAGGTTAAAGGGTTAGGGGCTGGGCTTTGTGTGGTGGTTCCAGGGTGCCTTCACATCTCTCTGTCAACCCAGAATTGTTTTCAGGTAGCTCGGGTGATAGCAGATCTCCAAAAACAGTGACAGATTTACAGTTTTTCCCGATATCGATTCACTAAATCCGTATTCTGGGTTATAACCTCTAGTTTGGTCCAATGTAACTTCATAACAGGGGTTTTAGTCTCTAACTATACCTCAATTCACCTTTGATTTCAATTTAAATCCTAAACCCTAACTTGAAATTTCCAAGTTCATCAAAACACGCTATATCGACATGAAACTAGTATAGATGCACAAGAAATCGAAATACTACGCTAAGGGTGCAGAAATTACCTCCTTTGGCAACTCAAGAATTTTCTTAAGTTGCTCAAAGTCCTCAAGATCCTCTCTTTCTTGGTCCAATGCGATCCTCTCGAGCTTGTGAACAAGTTTTGTGAAGTCGAAATGGGGTTTCGGGGTTGTTTCCATGGTGTTATGGGGCTTGGAGATGGAGGAGGAAGAAGAGGGAGAGGGCAGCAGCAGCACAAGGAAAAGGGAGAGAGAAATGAGATGATAAAATGATGGGGGGAGGGTCAAACAAGTCAAAAGTAACCTACTCTCTCTCTCTCATCATCATACTTTACTTTTTCTTTTCTTTTCTTTTTTCCCTTATTCTTCTCACACAATGGTTACCCTAGGCCACCATCTACCCACAACATGTAAGAAAATGTAACAAGTGTGAAAAAAATGATATGTGCATGTTTTGCACCAAAAATGCTAAAAACTCGATTAGCGATTTTTAATCGCGTTTAGCACTAAATTAGCATATAACTAACCATAAAAACTTTAAAATGGCAAAATTGCATAAATTACCCTATTTTAGAATTTTCCAAAATTTTTCCAAAATTTTCCCCATTTATTGGTATTTAATTATACCGAAATATTAAAATATTCATTAAAAATTAATATTAAATTATAAAAATTCCCAAAAATAATATTTTATTTTTTTGAAATGTTACAATCTTCCTCCCTTAAAGAAATTCGGTCCCCGAATTTAAATTTAAACCCCCGAATTCTAAAACATTTCAAATAAATGTCCAAGTCGTCGGGGCTCCGAAATCATCAATACATAAAACGCATCATAGCACAATGCATGCGCATGAGTAATGAGCAGATAACTCAAAATCAAAATTCCGTCATGTATCCCGCAATCATCGGAGTCAAGGTAAAGACATGAATGCCAAATCCAAAGCAAAACCAAAATGATATAAATCAGAACTATACACGTAAATATCAAATCTATACATATAAGTATCTAAAGGAAATGCATGCCCAATCTTTTAAAGTCGCTGTGCAATGAGCATATGTCACGACCCGAAAGTACGGAACATGACCGGCACTTAGATTACGAAGCGTCTAGAGGCGCAACGTAACCTATGTAAGCCGAAGCCCAGAAATCTAAACCATAAAAAGAAGAAGAAATAAAGGAAAACATGTAGAAAACAAGCAACATCCAATTTTCTCAAAAATTTCGGCAGAGTCTCCTTTGTAAAAACTGGCCTCAAACGGGTATAAACAAGAATAATATATATACAAACAATAAAAAGCATCCCCAAACGGGAGTTAGCTCTACGCAAAAAGGCGGAAACAACCACATCAATGCACAATAGTATACAACGCCAAAGGGCGAGGCTCAAAACTCAAAAGAAAACAAAACCACCAGATATCATAATAATACAAGCACGACTCTAAGGTCGAAATAAATAAATGGTCCAGTAAACTATCAAGTAATACAAGTTTGGTTGATGGAGCTTACTAGATACAATTGAAATAATAAAAGTACAACGGCGGTCTAGATACAAGTGAACCAACCAACCGTGCAAATCACCCTGAATGAAAAGATGTGCCAGCAGGCTGCCAAGGAAACCTGTACATCGAACCTGTAATAAAATTTGGCACAACGGAGGTGAGTTGCCAACTCGTGAGTAGAAGATATCTGCGAAAAGAAATCGAATGCATGACGCTGTCCTGGGTCATAATAATATTCTAATATAATACTAATCATCTAGTAATGGCAGGGTAATAAACTACGTGTAGTGCAAAAGCTCCGTGCCCCAGTCAGTGCCTCAAATAGTAATATGTCATGTGAATGAGTATGCATGCACCATGAATGTAAAAACAATCAATCCTTAAATTTGGATATATCTGTATAAGAAATCTTTAGCTTTTATCATGGTAAAATGTGTAAAGAAATCTGAAATATCAACTATGAAATCCATGGAAATCCGTGTCAAGCATCGACACAAAACATATAAATCTCAAGTCTCAATACCTTATAGCCTCAATATCTCGGGCTCTGTCAGTCCGGATCGGCCCATATCATCAAATCTCACGACAACGGTCGGTATCCTCCGGATATCCGCCGCGCCAGACATCACCGGTAGGTAGTCCTCCCCTGCCAGGCTCATCGTCCACAACTCGATCTTCTTGCCCTAGGGTATCCTACCGCGCCCACCATGTACCCGAGACGGTTCATCCACTCCTCGAATCGGGTCTCGAAATCCAACAGAAAACATGATATCTCATGGTGGACGACACATACATCACGAGAAAAATGTATCTTATGTTTTAAAAAGTGAGGAGGAGAGAGAGAGAAGTTTTTATATATTCTTGCGGTTTTCCCCAAAAATCCAGAAATCTCATAGAAATCAAAAATCCCAAAATCATGAGTAAGCATATAATAAGTGTCGGCATATGCCCCATAATACTGCATGATAACACGAAAATGCGAATACATGAAATGTCTAAGTAATAAATACCATATCTATACTAACACGATATCGATCTAGTTGTTAGCTGATTGTATCAATAAAAGATAATATGATCTAAAGTGTACGTGACATAGAAATTACCGATGATGATGTGTGTGAGCCGGCAAATAAGTGTACGTGGAATATGCGCATCATCGGTAATGGTGCTGGTGTCCTAACAGGCAGAGTTTTATACTGATTATAGAAATATATGTATGAACATGCAACATTATGATTATGGTATGAATGTAAAGACGGATGTGTAATAACCACTCATCTGTGATATACAAGTAAAACTACTACTATATGACTCGAACTTACACTAGTGTCCATCTAACCTCCTAAGGAACTAAACCTAAGAAACTAGTCGATAAGAACTAGGAGTACACCTAAAGTCTGAATCCATATCTCAAATAGTCGGTGATCCAGCCTCAATAGCGCCACGTACGTAGTACGGCTTCCTCGAATCAAGAGTGCGGATCAATCATCATATCTATGCCTCGTACGGTAAAGTCCATCGTACGGCATCCAAATATCGGGGTACGGGTCAAGTATCACCTATGTGTCTCATCATTCGTATAATATCATTATCAACACATGTCATGATCAAGGTGCTATACTGTAATCGCATACATCAATCATATATCATTGCCAGCATAAATATACATCGTTAATTTATCCTCAGAAATGTCATGTCACATATATCATATCTTGATCAAGTCACATATGTCAAGTCGTGATTAAGTCACATATATGTATATATCATATCGTAATCAAGTCACACCTATATGATGTCGTAATCAGGTCACACATATATCATATCAGAATTTCAGGCACAGGTTACGGTCCGGTTTCTATTTTAGAGTCCCATATACTTCAATATCATCACCACCCTTTATTATTGTTCAAGTATACAAATCCATTATCTTATTTTCTAATGATCCGCTAACATCATAACACGACTATATAGCCAAGAATCACGGCATCAGCCCAGTTATATTGTTTCATCCCCGTGTAACATATCACATCCTTGTATCACATATACATATTGTGTATATATATATATATACCTACACCTAGTCCTATATATATATATACACACACACACGTATACACCACGTCGAGTCTTGGTGTGTGCATGTGTGTGTATCTACCTGAAACCTACTAATCTCTTCCAAGGTATTCATCCTCTGGTATGGTCTTTCTAAATCAGTCTAGTCCAACCTAGGGTCATTACTAGGGTCCTACTCATCAAGAATCTAAGGACACGTCTGGCTTCCTAATGACAATAAGTACTATCCCTATTCTACGTTTGCGGGGGTGCTAAACGCCATCCACTCGACTTCCCCCCGTAGATATACATCTACTCACCTGGTCCTTGTCTGCCGAAAATGATGTCGACATCCTCTTCTTCATCGCCCGCAGTCCACGTGAGGGGTACCTATACTCAAACATATATATAATATCGTAAACTGAATCACGGACAAAAGTCAAAACGACGCACGGAACGCGCATAGGTTAAAACCTATGTCCCGCTCATGCAAAAGAACCAAATATCGCTCGATGTCGGCGTACAAACGCCGATTGATCGAGATAAACATCAGCAAACAACTTGTAGTTTAAAAACACATTACTTATAATATAAAACATGATTTAATCCATCGAAACGCTAAAAATCGATCAAATCGTCCGATTCCGTAAAACCTGAAAACACCAATTTACCGTTTTACTTCAAAACTTGATGTTTAAAAGAAACTAATGGTCATAATATTCATTAATTAGCATAACTAGAGTATATAAACCATCACTATATTTTTAACACCCTAATTTATATTAGTTTGAAAATTCTAGTTTGCAAACTTGCCCGATTTCGATACTTTTAAGGAAAATTTCACAATATCACATCTAAACTGGATTTTGCATGAATTAATGCATTAAACTACAATTCATGATGATAATGATATAATGAAACCATAAATTATATTTTAAATTTCCTTTATTTAAGAATTTCCAAAATCTAGTTAGCAAAATCGCATTTTTTATTAGTATTTTTCAATTATCAATAGAAACTAGTAACCAATTTAAGTTTTTCATTCCACCAACAAGTTAATATCCTCATTAAAACCACAATCTAGTGTTACAGTCATTAATTGGAATTTTATCTCACCAATATATACAATATATAGAAATCTAGTTTGCAAAATGGATTAATTTAAACAATTTTGGATAAACAATTTACAATATATCATCCATACAAGATTTTCCACTTCTAAAAATGTTAACTAGTTATTATAACCCTACTTAATTAATAAAAACCATAACATAATTTTATAAACCCTAACTTGAATTTTAAAACTTGTAGATAGAAATTATTTATTAAATCTAATTATGCTTAAATGAAATATATAATAACAATAAATCAAAAGAAGAAGATTTATACCTCCACAACATGAAATCCAAACATGAAAATAAGCCTCCAAAATGAATGCTTTCCATCTCCAAAATCCATGTAAAGATGAGCAAAGAATAGAGGGTAGGAATTTATTAGTATTTTGTGGATTTTTTATTGAAATTTTGATGAATTTTGATGATTTTTAATGCAAAAATGATGGGGGGAAAATTTTGGGGCTGCCCATGGAGGTGAGGCCGGCCATGAGGTTAGGAAAAGAGAGGAGAGTAAGAAAAGGTGAAGAAAAGTGTAGAAGGTTTCACAAAAATATCACACAATTAAGTCTTTTCATGAATTTATTTAAAAATTCTTTATTTTCTTCACTCTATTTGACCTAGAATGGTCTAGAACCATTGTAAAAGTTTGAAAATAAATTTTGCATGAAACACACTTGATTCTAAGATGCAATGGTTCATTTTTGCAAATTTAACCCATTCAAATTTATAATTTACACTAATTTAGTATAAAAATAAAGCTTATGTTAATATTTAAAATAATTAATTTAAGAAAAATATTTAATTAAACTAAAAATTTATAAGTGGCTAAATAAACACCATTTACTAGTAATAACATAATTAAAATAGGTATTTTTAAATTTATAGTGAAAAATAATTACGGTTTAGTTTTATGAAAACTACGTTTTACTTTACCGAAAATTATAAATTCACTTAAACGATTTTATTTATTTAATTAATTATTTAATTATTTTTAAAATGTTACAATCTTCCTCCCTTTAAGAAATTCGGTCCCCGAATTTAAATTAAAACTCCCCCCAATTACTAAAACATTCAGCCAAAACACTCAAATCGTTGAGGCTCCGAAATCATCAATACATAACTAAAATCAACTCCGTCAAGCATAACACAATCATCGGAGTTATGGCGAAAATAAAATACCAAAACCCAATACGAAAACCAACATAATATACATCAAAACTACAACTTATATATTGTGCGCATCATAGTAAAATCGTCCAAACATCTGGATAAAGAAGCATGCAAGAACCCCTTTTGAAAATCGCCGTGTGATGCACGTGCCACGGCATAAGTAGCGGACGTTTATTTTAAAAAAAAATAGCTATATATATATATATATATATTATTTAACATATACGTCCCGCCTGGTTACCAAATCAATAGTAATGATTATAAAAACATACTGATCAAACTGAAATCAATTCCAATCACATCATAAAAATATCATGTGCGTCCGGTGCGCACTGAAATCGAAACCAAATACAGATGCCATGAATTCACACAAAAACAAAACTGAGTGCAACAGGTGTGCACCAAAAACATCTGTCAAGTGCAACGGGCGTGCACGACTCTAATATCAGGTGCATCAAATCTGCACAAAACCACGATTTAGTGCATCTGGTGTGCACAAATCGTATCAGGTGCACCGAATGTGCACAAGAATCTCAATAAGGTGCACATAGTGCACGAAAACATACACCGAATATCAAAACCGAAATCACAGTACGAAAATGTATGAAAACTAGGTCGAAGCATATGTCAAAATCATGTATAACCCATATGCACGAAATCAAATCAAAATCTCAAAATGTATAAAACCAAATCGAGTGTACTGGGTATGTACAAAACAACATCAATACAACTGATATATGAAGCACGAATAGAATGTAATGAATGCACACATAAGAAATACTAATCGTAGAACAAAGTCCTCAAAATACCAAAATCCAATCAACGAAAATATGAAATTCAAATCACCAAATCACAATCGTAAACACTATCGTCAATGTGCGCCTCTTTCCCCCTTTCCTCTGGTGTTGACTGCTTCGAACTCGTCTCTTTGTAGGTGTGCTGACTGCGCTACCAATGGTAATACTCATATCTAGAGTCTCCCACATAGTCGATCCCTTCACCTGATATCCGGACAATATTAAACTTTTCGATCGATCCATCAAAATCCCATAATTCCCCGAGAGCTCAACACTCAAGTACAGTTTAAAAATATCCGGTACATACCCCAGCATCGATGGTCCAGCCGTAGAAGGGCAAACCGAAGCCTCACTAATGGCACCGCGGAACTGCCGTAAACCATAAGGTTCAAGGGCGTTCTCGGGGTCATTATGTCGAGTTAGGGATTCATTCTTCTAAAGGGTCCATCGAAATACCTGCATGTTCTTCCGAATACCTTAAACTTGGGAAAATGGGTTTTCTGATAATCGTTCGAACCCTTTAACTTCGTCTGGACGGCATGTGAATACCCTTAGTCCGCACGCTAAACAATGCTTCAATCCTCAAGAATAACCAATACCCTAAAGGTTATCTCATTCGAACCGCAGCTCCCTCTGCCCGTGCGCCCGTGGTAACCGAAACCATCCTCCGATATCGACGAAGATAGATCAAAGGAACGAATGAAATGCGGTGCAAACAAATGTACATCCTAAGGCTACTTAAGAAGAGTAGCGTATCGTAAGTATGCCGCGGATCATACCCACGGTACGTCACTCTACCTAAGTCGCCTACCCCATCAACCAAGGGTCACCCTAGACATATACAAGGTTAAACCTAGCGCTCTGATACCAACTTTGTCACGACCCGAAAGTACAGAACGTGACCGGCACTTAGATTACGAAGCGTCTAGAGGCGCAACGTAACCTATGTAAGCCGAAGCCCAGAAATCTAAACCATAAAAAGAAGAAGAAATAAAGGAAAACATGTAGAAAACAAGCAACATCCAATTTTTTCAAAAATTTCTGCAGAGTCTCCTTTGTAAAAACTGGCCCCAAACGGGTACAAACAAGAATAATATATATACAAACAATAAAAAGCATCCCCAAACGGGAGCTAGCTCTACGCCAAAAGGCAGAAACAACCACATCAATGCACAATAGTATACAACGCCAAAGGGCGGGGCTCAAAACTCAAAAGAAAACAAAACCACCAGATATCATAACAATACAAGCGCGACTCTAAAGTCGAAACAAATAAATGGTCCAGTAAACTATCAAATAATACAAGTTTGGTTGATGGAGCTTACTAGATACAATTGAAATAATAAAAGTACAACGGCGGTCCAGATACAAGTGAACCAACCTACCGTGCAAATCACCCTGAATGAAAAGATGTACCAGCAGGCTGCCAAGAAAACCTGTACATCGAACCTGTAATAAAATTTGGCACAACGGGGGTGAGTTGCCAACTCGTGAGTAGAAGATATTTGCGAAAAGAAATCGAATGCACGACGCTGTCCTAGGTCATAATAATATTCTAATATAATACCAATCATCTAGTAATGACAGGATAATAAACTACGTGTAGTGCAAAAGCTCCGTGCCCGTGTCAGTGCCTCAAATAATAATATGTCATGTGAATGAGTATGCATGCACCATGAATGTAAAACCAATCAATCCTTAAATTTGGATATATCTGTATAAGAAATCTTTAGCTTTTATAATGGTAAAATGTGTATAGAAATCTGAAATATCAACGATGAAATCCATGGATATCTGTGTCAAGTATCGACACAAAACATGTAAATCTCAAGTCTTAATACCTCATAGTCTCAATATCTCGGGCTCCGTCAGTCCGGATCGGCCCATATTATCAAATCTCACGACAACGGTCGGTATCCTCCGGATATCCGCCGCGCCAGACATCACCAGTAGGTAGTCCTACCCTGCCAAGCTCATCGTCTACAACTCAATCTTCTTGCCCCGGGGTACTATACCGGGCCCACCATGTACCCGAGACGGTTCATCCACTCCTCGAATCGGGTCTCGAAATCCAACAGAAAACATGAAATCTCATTGTGGACGACACATACATCACGAGAAAACCGCATCTTATGTTTTATAAAGAGAGGCGGAGAGAGACAGAAGTTTTTATATATTCTTGCGGTTTTCCCCAAAATTCCAGAATCTCATAGAAATCCAAAATCCCAAAATCATGAGTAAGTATATGATAAGTGTCGGCATATGCCCCATAATACTGCATGATAACATGAAAATGCGAATACATGAAATATCTAAGTAATAAATACCATATCTATACTAACACCAGAGAGTAATCACAATATTATATCGATCTAGCTGTTAGCTGATTGTATCAATAAAAGATAATATGATCTAAAGTGTACGTGACATAACAATTACCGATGATGATGTGTGTGAGCCGGCAAATAAGTGTACGTGGAATATGCGCATCATCGGTAATGGTGCTGGTGTCCTAACAGGCAGAGTTTTATACTGATTATAGAAACATATGTATAAACATGCAACATTATGATTATGGTATGAATGTATAGATGGATGTGTAATAACCACTCATCTGTGATATACAAGTAAAACTACTACTATATGACTCGAACTTACACTAGTGTCCATCTAACCTCCTAAGGAACTAAACCTAAGAAACTAGTCGATAAGAACTAGGAGTACACCTAAAGTCTGAATCCATATCTCAAATAGTCGGTGATCCAGCCTCAATAGCGTCACGTACGTAGTACGGCTTCCTCGAATCAAGAGTGCGGATCAATCATCATATCTATGCCTCGTACGGTAAAGTCCATCGTACGGCATCCCAATATCGGGGTACGGGTCAAGTATCACCTATGTGTCTCATCATTCGTATAATATCATTATCAACACATGTCATGATCAAGGTGCTATACTATAATCGCATACATCAATCATATATCATTGCCAGCATAAATATACATCGTTAATTTATCCTCAGAAATGTCATGTCACATATATCATATCTTGATCAAGTCACATATGTCAAGTCGTGATTAAGTCACATATATGTATATATCATATCGTAATCAAGTCACACCTATATGATGTCGTAATCAGGTAACACATATATCATATCAGAATTTCAGGCACAGGTTACGGTCCGGTTTCTATTTTAGAGTCCCATATACTTCAATATCATCACCACCCTTTATTATTGTTCAAGTATACAAATCCATTATCTTATTTTCTAATGATCCGCTAACATCATAACACGACTGTATAGCCAAGAATCACGGCATCAGCCCAGTTATATTGTTTCATCCCCGTGTATCATATCACATCCTTGTATCACATATACGTATTGTGTGTATATATATATATATATATACCTACACCTAGTCCTATATATATATATACATGCACGTATACACCACGTCGAGTCTCAGTGTGTGCGTGTGTGTATCTACCTGAAACCTACGAATCTCTTCCAAGGTATTCATCCTCTGGTATGGTCTTTCTAAATCAGTCTAGTCCAACTTAGGGTCATTACTAGGGTCCAACTCATCAAGAATCTAAGGTCACGTCTGGCTTCCTAATGACAATAAGTACTATCTCTATTCTACGTTTGCGGGGGTGCTAAACGCCATCCACTCGACTTCCCCCCGTAGATATACATCTACTCACCTGGTCCTTGTCTGCCGAAAATGATGTCGCCATCCTCTTCTTCATCGCCCGCAGTCCACGTGAGGGTTACCTATACGCAAAAATATATATAATATCGTAAACTGAATCACGGACAAAAGTCAAATCGACGCACGGAACGCGCATAAGTTAAAACCTATGTCCCGCTCATGCAAAAGAACCAAATATCGCTCGATGTCGGCGTACAAACGCCGATTGATCGAGATAAACATCAGCAAACAACTTGTAGTTTAAAAACTCATTACTTATAATATAAAACATGATTTAATCCATCGAAACGCTAAAAATCAATCAAATCGTCCGATTCAGTAAAACCTGAAAACACCAATTTACCGTTTTACTTCAAAACTTGATGTTTAAAAGAAACTAATGGTCATAATATTTATTAATTAGCATAACTAGACTATATAAACCATCACTATATTTTTAACACCCTAATTTATATTAGTTTGAAAATTCTTGTTTGCAAACTTGCCCGATTTCGATACTTTTAAGGAAAATTTCACAATATCACATCTAAACTGGATTTTGCATGAATTAATGTATTAAACTACAATTCATGATGATAATGATATAATGAAACCATAAATTATATTTTAAATTTCCTTTATTTAAGAATTTCCAAAATCTAGTTAGCAAAATCGCATTTTTTATTAGTATTTTTCAATTATCAATAGAAACTAGTAACCAATTTAAGTTTTTCATTCCACCAACAAGTTAATATCCTCATTAAAACCACAATCTACTGTTACAATCATTAATTGGAATTTTATCTCACCAATATTTACAATATATAGAAATCTAGTTTGCAAAATGGATTAATTTAAACAATTTTGGATAAACAATTTACAATATATCATCCATACAAGATTTTCCACTTCTAAAAATATTAACTAGTTATTATAACCCTACTTAATTAATAAAAACCATAACTTAATTTTATAAACCCTAACTTGAATTTTAAAACTTGTAGATAGAAATTATTTATTAAATCTAATTATGCTTAAATGAAATATCTAATAACACTAAATCAAAAGAAGATGATTTATACCTCCACAACATGAAATCCAAACATGAAAATAAGCCTCCAAAATGAATGCTTTCCATCTACAAAATCCATGTAAATATGAGCAAAGAATAGAGGGTAGGAATTTATTAGGATTTTGTGGATTTTTTATTGAATTTTTGATGAATTTTGATGATTTTTAATGCAAAAATGATGGGGGGAAAATTTTGGGGCTGCCCATGGAGGTGAGGCCGGCCATGAGGTTAGGAAAAGAGAGTAGAGTAAGAAAAGGTGAAGAAAAGTGTAGAAGGTTTCACAAAAATATCACACAACTAAGTCTTTTCATGAATTTATTTAAAAATTCTTTATTTTCTTCACTCCATTTGACCTAGAATGGTCTAGAACCATTGTAAAATTTTGAAAATAAATTTTTCATGAAACACACTTGATTCTAAGATGCAATGGTTCATTTTTGCAAATTTAACCCATTCAAATTTGTAATTTACACTAATTTAGTGTAAAAATAAAGCTTATGCTAATATTTAAAATAATTAATTTAAGAAAAATATTTAATTAAACTAAAAATTTATAAGTGGCTAAATAAACACCATTTACTAGTAATATCATAATTAAAATAGGTATTTTTAAATTTATAGTGAAAAATAATTACGGTTTAGTTTTATGAAAACTACGTTTTACTTTACCGAAAATTATAAAATTCACTTAAACGATTTTATTTATTTATTTAATTATTTAATTATTTTTAAAATGTTACAATCTTCCTCCCTTTAAGAAATTCGGTCCCCGAATTTAAATTAAAACTCCCCCCAATTACTAAAACATTTAGCCAAAACACTCAAATCGTCGAGGCTCCGAAATCATCAATACATAACTAAAATCAACTCCGTCAAGCATAACACAATCATCGGAGTTATGGAGAAAATAAAATACCAAAACCCAATACGAAAACCAACATAATATACATCAAAACTACAACTTATATGTTGTGCGCATCATAGTAAAATCGTCCAAACATCTGGATAAAGAAGCATGCAAGAACCCCTTTTGAAAATCGCCGTGTGATGCACGTGCAACGGCATAAGTAGCGGACGTTTATTTTTAAAAAAATAGCTATATATATATATATATCTTTTATTTAACATACACGTCCCGCCTGGTTACCAAATCAATAGTAATGATTATAAAAACATACTGATCAAACTGAAATCAATCCCAATCACATCATAAAAATATCATGTGCGTCCGGTGCGCACTGAAATCGAAACCAAATACAGATGCCACGAATTCACACAAAAACAAAACTGAGTGCAACAGGTGTGCACCAAAAACATCTGTCAAGTGCAACGGGCGTGCACGACTCTAATATCAGGTGCATCAAATCTGCACAAAACCACGATTTAGTGCATCTGGTGTGCACAAATCGTATCAGGTGCACCGAATGTGCACAAGAATCTCAATCAGGTGCACATGGTGCACGAAAATATACACCGAATATCAAAATCGAAATCACAGTACAAAAATGTATGAAAACTAGGTCGAAGCATATGTCAAAATCATGTATAACCTGTATGCACGAAATCAAATCAAAATCTCAAAATGTATAAAACCAAATCGAGTGTACTGGGTATGTACAAAACAATATCAATACAACTGATATATGAAGCACGAATATAATGTAATGAATGCACACATAAAAAATACTAATCGTAGAACAAAGTCCTCAAAATACCAAAATCCAATCAACGAAAATATGAAATTCAAATCACCAAATCACAATCGTAAACACTATCGTCAATGTGCGTCTCTTTCCCCCTTTCCTCTGGTGTTGACTGCTTCGAACTCGTCTCTTTATAGGTGTGCTGACTGCGCTACCTACGGCAATACTCATATCTAGAGTCTCCCACATAGTCGAGCCCTTCACCTGATATCCGGACTACATTAAACTTTTCGATCGATCCATCAAAATCCCATAATTCCCCAAGAGCTCAACACTCAAGTACAGTTTAAAAATATCCGGTACGAACACCAGCATCGATGGTCCAGCCGTAGAAGGGCAAACCCAAGCCTCACTAATGGCATCGCGGAACTGCCGTAAACCCTAAGGTTCAAGGACGTTCTCGTGGTCATTATGTCGAGTTAGGGTTTCATTCTTCTAGAGGGTCCATCGAAATACCTGCATGTTCTTCCGAATACCTTAAACTTGGGAAAATGGGTTTTCTGATTATCGTTCGAACCCTTTAACTTCATCTGAACGGCATGTGAATACCCTTCGTCCGCACGCTAAACAATGCTTCAATCCTCAAGAATAACCAATACCCTAAAGGTTATCGCATTCGAGCCGCAGCTCCCTCTGCCCGTGCGCCCGTGGTAACCGAAACCACCCTCCGATATCGACGAAGATAGATCAAAGGAACGAATGAAATGCGATGCAAACAAATGTACATCCTAAGGCTACTTAAGAAGAGTAGCGTATCGTAAGTATACCGCGGATCATACCCACGGTACGTCACTCTACCTAAGTCGCCTACTCCATCAACCAAGGGTCACCCTAGACATATACAAGGTTAAACCTAGCGCTCTGATACCAACTTTGTCACGACCCGAAAGTACTGAACGTGACCGGCACTTAGATTACGAAGCGTCTAGAGGCGCAACGTAACCTATGTAAGCCGAAGCCCAGAAATCTAAACCATAAAAAGAAGAAGAAATAAAGGAAAACATGTAGAAAACAAGCAACATCCAATTTTCTCAAAAATTTCTGCAGAGTCTCCTTTGTAAAAACTGGCCCCAAACGGGTACAAACAAGAATAATATATATACAAACAATAAAAAGCATCCCCAAACGGGAGCTAGCTCTACGCCAAAAGGCGGAAACAACCACATCAATGCACAATAGTATACAACGCCAAAGGGCGATGCTCAAAACTCAAAAGAAAACAAAACCACCAGATATCATAATAATACAAGCGCGACTCTAAGGTCGAAACAAATAAATGGTCCAGTAAACTATCAAGTAATACAAGTTTGGTTGATGGAGCTTACTAGATACAATTGAAATAATAAAAGTACAACGGCGGTCCAGATACAAGTGAACTAACCTACCGTGCAAATCACCCTGAATGAAAAGATGTACCAGCAGGCTGCCAAGGAAACCTGTACATCGAACCTGTAATAAAATTTGGCACAACGGGGGTGAGTTGCCAACTTGTGAGTAGAAGATATCTGCGAAAAGAAATCGAATGCACGACGCTGTCCTAGGTCATAATAATATTCTAATATAATACTAATCATCTAGTAATGGCAGGGTAATAAACTATGTGTAGTGCAAAAGCTCCGTGCCCGTGTCAGTGCCTCAAATAGTAATATGTCATGTGAATGAGTATGCATGCACCATGAATGTAAAAACAATCAATCCTGAAATCTGGATATATCTGTATAAGAAATCTTTAGCTTTTATCATGGTAAAATGTGTATAGAAATCTGAAATATCAACGATGATCCATGGAAATCCGTGTCAAGCATCGACACAAAACATGTAAATCTCAAGTCTCAATACCTCATAGTCTCAATATCTCGGGCTCCGTCAGTCCGGATCGGCGCATATCATCAAATTTCATAACAACGGTCGGTATCCTCCGGATATCCGCCGTGCCAGACATCACCGGTAGGTAGTCCTCCCCTGCTAGGCTCATCGTCTACAACTCGATCTTCTTGCCCCGGGGTACCATTCCGGGCCCTCCATGTACCCGAGACAGTTCATCCACTCCTCGAATTGGGTCTCGAAATCCAACAGAAAACATAAAATCTCATGGTGGACGACACATACATCACGAGAAAACCACATCTTATGTTTTAAAAAGAAAGGAGGAGAGATACAGAAGTTTTTATATATTCTTGCGGTTTTCCCCAAAAATCCAGAAATCTCATAGAAATCCAAAATCCCAAAATTATGAGTAAGTATATGATAAGTGTCGGCATATGCCCCATAATACTGCATGATAACATGAAAATGCGAATGCATGAAATGTCTAAGTAATAAATACCATATCTATACTAACACCAGAGTGTAATCACAATATTATATCGATCTAGCAGTTAGCTGATTGTATCAATAAAAGATAATATGATCTAAAGTGTACGTGACATAGAAATTACCGATGATGATGTGTGTGAGCCGGCAAATAAGTGTACGTGGAATATGCGCATCATCGGTAATGGTGCTGGTGTCCTAACAGGCAGAGTTTTATACTGATTATAGAAACATATGTATGAACATGCAATATTATGATTATGGTACGAATGTAAAGAAAGATGTGTAATAACCACTCATCTGTGATATACAAGTAAAACTACTACTATATGACTCGAACTTACACTAGTGTCCATCTAACCTCCTAAGGAACTAAACCTAAGAAACTAGTCGATAAGAACTAGGAGTACACCTAAAGTCTGAATCCATATCTCAAATAGTCGGCGATCCAGCCTTAATAGCGTCACGTACGTAGTACGGCTTCCTCGAATCAAGAGTGCGGATCAATCATCATATCTATGCCTCGTACGGTAAAGTCCATCGTACGGCATCCCAATATCGGGGTATGGGTCAAGTATCACCTATGTGTCTCATCATTCGTATAATATCATTATCAACGCATGTCATGATCAAGGTGCTATACTGTAATCGCATACATCAATCATATATCATTGCCAGCATAAATATACATCGTTAATTTATCCTCAGAAATGTCACGTCACGTATATCATATCTTGATCAAGTCACATATGTCAAGTCGTGATTAAGTCACATATATGTATATATCATATCGTAATCAAGTCACTCCTATATGATGTCGTAATCAGGTCACACATATATCATATCAGAATTTCAGGCACAGGTTACGGTCCGGTTTCTATTTTAGAGTCCCATATACTTCAATATCATCACCACCCTTTATTATTGTTCAAATATACAAATCCATTATCTTATTTTCTAATGATCCGCTAACATCATAACACGACTGTATAGCCAAGAATCACGGCATCAGCCCAGTTATATTATTGCATCCCCGTGTATCATATCACATCCTTGTATCACATATACGTATTGTGTGTGTGTGTATATATATATATATATACCTACACCTAGTCATATATATATATATATATACATACACGTATATACCACGTCGAGTCTCAGTGTGTGCGTGTGTGTATCTACCTGAAACCTACGAATCTCTTCCAAGGTATTCATCCTCTGGTATGGTCTTTCTAAATCAGTCTAGTCCAACATAGGGTCATTACTAGGGTCCTACTCATCAAGAATCTAAGGTCACGTCTGGCTTCCAAATGACAATAAGTACTATCCCTATTCTACGTTTGCGGGGGTGCTAAACGCCATCCACTCGACTTCCCCCCGTAGATGTACATCTACTCACCTGGTGCTTGTCTGCCGAAAATGATGTCGCCATCCTCTTCTTCATCGCCCGCAGTCCATGTGAGGGGTACCTATACGCAAACATATATATAATATCGTAAACTGAATCACGGACAAAAGTCAAAACGACGCACGGAACGCGCATAGGTTAAAACCTATGTCCCGCTCATGCAAAAGAACCAAATAACGCTCGATGTCGGCGTACAAACGCCGATTGATCGAGATAAACATCAGCAAACAACTTGTAGTTTAAAAACTCATTACTTATAATATAAAACATGATTTAATCCATCGAAACGCTAAAATCGATCAAATCGTCCGATTCCGGAAAACCTGAAAATACCAATTTACCGTTTAACTTCAAAACTTGATATTTAAAAGAAACTAATGGTCATAATATTCATTAATTAGCATAACTATACTATATAAACCATCACTATATTTTTAACACCCTAATTTATATTAGTTTGAAAATTCTAGTTTGCAAACTTGCCCGATTTCGATACTTTTAAGGAAAATTTCACAATATCACATCTAAAATGAATTTTGCAGGAATTAATGCATTAAACTACAATTCATGATGATAATGATATAATGAAACCATAAATTATATTTTAAATTTCCTTTATTTAAGAATTTCCAAAATCTAGTTAGCAAAATCGCATTTTTTATTAGTATTTTTCATTTATCAATAGAAACTAGTAACCAATTTAAGTTTTTCATTCCACCAACAAGTTAATATCCTCATTAAAATCACAATCTATTGTTACAATCATTAATTGGAATTTTATCTCAACAATATATACAATATATAGAAATCTAGTTTGCAAAATGGATTAATTTAAACAATTTTGGATAAACAATTTACAATATATCATCCATACAAGATTTTCCACTTCTAAAAATGTTAACTAGTTATTATAACCCTACTTAATTAATAAAAATCATAACTTAATTTTATAAACCCTAACTTGAATTTTAAAACTTGTAGATAGAAATTATTTATTAAATCTAATTATGCTTAAACGAAATATCTAATAACAATAAATCAAAAGAAGAAGATTTTTATCTCCACAACATGAAATCCAAACATGAAAATAAGCCTCCAAAATGAATGCTTTCCATCTCCAAAATCCATGTAAAGATGAGTAAAGAATAGAGGGTAGGAATTTATAAGGATTTTGTGGATTTTTTATTGAATTTTTGATGAATTTTGATGATTTTTAATGTAAAAATGATGGGGGGGGGGGGGAATTTTGGGGCTGCCCATGGAGGTGAGGCCGGCCATGAGGTTAGGAAAAGAGAGGAGAGTGAGAAAAGGTGAAGAAAAGTGTAGAAGGTTTCACAAAAATATCACACAATTAAGTCTTTTCATGAATTTATTTAAAAATTCTTTATTTTCTTCACTCCATTTGACCTAGAATGGTCTAGAACCATTGTAAAATTTTGAAAATAAATTTTGCATGAAACACACTTGATTCTAAGATGCAATGGTTCATTTTTTCAAATTTAACTCATTCAAATTTGTAATTTACACTAATTTAGTGTAAAAATAAAGCTTATGTTAATATTTAAAATAATTAATTTAAGAAAAATATTTAATTAAACTAAAAATTTATAAGTGGCTAAATAAACACCATTTACTAGTAATAACATAATTAAAATAGGTATTTTTAAATTTATAGTGAAAAATAATTACGGTTTAGTTTTATGAAAACTACGTTTTACTTTACCGAAAATTATAAAATTCACTTAAACGATTTTATTTATTTAATTAATTATTTAATTATTTTTAAAATGTTACAACATAACATTGCACAGTGGCGGACGTCTATCATAAGAAAATAACCATATACATATATACCTTTTTGTTTAACGTGTACGTTGCGCCGTTTTGAAATAATTTAGAAGGGTTTCCTTATTTTAAACGTTTCGTGTCATATCAGACACGTAGGTAAATACTGAGACTATAGCTCGGTTTTTGGAAATCCCCTATAATAACTATCAATGCATGCAAAACATATCCAGGTACTGTCAGCTGACTAGTCCTGCTCAGTACGAAAACAAATCGCAAATATCATAAAAACGTACTGCTCCATAAGAAATCAATCCCAAAATATGCATATGAATACTACGTGCGTCTGGTGTGCACGGAAATCAAAATCCATATATGTGCCATACATATGCACAGAAACAAAATCTAAGTGCATCGGGTGTGCACGAAACATCTGTCAAGGGCAATAGGTGTGCCTGACAGCAAAAACATGTGCATCTGACATGCACGAAGAATCTCGATTTAGTGCATCTGGTGTGCACCAAAATCGCATCTCAAAACATGCACCCAACATGCGCGAAAATCTAAATAAGGTGCATCCATCATGCACGAAATCATGAAATCCAATATCAAGCGCCGAACATGCGCAAAATCCAATCAGGTGCACAAGGTGCACAAAACAAATATCGAGCATCACCATCGAAATCGAAGTCCAGTGTATCTAAGTGCACAAAATGCGTATCACTGGACTGCAAGCATATGTGAACTATACCGAGTGCAAAAACCAAATCGTGTGCGTACATACGCACAAATCAACTCCACTGTATGAAACCCATAAAATCATAAACATGTAAAACCAATGCAGGAAAACGATATCAAGTGCAACCACTATGCAAAATCGTAAATACTCAGTAGGTGCAACCATGGTACATGAAAACACATATCATGAAACTCAATCATCAAAATCAATCATGCGAATAGATCGCCCAAAATACCGAAATCAAATATGGAGGAATAGTTCCGCTCGAGCACATCCTCCAAGAATCTCTGGCCAACTATCGTAGTCACTCATAGCATGTCTCGTCGACGATCCTGAACTCTGGCCTGCTGGTGTGCGTAACATGACCACTCCTGGGTCCATGTCTTCTCGTAATTTATTCCAGAAAGGTCCTGTCGAGGGCTCTTCCAAATCTCGTCTCTGCCTAACTTTCCGGAAGTCATCGTCCTTTACTATCTCTGTTTCTTGTTCCGGAATGGCTGCGTACTCATCGCGACTTCTTTTGGAAGGTATATCCAAGTACAATGCCTCGGCATGCATACCGCATCTCTGATGTCGGCAAAGTGGAACGTCATCTTATCCAGATCTTGTACGAACCTCTTACTCCACTTTCTCTAATGTCGACTGTTTCGGACTCGTCTCGTCGTGGCTGTATGGACTGAGCTCCAACGGCTATCCTCGTATCTGGAGTCTCCAAGAAGTGCATCTCACCACCTAGCATCCGAATGAAGTCGAATCATTTGATCGATTCGTCAAAACCTCATAATCCCCCAAGAGCTCAACATCTTGGGTACAGTTTAATAGTATCGAGTACATACCACAGTATCGGTGGTCCAGCCATAGAAGGGCAAACCCAAGCCTCACTAATGGCACCGCGGAACTGCCGCAAACCCTAAGGTTCAAAGGCTTTCACACGGTCATTATGTCGAGTTAGGGTTTCATTCTTCTAGAGGGTCCATAGAATTGCCTGCATGTCTTTCCAAATACTTTAAACTTGGAACAATAGGTTTCTGACATTCGATCGTCTCTGTCGACTCTCAACGTCTCCGCGTGAAGTCATCTCTAGCTGGAATCAATCTCTCTGATGACCTCTCATCGGGGTAGCGAACGAACCACATGTCGTAATCATTCATCCTCGGTGACTAGCGACCTTCTATCATCTCTTAGTACAACTCGTACTGCAATAGCTCTAATCTCTGGGGCGATATCTCGTCGTTCGCAGCAATAACTGGCTCACTCGTCTGCACGCTGAACAGTGCTTCAATCATCATAAATAATCAATACATCAGCGGTCATCAAAATCTGGCTGGCCTCTATCAGTGGCTCGATCCTCTGGTGCCGATCTACAGCGATCCATCAAACGCTCGTGGCGCGGAAACACCCTAAAAAGACACATTTCTGCAATCGTGTGTCGCCGGAATCACGCCCTGGTCAGTCCTCGTTCGTAACGAGATCGTGCTGACCACAACTCTAGCCGTAGCTCTCCCTGCCCGTAATCGTGGCAGCAAAACCATAACTGATACCGATGAGGCTAGATCATGAACGAATATAATACTGAGCAAAGAAATGTATATCCTAAGACTTCTTAAGTGGAGTAGCGTATCGTAAATATGCCGCGGAACATACGTATGGTCCGTCACTCTACTCAAGCTACCTACTCCATCAACCAAGGGTCATCCTACGCTCCGGAGGTAAAAACCTAACGCTCTGATACCAACTTTGTCACGACCCGAAAGTATGGAACATAACCGGCATTTAGACTACGAAATGTCTCGAGGCGTACGTAATCTAAGTAAGCCGAAAACCCAGAAATCCAAACCAAGAAAAGTAGTAGAGTGAAGGAAAAACCATTTTAAATCAAATAGTTTGCAACACACACCGAAATGTGCATTTTAAAAACACAAGTCTTTTCTAAAAATTTCGGCAGAGTTTCCTTTGTAAAAACTGACCCCAAACGGGTACAAAACATGATAAAGCATATATAATGAATAAAGGCATCCCCAAGCGGGAGCTAGCTCTTCGTCAATTGACGGTCACAATCACGCAAGCAATATAATATACAACGCCGAAAGGCGAGGATCACAACAAAAAAGGAAACTCAAACAGCATGAAATCCATAGAAATACAACGCGCGACTCTAAGGTCGAAAGAATAACAACACTGGTCTCTATCTGAAATAAATACATGTTTGGTTGATGGAACTTCTAGATACAACAGAATAATAATATACAAGGTATAATGATGGGTACGATACAAATAAACCCACCTACTAGCAAGTCACCCAAAAAGAAGCAGTGCCAGCAAAGCCGTAATGAAACATGTACGGCACAACCTGCAAGAAACTGTGGCACAACGGGGGTGAGTTGCCAACTCGTGAGTAGAAAAACATCTGCGAACAGAAATCGCATGAACAACGCAATCCTAGGTCATACGATCATAATATATAATCCTCAAATATAACCAGCAGCCTATAACAATGGCTCAAATATAACCAGCAGCCTATAACAATGGCTAGGGTATACCTCTAAACAACGGTAATACCAAGTGCTCATGTCAGTGCCTCAGATAGCAATATATCATATGGATGATGTATGAATGCATGAAAAGTATGATGAAGTATTTAAATTGATATCAATACACATATATTAGCGTCCCATTCCACTAATATTGGTGTAAGGGCATATATAACAGCGTCCTCATCCCTTGTTATATATACATATGAAGTATGATCAATGTAATCAAAGTCTGTATGTGATCAATGTCTGTATATATGTGGATCCCGTCCACGTGTCACCCAATGACAATAAGTATCATGCATGTAAATATGAGGATATAATCAAAATCATGGAAAAACATCATGAAACCTTTACCTAGCATCGGCACAAAACATAGTCTCAATCTCAATATCTTAAAATCTCAGTATCAATCTCACTATCTAGGGCGCCGTCAATCCAGACCGGCCCCTACCATCAATCTCAAGACCACGACGGTATCCTCCGGATATCCGACACGTCGGGTAAAATCACCGGTAGGTAGTCTCCCCATGCCAGGCTCACATCGTCATCACTACGCGCTTCTTGCCCCGGGATACCATACCGGACCCCACCATGTACCCTCATACGGCCTCGACGCTTCCTCGCATGGGGTATATATATATATCAGAACCGATAAAACTCATGGTGGATGCTGAAATATCATATCAAGAGCAACCGAGTTTTTAAAACATTTACATAATCTCTTTGAAATACCCACGGTTCCTAAAGCCAGAAATATCATAGAAACAACATACCTCAATGCGCATAATCAGAAAGCATGATGTATGTGACATATAAATGAAATGCAAGTATAACAGTATATCATGCAACATGGAATAATAGTATGCACATACAAGGGTCATATCCTGATGCAATAATACTACTGTGTAGTGACATGGCAATTACCGATGAAGATGTGTGTGAGCCGGCAAGTAAATGTACGTGGTACATACGCGTCATCGGTAATGGTGCTGGTGTCCTAACAGCATGATATCAACAAGGGTATATGAATCACAATATAAGTATGCGATGCAGAGCGAACAGAAATAATGAGCGGGAGCTGAATACTAGACACAACAATAGCTAATCTGCATTTAATATAAATCTAGTCTAATAACTACACTAAACTATAGAGCCGAGCTAACAGGAAAACTGAAGGTAAGGAGACCGCCTAACATTTGAGTCGATACATATATACATATTTATTAGTCGGTGATCCCGTCTCGATAATATCACATCCGATACTATATCTATAATCAGATATTCCCAAGTCAAGAGTGCGGATCAAACATCAATATATATCTCGTACGTAAATCTTTCGTACGGCATCCCAAATCTGGGTACGGGTCAATATCACATTCATTATATTATTCATGTGGTATCCTCTTTATCAAAGATCACAATCCGGCGTACTGATCTATGTCTAGTACAATACTAATATCATCAATATAATCATGATCTGACTGCTGACCTACAGCCTCATACAAACCAATGTCATCACCACATATCATCATAAAGAGGTATACATCGCCCAATGCGACCCATTATAGCTATCTTAACATATTTTAACTCATATCATGATCATATGTCGACCATTTCATTTATATCACTATTCACATGGTATCGGCGTCCAAAGATCCTCTATAACATCATAACGTATCTCAAATACGAATTCTGCCATATCACCGATCTCACGGTCTCAAACCAATCTCATCGACTCACCTCAATTCCCAAATGCTATCCTCAAATCCAGTATATGAACACATAGTCCCATACCCATGTGAACACATAACCATAAAATCCCATATATGCACATATGAAAGAAGAATGTATGCAAGTATGGGTGTGTGTATGTGTGGTGCAACCGCTACTTTAGGGTTTCGCAACACTAAACCAATCCAATCACACCAATTACCCATCTTTATCATCAATAATCTCAACAATATATAATCACTATATATGTGTGTATACGTATTCGTATACATCACCACTAACTGCGGGGGTGCTATACGCCATCCACCCGACTTCTCCCCGTAGATATAAATCTACTCACCTTGCTTCTTATATGCCGATGCCGAAGTCGCCATCTTTATCTTCAACGCCTCGACGTCACGTGGGGTACCTACAAGGATATCACAAATGCTAAAGCACATGAAAATCACATCGGAAACCAAAACGGCATACGCTACGCCCATAGGTAAAAACCTATAGTCTCGCATGCAAACCCGACTAATAACCTCTTTGCCGTTGACATTCAAACGCCACCCGACAGAAACGAATCCCAAATACCAAAATCCATGATAAAGTAAGTCGTAAACCATGGGCCAACTCAAGAAAACTAACCCATATTTTACCCTAAATGGAATCAGACAAAATTGCACATGCCAAGGGTCAAGTTTATAGGGTAAAAGGCTACAGAACAAAAACGAGGGGGTTCCAACCTGGTCTGGCCGCAATTTACGGCCAGAGGGATTAAATCTGTGGCCAGGTTAAAGGGTTAGGGGCTGGGCTTTGTGTGGTGGTTCCAGGGTGCCTGTACATCTCTCTGTCAACCCAGAATTATTTTCAGGTAGCTCGGGTGATAGCAGATCTCCAAAAACAGTGACAGATTTACAGTTTTTCCCGATATCGATTCACTAAATCCGTATTCTGGGTTATAACCTCTAGTTTGGTCCAATGTAACTTCACAAAAGGGGTTGTAGTCTCTAACTATACCTCAATTCACCTTTGATTTCAATTTAAATCCTAAACCCTAACTTGAAATTTCCAAGTTCATCAAAACACGCTATATCGACATGAAACTAGTATAGATGCACAAGAAATCGAAATACTACGCTAAGGGTGCAGAAATTACCTCCTTTGGCAACTCAAGAATTTTCTTGAGTTGCTCAAAGTCCTCAAGATCCACTCTTTCTTAGTCCAATGCGATCCTCTCGAGCTTGTGAACAAGTTTTGTGAAGTCGAAATGGGGTTTCGGGGTTGTTTCCATGGTGTTATGGGGCTTGGAAATAGAGGAGGAAGAAGAGGGAGAGGGCAGCAGCAGCATAAGGAAAAGGGAGAGAGAAATGAGATGATAAAATGATGGGGGAAGGGTCAAACAAGTCAAAAGTAACCTACTCTCTCTCTCTCTCATCATCATACTTTACTTTTTCTTTTCTTTTCTTTTTACCCTTATTCTTCTCACACAATGGTTACCCTAGGCCACCATCTACCCACAACATGTAAGAAAATGTAACAAGTGTGGAAAAAATGATATGTGCATGTTTTGCACCAAAAATGCTAAAAACTCGATTAGCGATTTTTAATCGCGTTTAGCACTAAATTAGCATATAACTAACCATAAAAACTTTAAAATGGCAAAATTCCATAAAATACCCTATTTTAGAATTTTCCATAATTTTTCCAAAATTTTCCCCATTTATCGGTATTTAATTATACCGAAATATTAAAATATTCATTAAAAATTAATATTAAATTATAAAAATTCCCAAAAATAATATTTTTTTTTTTGAAATGTTACACGAAACCCCTCCTATCGCTCATTACCTCCATGTGACTCGGGACTGTATCCAAAATCCACCTGTTTGCACAACTCCTCTTGAGTGTTGTAGGGAGGAAATTAAAGCACAATGGGAGCCACACAAGACTCTATGACGATCTTGGGTCACAGACCAACCTATACCAGTGTCACTAGAAAATTGCTATCTGACGATAGGTATAATACCAACTAGGAGTTCTCGGCGAGTCCGTTCGGTGTACCCATTCTCTAATGAGCACCTGTGTACAATCTTTGATGTCACACACCAATGGTTGTGGGATCAACCATCGACCTCCAAGGGACAAGAAACGTACACACTAGTCTACTCTGGAATATCGATGCCTTGTCTCGATATCCCCTCGACTTAGAACAATTAAAGGATGTACTTTTGGACCACCCTAGCCCCACTAGTATGATCTCATCATAATCCTGGTAGTCAAGTACATATCCTAAGGGCTTTATCAACTTGCAAGAGACAGACAGAAAAAATACCAGTCTACATGTTAAGATAAAGGTAACCTGATAGTATACTATCATGTCGAGCAAGAAAGTCCTCTATATATATGTCCAAGCATCCACTATATCAACAATAATGGCCTCTAGGGCATACATATTCCTAAAAATCTCCCACATGTTAAGATTAAGGCCAGTTGTTGTAGTATCTCATACCCAACGTCCCAAAAGTCTCTCGAATAGCATCCGGGGGAGGGCCTCGGTGAGTGGATCCGCTGTGTTATCCTCTGTGTCAACTCTCCTGACCTCGATCTCTCGAAGATCAACTATCTCCCTGATCACGTGATACTGTCTAAGAATATGTCTGGATCGCTGATGGGACCGGGGTTCCTAGGACAAAGCCACAACTCCATTGTTATCAAAATACTCAGGTATTGGATGCTCAATGGAAGGAACCAAGTTCATCTTATGAACTTTATTGGCATCATAGTTGGTAGCTATGTAATCAGCCTCTATTAACGAGTCTGCTACTGTATATAGCTTGTAACCCTTCCAATATACCGTCCCTCCACTAAGGGTGAAGACAAAACCCGAGACTGACTTTCAGTCATCCTTATCACTCTGGAAGCTCAAATCGGTAAAGGACTCCACCTGGAGTTCACCGTTACCATACACTAAGAACATCTCTTTAGTCCTTCTCAAGTACTTAAGATTGTTCTTCACAGCTGTCCATTGCTTTTCCCCAAGATCTTTTTGATCCCTGCTCACTACACCTAGTGAGGATGCTACATCCAGTCTGGTACACAACATCACATACACGATTAACCCGACTGCCGAAGCATAGGGTATCCCTTGTATGCGAACCCTCTCCAAATCAGTCTTGGGAGACATCTTTTTGGAGAGAGTGATTCATGAACAAGCGAGTATATTACCACGCTTAGAATCTTCCATACTAAACCCCTTTAGTATGATGTTTATATACCTGGATTGGGACAACCCCAACATCCGTTTAGATCCATCTCTATATATCTATATCCTCAGGATGTAGGAGGCATCAGTTTGATCTTTCATGGAGAACTTGTGTGATAAAGGAGCTTGACTGAGTGTAGCATAGGAACATCGTTTTCTATCAAGAGTATGTCATTCGCGTACAATATGAGGAAGACAACCATACTCTCTACAACCTTCTTATATATACATGGTTCATCTACCTTTTTGATGAAGTCAAACTCTTTGACAACTTCATCAAAATAGATGTTCCATCTCCACGATGCCTGCTTTAATCCGTAGATGGATTTAAGCAGCTTGCTCACGCTTTCGCTGCTCCTACTATCTACGAAGCCCTCTGGCAGTGTCATATACACGCTTTCTTCTAAATCACCATTTAGAAAAGCAGTTTTGACATGCAATCTGCCATATTTCGTAGTTATGGTATGCAGCAATGGCAAGTAAGATCTTGATGGACTTTAGCCTACTAACAGGAGAAAAGGTTTCATCATAGTTGATGCCAAGTCGTTGACGAAAACCTTTTGCTACAAATCTAGGTTTGAAAGTCTCAACGTTTCCATCTACACCAAATTATCTTTCTCAAAGATCCACTTGTTCCTGATGGATTTTACCCCTTCAGGAGCAACATCCAAAGTCAATACTTTGTTGGTGTACATGGATTCCATCTCAGATCGCATAGCATCCATCCATTTCACAGAGTCCCCACTCGTGATTGCCTGCTTGAAACTAGTTGGGTCATCATCTCCATGATGCAATCCTCACTCCCACAGTCTACGAGAAAACCGTAGTATCTCTCAGGTGGATGAGGAACCATACTAGATCAGCGGAGTCGCTGCGGTTCGTTGGGGACTATTGAATCCTCCGGTTCCACCAAATCATCAGTTATAGTTTGCGTTGCTGGAACTTCTTCCAGTTCTACCTCATTGCCACTAATTTCTTTACCAGAAATTCCCTTTCTAAAAAGGTGGCATGTCGAGAAACAAACACCTTTTGTTCCTTGATATGGTAGAAGATATACCCTCGCAAATGTTTAGGATATCCTACAAACTTGCACAGAACTGACCTTACCTCAAGCTTTTCTGGACTTTGCTTTTCAATATAGGCCGGACAACCCTATAACTTAACTCGTTTAAAAGACGGTTTCTTCCCATTCCATATCTCATATGGAGTGGTAGGCAAAGGATTTGATCGGAACTCTATTCAATAGGTATGCAGCTATCTCAAGTGCATATCCCCAAAAGGAAATAGGTAACTCAACAATACTCATCATAGAGCGCACCATATCTGATAAGGTGCGATTCCTCCACCCCGATATAACTTTGTGCTATGGTGTATAGGAGGAGTAAGCTGAGAGCGAATCTCATTCTCTTTTAAATAGTCTCGGAATTCCGCGCTCAAGTATTCTCCCCCCGATCATATCGAAGGATATGAATACTTTTACACATTTGGTTCTCAACTTCGTACTTAGATTCTTTGAATTTCTCAAAAGATTCAGATTTGTGTTTCAGCTACACATGTACGTATCTTAAGACAATATCGGTGAATATGATAAAGTATGCGGAACCATCCCTGGTATGTGTAGACACATGACCACATACATCACCATGTATCTGTCTAAGAGTTTAGTAGCTCTTTCTCCGTTTACAGTAAGCGGAGATTTGATCACTTAGTCTTCGAGACATGAATAGAAAGTTTTATAAGATGTAAATTCGAACGGATTCAAATATACATCCTTATGGAACTTTAGCTAGTCTTGTCTCATCGATATAACCCAGTCTACAATGCCATAAGAAGACTTCGTTCATTTCTGAATTGTTCCTCTTGTGTGTGTTCTATACATTTAAAACCATGCTGTGATTTAGAATGTAAATACCATTATACAACGCACCATAACAAATCAATACTTGATTTAGGAAAATATTCACAATATTTTTGGTACGAAATAACAGTCGCTCAGAATTATTGTATTACCAGTTGGTAACATAAGGTGATATTCGCCAACTGCTTTGGCTACAACAATTGCACCATTCGATACTACTAGAGACATATCACCCCTTCCCAGTTCTCTACCTATCTGTAGCCCATGTAACCAATTACATATATGGGATCCTGATCCGGTATCTAATACCCAGGATGTAGAGCAAACTGAGAAACAGTTCTGGGTTATGAACACACTCGAAGACGATGCATCAATATGCTTATTCTTCGTTTGAGTGGTGTGGGAATCCGGATATTCCCTTATTCCTTGCTCAGACTTATGCCAATCATAAGATAGAGCAGAACCAAGTCCAGTAGAATAAGTAGTTCGGTCAATACATACATATTATTATCTTGATTAAGGCATTTCATTGGTCAATACCAGATGAGAAAGAAAGATAATCACTTTGCGTGCGCTCTTTGCAAGATTAGATTGGTTTTTATCTAATCAAGGATGGTTCCCACTGTTTTTATCAAATCTTCCTTCAAACCGTAAAATGTAAGATTAGCCGGGATTAATTACACCCTACAGGTTCGCCAATCGTTCGGCCAGGCAGGTATCGGTACTCTGAGGGAGGTTCCCCGTGCTTTCGCACGGACCTAATTAAAATAAACCTCATTTCCCTAGAGGCATAACCCTGTTGACACCTTTCTAGACACCTACTAGTTCAGTTAATTATAAAGTGCAAAACTCTTCCAGGAGTAACTCATACTCGCAGTGGGTATCGGGATCCAACTATCATATAGAAGGTATGCAATCTCATTGCAAATTTCAACACTTGAAATTCCCGATAATGGTTTTTACCCCTAGCCACTTATGACCTTAACAAGGTCAGATTTCTCAATCCAAAATTGATTTCCCCCACCCCCTTACAAATCATAAGTGCTAGCCAAGTTCAACCCCTCATTTCTTGATTGAATTAAACCCACCCGTTTGACCCTTAACAAGGTCAACAAAGTCGTACGACTACCCTACTCCAATCGCATCATATGGTTGCGGATAAGCACTAATTAGCTACCGCACACTACGCCTTAACAAGGTCAACAAACGTAGCACGAATACTAAATAGTACTTATCTGAAATGTCGGAGGGCTACGCAAGTTTTTAAGAAAATCATGAGCGTAATGAACTTGATATCGTTGTAGAATCTAGTGATTTTGAAAAGGAGTGTTTTTAGGCTTTTGCTTGTTTCGCTAAAGAGGTCACTCCCGGTGAAGGGATCTTGGCTCTTTCCTCATCGAATGAGGTGCTGAATATTCATCAAAGAATACCACTATGAAAAGAAAGAACTAGAGAAGCTATCAAAAGAAAAAACCGAGTGGGTTGTAGCATTTGCTAGTTTCGCTAAAGAAGTCACTCCCGGTGAAGGGATCTCGACTCTTTCCTCATCGAATGAGATACTGGATATATTGGCTATAGTGGTCTTAAGTCAATTATTGGATCGCAGGCACGTGATTGCAATGATTGAGGGACGACCTATACCGGTAAGACAGTCTTATTCGAGATGATAGTATGCTATCTGGTTTGTCTTTATCATCGTGTACATGATTCAGGTGACATTACAGATCACTGTTACATGTTGACAGAGCCCATAGGATTCTTGCTTGACTACCAGCAGTATGATGGCGATCATATACGTGAGAGTTGGGTGGTCTATAAGTACATCCTTAAAGTGTCCCTAGTCGTAGGAGTTTCGAGACTGGGCATCGATACTCCAAGAGTAGACTAGTTTATACAGATCGAGACCCCGACGAGGGGCGGTGGCCGGTCTCACAAGCCTTTGGTGTTAGTTGGTTCACCTAAGATGTATACAGGTGCTCATTGGGTTATAAGTACACCGGACGGACTCGTCGGGAACATGCTAGTTGGTATTATACCTATTGTCAGATGGCAGTTCCCTGGTGACATGTGTACAGGTTATTCTATCGACTTGAGATCGTCATTTGTCTCATATGAGTTCCCACTGTGCGTTGATTACTACCCTACCACGGCTCAAAGGAGTCGAGCAAACAGGTTTTAGTTGGGTACAGTCCCGAGCCATATGGAGGCAGTGAGCGGATCGTCAGAGGATTCGTCTCTCCCGGTATTGGGGGTTGATGTCGCGGTGTGCACGGGTGGTCATCACCAGAAATCCTCGGCCGAGCTAGACGAGAATTACCGATCTTGGATTGGTAGTTTCTCAGTTGGTGATAGGTTTCATACCGACACTAAATGTCACGTTATTAGGGGTCTGGCTTTATCCACCCCCCTAGACTCGATATGCGATAATCATAGACGACAGACCGGACTGTACGGATATTGTCACTGGCAGGCTCAGTAGGGTTTCAGGATGAGTTTGCTCATCGGCCTCCCTTTCGCTCAATACCTGGGTAGCCGTTACGTACTGCTAGTGCCACTGACGTGCTTGTGGTTAAACCCACTGCCGGTATATTGACGAGTCTTTAAAATCCCACACAGAGGGTTTCCCTGGTTCGGGCAAAACGTAGAAGAGGCCGTATGGTTTTATGGCAGGGTTCGATCATATTCGTGCACTTGTGCACGGATCATGATCGGACGGATAATACTAGTGGGCTTTGGTTTAAGCCGGATCCTAGTATTATATTATTGGATTATTTTCGTCTCATTGTATTCGCATTCAGTCGGAATACGGATGCAGGTATGTATATACGTGTTGGCTATAGTGCCCTCAAGGCAATTATCATAGTCGCGGACTTGTGATTATGATGATCGAGTGAGGACCTATACCGATAAAACAGTCTTACTCAAGATGATAGTATGCTATCTGGTTTGTCTTTATCATCATGTATGTGTTGATAGAGCCCATAGGATTCTTTCTTGACTACCAGCATTGTGCTGGTGATCATATACGTGGGAGATGGGGGTCTATAAGCATATCCTTAAATGTCCCTAGTCGTGGGAGTATCGAGATCGGGCATCGATACTCCAGAGTAGACTAGTGTATACTGATCGAGACCCCGACGAGGGGCGGTGGCCAGGTCTCACAAGCCATTGGTGTTAGTTTGTTCACCTAAGATAGTATACAGGTGCTCATTAGGTTATGAGTACACTGGACGGACTCGCCGGGAACCTGCTAGTTGGTATTATACCTATTGTCAGATAGCAGTTCCCAGGTGACATGTGTACAGGTTAGTCTGTCAACCTGAGATCGTCATTTGTCTCGTGTGAGTTCCCACTGTGCTTTGATTACTACCCTACCACGGCTTAAAGGAGTCGTGCAAACAGGTTTTAGTTGGGTACATTCCCGAGCCACATGGAGGCAGTGATCGGATCGTCGGGGATTCGTCTCTCCCGGTATTGGGGGTTGATATCGCGTTGTATACGGATGGCCATCACCATAAATCCATGGCCACGGTGGACGAGAATTATCGATCCAGGATCGATAGCTTCTCAGGTGGTGATGGGGTTTCATACCGACACTAAATGTCGCGTTGTTAGGGGTCTAACTTTATCCACCCCCTTACACTCGATATGCGATACTCTTAGACGAACAGACCGAACTGTATGGATATTGTCACTGTCAGGCTCGGTAGGGGTTCAGGATGAGTTTGCTCCTCGGCCTCCCTTTTCGCTCAATACCTGGGTAGCCGTTACGTACAGCTAGTGCCGCTGACGTGCTTGTGGTTAAACCCACTGCCAGCGTATTGATGAGTTTTTAGAGTCCCACACAGATGGTTTTCACGGTTCAGGCGATATGGTGTACATGACGTATGTTGGTACATACAGGTGTTCGATTAAATATGTGCATGCTGCGCAGACTTTAATCGGACGGTTGATAATACTAGCGGCTTAGGATTAAGCCGGATTATTAAATCGGGTTTTGATTTAATAATTTATATATGTATTTGTATATACATATTCTAGTATTATTCACTTTTCTTTTTCTCTCTCGGCTATTCGTATTTTGGTACGAATACGCGTATATGTATTTCGATACATGTACCGGGAAGTATTCCGTATTTTCTACGGAATAGCTTCTAGAAGGTGCCACCTCATTTGTATGAATTTCCATTTATGGAAATTCATTTGTTTAACAAATGAGGTGGAGGGTGTGAGGTGGCACAAGCATGGTTTGTGCATGTTCATGGCATGGGACAAAGTATGGTTGCTATTAGTTTAATGGTTAAATTGGAAATGATTTTTTTAGGGGGGGTGAGAGAGGGGGGGCCGGCCACTCTTTGGTGGGGGGTTCATTTCATTTGGTGTTTGATTACATTTGCTTGATAACTCCCACTCTCTCATTCACTAAAAAAGGAAAGAAAAAGCACAAAAGACTTAACCAATTTTGTTGCTCATGCTATTGTTTTTCCCTTACCTCATTCATCTTCTATGCTTGCTCATTAAGCAAAATATGTTGAGAGAAAATTGTAGTGAAACTTTCATACACCCCCACTCTCCATCGCTAGCGACATTGGAGCGTCGGTTACCTCGTTCGACGAGGTTGGAGCTTGCGTCGTTTCCCTCGGGTGGATCATCGGAGAAGAAGGAAGACCGGCAACCCAACCACATCAAGGAGCCGCTAGGAGCTTGGAATGAAGACAGAAGGAAACGGATCAACTCAGTATAACGATTCTAACTCTTAGTTAGTTTGCTAGTTTAGGGTTTAAGGTCGATCCGTAAATCGGGTAGCGGTAGCGCCGGTTTGATAAATTTTTGTTCCGCGTTTTGGCCGCGTTTCGGTGGCCGGGACTCTGCCGGAACCCTACATGGTATCAGCGCCACCCTTTAAACCCCTTACTAGCTTGTTTAAACGTGTTTGAAAGATCGATCGACGGAAATTTCCAAAATCACGATTCCATTTTTTCTGTTCTCTGCCGATTTTCAAAAGTGTGCAAAAAATATTTTCCTGTGGCTTAAAAATCCGTGCAGGAGATTTTATGGGTACAGAAAAAATTTGGGCTTCTGATTCCTCCAAATCGCCGTGGAACCGCCGCACTTACCCCCTATTGGCGGTGGATCCGCGGCCATTTAGTTGCGACGGGCTTCGAAATTTTTCCTGTAGCCCCCTGACTTGGAATTGTGATTTTTGTAATATCCTGTTTTGGCCCAGGTTTCTGTGAAGTGTTTGTTTTGCTATTGGGGCCAATTTGGAACTTAGTCGATCGATATTTTAACTGTGCGTTTATCAGTACTTACATTACTATCTGCGACCATGAATGTCACTCGATCGGTAAACCCGTCTAACTGCTATATGTTCTTTTAGACGAGTTTGCGAACGTGACATTCACGTTGATGTTCTGTGTTGTGCTGATGTTGGTTGGATCGTCGTGGTGGATAGCTATGGTACAATGTTAGTACAGTTTTATTTCATTTGTATATTTGATATTGTGGGGCGAGCGTCCGACATGTGGACTGCCGTCACTGCCAGTTTGTATATTATTCTTTTGGGGCACGACCGGGTTGAGGTCGATGTCACCCTTGTATATTATTTTCTTTTCTGTACTAGGATTACCCCGCGGTGGGGTGCACAAATAGTCGGATTCTAGAGGGCAACGGGTCCGCATCTCATGGCGTTGGGACGGAGGGGACCTTACTCTAGAATTGGCGGGCTATTCGCTGCACTCGTAGGGGGTATAGGTTGACCTAGGAGGGGTGCTCAAGTTACCGGATTCCGTGAAGTGCTGGGTGGCCCATTCACGTTGTTGAACGGGGTTGCCTCGCTTCTGGTTTTGGCTGGTAACTTGCCGCACTCGTAGGGGTCTAGGTTTCATTGCATAGGCTATCCACACAACAGGGAACGTCGGGTCTCACTTGCGGCTCAAGTGAAACCCGGGGCTCCAGATTATCCACCATTCTGTGATATTTCTGTGATGTTTCTGTGATGTTGCTTTATATCATGCCTGGGACGATTGTTATATATTTATATATATACTAGTAGATGTTGTATATGTTTTGCACCCGCGCTAGCCCAGTCTCCGCTCTGTCGTTAGTTAAGTAACCTAACGGGTGATGACGGGACCCAGTGGCGAATGCGAATGGCATATACGTACATTTTATTTTCGTTCTTTTCTGGTGTGATTAATTGATGGGACTGCGTTGATTCTTATCAATGCAAGGATAAAATAAACCTATATATGATGTTGTTCGAACCAAGTTTTTAAAAAAAACTGACATTACAGACGTTCTCTTTTGCTTTGCACAGTGGTATTCGGTTATGAATATCCTGCACCTCATTCGACGAGGCAAGGGCTGAGATCCCTTCATCGGGAGTGACCCCTTGAGTAAAAGTTTGCGTCAACGTAATAACTTCACTATAGTCGTTTCCTTTTGCTTTGCATCATGGTATTCAGTTTGGAATATCCAGCACCTCATTTGACGAGGAAAGAGCCGAGATCCCTTCACCGGGAGTGACCTCTTTAGCAAAAGTTTTCGCCACTATATATTTAAAAAAACCACTTGGATTCCTTCAACGATATAAAGTTCATTACGTTAAAGTTTTTTCGCCAAAAACCAGTCGTAGCCCTCCGTCATTTTAGAAAAGTAGCGCCTAGTATTCGTGCTATGTTTGTTGGTTTCCGTCAAGGCATAGTGTGCGGTAGCTGTGTGTTACTTCTCTGTAGCATTGATATGCAATAATCTAGGACAGTCGTGCAGCCTTGTTGGCATCCGTCAAGGGCGAGTACGGGTGGGTCTAAATTAATCAGGACAATGACGGGTAGAACTTGACTTGCAACTTATGATTTGTTGGCATCCGTCAAGGTCATAAGCTGCTTGGGGTAAAAATCATATCGGGAGTTTCAAACATACAGGAAACTTACCAGGCATGCGCATACCTTCTGGAGTGTAGTGACTAGAGTGGCTTCCATCAGGTTATCATGCGATGATAGTTGGATCCCGATTCCCACTGATGAGTAGGTTTACTCCTCGGGTGATTCCGACTAATTCTCCTTTGGGTTTGGAGGAGAATTCGAGGAAACAGTGGGAGCCATCCATATTAGATAAAATGATTAACCATTCTGATCTAGGTTAGAGTGCATGCTGAGTGTTTCTTCTCTCTCTCTCTGGCTGCGACTATGACCCGACCTTTGACTAAAACTCATGAAACTAAGTTGACTGAACCTTCTTAAAACACTTTGACTTTTGGAATGTCAAGGTGTCACATACATCATTGCCACTTCTATATCACCTTTTGCATTTCTCCAGAACACCACGTATCACTACGAACATCCACTTCCATTGGATAAATCCATCGTATAGTTACATACGAACTCGAAGGAACTTTTTCGAGGATGGATTCTGGTTCTGGAGAGATTGAATAGGATTATTCGGTTGTCTTTTCTCTTTACCTTCTCTCAGGTTGTGAGGGCTCCTATGATTAGGAGAGGGTACACCTATTGAGCTTATTAGATAGTCTTCCTCCAGACCATAGGCAGGTTCCGAACGGTAGGGAAGGAAGAAAACCAACAAGCTTAACTGTGGTGTACAAAAGGTAATAAGAAAAAACAAATAAAGGGATGAGAATAATGGCAAAGGAAATTGTGACCACCATCTTTCACGACAAAGACCGTGTATACCCCTGCCACTCCTACATCCACTTTGCATTTCTCTATAACACTCCATATCACTACGGATATCCACATCCATTGGATATGCCATCGTATAGTTACATACGAACTCGAAGGAATTCGTTCCAGATTCGGGGATGGTTTCCGGTTCAAGAGAAATTGGATAGGATTATTCAGATGTCTTTTCTCTTTACCTTCTCTCAGGTTGCGAGGGCTCCTAGAATTAGGAGAGTACACCTATTATGCTTATTGGATAGTCTTCTTCCAAACCTTAGGCTGGTGCCGAAGGGTAGGGAAGGAAGAAAACCAATTAACCTAATGAAGGTGTACAGAAGGTAATAAGTAAAGACATAATAAAGGGATTGGAGTGAGGGCAGGTAAGTATATGGTTACTGTCATGATTCAGGATAATGGAAGAGGCGTTACTAGGAATACCAGTTAACCCCTTCGAAACATTTTCATGTTTCAGTTTCACTGTGCGATGTTAATTGAAAACTGTTTTTCCAATTGGAATCTAACTCCAGGGTATGTATTTACCAGATCAGTTTCTCACATCTGTATGTTATTACGGATGGTGAGTGGGAGTAAGATATTAGGAATTGGGTGATTAGATCTTAATTATATCGGAATTCGTTGTAATTGGTGATATTTGAGGAAATCATCTGGATTTTGTCGGATGGCAAATATTTGGTTTTGAATATCCGTTGTTATGCACCAATTTCAAACTGATATATCTGTACGTTTATAAAGTGAGATATAACTTTTTGAAATTGTGTCTATGACATTTACCTATATCAGTTGGTGATTAGGTAAGGTGCATTCAACAGCGGTGTAACTCTTCTTAACCAAAGTACAGTTTTTCAACCTACGACGCACAGGATTTGAGTTATTAAACTCAGTGGACTTGTACAAAGTATTGTATATTCTCCGGTGTCCATAAGGACAATGGGGTTGGTACTCGTACTATATTCTGTTTACTCATAGCTTCTCTAGTTCTGGACAAGTATTTCGTAGAAATACAAGGTTCGGATTTTGAGAAGTTATAGGTATAAGAATAAAGTAGAGAACCATTTGTGGGAAGTATCAGGATTCTTCGAGGAAGTCGAAGATGTAGATACTTGTGTTTGGTATTCCGTTGATAGTAATGGTTTTGAGAACTTACTTCTCTTTCGGGTTACTCATATATGGATGCACTCCTAGATGAGTAATGCTGATTGTCCTCCTTCCATTTGGTTGATATGCACTGGAGACAGCTGCATGATTTGAATCTGGCTCCAATTAAATTAGTGCTTTTCTTTCTATCAGATATATATAGAATCAATTTATATCTTAACGATGTTAAGGTATAGGGAGTTGTCCGGCTGATGCTTAAAACCAGAATCCGGATAAACTCAAGGCACGTTTCAGTAATAGCTGTTTGTGGGTTATCCCGGGCTTTGACGAGGGTTAACTTTCTACCATCAGGAAGATCAATAGTTATATTGTTCTTGACTCGCCACAGTTTTAGTAAAATGGACTTTTTCAGAAAACACAAGTGGGAGTATGGTAGAACTGGAAGTGATTCCAGAACCATAAACGATTACTGAAGATTTAATAGAACCTGAGGATTTAATTGGTTTCGATATTCCATTAGCCACTCCGCAGATTTAGTGGGTAACCTCAGGCACCCGAGAGGTACTTCGGTCTTCTCAGAGAAGGTGACAGGGAGGTTCTTGTGTACCCAGACTTGCAATTGCTGCTGTTCTAGACTATAAGACCCGGCAGGAGGATGAGTATAGCGTCGTTCTACACTATCTTTAGAAGTGCAGATGTATATGACTCTGCCAGAGGGTTGTTGTAGTCAGTGGGAGCAGCGGAAGCATAGTGAGCAAGTAGCTTATGTCTATTTATAGACTAAAGCAGGTATAGCGGAAATAGATCATCTAATTTTGATGTGACAGTCATAGGCTTTGACCTTATCAGAATAGGAGATGGATCTGGTAAGAAGATAGTGGAGAGTGATGTCTAGGTATTGGGATGACATGCACTTGATAGGAAGAGATATTCCTATACTACGATCGGTTGTGCTACGGTTGTCACAAAGTTGTTTCTCCACAAAGGATATGGATGTAATATCAGGGTTTCTGGTTAATAGATCTATGGTTTTTGATCTAGATTTGGGAAGTATCCCAATCTGGGTACTTTGACATTATTCTAAAGGGATTTTAGGATGGACGACTCCTGGCATGGTGGTGTACCTGCAGATGATGGAGTCACCCTCTGTGAAGGAGTCTTATAGACTAAAGGGGAAAGGGGTCTGCATGATTAGCATATCACTTACTTAGGCAATTGAGTTAATCATGAAATATCAAGTACCACACCAGATGTTGGTTTTTGCACTAGCTGCAATAAACATATCTAATCCTGGAGAAACATTGGGAAGCAGTTATTAAACATAAGTGAATGTTCTAGGGAAATGATTACGGCAGCCTCCTTCGGGAGACGGTTATCATTTCAGGCTTCCAAGGTGACCTGGATGACAAAATGACTGTCAGAGTTATAGTTTTCCCTCTTTTGAGGGACAGTTTGTTGGACAGGTGGTCCAAACGGATACTGAGGAAGGCATGGCGCATGTTACTGATTAAATTCAGTAGATGATACCATCTAGGAGGTTTGCTGGATTTGGAGTTCGTTTGTAAACTGGGTCCCATCAGATATCCATACAAATTCTAAGACAGGTATTGCTCATTTCGGGAGATAGTTTTCTCCGCGAAGTTGAGATTAAGAGAGATATAGAAAGAAACATTGGAGCGGATCCACTCACTGAGGCTATTTCTCGAACGTAGTCATTTTCGCAAACGGGCTTTGCGAAACTGATTAGTAGAGAAGCTGGGTGTTCGGTATCACACGGGCTGTGAGTATGCGACATTGCAATAATTGGCCTTAAGTGCAAGTGGGAGATTGTTGGCTATAGTTCCCTCAAGGCAATTATCATAGTCGCGGACTTATGATTATGATGACTGAGTGAGGACCTATACCGATAAAACAGTCTTACTCAAGATGATAGTATGCTATCTGGTTTGTCTTTATCATCATGTACGTGTTGATAGAGCCCATAGGATTCTTGCTTGACTACCAGCATTGTGATGGCGATCATATACGTAGGAGCTGGGGGTCTATAAGCACATCCTTAAATGTCCCTAGTCGTGGGAGTATCGAGACCGGGTATCTTTACTCCAATGTAGACTAGTGTATACTGATCGAGACCTCGACGAGGGGCGGTGGCCAGGTCTCACAAGCCATTGGTGTTAGTTTGTTCACCTAAGATAGTATACAGGTGCTCATTAGGTTATAAGTACACTGGACGGACTCGCCGGAAACCTGCTAGTTGGTATTATACCTATTGTCAGATAGCAGTTCCCAGGTGACATGTGTACAGGATAGTCTGTCGACCTGAGATCGTCATTTGTCTCGTGTGAGTTCCCACTGTGCTTTGATTACTATCCTACCACGGCTCAAAGGAGTCGTGCAAACAGGTTTTAGTTGGGTACAGTCCCGAGCCACATGGAGGCAGTGATCGGATCATCGGGGATTCGTCTCTCCCGGTATTGGGGGTTGATGTCGCGTTGTGTATAGATGGCCATCACCATAAATCCATGGCCACGGTGGACGAGAATTATCGATCCAGGATCGATAGCTTCTCAGGTGGTGATGGTGTTTCATACCGACACTAAATGTCGCGTTGTTAGGGGGTCTGACTTTATCCACCCCCTTAGAATCGATATGCGATACTCTTAGACGAACAGACCGGACTGTATGGATATTGTCACTGTCAGGCTCAGTAGGGGTTCAGGATGAGTTTGCTCGTCGGCCTCCCTTTTCGCTCAATACCTGGGTAGCCGTTACGTACAGCTAGTGCCGCTGACGTGCTTGTGGTTACACCCACTTCCAGCGTATTGACGAGTCTTTAGAGTCCCACACAGAGGGTTTTCACGGTTCAGGCGATATGGTGTACATGACTTATGTTGGTACATACAGGTGTCCGATTAAATATGTGCATGCAGCGCAGACTTTAATTGGACGGTTGATAATACTAGCGGCTTAGGATTAAGCCAGATTATTAAATCGGGTTTTGATTTAATAATTTATATATGTATTTGTATATACATATTCTAGTATTATTCACTTTTCATTTTCTCTCTCGGCTATTCGTATTTTGGTACGAATACGCGTATATGTATTTCGATACATGTACCAGGAAGTATTCCGTATTTTCTACGGAATAGCTTCTAGAAGGTGCCACCTCATTTGTATGAATTTCCATTTATAGAAATTCATTTGTTTAACAAATGAGGTGGAGGGTGTGAGGTGGCACAAGCATGGTTTGTGCATGTTCATGGCATGGGACAAAGTATGGTTGCTATTAGTTTAATGGTTAAATTGGAAATGATTTGGGGGGGGGGGGTGAGAGAGTGGGGGCCGGCCACTCTTTGGTGGGGGGTTCATTTCATTTGGTTTTTTATTACATTTTCTTGGTAACTCCCACTCTCTCATTCACTCAAAAAGAAAAGAAAAGGCACAAAAGACTTAACCAATTTTGTTGCTCATGCCATTGTTTTTCCCTCACCTCATTCATCTTCTATGCTTTCTCATTGAGCAAAATATGTTGAGAGAAAATTGTAGTGACACTTTCATACACCCCCACTCTCCATCACTAGCGAAATTGGAGCGTCGGTTACCTCGTTCGACGGGGTTGGAGCTTGCGCCGTTTCCCTCGGGTGGATCATCGGAGACAAAGAAAGACCGGCAACCAAACTACATCAAGGAGCCGCTAGAAGCTTGGAATGAAGACCGAAGGACACGGATCAACTCGGTATAACGATTCTAACTCTTAGTTAGTTTTCTAGTTTAGAGTTTAAGGTCGATCCGTAAATTGGGTAGCGGTAGCGCCGGTTTGATAAATTTTTGTTCCGCATTTTGGCCGGGTTTCGGTGGCCGGGGCGCTGCCGGAACCCTACAATACGGATGAGGGGTATTTTTTTTAATTCGTTACGAGTTTACTTTTGAGCTTGTCATTTCTTTTTCTTGCTTTAATCATTTATTTTATTGTTTATTTGATGGAAATTGTGAGTGCAAGTCTTGGCATTTGGCATTGAATGGTGCATGTGCACCTGGTGACTCATGGTGTTGGGTCTTGTGAGATGTTATTGAGAGATGGCAGATCTTTTATGGCTATTGATTTTTCTTTAGTTGCTTGATAATAACTCACATGACACAACCCTTTCTATTCAAGCCAAAAAGAACAAAAGAAAATGGCAGAGAACATTTTCTTGAGTTGCTTTGCCCATTTTCTTCACTGCCTTTTTCATTGAGCTCACACCTTTTTTCACTTAGCTTTTTCTTCAACCTCCACCCATTCCATCTCATGAGTTGAGAATCCTTGGATGTTTTGAGACAAAGTATTCACACACAATCTCTACTTCATCTTGGGTATCTAGGCTAGCAAACTAGATACCCAAGTTGCTTCGGTTTTGAGGCGGGAGCCTGTATTACTAATCCTCGACGTGGATCGTCTTCGACGAGAGAGACTTGATTGTTAGAGTTTTTGCATGCTTAGTTTTAATTACCGCAATCAAGACGGTTTCGCTTGGTAGCTAGCCGGTTGAGTACGGGTCGTCCGCAGGGAGACGGGAATCTTTTTCTATGTGCTTTAACGAGTTAAGTCCAAATGTCCAGGTTTGTTTGAGATTAACTATGTGCTAAAAATATATATAAAGAGAGCTTGTTAGGGTTGGGATTAGGTTAGTTTGAGTTAGGAATCGCTCACTTCTTTCATTGCCACTCTTAATATCGGTGTTATGGTAATCGGCAACAACGGGGATTAGCACAACTAGGAAGGAAACTTGCGAGTATAAGCTAGGCTTTCCAATGCTTAGTTTCTTCCTTTTGGTCCTTGTCCATCCGTTCTTGGCTCTTAGCCTTAACCTATGGTTAATTCAACCACAACCGGTTTCGCTAAGGAATCACCGCTATCATGTAGGATAGGGTGCCGTAGGGAGCGGATTGTAGTTCAATTACCAGGAGTCCGAATTAAGATGCTGGGCAAGAAAAGAGTGATAGAGATTTCCTTCTCTCAAACTTTCCTTATCCTACCCTAACAAGTGAGAAACTACTCACCCATTTAACAAGAAAAAAAATAAAACAAAGGAGGAAGATAGAAAGAAAGGGGTTAGAAAATCACAACTAGCTATTTGAGATCTCACTTTGGCAAGGATCATATTTAAGCATCATTGTTGTAAGGATAAAGAAAAATAGAAGAAGAAAGAAAGCAACCAATAAATAACAACAACTAGTTAGCAAATGAAAATTACAAGAAAATATAATTAAACACAATAACAAGACAAGCATGTTAAAGAAAAGAACTCTTCTTTTATTCATCACTCATAAAGCTCACTACAAGTTTTAATGGAGAAAGATGAAAAGAGGAAGAAGAACTACAAAATCTAATCCTAAAATCTAATACAAAGAAAAGCATACTTCACTTGGCTTTGCAATGGGATATTTATAGGCAGGAAACTGAAACCCTAGGGATACAATCTGGCCCAAAATGAAGTTACAAAACTACCCTTAAAAACTGAGTCAACACTGAGTTGACTCTGCCGCGGATCCGCGGCAGAAGTGCCATCTTAGCCGCGATTCCGCGGCCATTTAGTTGAATTGTATGCTTGGATTTTTTGGGTTTTGCCATGCTGCTTTTCCCTTCTGTTTGGTACACTTGGTTTCTCAAAACCTCTTCATTTTTCTCCCAGATTTTCAGCAGTGTAAAAGGTGAAATGATGTGGACTTTTTGCCATGATTTTCTTGAGCTCCGCGTTGAAGTCTTAGATCTTGTGCTGCCCTTGAGCTTTGTGCATGAAAATGACCAATGATGTGCCATTTTGTCCCTTGAACTGGTATGCGGCATCGTACGGATAGTGAGCGGAGATTAGTAATTATCTGTTGTTGGCCGTAGTCCTGCATTTGTTGCGCTTTTTCATGAATTTCACTGCTTAGAGCTGAGAACCTGTAACCTGCAATTATTTAGCAAACACGGATCAAGAGTACCTACCTGTATGCAATGTGATTAAGAATGGACAGTATAAAAATGCAAAAATCTGATATGAACAAATACCCCCAACTTATCTTTTGCTCGTCCCGAGTAAAGCCAATTTATTCACAAAAATCCTAACCTTACTTTCGCAGGGAACGCGATTGCACTGAGCTCGTGCAACAAGCCGTTAAACCTCTAGGTGTTCCCAGTAGGAGGAGTGCTGTCTCCTGAGGGTTTTCAGCGGATACTACCCACAAAATCCGATCAAATTGGCCGTCGACTCTAATTCTACAATTCAGCATTCTAGCAAGAAACTCTATCATCTTTAACTTAGAAATCATCAACCCGTATTTTTCACACTTCCTTTTTATTTAACTTAAGATCATATACGTTTTGCCGGTTTATACAACTTTCAGCATTTCTTGAGTTTTCCTTCTAAAACGTCATCTCAAATCCGGAATTTTTATCATCTCTACTGAAGATATAAGCCCTATTTTTCATTCCTAGCTCTCCTCCGAACTCCGATCATAAACCCCTACGTGTGTGTATTTATCACCCCTACATTTGAAAATTCAATTCAAGCTATAATACCCCTGCCTTAGTACCTAGTACTACTTCTTTTCATTAATGATGGACGGTTTTGCTCATACATCATTCATGCGACTATTAATGCTTCTTGAGGCACTAACATCCGATTATTGAATGTATGAGCTTAAAGCGTAAATAGCAGTTTCCAGGTCTTGTATTTTATTCCATTTTTATCTTTTCTTTCTTTCTTTTTTTTTATTTCAAGACCGGATATATTTTTCAGTGATGCTCTTTTGGTGGTTAGCTTTAAATGCCGTTTTTTCCTTTCATACTAGGCTTTCAGGCACGAGTATTTCTAGGTATCCTCTACTATCCCAAGTTTTAAGGTGTGTGTATGTGAGATTTGTAGGGTATCTATTTTCAGAATTTGGACTTAAGGTTCAGAATTATTGTTCAGACTTACACTTCAGATAGAGCTTTCAATACTCTTCCCTCATTTCGACTCAGCCCAAGAACTAAACTCAAAATTTGCTTATTTCAAAATAAACTGTAAGGACGTATATTTTCTACCATTATACTCCAAGAAAGGTTATTTTTAGGGTTTTTAATTTACTAACTTTAGGATATAGGCTTTTTTTAACTAGTCAACCGTCATGTTGAACTTGAGTCAAATATGGCCAATATTGAAATTTTCAAATTTTTTTTAATCTTTAAAAATTTTCAATTTTTTTTTATTATTTTATTTATTATTATTATTTTTTTTATAAAGATGCAATGCAGAAAAATAAGATACGGAATTAAATATGCAAAGAAAAACAAATATTTACAAAAATCAACAAAAACGTGCAGATGCAATGTAAAGATAACTATTTACAATCAACCCTCACCCCCAAACTTATTTACAGTAGTGTCCTCACTGCTCCCTGCGGCGGCGTCTAGACGCGGCCTCACTAGTCCCTGCCTCACCCTTATCTGTCCCCCGTCCCCTCGATCATGCTCGTTCCTCTCTGGCCAGTAGGGTGGACATTCCCTGTTCCAGACTCGTCAATCGCTGATCAAAGTTCGTCAGCATCCCTATCACTCGTTCTATACCCTTATGCGTTCGTCGTATCAAACGTGCTTGCGCAGCGGGGGTTAGCTCTTCATCGCTCGCTGTGGAGCTCGAGCTGGGTGTCTTGGCCATCACATCCTCGGCCGGCTCGGTGCGCGACCATAATACGTGAAGTCGTGTGTAGGATGTGGAGACACCCTCAAGAAGGGGTCGAATGGGAACCCCACAATGAATGTAAAATTCAAATTCCTCAATAGGAAGGAAATGGCGACACAGTTGTGTCACCAACATCGGGTATGGATAATTGGCAGCCCTCTTGCCGGCGCCAATCGAGTGTAGCAATACAGTGCACATGTCATAGCTAGGATTTCTGGTCATCAAAGTGTGCACTATGTGTAGGGATGGTGTAAAAAATGTTGTGTTGTGCGAACTTCCGAAAATATTGTTTTGTGCCCAACGGCACACAGTTAAAACATTTGCATAAAGCGTGCGAACCTGAATGCCTTTCCTAGGCTCCCCAGAACAGTCGTCTCCCATTAATGGTAGGTAGTTCTCAAAACGGAGGGGTTGGTCGTGGACGGGGATTCGTGGTATTAAAGTAACTTCATGAATGAAGTCCCTATCGATTAAAATTTCCCGATCCCCCCACAGTAATCTAAGGTACCCATGTTGTGCCAAACAACCTTCCTCTATACTGTCATAGAAACGTGCAACAAGATCTGGAAGCGCGAATGCGTTCGGATGGTTAAATAACAAAAAATTCCATCCGCGTTTTCGGATCCCATCGCCGAAATAACTACCGTACAAATCATGCACAAACAAGTGGGAGAAATCCCTTTCGAATTTTAGGGTAGGGGCCATCACAGAGAGTAAAATACAGAAATATGAAATTTACAGAGAGGAGAAAAATTGTGCAAACCTCCTCTGAAAATTTCAGAGGGTGACGAAAGTAGACGGCAGCGGTTGCATGGCAGAAGGAGCGTTGGGCGGCGGTTCTACGGCAGGAGGAGGGGATCTCTTGGTGTCGTCTGCTGCGGCGGCTAGGGTTTTTTTGAGGGATGAATGGAGGCTCGGGTATTGCAGAGAAAATAAAATGAGTATTTATAGGGGTTGTTGGTATTTTGTACAAAAGACCCCTTAAAAAGAGGAATTTATTTTGGTAAAAAAAGTTTTTTTTTATTTATTTACTTTATGGAATTGAATATTTACAAAAACACCCCCGAAAATTTAAAAAAAAATTGAATTTTTTATTTTACAAATTAGTACAAGTGGGAAAATAAAAATAGCATAAACATACCCCCAAACTTATTTGAAACAGTGTTTCCACTGTTTATGGCTGGATAACCGAAGTTTGGCGGTAAGCGGAGGAAGATCAGTCAATGTAAACCGCCTCCTGCAACATCAGGAGCTCCTCCGAAGGGTCAGCGGTGAGGAACGGTTTTAACCTGTGTCCGTTCACTTTGAATAGTGAACCATCCTCTAGATTTTCCAAATCCACCGCGCCGTGCGGATATACAATCCGCACAAAGAATGGTCCTTTCCAGCAAGATCTGAGTTTACCGGGATGGAAATATAGTCAGGTGTCGTAAAGAAGTACCTGTTGACCGGGTGTAAAAGTTTTGTGCGTAAAGTTTTTATCATGGTTCCTTCTTTGTTGCCTGCCTCTCCGATACCTTCATTCGGTTCTTAACGACAACCGTGTTTTCGTAAGCTTCATCCCAAAACTTGTTCAGTTCGTTGATCTGCAACTTCCAATGGCTGCCCGCATCTTCAAGAGATAAGTTCAGCTCCTTGATTGCCCAAAATGCGCGATGCTCGATTTCCACTGGAAGGTGGCAAGCCTTTCCATAAACAAGCCGATAAGGAGACATGCCAAGATCAGTCTTATAAGTAGTTCGAAATGCCCAAAGGGCATCAATGAGTTTCAAAGACCAATCCTTACGGTTTTTGGAAACCGTCTTCTCCAATATCTGCTTGATTTGCCGATTTGAAACTTCGGCTTGCCCACAGGTTTGGGTGTGGTAGGGCATGGATAGCTTATGATTGATGGAATATTTCCGCATTAAGGCCTCGAAAGTCCTATTACAGAAATGCATTCCATTGACACTAATGATCACGCGGGGGTGTCCAAACCGGGAAAAAATGTTTTCCTTAAGAAATCTAACGACAACCTTGTTGTCGTTCGTCCGGCTGGGCACAGTCTCGACCCACTTAGAGACATAATCAACAGCGAGAAGAATATACAGGTTCCCAAAAGTGCTGGGAAACGTCCCCATGAAATCAATTCCCCAAACATCAAAAATCTCGACAACCAAGATTGGTTGGAGGGGAATCTCGTTTCTCCTGGATATTCGGCCCAAGTGTTGGCACCAGGAGCAAGTCTTGCAGTAATCATGAGCGTCTTTGAAGAGTTGTGGCCAGTAGAAGCCACACTGTAAGGTCTTCTCCGCTGTCTTTCTTGGGCCAAAATGCCCGCCACATGCTTGATCGTGGCAAAACGACAGCACACTCTTAAACTCATTATCTGTAACACACCGACGAATAATCTGGTCGGGACAGTACTTGAACAGATAGGGTTCTTCCCAGTAAATGTGTTTTACTTGGGAGAAGAATCTAAGTCTGTCCTGACTTAACCATTCGTTCGGTAGTAATCCTGTTGCCAAATAGTTCACAATATCTGCAAACCAAGGTTCGCATGATACTATCAAACTCTGTTCATCCGGAAAAATGTCGTTTATTGGAAGTGGAAGCGTCGGCGAAGAAGGAAGTCGTGAAAGATGGTCGGCCACTACGTTTTCACATCCTCTTTTGTCCTTGATGACAAGGTCAAACACTTGAAGTAAGAGGATCCAACGTATCAGCCGAGATTTGCGTCCTTCTTTGCAAAACGATGGCGTAGAGATGAATGGTCTGTGTAGACGATGACTGGATAGCCGATCAAGTAAGGCCTGAATTTTTCTAATGCAAACACAACAACAAAGAATTCCTTCTCGGTTGTTGTGTAATTCAGTTAGGCATCGTTTAGGGTCCGGCTAGTAGATTACGTGCGGCATCTTATCGATGTGTTGTCTAAGGACCGCACCGATAGCAAAGTCGGATGCATCGCACATAATCTCAAAGGGTTACGTCTAGTCAGGAGAAGAAAGAACGGGAGCAGAAGTGAGTGAGCTTTTTAGTGATTCGAACGCAGTCACACAGCTCGAGTTGAAGTCAAATGTGGTATCCTTGGCTAGCAGAAGAGTCAAGGGTCTAGCAATCTTGCTAAAGTCCTTGATAAATCGTCTATTGAAATCGGCATAGCCAAGGAAAGCTCGGATGTCTCTGACACATCTGGGAGAAGGGAGATTGGAAATGACTTCAATCTTTGCTTTGTCTACCTCAATGCCATTTTGCGAAATGATATTTCCTAGGACAATACCTTCGCATACCATGAAGTAGCACTTCTCCCAGTTCAAAGTGAGGTTTTTATCCTTACACCGGGTAAGGATAGCGTCGAGATACAGCAAACACTCGTCAAAGGAATCGCCGAAGATGGAGAAATCGTCCATGAATTTATCCACCATGTCTGAGACGATTCCTATCATACACCGCTGGAAGGTAGCGGGCGTATTGCATAACCCAAAGGGCATGCGGCGATATGCAAACGTGCCGAAAGGACAGGTGAACGTGGTTTTGTCCTGGTCTTTTTCGGCGATGGGAATCTTGTTATAGCCGGAGTAGCCATCCAGAAAGCAGTAGTACTCATGTCCAGCCAATCGTTCTAGCATTTGATTAATGAATGGTAGTGGAAAGTGGTCCTTCCGCGTTGCGGTGTTGAGTTTTCTATAATCAATGCATACTCGCCACCCAGTCTGGGTGCGAGTAGGGATTAACTCGTTTGCCTCGTTGGTGATGACCGTTATGCCCGACTTCTTGGGGACAACGTGAATGGGGCTAACCCACAGGCTATCAGAGATAGGATAAATGATACCATTATCAAGACACATGACGATCTCTTTTTTCACAGCCTCTTTCATGACTGGATTGAGTCGCCTTTGTGGATCCCTGGCTGGTTTGGCATCATCCATCATATGAATGTGATGTTCAATGATCAGGGGACTAATCACTTTGATGTCCTCCATTGTCCAGCCAAAACCTTGCCGATTGCTGTGCAAGACAGTTAGAAGGGCTTTCTCCTGCTCTGGAGCTAGAGAAGCCAAGATAATGACAAGGAGGGTCTCGTTCTCACCTAAGTAAGCGTACTTGAGGTGAGAAGGCAATGTCTTGAGTTCGAGCGTTGGAGGTGAAACGATTGAGGGCAAGATCGGCGAAAATGTCTCGAACTCAAAGGATTCCAGCAGAGGTTGAGTACGGGTCATCCGCATAGAGATAGGAATCTTTTTCTATGTGCTTTAACGAGTTAAGTCCAAATGTCCAGGTTTGTTTGAGATTAACTATGTGCTGAAAATATATATAAAGAGAGCTTATTAGGGTTGGGATTAGGTTAGTTTGAGTTAGGAGTCGCTCACTTCTTTCTTTGCCACTCTTAATATCAGTGTTACGATAATCGGCAACAACGGGGATTAGCACGACTAGGAAGGAAACTTGCGAGTATAAGCTAGGCTTTCCAATGCTTAATTTCTTACTTTTGGTCCTTGTCCGTCCGTTCTTAGCTCTTAGCCTTAACCTCTGGTTAATTCAACCACAACCGGTCTCGCTAAGGAATCACCGCTATCATGTAGGATAGGGTGTCGTAAGGAGCGGATTGTGGTTCAATTACCTGGAGTCCGAATTAAGATGTTGGGCAAGAAAAGAGTGAGAGAGATTTCCTTCTCTCAAACTTTCCTCATCCTACCCTAACAAGTGAGAAACTATTCACCCATTTAACAAGAAAAAGAAAATAAAACAAAGGTGGAAGATAGAAAGAAAGGGGTTAGAAAATCACAACTAGCTATTTGAGACCTTACTTTGGTAAGGATCATACTTAAACATCATTGTTGTAAGGATAAAGAAAAATAGAAGACGAAAGAAAGCAAACAACAAATAACAACAACTAGATTAGCAAATGAAAATTACAAGCAAATATAATTAAACACAATAACAAGACAAGCATGTTAAAGCAAAGAACTCTTCTTTTATTCATTACTCATAAAGCTCACTACAAGTTTTAATGGAGAAAAATGAAAAGAGAAGAAGAACTACAAAATCTAATCCTAAAATCTAATACAAAGAAAATCACACCTCACTTGGCTTTGCATTGGGCTATTTATAGGTAGGAAACTGAAACCCTAGGGATACAATCTGGCCCAAAATGAAGTTACAAAACTACCCTTAAAAACCTAGTCAACACTGAGTTGACTCGGCCGCGGATCCGCGGCAGAAATGCCATCTTGGCCGCGGTTCCGCGGCCATTTAGTTAAATTGGATGCTTGGATTTTTTGGGTTTTTCCATGCTTCTTGTCCCTTCTGTTTGGTACACTTGGTTTCTCAAAAGCTCTTTATTTTTCTCCCAGATTTTCAATAGTGTAAAAGGTGAAATGATGTGGACTTTTTGCCATGATTTTCTTGAGCTCCGCGTTGAAGTCTTGGATCTTGTGCTACCCTTGAGCTTTGTGCATGAAAATGACCAATGATGTGTCATTTTCTCCCTTAAACTGGTATGAGGCATCGTACGGATAGTGAGCGGAGATCAGTATTTATCTGTTGTTGGCTGTAGTCCTGCATTTGTTGCGCTTTTTCATGAATTTCACTGCTTAGAGCTGAGAATCTATAACCTGCAATTATTTAGCAAACACGGATTAAGAGTACCTACCTGTATGCAATGTGATTAAGAATGGGTTGTATAAAAATGCAAAAATCTGATATGAACAAGACCGGAGATCGAACTTGATCGAGGAAGCCGTGAGGAGCTTGGGACAGAGGTTGAAGACCGAAAGACACGGATCCATCGGTATACCTCTCTAAACACTTTTTTATATTACTAGTATAGGGTTAATGGTATGATCCGTTGATTAGGGTTCCGTTAGCGCCGGGTTTTTAAAGTTTTTGTTCCGTGTTTGGCCACGGATTGATGGCCGGGGCGCTTCCATAACCTTACATCGTATCAAAGACAACCCTTTAATCTCATACTAGTTGGTTTAGACAATGTTAAAGTATCGAAACCAAAACAACTCCGAAATATCACTAGATGTATTCCATTCTCTGTCGTTTTTTTTCTAAGTCTTCTAGAATTATTTTAGCAACTGCAGAAGACTACTATGGTGACCACTAGACTGCACCCTAAATATGAGCCACTTCCACCCTAATTGACCCGGCCACATGTACATAAAATCCGGCCTGGCCGGTGAGAGAAGGGACTTGGGACTTCGTATTTTGTGTGTGGTCTGGTCTCTGGAATATTGGTTCATTGGTATTGCTAGTTTAGCCCAGTTTTGATATCATTTCATCTAGTTGTTTGGGGCTATTCGGGGTTATTTCGAAGTCGATATTTCTAACATTGTTTAAAGTTTTACAATATTTACATTACTATCTGCAACCGTGAATGTCATTAGAGAGGTACAACTTGTCTAATTGCTATAGTTCTTTTAGACGGTTTTACGAACGTGACATTCGCGTTGATGTTCTGTGTTGTGCTGTGGTTGTTGCGGAATCGTCATGGTTGATATCTTGGATTCAATGATAGTACAGTTTAGTTTTATTTTTACATTTGATATCGCGAGGCGAGCGTCCAACATGTGAACTGCCGTTACTGCCTGTTTGTATATTATTTGTTTGGGGCACGACCGGGTTGAGGTCGATGTCACCGTTGTACATATTTTTCTTTTCTGTACTAGGATTATGCCATGATGGAGTGCACGGATAGCCGGGTTCTGGATGGCAACGGGTCTGCATCTCATGGCATTGAGAAGGAGGGGCCTCACTCTAGAATTGGCGGGCTGTTCGCCGCACTCGTAGGGGATACAGGTTGACCCAAGGAGGAGTGCTCAAGTTACCGGATTCCGTGAAGTGCTGGGTGGCCCATTCACTTTGATGAAGGGGGCTGCCTCGCTTCTGGTTTTGGCTGGAAACTTTCCGCGCTCGTAGGGGTCTAGGTTTTCATTGCACAGGCTATCCACACGACCAGGGGAACATCGGGTTTCACTTGCGGCTCAAAGGAAACCCGGGGATCCTAAATTATCTGTATTGTTTTGTGATGCTTATCTCTTATCTGTGATGTTGCATTTATCATGCATGTAGAGATTATTATATATTATTATATATATACCAGTAGATGTTGTATATGTTTTGCACCCGTGCTAGTCCAGCCCCCGCTCTGTGGTTAGTTAAGTAACCTAACGGGTGATAACGGGGACCAGTGGCGAATGCGGATGGCATATACGTACATCATATTTTCGTTCTTTTGTGGTGTGATTAATTTATGGGACTGCGTTGATTCAAATCAATGCAAGGAAAACAGACCTATTTAATGTTGTTGGAACAAATTTTCAAAAGCTGTTATTACAAGGACGTTTTCTTTTGTTTTGCACAGCAGTATTCGGTTATGAATATCCAGCACCTCATTCGACGAGGCAAGAGCCGAGATCCCTTCACCGGGAATGACCTCTTGTGCAGAAGTTTGCGTCAGGGTAATAACTTCAATATAGTCGATTACTTTTTTGCTTTGCATCCAGATATTCAGTTGGAATATCCTGCACCACATTCGACGAGGAAAGAGCCGAGATCCCATCACCGGGAGTGACCTCTTTAGCAATGGTTTTCACCACTATATATTTGTAAAAAGCTATCTGGTTCCTTCAACGATATCAAGTTCATTACGCTAAAGGTTTTTCGCCAAAAACCATTTGTAGCCCTCCATCATTTCAGACGGGTAGCACTTAGTATTCATGCTATGTTTGTTGGCCTTCGTCAAGGCATAGTGTATGGTAGCTGTTTGTTACCTTTCTATTGCATAGATAGATGTGTTGGTTTGGGACAGTCGTATAGCCTTATTAGCCCTAATCAAGGGCAAGTACGGGTGGGTTCAAATTAACCTGGACAATGACGGGTAGAACTTGACATGTGACTTATGATATGTTGGCCTTCGTCAAGGTCATAAGAGCATGGGGTAGAAATCACATCGGGAGTTTCAATCATACAGGAAACTTGCCAGACATGCGCATACCTTCTGGAGTGTGATAACTTGAGTGGATTCCATCAAGTTATCATGCGATGATAGTTAGATCCCGATTCCCACTGATGAGTTGGTATACTCCTCGGGTAATTTTAGATGATCCCGACTAATTCTTCTTTCAGGTTTGGAGGAGAATTTGAGGATATAGTGGGAGACATCCTGATTAGATAAAGTGATTGACCATTCTGATCTAGGTTAGAGTGCACGCAGAGTGTTTCTTTTCTCTCTCTCTCTTTGGCAGCGACCATTGCCCGACCCTAGACTATAACTCAGTAACCAAGTTAACCGGTCCTTCTTAAAACACATTGACTTTTGGATTGTCAGAGTTGCATACTTCATTGCCACTCCTACTTTTACCCTTTACTTTTCTCCGGAACATTCCGTATCACTACGAAGATCCACATTTATTGGATATGACCATCGTATAGTTACATACGAACTCGAAGAAACTTGTTTCAGATTCGAGAATGGTTTCCGGTTCTGGAGAAATTGAATAGGACTATTCAGTTGCCTTTTTTCTTTATCTTCTCTCAGGCTGTGAGGGCTCCTAGGATTAGGAGAGGGTATACCTATTGCGCTTATTGGATAGTCTTCTTTCAAATCATGGGAAGGTGCCGAAAGGTGGGTGATCAGTCGAAAATATTGCATTTTTAATACATCAATTTCGCTACTCTTTGTAATCATCTAATGGTCAATGGTATAAATATAGCACATATTAGCAATTCGTCTGCAAAATATCAAATAACATGTGTCATACGTTATAACCGGCATTATGAGGGAAATTGTGTGTTTATTATTACACGCATGATTTTTGTATATCGCAACACTTGTCTCGAGATTGTGTGCAGGAAATTCTATAGGTAAAAGAGTCGGAACTGCTAAAAGTGCTGGTAAAATACATCAAGTCCAAGACTTATGATCTGGCAGTAAACAAGAAAGTATAAAAATATTCCAGACATCAGGAAAGTGCCATAAAGCCATCACAAATCAGCACAGAGATTTTCATGCAGCAACTCCACCACTTGGCCATGGATCCACGACCGAGTTGGCCGATCCGCCGCGGATCCGCGGTCTACTTGACACGTCATCAAATCAGATTTTATCCAGAAGCTTCATCTAACAACCCTTGCTTCTAGAAGACTCTCAAAGACCACGTGGCTTCGTCCAGAAGGCTCTGCATAACAAACTCGCTCTAGAATATTCCTTGTAACAACCTTCCTCTAGAATATTCCCTCCAACAACCTTATTCTAGAAGGCTCTCTCCAACAACCTTATTTTAGAAGGCTCTCTCTAACAACCTAGCTTTTGGGAGGGAAATTTGAATTTGAATTTAAAAAGAGATCTAGATCTAGGGTGGAGGTGGTTCATTGGTTACACAATTAGAGATTGAATATTGAGCCAAATTTGCACAAGTTGAGTGACACAACTTGATCCAAAAACCTAGCCCAAATCCAAATCCAAAGCCAAATCAAGATCATTTTGAGAAGCAAATCAAGCAAGCAACCATCGATCTTTTATTCGCGAAGCCAATCTTCATCAAGAGTGCGAGATCCACGACGATCCAAGTCTCACGTAGATCGAGGGGAGCGAACTTCGACGGATATAATTACCTCTTCAAAGGAGCGATCGAGAGCAACTCTTGTAACCTCGATTTGAGGGAATGTGTAATTAGTCGTCGATTTAATAAAGGTGATAATTAGTTAATTCTTGCTTTCTTTATATTCGTGCACTATGAAATTTCTAGATGTTGAATCTTTTATTTTCATGATGCTTGAGTAAATCTCCGCTTGTTACAGAATCAAGAGATTTGGTAGATCTAGCGATGATAAAATCCTAATACTAATCTTAAGTCTTATGAGATTTGTGAACTTTAGGAAAAAGAATCATCAATGACCTAATTTGGATTGAGATCACATTCTTGATAATTTCGTTGCAAATTAGGGATCAAATGATTGATGAATCTCTTTGCTAGAGGCTGGATCCGAATGATGATCAATGAAAAAACAAGAGATAGAGAAGAAGAAACCTAGTTTCTTCAATAGATCCCTAATCTTCATTCATCTCCATCGATCTAGCTACAAATTATCAGTAGATAAGATTAGTCATTATTAGAATCATCATTGCTACCAATTGGATCGATTCCTACAAGCTACTTTACAAATCTTGATAACTAAATTGATTGGGACGTTTCTTGATTCTTGATTCTAGATCTTTAGTTTCTTGAAATTAAAATTCATAAATCTTGAATCAATTTTTCTTTCATTTTCTTTTATCTTTTTATTTCGACTCATCTAAAACAAGATCGATTAAAACACACATCTCAGTGGACGATCCGAATTCATTAACGCGCTACTTCGACACCGTTAATTGATTGCGGTATAAATTTCTTTGATTGTGAACACTTTACATTTTATCACAACTTAGACGATCAATCAAATGGCGCTGTTGCCAGGGATGTGTGCTATTTTTTTCGTTTTTGTTATTTGAGTTTAAAAATTATTATTCCATCAGAATTTTTAGATCAAATTCGCATCAAATGCTTAACGATTAGTTGTGAATTTTTGTGAGGGAATCGGGAATCATTGTAGCAGTGCAATCAAAATTCATAGAATTCTGCAAATTCCAGAGGAGTGCCAGAAGCTACAGAAAAATTTTGAAACCCTAACTCCTCCTTCCCACCGCGGATCCGCGGCCAATGGTAGGTTTTTGCGGCGGTTCCGCCGCCGTTTAGGCACTTCACTATTCCAAATTTCTCAGGTATGTCTCTGACTTTCTTATCTCCTCTCTGATCTTCTCCAATAACCATTTTCTGCAGGATTCTTTGCAAAATTCACAGCGTCGCTAAAAGAAAAATTTTTGCTGCGTGTTTTGATCTTGGTTGTCTGCATATTTTAATACGGAAATTAAGGGGCAAAGACCAAATTCAAATTAGGTGGAGAGTTCATTGCCTTTCCTAAGGCCCGCAAATCACAAAACGAGCATCCGCATTACCCTTCATTAACTAAAAAATATCTAGACAAAAACTCTAAGGACCATCGCGCTCATTTAGGACAGAAGGAGGTCATGGGCAATCTATTGCTTATCCACGTTTCTTTTGTGGTGTCTAAGGAAAGTGTGTCTAAAGCAAGTGGTTACTTAATTAGGCCCATTACTTACGTAGTGGAGAACCTCCCACTTACCTGGCACTTACCTGGCCACAGAAAGGGCAAAGAGGCAGTAGAGGATCTATCTTGTGACTTGTCTTCTGGAAGTCTAGGAGCGGTCTAGAGGCTTGACCTAGGTGACCATTAGATCTAGGGTTGTGTGTGCATTTTTTGTGATTTGATATTTCAAAAACCGTATTTTTCAAAACAAACACCAAACCATCTTTCCCCTAATTATCACAACACTGCCACTTGTGCTAAACCCTTTAGTGCAAGATCGGCTGGACACGGGATTCTAGTGCCCGTCTTGTCCGCGTTTCCTTTATCGACCCCAAAGTCGGTATTTCTACATTTTCTTTTTCCCACCACCCATCACGACCGCGATGGACGGATTTCTATCAAACTTTAACACCACTCTGCCACCACCCGCAGGTGCGCAGAATCCTCCACGCATTTCTCTCCAAAAGAGATGCTATCCTTCACGTGTTCCCCTTCCCACCTGTCTTTCTATACCACCTGCCAATAGGGAAAATTTTGAAATCAACCCTCAATTTATCAAACTGTTACCCAAATTTCACGGTCTTGAGTTTGAAGACGCATACGTTTTAATCTCCAAATTTGAAAACATATGCGCAATGATTGGAACGTCACAACTGTCTTTGGATTCTCTACGTTTACGTCTTCTCCCATTCACTTTGTGTGATTTAGCAGAGAAGTGGCTTTACAACACACCCGCACATTCTATTTCAAAATGTGATGAATTTGCTGCAGCATTCGTTAAGAAATTTTATCCCAATCACAAGACCAGCCGTATTCGGAGCGAAATCTTCAAATTTACCCAACTTCCCAATGAACCATTTTGGAAATTCTTTGAACGGTTCAAGGATCTTCTTATCCAATGTCCTCATCACGGAATCCCTAGATGGGATCTGTGTCGAATTATCTATGAGGGTATTGATTTCAGGACAAAACAGATGCTTGAAACCATGTGTCATTGTCAATTCCTATCTAAAAATGATGGTGAAACTTGGAAATACCTAGAAGATTTAGCTCAAAACACATTACAATAGGAAAGTTTTAGACCACGATCACCTAGGGAAGATATCAATCAGCTCGATGTTTCCGTCACAATGAGAGTCGAATTGGCCGTAATACAAAGGAAACTCGATGCTATAGAAAACAAAATCTCTTCAGCCTCCATAAACCAACACACATTTCCCAAAACCGTGTGTGGTTGTTGTTCAAACCCGTCACATTTGACGAAAGAATGTCCTTTGAATGTACCGTTTCAAGGTCACACTAATGCTACATTTCAGCAAAGACCTGGAAACGGTCTTTTTTCTTCCTCATATAATCAAGATTGGAGGAATCACCCTGATCTTTCTTGGATCCAACACCAAACTCAATACACGGATCCAAACCAGAATAACTTTCAATGGGTCCCTCCACCACAACAGCAACCACCACAACTGAGTCAACACCCCTACCAACCACAAAATTTTCAAAACCCGGCCAACAACTTTGATCCTTTTTCTGCCGGAACAAAAACACCTCTGCACTTGAACAAACCATGAGTTTGCTTCTGACAAATTCTATTCAAATGTCGGCTGATTTTAAGTCTTCTATCGATGATATAAAGAAAACCTCCACCTCCCAAGTGAGATTATTAAATCGATGGAAGCACAAATTGCACAATTAACAGCCGAAATGAGTGCTAGAGAGAAAGGGAATCTTCCATCTCAATCTCTACCTGATCCTGGACCTTCATATTACACTAATGTGAATGCACTTACCACGTTGAGATCTGGAAGAGTGCTAGACAATCATGTGGGTGAACAAATTGATAATGATGAATTGATCATTAACACCCCGGCTTTCACTTCCACTTCCATTCCCACTTCTACTTCTTACCCTATTTCGTCTAGTTTAACGTCTTCTTCCGAGCCTATTCTCCGTTTTCCCCAGGGATCGAACCCTCTACCCACTTCATCCTTCCCACCCCCACAAACTTCTCCACAAATGTTGGACCCAACACTTATTGATAAAGCTCTATTTCCAAACAGATTGAGGGCCAACAAACCCAATGCCCAAATGGAGAAGCTTGTGGAAATGTTTAAGCAAGTTAACATCAACATCCCTCTCCTAGATGCTATACAACAAGTTCCGTCCTATGCGAAAATTCTTAAGAACTTGTGCACTAGGAAGAGAAAGACTCGAGTGCCGAAAAAAGTGTTCATGTCGAGTACTGTAGACACAGCTTTTCCCCAACAATTACCAAGGAAACGTAAGAACCCTGGCTGTCCTACTATTTTTATTTCTATTGGGGATAAACACATTAACCATGCTTTACTTGACCTTGGTGCTAGTGTTAACTTGCTTCCATATTCAGTCTATGAGCAACTAGGTATCGGAGTGTTAAAGCCCTCGAACATAACTCTCCAGATGGCCGACCGATCAATCACCAAACCTAGGGGTGAACTTGAGGACGTGTTGATAAAAATCGGGGAATTTGTATTCCCTGTGGACTTTATTGTCCTTGATACACAACCTGTAGTGACCCCACGGAACCAAATTCCGGTGATTCTAGGTCGTCCCTTTTTAGCTACTTCCAATGCTGTAATCAACTGTAGAAACGACTTTATGAACCTATCTTTCGAGAATAGGTCAATTGAGCTCAACATTTACAAGTTGGGAAGTCAACCCTCCGATCCTCATGCTCGAGTATGTTCTGTCGAATTAATGGATGTCGACAGCAGCGAATTTGATCAGCTTCACGATACAGATCAAGACATCCTTTATACGTTGTTGTTTGACCCAGATATGTATCATATACATACGGACCCTTCTTTCGAGTTGTCCGGATCAACATCTAACGTCGATAATGAACCTTTTCTGGAGTCTGAGTATCATCCTGTTCTTTCAAATGAGAATATTCTTCAGGATATTGATGAAAGCTTCAAGGAAATGTTCGCTGATAGACTTGCATTCTTAGCAGACACGGGTGTTGAGATGAATCATCTCCAAAACAAAGAAATTGAACCTCCACCCTTTCTTCTTGACAATCACGAGAATGCGAGTAATCCATCACAATTATTGAGTCGTCTCTCCAGAACGAGACGCAAACACATTCTTTTGCACCACTTATCTTTTCCCCACTTCTTCTTGGCTCTTTTCAACTTGTTCTTCCACCAACAGGTGCACTACACTGATAAAATCTTCGAATGGTTGGTGTTGACCTTCGGTCTTTGTAAAGCTTTGCATTGACCAGTAACTTTGACCCCCTCTTATGATTTTAAAAGATTAACATTGTTTAACTCAAGTTTGGGGGGGTGTATTTTTGGCTCTTGAAAATAAAAGTTGTCCTCAAAATTGTGAGCCAAAAATTAGTTTGGGGGAGGATTTTCACGATCATATTTCATGTACCCTGCTAATAAATTTTCCTCCTAAGCTTACAGGTTTTTGAGATTTAACGGATGGCAACAGTGAGGACACTGTTCTAAACAAGATTGGGGGAGGTTTGTGCTTATTTACGCATCACTTCGCATACTTTGCATAAGCACAAAACATAAAAAAAAAATTGTACATAAATAAGATAATAAAAGATTAGACAGTGAAAAATTACATCCAAAAGATTAGAAAAATTTAAGAAAACCAAGAAAGTTAGAAGTTTTCTTAAACAAACTAGTAATAAGTAGTTATGAGCTGTTGTCCCAAGGGTTAGTAAGATGAAGGAAGTCACTAATCTGAGGATAAAATTAAGTCTGAAAAATAGTTCCTATTCTAGAAGCCAAACATTTGAATGTTGATACCCTACTATTCGCACTTACACACGTCTTGAAACTCGGGATAGTAGAGGATACCTTGAAATGCTCTTGTCTAAACGCCAAAGTATGAAGGGAATAATAAATAAAAATATAAAATGGTGTAGAAAAATGAACACTGGTTTTGTTATCACCAAGGCAGCAATAAAAAAATATAGTGAGGGTGCTTCATCACCTAGTGCCTTAGACCAACTGGTTTGGGAGTCACTGCTAAGCCTCAGGTGTTGCAAGATGAGGAAAATATTAATATGCCTAATAAGCAAGCACATGAGTAATCGGTCGGTTAGTACCTCAAGAAGTATTAACGGACGCATGAAAAATGTATGAGCAAATCCATTTAAATATTCATCAATTAAAAAGTACCGAGGTCGATGGACAAGAGTATGATAGCTTGAATTGAATTCTCTGAGTGTAGGGATGTCCTTTACACATACGTAGGGGTATATGATCGATGTTTGGAAGAAAGATAGGAATGAAAAATAAAGACGATGTTTTATTGAGGGATGATGTGATTTCCAACATCTTTTCATAACTATTAAGATAGGGCTCATGACAACCGAAAAGCTAGTATTAGTTGGAAACTCTGATTTTCAAAGTCTTTCTTTTACAATTCTTATCTTTATATGTAACTTTCATGGTCTTCGTTTTATTATTGGATTCTGTTGGTGCAATCCACTGAAACCCTCAGGAGACAACACTCCTCCTACTAGGGACACCTAGAGGTTTAAAGGCTTGTTGCACGTGCTCAGTGCAATCGTGTTGCCTACGAAAGTGTGCTAGTTAGTTTTTCTTTTTCTTATATTTTCTCCTTCTCTTAAATAAAACAAGTTTGCTCGAGACGACCAAAATTATGTTTGAGGGAATTTGATCAGTCGAAAATATTGCATTTTTAACACATCAATTTCTCTACTCTTTGTAATCATCTGATGGTGTTTGGTATAAATATAGCACATATTAGCAATTCGTCTGCAAAATATCAAATAACATGTGGTATACGTTATAACCGGCATTATGAGGGAAATTGTGTATTTATTACTACACGCATGATCTTTGTATATCGCAGCACTTGTCTCGAGATTGTGTACAGGAAATTCTATAGGTAAAAGAGCCGGAACTGCTAAAAGTGCTGGTAAAATACATCAAGTCCAAGACTTATGATCTGGAAGTAAACAAGAAAGTATAAAAATATTCCAGACATCAGGAAAGTGCCATAAAGCCATCACAAATCAGCACAAAGATTTTCATGAAGCAACTCCACCACTTGGTCGCGGATTCGCGGCCGAGTTGGCCGATCCGCCGTGGATCCGCGGTCTACTTGACACGTCATCAAATCAGATTTTATCCAGAAGCTTCATCTAACAACCCTTGCTTCTAGAAGACTCTTAAAGACCACGTGGCTTCTTCCATAAGGCTCTGCATAACAAACTCACTCTAGAATATTCCTTGTAACAACCTTCCTCTAGAATATTCCATCCAACAACCTTATTCTAGAAGGCTCTCTCCAACAACCTTATTCTAGAAGGTTCTCTCTAACAACCTAGCTTTTGGGAGGGAAATTTGAATTTGAATTTAAAAGGAGATCTAGATCTAGGGTGGAGGTTGTTCATTGGTTACACAATTAGAGGTTGAATATTGAGCCAAATTTGCACAAGTTGAGTGACACAACTTGATCCAAAACCTTAGCCCAAATCCAAATCCAAAGCAAAATCAAGATCATTTTGAGAAGCAAATCAAGCAAGCAACCATCGATCCTTTATTCGCGAAGCCAATCTTCATCAAGAGCGCTAGATCCATGACGATCCAAGTCTCACGTAGATCGAGGGGAGCGAACTTCGACGGATCTGGTTACCTCTTCAAATGAGCGATCAAGAGCAACTCTTGTAACCTCGAATTGAGGGAATGTGTAATTAGTCGTCGATTTAATAAAGGTGATAATTAGTTAATTCTTGATTTCTTTATATTCTTGCACTATGAAATTTCTAGATCTTGAATCTTTTATTTTCATGATACTTGAGTAAATCTCCGCTTGTTACGGAATCGAGAGATTTGGTAGATATAGTGATGATAAAATCCTAATACTAATCTTAAGTCTTAAGAGATTTGTGAACTTTAGGAAAAAGAATCATCAATGACCTAATTTGGATCGAGATCACATTCTTGATAATTTCTTTGCAAATTAAGGATCAAATGATTGATGAATCTCTTTGCTAGAGGCTGGATCCGAATGATGATCAATGAAAAGACAAGGGATAGAGAAGAAGAAACCTTAGTTTCTTCAATAGATCCCTAATCTTCATTCATCACCATCGATCTAGCTACAAATTATCAATAGATAAGATTAGTTATTATTAGAATCATCATTGCTACCAATTAGATCGATTGCTACAAGCTACTTTACAAATCTTGATAACTAAATTGATTGGGACATTTCTTGATTCTTGATTCTAGATCTTTAGTTTCTTTATGTTTCTTGAAATTAAAATTCACAAATCTTGAATCAATTTTTCTTTCATTTTCTTTTATCTTTTCATTTCGACTCATCTAAAACAATATCGATCAAAACACACATCTCAGTGGACGATCCGTATTCATTAACGCGCTACTTCGACACCATTAATTGATTGCGGTATAAATTTCTTTGATTGTGAACTCTTTACATTTTATCACAACTTAGACGATCAATCAATGGGGAATGAAGAAAACCAATTAGCCTAAATTTGGTGTACAGAAGGTAAAAAAATTAAAGACAAATAAAGGGATTAGAAAGAAGGCAAAGTAAATTGCGACTACTACTATTCATGAAGAAACCGCGTATATCGTTGCCACTCCTACTTCACCTTTGAATTTCTCTAGAACACCCCGTATCACTACGAAGATCCGCATTTATTGGATAATCTATCGTATAGTTATATACGAACTTGAAGGAACTTGTTCCAGTTCGAGGATGGATTCTGGTTCAGGAGAAATAGAATAAGGTTTATTCAGTTGTCTTTTTCCTTTACCATCTCTCAGGTTGTTAGTGCTCCTAGGATTAGGAAAGTACACCTATTACGCTTATTGGATAGTCTTCTTCTAAACCATAGGCAGGTGCTGAACGGTAGGGAAGGAAGAAAACCATTTAGCCTAAGAGTGGTGTACAGAAGGTAATGAGTAAAGACAAATAAAGGGATTTTGAGAGATGGCAAAGAAATATACGATTGCAGTCAGGAATATGGATAATGGAAGAGGAATTACTAGGAATACCCGGATACCCCGTCGAAACATTTTCATGTTTCAGTTTCACAATGCGTTGTTAATTGAAAACTGATTTCCCAATTAGATCCTTACTCCAGGGTATGTATTTACCAGGTTTGATTCTCACATCTATATGGTTTTACAGATGATGAGTGGGAGTAAGTTATTGGAAATTAGGTGATTATATCCTCATTATATCGGAATTCGTTGTAATTGGTGATATTTGAGGATATCACCTAGGGCTTTGCCTGACGGCAAATATTTGGTTTTGAATATCCGTTGTTATGCACCAATTTCAAACTGATATATCTGTACGTTTATTTTATAAAGTGAGATATAACTTTTTGAAATTATGTCCATGATATTTACCTATATCAGTTGATGGTTAGGTAAGGAGCATTAAACATCGGTGTAATTCTTCTTAACCATAGTACAGTTTTCAACCTACGACGCACAGGATTTGAGTTATTCAACTCAGGGGACTTATACAAAGTATTGTATGTTATCAAGTGTATATTAGGACAAAGAGGTTGGTTCTCGTACTATATTCTGTTTACTTGTGACTTCTCCAGTTTTAGACAAGTGTTTCGTAGAAATACAAGGTCCAAGTTTTGAGAAGTTATAGGTACAAGAATAAAGTAGAGAACCACGTGTTACAAGTATCAGGATTCTTCAATGTGATCGATGATGTAGACACTTGTGTTTGGTATTCAGTTGATAGTAATGGTTTTAAGAACTTGCTTCTCTTTCAGATTACTCATATCTGGATGCACTCCTAAGTTGAGTAATGTTGATCGGCCTCTCTCCATTTAGTTGACATGCACTGGAGACAGCTGCATGATTTGAATCTTGTTCCCATTAAATCAGTGCCTCTGTTTCTATATTGTATATAGATTGGTTCATATCTTTAACGATGTTAAGTTATATGGAGTTGTCCGGCTTATGCTTAAAACCAGACTCTGGATAACTCAAGGCACGTTTCTATAATGGCAGTCTGTGGGTTATCCCAGGCTATGACGAGGGTTAACTTTCTACCATCTGGAAGATCAATAGTGATATTGTTCTTGACTCGCCACAGTTTTAGTAAAATGTATTTTTTCAGAAAACATTAGTGGGAGTATGGTAGAACTGGATGTGATTCCAGATCCACAAACGATTACTGAAAATTTAATAGAACCTAAAGATTCAATCGGGTTTGACATTCTATTAGCCACTCTACAGATATGGTGGGTAACCTCAGGTGCCCGAGAGGTACTTCGGTATCCTCAAAGACGGTGACGGGGAGGTTCTTGTTTACCCAGACTTGCCATTACTGTTGTTCTAGACTATGCGACCCGGCATCAAGATGAGTATAGCGTTGTTCTAAACATGCTTTAGAAGTGCACGTGTATATGACTCTGCCAGAAGGTTGTTGTAGTCAGTGGAAGCAGCGGAAGCATAGTGAACAAAGAGCTTGTGTCTATTTATAGACTAAAGCATATATAGCGGAGATAGATCTGTTGGATATATGTATGCCCTAGAGGCCATTATACGTATAGTGGATGCTTGGACATGTATATATATATATATATATACAAACGACTTTCTTGCTCGACATGATAGTATGCTATCTGATTGTACTTTATCTTGACATGTTCATTTGATCATGCATCTTTCTCTTTTGGTGCATGTTGATTAAGCCCATAAGATATTTGCTTGACTACTGGGACTATGATGCAGATCATACTAGTGGTACACATGTAGTTTATAAGCATATCCTTGAACTGTTCCTAGTCGTGGGTGTATCGAGACGGGGCATCGATATTCCAGAGTAGACTAGTGTATACCATTCTTGTCCCATAATGGGCGATAGATGATCCCATATCCATCTGGTAAGGTGACACCAAAGATTGTATACGGGTGCTCAGTGGAGACTGGGTACACTGAATGGACTCGCCGAGAACTCCTATGTGGTATTATATCTATCGTAGGATAGCAGTTCTTAGGTGATACTGGTACAGATTAGTCTGTAGACCCGAGATCGTCATAGAGTCTTGTGTGTCCTCCCACTGTACTTTGATCTCCACCTTACCACGGCTCTACCGAGTCGTGCAAACAGGTGGATTTTGGGTACAGTCTCGAGGCACATGGAGGCAATGAGCAATAGGAGGAGTTTCGTCTCTCCCGGTATTGGGGGTTGATGTTGCGCTATGCTCGATTGGCTATAACAGGAAGTCCCTGGCCAGGGCTGCTGAGATTTACTGATAAGTGTTATCAGTAGTTTCTCGATCTGTTATGAGCCATACACTGGCATGACTTATTGAGTTATTGGGGTCGACGATACCATCCTTAGACTAGATATGCAACATATCTGACGAAGAGACCGAACTGTACGGTAAGTGTTGCCAGTTGGCTCGACGGGAGTTTTGACAGGTTTGCTTGTTTTTCTTCTGCTCGCTCAATACCCAGGTGGCCGTTACGTTTAGCTGACCGCTTGCGGCTTGTAGGTGTTTGATATGATCATCACCTACTGCAGGCGTATTGACGAGTCTTAGAGTCCCACAAAGGGGTTACCAAGCTCAGGTGGAACGATGTGGGGTGCATATGATGATATGCGCGGGTGCTTGATTAAACGCGTGTATATGATACCGCATTATAATCCGGCAGTTTCTATTGGTCGGGTCGTATGTGATATGACCGGTTTATTAAATCAATTGTTGATTTAATATTAATGACCATTAGCCTTTTTACTTATAACCTTTTCTTTATATGTTGTATGCATGAATGGGTGTATGTACATATATTGATATGAATGCACACATGCATGCATACATGTTTCATGGTTGATGATACATTGGAGATGGCTATACAACACTCACATGGTAAAGATATTTATTTATTTTGATTATTGATTAAAGAATTAATTGGGATTAAATCATGGTTGGTCTTTCTACACACTTCTTGAGTCAACCATGACTTGAACCATGGTTTAATCTCTAAGCTAATTCTTTAGCCCACTAACAAAATATCTAGATATTTTTAAACCATGATTTGGAGTAAGTATGACTCTCTCATATATTGATTTATTCATTTTATTTTTAGCATAAGAAATTTCTTGAGCTTGCTTAGCCATTTCCCCCTTCTTCTTCCTCAAAAACTTTCTACCTTTTACAAAGTGAGTGAAGGAGATAAAAAGAAAAGATTTTTAAGTGAGATCCAAACCCACATCACCAATCTACACTAGTCTAGCCCACTAGTATAGGTTGTTTGCATCACTTCTACTTTGTTCTAGTTAAGCAAGGAGCTTGAGCCAAGGGACTCTGTGGTGGATCGTCGTGGACAACGAAGGAATCAAGCGGACCCGTACAAACACCAAGTTGATCCAAGGAGTCACAAAGGGGAGATCTACAAGGGTTGTATTTCTCATCTCTTAGTGTTAGACTCTCATTTAGTATGTGATACTTTGTTTTGTGACTCTAAATTTCTAATTTGATCCTAGGTTAGTTTACTTAGCACCCAAAAATTTTAATTGTAGCATGTTTGATGCAGGACAAACCCTTGATAAGGTTTTAAGAAAACCCTACAGTGATATCAGAGACAAGATAGAAACTTAGACGATGTTAAATATATTACGAAACCGAAACAACTCCGAATTTCAAATCCGGAACCTAAATGTTCTCTCTGTCGTTTTTAAAATAGGCTCGAAAAATTTTTTTAGTAGCTCCAGAAGCTTGTATGTGCTGCATTGAGAACCCAAGTGAAAAACGAGGGGATTCTTCCGGTTTTGAACCAGCCACCAAGACCAAAAATCCGGCCTGGTCGGCCCCCCTCCCCCAGAATTTTCTCGTATTGCTCTGGTGCTCTGGTCTGTAGATTTTAGGGTTTCAGGTGTTGTTTGTTTAGCCAAAAATTTCATTGGATGTTAATTTTGCTTAGGGGCGAATTCGGAGTGTTTCATAGTCGTATGTATTAACATTGTAATGGTAACTTGGACGACGTTTAACTGTTCGAACGAATATCACACACCACCTCATTAATATCGCTGAAATTTTCCAAGTGTTAGAATTTTCTAAGTTAAGAATATTCAAATAATCATGCAAGTAATTCTATGGACCCTCTAGACGAACAAAACCCTAACTCTATTCTATGACCATGGAACTGTGGTCAAACCTTAGGGTTTGCCGTAGTCCTGTGGCGCCATAGGTGAGGCAAGGGTTGACCCTTCTACGGCTGGTCGATAGACATTGTGGCACGTTTTTGGGTATTTTAACTTTGCTCAAGTGTTGAGCTCTGGGGGTAATTTGTGGGTGTTTGTTGATTCGATCGAAACGTTTAGCATCGTCTAGATATATGTGATGATTGCAATTGTTGTTGTTTTTCACTTTCTTTTCTGCAACCATAAGTGTAGTATGTGGTGTATCGCCGGTTTCGTTGCTATACATCAATGACAATCGGGGTACGCATACTTACTTACGTTGATGACATGTGATGTTATGTGTTGCTGAGATATGATGTACAGGATCGTCGTGAATGAATGGCCGGGGGTTTTATGTGAGATGAGAGTTTTTATTTTCATTCATGTAAAATTAATTGTATGTAATATTCTTTTATTTGGGGCACTTCTGGGTTGAGGATGATGTCACCATTATTGTATATTATTTACTTTTCCGCATTAGGATAGATCCAAGGAGGGGAGCACAAGTGACCGGGTTCTAGGGTTCAGTAGGAGGCAATCTCGAGGAGTCGAGACCGGGTCTTCTAAACTCTAGAATTGGTAGGGTCACTTGCCGCTCTCGTAGGGGTCTAAGGGTGTGGGCTTGGCTATTCATCGCGACCGTGAAATCCGTATTTTCTATTGTTGGCTAAATAAAAAATAAGGACCTCCTAGAATATCCTATATTTTCATATATATATTTCTGCTACTAATTATTCTGTGATGTGATTACTTAATATCTGAGACGAATGGATTATTATTATATATATGATATATAATAAATGTTGCTTATGTTTTACATCCGCGCTAGTCCCGCCCCGCTATGCCGTTAGTTAAGTGACCTAACGGTGCATAACGGAACACTGTGGCGAATGCGGATGGCATAAGTGTACGTTCTATTTTCGTTTCTTTTCTGTGATGGCTTAGGAACTTGAAAGATGGGACTACATTAATGAGATTAATGTAAAGAAAAATGAACCTAAAAGATGTTGTAGAATCGGATTTGAAACCTACTCGGCTTTTTATGAAAAAGCAAATTTTCAAAGTGCGAAGCTTAAGCCATTCCTTTTAAACCCATTTTATTCTATAACGATATCAAGTTTAAAGCGTTAAAAGTTTTCTTAAAAACTATTCACAATCCTACGTCATTTTAGGAAGTAGAGTACTTAATATTCGTGCTACGTATGTTGATCATAGTCAAAACGTAGTGTACGGTAGCTAAGTGATGTCTTCCTACAATGCATATGATGCGATTAGTTAGGACATTCATGTGATTATGTTGATCATAGTCAAGGGTCATATGGGTGGGTCTAGTTAATCATGAAATGATGGGTAGAACTTGACAAGTGCTTATGATATGTTGACTATAGCCAAGGTGATAGGCAGCTAGGGGTAAGAACCATATCGGGTGTTTCAAGAGTTGAAATTTGCAATGAGATTGCATACCTTCTATATGATAGTTGGATCCTGATCCTACTATGAGTAAGGGTTACTCCCAGGAGAGTTTTGCACTTTACAATTAGCTAATCCGGTAGGTGTCTAGAAAGGTATCAACGGGGTTACACCTTTGGGAAAACGAGGTTTATTTTAATTAGGTCCGTGCAAAAGCATGGGAAATCTCCCTCAAAGTACTGACACTGGCCTGGCTGACCGGTTAGCGAAACTGTAGAATGTAATTAATCCTGGCTAGTTTTCTTTTTGAGGTTTTGAAAGAAAATTTGATAAAAGCAGTGGGAGACATCGATTAGATAAAATAATAACCAATCTAAATCTTTGCAAGAGTATTTCGCTGAGTGTTTTCTTTTCTCTCTCCTAATGGCAAATACCAAATGACGGGACTTAAGCTTCTGTTAGAGAAAAACAAACTGACAGGACCGAATTATAAAGAATGGCTGAGGAACCTGAACATTGCACTCACATATGATAAAGTATCATATGTCCTCACTGCCAAAGCCCCACCTATCCCAGGTCCTGAATCATCTATTTCAGATAAGGAGATCCGAAAAACATGGGATATTGATTATGACACGGCCAAGTACCTCGCGCTTTCTTCTATGGACAATATACATCAGAAGAAGCATGAGAAGATGGATGTATAATCCATCTTTCTTCATACAAAGGAGTTGTATGGAGAGCAATCTCGGACTTTACCATACGAGGCATCTCGAAAGCTGTTTCAGATGCGGATGGCTTCTGGCACATCAATAGGTGAACATGTCTTGAAGATGGTTGGTCTTATAGAAGAACTTGAGGACCTAGGATGGACCATGGATAATGAGCAATATACTGATATTGTTCCACAGTCTCTCCCTCTGCCTTTGCTCCATTCATAGTAAACTTCAATATGAATTATTTGGAGAAATCACTGCCTGAACTTCTCAATATGTTGAGAAGTGCAGAGAGCACGCTTAAGACAGCGAAAACTCCCGCTCTTCTTGCTGGGCCATCTTCCTCTTCCATCCCAAAATCCAAAGCCAAGGGAAAGAAGAAGAAGAAACCTACCAAATCGAGAGGTGGAGTTGTAAAGGCCAAGGGGAAAGACAAATCCGGGGCCGCAGGAAGTGGAAAAAGAGAATGTTTTTTCTGCCACAAGTCGGGACACTGGAAACGCAATTGTGCTATGTATCTTGCTGATCTCAAGAAGAAGAAGCATACTGATGCTTCCGCTTCATGTGTGTTTGTAACTAAAAACTGTTTTTCTATAAACTCTGCATCTTGGGTATTGGATACCGGTTTCGGTTCTCACATCTGCAATTGTATATAGGGATTGAGAAACAGTAGACTTTTGAAGACTGGTGACCATACTCTTCGGGTTGGAAAATGGTTCCAATGTACATGATGTATCTGAAGGAGAGTATCATTTGGGGTTGCCTTCGGGATGTATTTTGGTTTTGATCCCTTGTTATTATGTACCTAGTATGCTATGTAATATAATATCCGTTTCTTTGTTAAACAATGAAGGATATCATTTTGTGTTGCAAAATAATGTTATGAACATTAACATGAATCAACAGTTGATTGAGTATGGTACACTAAATAATGGTATTTATGTCCTAAACCAACACACAATTTTCAATATACAACATACAAATAAATGAAAATTTTCAGATATAAATGAAACTTTTCTTTGGCATTGTAGACTTAATCATATTAATGAAACCATACTAAACAAGCTACATAAAGATGGATTTTTAAATCCTTTTGAATATAAATATTATGCGACTTGTCAGTCCTGTATCAAAGGTAAAATGACCAAAACTCCATTTACTGGACACGGAGAAAGAGCTATAAAACTCTTAGGCCTCATACATAGTGATGTATGCGGACCAATGTCTACACATGCTAGAGGCAGTTTTTCATACTTCATAACTTTTACTGATGATTTCTCAAGATTCGGACACGTATTTTTATTAAAGCATAATCCAAAGCTTTCGAGAAATTCAAGGAGTACAAACTTGAAGTAGAAAAACAAATAGGCTTGAGAATCAAGAAACTTCGATCGGATTGAGGTAGAGAGTATTTGAGTACGGAGTTTTCTGACTTCTTAAAAGAGAATGGGATTCTCTCTCAGCTCACTCCCTCTTACACACCATAACAAAACGGTGTGTCGGAATGGAGGAATCGTACCCTATTAGATATGGTACGGTCCATGATGAGTGATCCTGAGTTACCACTTTCCTTTTGGGGACATGCATTGGAGACAACCATGTATCTGTTGAACAGGGTTCCAACCAAGACCGTATCTACCACTCCATATGAGATATGGTGTAGAAAGAGACCATCTCTTAAAAGAGTTAGGATATAGGGTTGTCCGGTTTTTGTCAAAAAGCAGAATCCAGATAAACTCGATACACGATCGGTCATGTGTAAATTTGTGGGATATCCAAAACATTCATATGGCTATCTATTCTACCAAAAGGAGGAACAAAAGGTGTTTAGTTCTCAACATGCCACATTTATAGAAAATGAAATTTTTACAAATAGTACTGATGGCAACGCGGTAGAACTAGAAGAGGTTCTAGAGACATAAATTACTTATGACGAATTGGTTGAAACTGATGTTGCAGTAGAACTTCAAGAACCTCAGCCGCTCCGGAGATCTAGTAGAACTTCTCGCCCACCGGAGAGATCCTATGGGTTTCTCATTGAAAGTGATAGAGAAGATTTCATCATGGATGATGATGACCCTACTAGTTTTCAGCAAGCTATCACGAGTGGTGACTCAGTGAAGTGGCTGGATGCCATGAGATCCGAAATGGAGTCCATGTACACCAACAAAGTATGGACTTTGGATGTTTCACCTCCTGGGAGAAAACCTGTAGGTTGCAAATGGATCTTTAATAAAAAGATTGGTGTAGATGGACAGATGGAAACCTATAAAGCAAGGCTTGTAGCGAAAGGTTTTCGTCAAAGACCAGGATTGGACTATGATGAAACTTTCTCTCTAGTAGCAATTCTTAAATCCATTCGGATCCTACTTGCTATTTCTACTCACTACGATTATGAAATCTGGCAGATGGACGTAAAAACTGCATTTCTAAATAGAGATTTAGAAGAATGCGTTTTTATGGATCAGCCAGAGGGCTTCATTGAAAGTGGGAGCAGCAAAGGCATATAAGTTGCTTAAATCCATTTATGGATTAAAGCAGGCATCATGGAGATGAAACATCTGCTTTAAGGATACAATCAAAGAGTTTGATTTTGTCAAAAATATAGATAAACCATGCATTTATAAGAAGATTGTAGGGAGTACTATCACATTCCTCGTATTGTACTTGGATGACATTCTCTTGATAGGAAATGATATTCCTATGCTATAATCGGTCAAACTATTCTTATCACAAAGGTTCTCTATGAAGGACCTGGGTGATGCCTTTTGCATTTTGGGCATTAGGATCTATAGAGATAGATCCAAGAGATTATTAGGATTGTCCCAATCAAACTACATTGACACCATCATAAAAAGGTTTAGTATGGAAGATTCCAACCGTGGTGCCTTGCCCGCTTGTCATGGAATCACTCTCTCCAAGGACTTCTGTCCGAAGACTGATGAAGAGAGAGCTCGCATGAGCATTATACCCTACCTTCAACCGTAGGAGCTATAATGTATGCAATATTATGTATTCGCCCTGATGTAGCTTATGCACTAGCTGTAGTAAGCAGGTATCAATCTAACCCAGGAGAGAAACATTGGATAGCAGTGAAGAACATTCTTAAGTACTTGCGAAGGACTAAAGAATTGTTCTTGGTGTATGCTAATGGGGATCTCTAAATGGATGCCTTTACCGATTCCAGCTTCCAAAGTGATAAGGATGATAGCAAATCTATCTCAGGGTTTGTATTTACCCTCAATGGAGGGGCGGTAAATTGGAAAAGTTTCAAACAGGATACCGTTGCAGACTCCACGATGGTAGCTGAGAATATTGTTGCAAATGATACCAAGGAAGCCGTCTGGATGAGGAAGTTCGTCGCGGAACTAGGAGTAGTTCCAATCATTGTTAATCCAATACCATTGTATTGTGATAATAATGGGGCTATGGCGTTGGCCAAAGAACCCAGGTCCCATCAGAAGTCCAGACATATCCTGAGGCGATATCATTTGATCCGGGAGATGGTAGATCGCCACGAGATCAAGATTCGGAGAGTAGATATAAAGAATAACAACGCGGATCCACTCACCAAGGCCCTTCCACAGCCGCACCATGAGCGAATTTTTGAGAAGTTGGGTATGAGATACGCCAATAATTGGCCTTAGTGCAAGTGGGGGATTGCTGGATATATGTATGCCCTAGAGGCCATTATATATATAGTGGATACTTGGACATGTATATATATATATATATATATGCATATATATATATTTATATATACAGATATGACTTTCTTGCTCGACATGATAGTATGCTATCTGGTTGTACTTTATCTTGACATGTTCATTTAATCACGCATCTTACTCTTTTGGTACATGTTGATAAAGCCCATAGGATATTTGCTTGACTACTGGGACTATGATGCAGATCATACTAGTGGGACACGTGTAGTTTATAAGCATATCCTTGAACTGTTGCTAGTCATGGGTGTATCAAGACGGGGCATCAATATTCCAGAGTAGACTAGCATATACCATTCTTGTCCCATATGATAGGCGATGGATGATCCCATATCCATCTGATGAGGTGACACCAAAAATTGTATACGGGTGCTCAGTGGTGTCGGGTTCTTAGGCACAACCATAAGGTTTCACAAGGCATTAAACATGCTATATTTAAATATTTAGGGTGCCAAACAACCCTAACCAAGGATCTAATTAGAGTTTTAGGAGCTAAACAAGAAAGTAAACATCTTTAGTTCTAAGTGATAACGGAATATAACCTTTGTAGACCGGTCCTTCACTTCATTTGCTCCTTGTAGTGGTCCTTTCTGTTGGGTTACCTACAACGGCAGCAAGATTTCGAGTGGCATCTCCCATGCCAATTTCAAATTTTGCCATTATAGATAACCCTAAACCCTAGGATGTTAACTAGAGAATCAAACCAAACAAGCATGTTAACACTTTAACATCTAAGAGTTAGGGATTATAACCTTTGTAGTCCGTTCCTTCGCTTCATAAGCTCCGTGTTGAGGTCCCTTCGCTGCGATCATCAAGTACCCGGACTCTAGAGAGGCTCCATGAAGAGAAAGATGCAACCTTACTTCCAATCTTCAAAAACTAAGATGATCTACCTTGAAGAATCTTAAACACAAGCTCTTGCTTCACTAATCAAGTATTAGTAAATCAAATACCCTAATCTAAGTGGCTAGAATAGATGAGGATGATGAAGTAGGAATTTTGCTCTCTTTTGCTTTCTTTATCTCACTTTATTTCATGACAAATAAAAATCAAGCAAGCTTTTTAAGAGCTTGAAGAAGATGAAGAAGAAAGTGATGAATCAATTATTATTGAGGTTAGAAATGCAACAAAGGTTAAGTATGTGACATGGCTAACTCATGTAGAGAATAAACCTTAGGCTAGGGTTAAAGTTGGGTTAGCAAATATCAAGGATAAAACAAAGAGGGTGGACTTTGTCAATGTGTCATGAAGCTTCCTCAAAGCTCATCCAAAACATTATCCATCCAAAATGATTTAATCCATAATAAAATGTTAACCCAAGTTTAAAACCCTAACATAGTTTAAACCCTAGTTGCATTTGTAACCCTAATATGTTACAATATTATATATCACATATACAATATTTTGTAACAAAAGAAAACAATACAATTAACATATATCATATATATATCAATGCATTATCAAGTGAGAAAAAGTATCTTTAAGTGAGCTTATATTAGTTAATGTAATGTAATATATCAAATATATAATTATACATTAAATTATTGAATCAACACTTGATCCGATAATCCAGCTATTTCATAAATAACCAACTAATATAAAATGTATCAGTTCATCGAATCAACACTTGATCCGATGACCCGGCTATATCACATATACCCGGACGATATCACATATCGCGAGAATCTAATACGGTATCACATACACGTATTATTCTCGGTCCCGCACATATCACATATGTGCTCCTACTCCGTTTTGCCTGAACCAGGAAACCTCTGTGTAGGACTCTTAAGAATCGTCAATACGCCGGCAGTAGGTGATGATCATATCAAACACCCACAAGCTGCAAGCAGTAAGCTAAACGTAACAGCCACCCAGGTATTGAGCGATCAGAAGATCAATAAGCAAGCCTGTACATTCTCCTGTGAATCCAATCAGTAACAATCCCGTACAGTCCGGTCTCTTCGTCTGAGATGTCGCATATCCAGTCTAGGGGTGGTAAACGTCAGACCCCAGTAACCAATAAGTCGTGTCGATATGAGCTCCATAACAGTTCGAGAAACTACTGATAACACTTACCAGTAAATCTCAACAACCATGGCCAGGGATTTCCAGTTATAGCCAATCGAACACAGCGCAACATCAACTCCCAATACTGGGAGAGACAAAACCCCTCCTATCGCTCATTGTCTCCATGTGATTCGGGACTGTATCCAAAATCCACCGTTTTGCATGTTCTCTTGAACGTGGTAAGGTGGAAATCAAAGCACAGTGGGAATCACACAAGACTCTATGACGATCTCGGGTCTACAGACTAATCTGTACCAGTGTCACCAAAGAACTGCCATCTGACGTGAGGTATAATACCGTCTGGGAGTTCTCGGCGAGTCCGTCCAGTGTACCCAGTCTCCACTGAGCACCCGTATACTGTCTCTGATGTCAAACACCAATGGATATGAGATCATCCATCGCCCATCTACATGGGTCGAGAAGCTATACGCTAGTCTACTCTGGTATATCGATGCCTTGTCTCGATATACCTACGACTAGGAACATTTGAAGGATGTACTTAGCGACTACACTGTCCCCACTAGTATGATCTGCATCATAGTCCTGGTAGTCAAGTACTCATCCTAAGGGCTTTATCAACATTTAACATAGAGACAACCAGAGTACATGTTAAGATTAAGAGCAACCAGATAGCATACTATTATGTCGAGCAAGAAAGTCCTCCATATATATGTCCAAGCATCCACTACAATATACATCGTATGAACAGTAATGGCCTCTAGAGCATACATATCACTAACAATCTCCCACTTGCACTAGGGCCATCTGTTGTAGTATCTCATACCTAACAGTCAGCTGTGGTTGAAGTATCTCATACTCAACCATCCCATAAAAGTCTCTACTGGGAAATAGGCCTTTATGAGTGGATCCACGCTGTTGTCCTATGTATCTACTCTCCTATCCTCGATCTCCCTGGAGATCAACCATCTCCATGATCAGGTTATACTGCCTAAGAATATGTCTGGATCTCTAATGGGACAGGGGTTCCTAGGCATAAGCCACAACTCCATTGTCACACAATGGTCGGAACGAAGTTCATCTTATGAACTTATATCCAGACTGCCTCTTTGGTAGCATCCTTGGTAACGATGTATCTTGCCTTTAATCGTCTAGTTTGCCACGGTATCTAGCTTGGAACTCTTCCAACATACCATCCTGTTGGCTATAGTGCCCTCAAGGCAATTATCATAGTCGCGGACTTGTGATTATGATTATTGAGTGAGGACCTATACCGATAAAACAGTCTTACTCAAGATGATAGTATGTTATCTGGTTTGTCTTTATCATCATGTACGTGTTGATAGAGCCCATAGGATTCTTGCTTGACTGACAGCATTATGATGGCGATCATATATGTGGGAGCTGGGGTCTATAAGCACATCCTTAAATGTCCCTAGTCATAGGAGTATCGAGATCGGGCATCGATACTCCAATGTAGAATAGTGTATACTGATCGAGACCCCGACGAGGGGCGGTGGCCAGGTCTCACAAGCCATTGATGTTAGTTTGTTCACCTAAGATAGTATACAGGTGCTCATTGGGTTATGAGTACACTGGACGGACTCGCCGGGAACCTGCTAGTTGGTATTATACCTATTGTCAGATAGCAGTTCCCAGGTGACATGTGTACAGGTTAGTCTGTCGACCTGAGATCGTCATTTTTCTCTTGTGAGTTCCCACTGTGCTTTGATTACTACCCTACCACGGCTCAAAGGAATCATGCAAACAGGTTTTAGTTGGGTACAGTCCCGAGCCACATGGAGGCAGTGATCGGATCGTCGGGGATTCGTCTCTCCCGGTATTGGGGGTTGATGTCGCATTGTGTACGGGTGGCCATCACCACAAATCCATGGCCATGGTAGATGAGGATTACCGATCCAGGATCGATAGTTTCTCAGGAGGTTATAGATTACATGCCGACACTAAATATCACGTTGTTAGGGGTCTGACTTTATCCACCCCCTAGACTCGATATGCGATACTCTTAGACGAACAGACCGGATTGTACGGATATTGTCACTGTCAGGCTCAGTAAGGGTTTAGGATGAGTTTGCTCGTCGGCCTCCTTTTCGCTCAATACCTGGGTAGCCATTACGTACAGCTAGTGCCGCTGACGTGCTTGTGGTTAAACCCACTGCCAGCGTATTGACGAGTCTTTAGAGTCCCATACAGAGGGTTTTCACGGTTCAGGCGATATGGTGTACATGAGGTATGTTGATACATACAGATGTCCGATTAAATATGTGCACTTGCTGCGCAGACTTTAATTGGACGGTTGATAATACTGGCGGTTTAGGATTAAGCCAGTTTATTAAATCAGGTTTTGATTTAATAATTTATATATGTATTTGTATATACGTATTCTAGTATTATTGTTCACTATTCGTTTTCTCTCTCGGCTATTCGTATTTTGGTACGAATACGCGTATATGTATTTCGATACTTGTACCGGGAAGTATTCCGTATTTTATACGGAATAGCTTCTAGAAGAATTGACACCTCATTATTGATTTTCCTTTTTAGGAAATTCATTTGTTTTTTATAATGAGGTGGAGGGTGTGAGGTGGCATGGACATGGACATGGTATGGAACAAAGTATGGTTCATTTGTTTATTGGTTTTTGACTTTGTTTTTTTTTTCTTTTCTTGGAAATGAAAGGGGGAGAGGGGCCGGCCACATTAGAGAAGGGGTGGGGTTCATTTTCATTTTGGGGGTTGGATGATTAATTTACATACAAGCTCACTCTCTCTCTCTTATTCACACAAAACCCTTAACCATTTTTGTTCATGCCAAAGTTCATTCTCATCACCTCCATTCTTCATCTTTGGTTGCTCCCATGAGCACATGGTAGAGAGAAAATTGTAGTGACATATTCATACACCCCCACTCTCCATCGCTAGCGACGTTGGAGCGTCGGTTACCTCGTTCGACGAGGTTGGAGCTTGCGCCGTTTCCCTCGGGTGGATCATCGGAGATGGAGGAAAACCGGCAACCAAACTTCGTCAAAGAACCGCTAGGAGCTTGGAATAAAGACCGAAGGACTTGGATCATCTCGGTATAACAATTATAACTCTTAGATTAATTTTCTAGTTTAGGGTTTAAGGTCGATCCGAAAATCGGGTAGCGGTAGCGCCGGTTTAGAAAAATTTTGTTCCGCATTTTGGCCGCGTTTTGATGGCCGGGGCGCTGCCGGGACCCTTCATGGTATCAGAGACACCCTTTAAACCCCTCACTAGCTTTTTTAACCGTGCTCAAAAGGTCGATCGACAGAATTTACCGAAATCACGATTCCATTTTCATAGTTGCTGTCGATTTTCAAAAGTGGTCAAAAAATTATTTCAGGCATCTTAAAAATCCGTGCAGGCAATTTTAAGGGTACTGAAAAATTTGGGCTCGTGATTTCACAAAAGCGCCGCGGCTCCGCCGCACTAAGCCCTTATTGGCGGCGGTTCCGCGGCGGTTTAGTGGCAACGGGCGACCAAATTTTTTCTGTAGCCCATTTACTTAGAAATGTGATTTTTGTGATATTCTGTTTTGGCCCAGGTTTCAGTGAAGTTTTGTTTTGCTATTAGGGCCAATTTGGAACTTAGTCGATCAATAATTTAAGCATGCGTTTGACAGTACTTAAATTTCTTTCTGCGACCGCGAATGTCATTTGATCGATAAACTCGTCTAATTGCTATATGTCTTTTAGATAGGTTTGCGAACGTGACATTCACGTTGATGTTCTGTGATGTGCTGTGATGCTGGTTGGATCGTCGTGGTGGATAGCAATGGTGCAATGATAGTACAGTTTTATTTCATTTGTACATTTGATATTGCGGGGTGAGCATCCGACATGTGGACTGCCGTCACTGCCAGTTTTTATATTATTCTTTTGGGGCACGACCGGGCTGAGGTCGATGTCACCCTTGTATATTATTTTCTTTTCTGTACTAGGATTACCCCGTGGTGGGGTGCACGAATAGCCGGATTCTAGAGGGCAACGGGTCCACATCTCATGGCGTTGGGACGGAGGGGACCTTACTCTAGAATTGGCGGGCTATTCGCCGCACTCGTAGGGGGTATAGGTGACCCAGGAGGGGTGCTCAAGTTACCGGATTCCGCGAAGTGCTGGGTGGTCCATTCACGTTGCTGAAGGGGGCTGCCTCACTTCTGGTTTTGGCGGGTAACTTGCCGCGCTCGTAAGGGTCTAGGTTTCATTGCACAGGCTATCCACACGACAGGGAACGTCGGGTCTCACTTGCGGCTCAAGTGAAACTCGGGGCTCCAGATTATCCACCATTCTGTATTGCTTCTGTGATGTTTCTGTGATGTTGCTTTATATCATGCCTGGGACGATTGTTATATATATTTATATATACTAGTAAATGTTGTATATGTTTTGCACCCGCGCTAGCCCAGTCCCCGCTCTGTCGTTAGTCAAGTAACCTAACGGGTGATGACGGGACCCAGTAGCGAATGCGGATGGCATATACGTACATTTTATTTTCGTTCTTTTCTGGTGTGATTAATTGATGGGACTGCATAGATTCTTATCAATGCAAGGATAAAACAAACATATATATGATGTTGTTAGAACCAAGTTTTTTTTAAAAACTGACATTACAGACGTTTTCTTTTGCTTTGCACAGTGGTATTCATTTGGAATATCCTGCACCTCATTCGACGAGGCAAGGGCCGAGATCCCTTCATCGGGAGTGACCCCTTAGGTAAAAGTTGGCGTCAACGTAATAACTTTACTATAGTCAATCATTTTTGCTTTGTATCGTGGTATTCAGTTTGGGATATCCTGCACCCCATTCGACGGGGAAAGCGCCGAGATCCCTTCACCGGGAGTGACCTCTTTAGCAAAAGTTTTCGCCACTATATATTTATAAAACCACTTGGATTCCTTCAACGATATCAAGTTCATTACGTTAAAGGTTTTTCGCCAAAAACCAGCCGTAGCCCTCCGTCATTTCAGATAGGTATCTCGTAGTATTCGTGCTATGTACGTTGGTCTCTATCAAGGCATAGTGTACGGTAGCTGCGTAATACGTGTCTGTAGCATGGATATGCGATTATCTAGGACAGCCGCATAGTCACGTTGGTCTCTATCAAGGGCTTGTGCGGGTGGGTTTAGATCAATCTTGGATAATGACGGGCTGAACTTGACTAGCGACTTATGGCACGTTTGTCTCTATCAAGGCCATGAAGTCGTTAGGGGTAAAAATCACATCGGGAGTTTCAAACATACAGGAAACTTACCAGGCTTGCGCATACCTTCTGGAGTATGGTGACTTGAGTGGCTTCCATCAGGTTATCATGCGATGATAGTTGGATCCCGATTCCCGCTGATGAGTAGGACTACTCCTCGGGTAATTCCGACTAATTCTCCTTTTAGGTTTGGAGGAGAATTCGAGGATATAGTGGGAGCCATCCAGATTAGATAAAATGATTAACCATTCTGATCTAGGTTAGAGTGCACGCTGAGTATTTCTTCTCTCTCTCTCTCTCTGTGGCTGCGACTATGACCCGACCTTTGACTAAAACTCATGAAACCAAGTTAACCGAACCTTCTTAAAACACTTTGACATTTGGAATGTCACGGTGTCGCAAACATCATTGCGATTTCTATATCACCTTTGCGTTTCTCCAGAACACCTCGTATCACTATGAACATCCACTTCTATTGGATAAATCCATCATATGGTTATATACGAACTCGAAGGATCTGATTCGAGGATGGATTCTGGTTCTGGAGAGATTGAATAGGATTATTCGGTTGTCTTTTCTCTTTACCTTCTCTCAGGTTGTGAGGGCTCCTAGGATTAGGAGAGGGTACACCTATTGAGCTTATTGGATAGTCTTCCTCCAAACCATAGGCACGTACTGAACGGTAGGGAAGGAAGAAAACCAACAAGTTTAACTGTGGTGTACAGAAGGTAATAAGTAAAGACATATAAAGGGATTAGAATAATGGTAAAGGAAATTGCGATCACCATCATTCACGACAAAAATAGTGTATACCCTTGCCACTCCTACATCCACTTTGCTTTTCTCTAGAACACTCCGTATCACTATGGATGTTGCGCCACGGCAGCGCCCCGGCCGTCTACTCGAGGCCAAAATGCGGAATCAAAATTTTTCTTAACTTTTAAACTGGCGCTACCGCGGACAATAAAACCCGGATCGTGACCATTAACCTAATCCTAGCTAACAAGAGAAGGGGTGAGAGATATACCGAGCGATCCGTGTCCTCCGGTCTTCGTCTTCACTCCGATCTCCCGCGGAATCCTCGTCCGTCACCTCCTCGTCGAAAAGCGCACCACGTAGCCGAATACTTTTACGGGCTCCCACCTCTGGACCGAGGCAACTCGGGCGCGAAGTTGGCTAGCCGACGCGTCCAAGGGTACTGTAGGTTGTAGTGTAGAAAGCATGTCTTGATGCGGGTATGAAGTTGCCATAGAGATGATGGAGAGAATTAATATGAACTTTGGAGAGGAGAAGGATTTCTTTGTGGCAAGCATGCAAAATGAGATATGAATAATTCCCTCATCAAAAATGAACTCCTCTCATTCTCCCTTCAAAAATGGCCGGCCCCCCCTTGGTCTCAAAATGGTGGAGGAATTAAACATAATTCAAGAGGGAGGTGAGTGTAGTAAAAGGTGGAGGGTGACCACATCCAAAAGGCATGATAACAATGTCATATCAAACTCTAATCAACTCTAATCTCAATTTAATGCAAAAGGTTGATGGAAAAAGAATATAATGATGATGGTCATATCATAATCTCAAAAATGCAAGAAACCCCTCCACAAATGTTATTTGCAAACTTGCAAATAACCCCCTCCATCGGAAAAGTCCGGCCGGGAAAGAACAAAGGAAAACCGGCCGGAACGGAATGCAAACTGGCAACTTCAGAAAACTGGTCCCGTAATAAATTACAGGAAAACCCCGCTACTGCATATACATGCCCGCATTTGTATTCCCACTGAACACAAATGCAAAGAGACAAAATCTACACTGTCTAATACTAGGATCCGGCTTAAACCAAAGCCGGCTAGTAAAATCCGTCCGATCACGATCCGTGCAATACCGCACGTATCTGATCGAACCCTGCCATATCTCCATACGGCCTCTACAGCGTTTCGCCCGAAACTTGAGTAACTGAGTGTGTGGTGGACTCTAAAGACTCGTCAATACTATGGCTGTGGATTTAACCACTAGCACGTCAGAGGTATTAGCCATACGTGACGGGCCACCAGCTATTGAACAAAAGGGACGTCGATGAGCGAACTCATCCTGACACCCTACTGAGCCTGTCAGTGACAATATCCGTACAGTCCGGTCCGTTCGTCTATGAGTATCGCATGGCGGGCCTAGGGGGTTGGTAAAAGTCAGACCCCCAAAAGCGGTACAAGTCGTGTCGGAGTGTAGCCCAGAACACCCTGAGATACTACTGGAATACCTACCAGTAAATCTCCTGCCTCGGCCGAGGGCTTTGTGTAATGGCTCTCCTAGACACAGCGCGACCTCACCCCCAATACCGGGAGAGACGAACCCCTGCAGATCCGCTCACTGCCTCCATGTGGCTCGGGACTGTACCCAACTAAAACCTGTTTGCACGACTCCTTTGAGCCGTGGTAGGGTAGTAATCAAAGCATAGTGGGAACTCACACGAGACAAATGACGATCTCAGGTCGATGAACTAACCTGTACACATGTCACCAGGGAACTGCTATCTGACGTCTGGTATAATCCCAACTAGCAGGTTCTCGGCGAGTCCTGTCCGGTGTACTCATAACCCAATGAGCACCTGTATACATCTTAGGTGAACCAACTAACACCAGTGGCTTGTGAGACCGGCCACCGCCCCTCGTCGGGGTCTCGACTGTATACACTAGTCTACTAATGGAGTATCGATGCCCAGTCTCGAAACTCCCACGACTAGGGACCTTTTAAGGATGTGCTTATAGACTCCAGCTCTCACGTATATGATTGCCCTCATACTGCTGGCAGTTAAGCAAGAATCCTAGGGGCTCTATCAACGTGTAATAGCGACGTGTAAGGTCACCTAAAGCAGTACATGATGATAAAGATAAACCAGATAGCATACTATCATCTCGAGTAAGACTGTCCTACCGGGATAGGTCCTCCCTCAATCATTGCAATCACGCATCTGTGATCCAATAATTGACTCTGAGGGCACTATCTCCAACAATCTCCCACTTGCACTCAAGGCTAATTATTGCGATGTCGCATACTCACAGCCCGTGTGATACCGAACACCCAACTCCTCTACTAGTCAGTCTCACAAAGCTCGTTTGCGAAACTATTGCGTTCGAGGAATAGCCTCAGTGAGTGGATCCGCTGTGATGTTTCTTTCTATATCTCTCTATATCTCAAGTTCGCGGAGAAAACCATCTCCCGAAATGAGCAATACCTGTCTTGGAATGTCTGGATGTCTGATGGGACCTAGCTCATAAATGAACTCCAAATCCAAACTTCTTAGACTGTATCGACAACTGAACTTAATCAGTATCCTGCGCCATGCCTTTCCCTCAGTATCCACCTGGACCACCTGTCCAAAATATTGCCCCTCGTCAGAGGGAAAACTATAACTCTGACAGCCAATCTGCTATCCAGGTCACCTTGGAAGCCTGGAATGATAACCGTCTCCTAAAGGAGGCTGCCGTTATCAAATCCCTAGAACATTCACTTATGTTCTAAAGCTGCTTCCGATCATTTCTCCAGGATTGGATTAACATCAACTTATTGCATCTACTGCAAGAACAACATCTGGTGTGGTACTTGACATCTCATGATTGACTCAACTGCCTAAGCAAGTGATCTGCCAATCATGCACATCCCTCTCCCCTTTAGTCTGTAAGACACCTTTAGAGAGGGTGACTCCATTACCTGCAGGTACACTACCGTGCCAGGAGTCGTCCATTCTAAATACTTATAGAATGTTGTCTAAGTACCCAGATTGGGAAACCACCCAAATCTAGATCTAAAACCATAGATCCAGTAACCAGAATGTATAATATAATATCCAAGTCCTGTGTGGAGAAAATACTGTGTGACAACCAAAGAATAACCGATCGTAGTATAGGAATATCACTTCCTACTCTGTGTATGTCATCCTAATACCAGGACATCATACCCTACTACCTTCTTAACAGATCCATCCCCTATTCTGATGAAGTCAAACCTATGACTGTCACATCAGAAATAGATGATCTACCTCCGCTATATCTGCTTAAGTCTATAAATAGAAATAAGCCTGATGTCCACCAATGCTTCCGCTGCTCCCACTGACTACGACAACCCTCTGGCAGAGTCATATAGACGTACACTTCTAAAGCTAGTTTAGAACGACGCTATACTCATCCTCCTGCCGGGCCTCATAGTCTGGAGCAACAGCAATGGCAAGTCTGGGTAAACAAGAACCTCCCTGCCACCGTCCTTGAGCATACCGAAATACCTCTCGGGTGCCTGAGGTTACCCACCATATCTGCGGAGTGGCTAATGGAATGTCAAACCAGGTTGAATCTTTAGGTTCTTATCAAATCTTCAGTAATTGTTTGCGGTTCTGGAATCACTTCCAGTTCTACCATACTCCCACTTCTGTTTTCTGAAAAAATCCATTTCTTTTAAAAATTGTGGCAAGTCAAGAACAATATCACTATTGATCTTCCAGACGGTAGAAAATCAACCCACGTCATAGCCTGGGTCAACCCACAAACAGCCATTACAGAAACGTGCCTTGAGTTATCCAGAGTCTGGTTTTAAGCATAAGCCGGACAACTCCCCGTACCTTAACAATGTCAAGATATGAACTGTTCTATATCCAATATAGAAACAGAGGCACTGATTTAATTGAACCAGATTCAAATCATGCAGCTGTCTCCAGTGCATGTCAACTAAATGGAGAGAGGCCGATCAGCGTTACTCAACTTAGGAATGCTTCTAATTATGAGTAACCTGAAAGAGAAGCAAGTTCTCATTACTATCAACTGAATACCATACACAAGTATCTACATCTTCGATCACCTTGAAGAATCCCGATACTTGCAACACCTGGTTCTCTACTCTATTCTTATACCAATAACTCCTCAAAACTCAGACCCTGTGTTTCTACGAAACACATGTCTAAGAACTAGAGAAGTTAAAAGTAAACAGAATATAGTACGAGGACCAACCTCTCTGTCCTAATGGACACTGGACAATATACAATTATCTGTATAAGTCCCTGATTCTAACAACTCATTCACTGTGTGTCGTAGGTTGAAAATTGTACTTATGGTTAAGAAGAATTACACCGCTGTTCAATACTCCTTACCTAACCATCCACCGGTATAGGTAAATGTCATAGACATAATTTCAAAAGGTATATCTCACTCTATAAAAATAGACGTACAGATATATCAATTTGAAATTGGTGCATAACAACGGATATTCAAAACCAAATATTTGCCAACCGGCAAACAGCCCAGGCGATTTCCTCAAATATCACCAATTACAACGAATCCCGATATAATGAGGATGATCAACTAATTCCCAATAACTTACTCCCACTCATCATCTGTAAAACCATACAGATGTGAGAATCAAACCTGGTAAATACATACCCTGGAGCAAGTGTCTAATTGGGAAATCAGTTTTCTTTTAACAGTACACAGTGAAACTGAAACATTGAAATGTTTCGATGGGGTATCCGGGTATTCCTAGTAATGCCTCTTCCACTATCCAGATTCACAACTGTAACCGTATAATTCTTTGCCACTTCTCCAAATCCCTTTTTTATGTCTTTGGTCATTACCTTCTGCACACCCCTTTAGGCCAATTGGTTTTCTTCCTTCCCTACCATTCGGCACCAGCCTATGGTTTGGAAGAAGACTATTCAATAAGCATAATGGGTGTACTGTCCTAATCCTAGGAACACTCGCAATGCGAGAGAAGGTGAAGATAAAAGACAACCGAATGAACCTTATTCCTATTTCTCCTGAACCAGGATCCATCCCCGAACTGGAACAAGTTCCTTTCGAGTTTGTATATAACCATACGATGGATTATCCAATAAACTTGGGATCTTCGTAGTGATACGGAGTGTCCTGGAGAAATACAAAGGTGATTTAGGATTGGCGAAGAAATACTTGGTTTGGTCGTGAATATCAGTCGCAATTTACTTTGCCCTCTTACTAATCCCTTTCTTTGTCTTAACTTAATACCTTCTGTACACCGTTTAGGCTAATTGGTTTTCTTCATTCCCTACCGGTCGGCACCTGCCTATGGTTTGGAAGAAGACTATCCAATTTGCGTAATAGGTGTACTATCTCCTAAACCAAGGAGTACTCGTAATGAGAGAAGGTGAAAGGAAAAGACAACTGAATAGTCCTATTCGTTTTCTCCAGAACTGGAAACCATCCTCGAATTCCTTCGAGTTCGTATATAACCATACGATGGTTTATGTCCAATGGAAATGGACGTTCGTAGTAATAAGGGGTGTCCTGGAGAAAAGGGTAAAAGTAGGAATGGCAATGAGGTTTGCAACTCTGACAGTCCAAAAACCAGTCTTATAAGAAGGTTCGGTCAACTTGGTCACTGAGTCATAGTCTAGGGTCGGGTCAATGGTCGCTGCCAAAGAGAGAGAGAAAAGAAACACTCAGCGTGCACTCTAACCTAGATCAGAATGGTTATCACTTTATCTAATCAGGAAACCTCCCACTGTAACGTCAAATTCTTCCCCAAACCTGAAAGAAGAATTAGCCGGGATAACCCGAGGAGTAAACCAACTCATCAGTGGGAATCGGGATCCAACTATCATCACATGATAACGTGACGGAATCCGCTCACGCTATCACACTCCAGAAGGTATGTGCATATCTGGCAAGTTTCGGTTCTTTTGAAACTCCCGATGTGATTTTTACCCCTAGGACCCAAGTGACCTTGACACAGTCAACAAACAAAGAGTCCTAGTCAAGTTCAACCCGTCATTATCCTGGATTGCATTAAACACACCCGTACGAGCCCTTGACACAGTCAACAAGGCCACACGACTGTCCTAACCAATCCCATTAATATGCTACAAACAAACACTACTTAGCTACCGCACACTACGCCTTGACACAGTCAACAAACGCAGCACGAATACCAAGTAATACTTGTAAGAAATGACGGAGGGCTACGTCTAGTTTTTGGCGAAAAACTTTTAACGTAATGAACTTGATATCGTTGAAGGAACTGCATAGTTTTTTATAAAAATATAGTGACGACAACCCTTTGCTAAAGAGGTCACTCCCGGTGAAGGGATCTCGGCTCTTTCCCCGTAGAATGAGGTGCAGGATATTCCAACTGAATACCACGATGCAAAGCAAAAGGCAATCGGCTATAGTGAAGTTATTGCCTTGACGCAAACTTCTGTCCAAGGGGTCACTCCCGGTGAAAGGATCTCGGCCCTTGCCTCGTCGACTGAGGAGCAGGATATTCCAACTGAATACCACTGTGCAAAACAAAAGAGAACGCCCTTGCAATAACAGCTTTTTGAAAAATGTTCCAACAACATCAGAATAGGTTTGTTTATCTTGCATTGATCCGAATCAACGCAGTCCCATCAATTGATCACACCACAAAAGAACGAAAATAATGATGTACGTATATGCCATCCGCATTCGCCACTCGGTCTCGTCATCACCCGTTAGGTTACTTAACTAACAACAGAGCGGGGACTGGACTAGCTCGGATGCAAAACATATACAACATCTACTAGTATATATATAATATATAATTTTCGCTCAAGGCGTGATAAAATGCAACATCACAGAAATGTAACCAGCATCACAGAACAATACAGATATCTGGGATCCCCGGGTTTCATAGAGCCGCTACTAAAACCCGACATTCCCCTGGTCGTGTGGATAGCCTGTGCAATGAAATCCTAGACCCCTACGGGCGCGGCAAGTTACCCGCCAAAACCTGAAGCGAGGCAGCCCCTTTCAGCAACGTGAATGGACCACCCAACACTTCACGGAATCCGGTAACTTGGGCACCCCTCCTTGGGCCAACCTGTACCCCCTCCGAGTGCGGCGAACAGCCCGCCAATTCTAGAGTAAAGCCCCCTCCGTCTCAATGCCATGAGATGCGGGCTCGTTGCCCTCTAGAACCCGGCTGTCCGTGCACCCCTCCGCGGGGTAAACCTAGTACGGAAAGTAAAATATACATACAACGGGTACATCGACGGCAACCTGGTCGTGCCCCAAAAGAATAATACAAACAGGCAGTGACGGCAGTCCATATGTCGGACGCTCGCCCCGCAATATCAAATGTACATATAAAACAAAACTGTACTACCATTGCATCCAGGCTATCCCCCACGACCGATCCGCAACATCACAGCATAAACACAGAACATCAACGTGAATGTCACGTTCGCAAATCCGTCTAACCGGGCTATAGCAGTTAGACAGGATTTACCGATCGAGTGACATTCACGGTCGCAGATATAATGTAAATACTGTGAACTAGCATGTTTAAGATATCCGATCGAACAAATATACCCAAGTGGGCCCCAAGCACTACTGTAGCACTCTCAGAAAATCTGGGCCCAAAAAGAATGTCCCAAAACCCATAATTCCATGTCAGAAGCACACTGGAAAAAATTGGTGAAATGAAGCCTAAATACTGCGGTGGAACCGCGGCCAAAGTGGGGTTATGGCCGCGGTTCCGCGGTCGTTTTGAAGGATCATGTTACCAAATTTTTTTCAGTGATCTTAGAATACCATGTACATCATTCTGCAACAACCTGAAAAATTTTTAGAGTCCAAAAAATTTCGACAGAAACCTGATGCACACGAAATACGGTTTTTGGGATTTTTGTTCGATCGGGTCTTTAAACATACTAGAGCAAGCTAGACTAGGTTAATGGCGTGGCTCTGATACCATGTTGCGCCACGGCAGCGCCCCGGCCGTCTACTCGAGGCCAAAATGCGGAATCAAAATGTTTCTTAACTTTTAAACTGGCGCTACCGCGGACAATAAAACCCGGATCGTGACCATTAACCTAATCCTAGCTAACAAGAGAAGGGGTGAGAGATATACCGAGCGATCCGTGTCCTCCGGTCTTCGTCTTCACTCCGATCTCCCGCGGAATCCTCGTTCGTCACCTCCTCGTCGAAAAGGGCACCACGTAGCCGAATACTTTTACGGGCTCCCACCTCTGGACCGAGGCAACTCGGGCGCGAAGTTGGCTAGCCGACGCTTCCAAGGGTACTATAGGTTGTAGTGTAGAAAGCATGTCTCGATGCGGGTATGAAGTTGCCATAGAGATGATGGAGAGAATCAATATGAACTTTGGAGAGGAGAAGGATTTCTTTGTGGCAAGCATGCAAAATGATATATAAATAATTCCCTCATCAAAAATGAACTCCTCTCATTCTCCCTTCAAAAATGGCCGGCCCCCCCTTGGTCTCAAAATGGTGGAGGAATTAAACATAATTCAAGAGGGAGGTGAGTGTATTAAAAGGTGGAGGGTGACCACATCCAAAAGGCATGATAACAATGTCATATCAAACTCTAATCAACTCTAATCTCAATTTAATGCAAAAGGTTGATTGTAACGTTTTAAAAATAATTAAATAAATAATTAAATGAATAAAATTGTTTAAGTGAATTTTATGATTTTCGGTAAAGCAAAATGTATTTTTCGTAAAATCAAACCGCAATTGTTTTTCATTATAAATTCAAAAATACCTATTTAATTATGTAATCACTAGTAAATAGTGTTTATTTAGCCACTTATAAATTTTTAGTTTAATAAAATATTTTTCCTAAATTAATTAATTTAAATATTAACATAAGCTTTATTTTTACACTAAATTAGTGTAAATTACAAATTTAAATGGTTTTAATTTGTAAAAATAAACCATGGCATATTAGAAATTAGTGTGTATCATGCAAAATTTATTTGCAAATTTTTCCATTTTTCTAGAGTTTTCTAGGTTATTTTAGTAAAGAAATGAAAGAAAATAAAGAAAATTCATGAAAAGACATAAAGTGAGATATCATTTGATGAAGTTTCTACACAACTCATGAAACTCTTTTCACTTTCTCCCTCTCCCCCTTGCATGGCCGGCCACACCCCATGGCAGCCCCCCCCCCCATTTTTCATTTTTAATTCAACTCCAAAAATCATCAAAAATACTCCAAAAATCCAATTAAAATTCCACAAAATCCTAATTAATTCATACCCTTTATTCTCTACTCTTCTTTACATGGATTTTGGAGTGGGAAAGCATGTATTTTTAGGCTCATTTTCAAGTTTGGACATGAGGTTGTGGAGGTATAAATTCTTCTCTTTTGAATTATTTCTATTAAATGTTCTTTTAAAGCATAATTAGATTTATTATATTAATTCTATGTTTTTTTTAAAAATTCAAGTTAGGGTTGTAAATTCAAGTTATGATTTTTGTTAATTATTTAGGGTTATAATAGTTAGTTTAACACTTTTAGAATTAGAAAATATTGCATGGTTGTTAGATTGTAAAATTTTCATATAAAATTGTTTTAAATAAGGAAATTAGCTAACTAGATTTTTCTAAAATGTGTTTGTGGTTAATATAAAATTCTAATTTGGGTTGTTATCATTGGATTATAGTTTTAGTGGAAATGTTAGCATGTTAATGGAATGAAAAACTTAGTTTGATCACTAGATTACTTTGAGAATTGGAAAATACTAATAAAATGCTATTATTTTGTAAACTAGATTTTGAAAATTCCTAAATAAATGAGATTAAAAATATAATCTATGGTTTCATTAAATCATTATCATCATGAATTGTGGTTTGATACATTAATTCATGCAAAATCATGTTTTGTGGTGGAATTGTGGTATTTTGCTTGAAAAATGTTAAAATTGTTAAAAGTTGCAAACTAGAAATTTCAAATAAATGCAAAATTGTGTAATAAAAATATAGTAATGGTTTGTATAGTCTAGTAATGCTATTTAATGAGTTTTATGACCATTAATTTCATTTAAATGTCAAGTTTTGATGAAAAACGGTATACTGGCATTTTCGGGTTTTTGCGAAATTGGACGGTTTGATGGATTTTAGGGTTTCGATGGATTTATTCATATTTTAAAATATAAGTAATGTGTTTTAAAACTACGAGTTATTTGTTGATGTCTATCTCGATCCATCGGAGTTTGTACGCCGATATCGAACGGTATTTGGTTCTTTTGCGTGGACGGGACATAGGTTTTAACCTATGCTTGTTCCTTGTATCTTTGACTTTTGTATGTGATTCAGTTTACGATACTATTATTATGTTTGCGTTTAGGTACCCCTCACGTGGACTGCGGGCGATGAAGAGGAGATGGCGACACCGTCTTCGGCAGACATGGACCAGGTGAGTAGATGTATATCTACGGGGGGAAGTCGGGTGGATGGCGTTTAGCACCCCCGCAACGTAGAATAGGAATAGTACTTATTGACATTAGGAAACCAGATGTGACCCTAGTAGGACCCTAGTATTGACCCTAGGCTGGACTAAACTGATTTAGGAAACCCATATCAGAGGATGAGTACCTTGGAAGAGGTTCGTAGGTTTCAGATAGAAACACACTGAAACTCGTCATGGGGTATACGTGCATGTGTATATATATAGAACTAGGTATAGGTATATACATATATATACAACATGTATATATGATTCATTGATGTGATATGATATCCGAGGTATGATGAAATTGTGTAACTGGGCTTGATGCCGTGATTCTTGGCTATGCAGTCGTATTAAATTGTTAGCGGATCAGTAGAAAATGATAATGAACAGGTATACGTAAATTATAATGGGTAGTGATGATATTGAGGTACATGGGACTCTAGAATAGAACCCGAACTGTAACTCGTGACTGATCACGATATGATATAAGTATGACTTAATCACTATATGATACATGTGACATGATATTTCTGAGGATAAACTAAGGATTATTCTATGATGGCAATGATATACGAATGATGTATGCGATTATAGTTTAGAACCTTGATCATGAGATGTGTTGATGATGACATTATACGAATGATGAGACACCTAGGAGATACTTGACCCGTACCCCGATATTGGGATGCCGTACGATGGATTTTACCGTACGAGGCCTAGATATGATGATTGATCCGCACTCTTGGGTCGAGGAAGCCGTACTACGTACGTGACGCTTTTGAGGCTGGATCGCCGACTATTAGAGACATTGGTTCAGACCTTAGATAGATGCTTGTTTCTTTTGACTAGTTTCTTAGGTTAGTTCCTTAGGATATTAGATGGACACTAGTTAGGTTCGACTCACATAGTGGTAGTTATACTCGTATATCGCAGAGGAGTGGATAATGCACATCTGTCTTGCATTCATACTGTAATCATCATAGTGCATGTTCTTTAATATGTTGCTATAATCAGTATAAACTTTACCTGTTAGGACACCAGCACTATTACCGATGATGCGCATATTCTACGCACACTTAATTGCCGGCTCACACACATCATCATCGGTAATTGCTATGTTGTTGGAGATAGTGCCCTCAGAGTCAATTATTGGATCACAGGCACGTGATTGCAATGATTGAGGGAGGACCTATCCCGGTAGAACAGTCTTACTCGAGATGATAGTATGCTATCAGGTTTACCTTTATCATCGTGTACTGCTTTAGGTGACCTGACAGGTCGCTATTGCACGTTGATAGAGCCCCTAGGATTCTTGCTTGACTGCCAGCAGTATGAGGGCGATCATATAAGTGAGAGCTGGAGTCTATAAGCACATCCTTAAAAGGTCCCTAGTCGTGGGAGTTTCGAGATAGGGCATCGATACTCCAGAGTAGACTAGTGTATACAGTCGAGACCCCGACGAGGCGCGGTGGCCGGTCTCACAGGCCACTGGTGTTAGTTGGTTCACCTAAGATGTATACAGGTGCTCATTGGGTTATGAGTACACCGGACAGGACTCGCCGGGAACATGCTAGTTGGTCTTATACCTGACGTCAGATAGCAGTTCCCAGGTGACATGTGTGCAGGTTAGTTCATCGACCTGGGGATCGTCATTTGTCTCGTGTGAGTTCCCACTGTACTTTGATTACTACCCTACCACGGCTCAAAGGAGTCGTGCAAACAGGTTTTAGTTGGGTACAGTCCCGAGCCACATGGAGGCAGTGAGCGTATCTTCAGGGGTTCGTCTCTCCCGGTATTGGGGGTGAGGTCGTGCTGTGTCTAGGAGAGCCATTACACAAAGTCCATGGCCAAGGCAAGGAGATTTACTGGTAGGTATTCCAGTAGTATCTCAGGGTGTTCTGGGCTACACTCCGACATGACTTGTACCGCTTTTGGGGGTCTGACTTTTACCAACCCCCTAGGCCCGCCATGCGATACTCATAGACGAACGGACCGGACTGCACGGATATTGTCACTGACAGGCTCAGTAGGGTGTCAGGATGGGTTCGCTCATCGACGTCCCTTTTAGTCAATAGCTGGTGGCCCGTTACGTATTGGCTTATACCTCTGACGTGCTAGTGGTTAAATCCACAGCCATAGTATTGACGAGTCTTTAGAGTCTACCACACTTTCAGTTACTCAAGTTTCGGGCGAAACGCTGTAGAGGCCGTATGGAGATATGGCAGGGTTCGATCAGATACGTGCGGTATTGCACGGATCGTGATCGGACGGTTTTTACTAGCCGGCTTTGGCTTAAGCCGGATCTTAGTATTTGATAATGTATTTTTGTCTCTTTGCATTTGTATCCGGTCGGAATACAAATGCGGGTGTGTATGCACAGTATCGGGGTTTTCCTGTAATTTATTATGGGACCAGTTTTCTGGGGTTGCCAGTTTGCATTCTGTTCCGGCCGGTTTTCTCTTTTTCCTTCCCGGTCGGACTTTTCGTTGGAGGGTGTTAATTGCAAGTTTGCAATTAACATTTTGTTGAGGGGGTTTCTTGCAAAAAGGATTGATATGATTGCATTTTTTTTTTTGGCTCCATGATGCATTAATTCTTGACTTGAGGAGGTATGGGTTTAGTGGTGGGGCCGGCCACTATTTGTGATGGTTGTTTGGGCCGGCCACTGTTTGAAGTGATGAGTGATTGCTTTATTTTGTATGCTGGATTATTTTCCTTAGTAAAGGATGAATAATTAATGTGTGTGCTGGAGGTTATTTGATGATGGAGGATTTTATTTCTAGTGGTGGGAATTTCATTTTGGAAGCATGATTTTAATTCATGCTTGCTTCACTCCTTTTTCCAGTGAGCACTAACAGGGGTGGCCGAGCTCAATTTCATCCAAGCTCATTTTCATGCATGCTCATTTTTCTCCATCAAGCATCCATGAAATTCTAGTGCAAAATTCCTCCAACCATGGCAACCTCATAAACCCCATAGAGACAACGATTCTACATTATTCTACAGCCAATCTTGGGCGCGTCGGCTAGCCAACTTCGCGCTCGAGTTGCCTCGGTATAGAGGCGGGAGCCCGTAAAAGATGCAGGCGACGTGGTGCCCTTCCGGCAAGGAGGCGACGACCGGACTTTCCGCAGGAGATCGGGACGACGACGAGAAGACCGGAGGACTCGGATCACTCGGTACATCTCTAACCCGTCTTGTAGTTAGCTAGATCTAGTTTAATGGCCCGATCCGGAGTCTAGTGCGCGGTGGTGCCGGTTTGCAAAGTCCGCAAAATTAAAGTTTTTCACCGCTTCCGCATTCCGCCGTCGGATCGACGGCCGGGGCGCCGCCGTGCACTTACAGTGGTATCAGAGACTCGCCATTAACTTCGTCTAGCTTTGTGTAATGTGTTTGCATTTCCGATCGATCAAAAAGTCCAAAAACCCGTATTTTTGCACATCAGTTTTCTGTTGGAAATTTTTAGTGTCGAAATTTTTTTCAGGTAGTACAATATTGATGTACTGAAAAATCTAAGCACTCTGTAAAAATTTGATGAAGTGATACCATATTCGGAGCGCGGAAGCGCCGCACTATCCCCCATTATGCCGCCCTTCCGCCGCGTCCTGTAGCAATCACTGCACCATTTTTTTTCCAGAGGCTTTCTGGGCTTAAATTATGGGTTTTAGAATATTAAAATTGGGCCAATTGTTTCTGTGAGTGCTACAGTTTTCTTTGGGGCCCACTTGTTAATTGTTTGATCAATCGGAAATTTTTTAAACACATTTTTCACAGTATTTACATTATATCTGCGACCGTGAATGTCACTCGATCGGTAAATCCGGTCTAACTGCTATAGCCCGGTTAGATGGATTTGCGAACGTGACTTTCACGTTGATGTTCTATGTATTTGCTGTGATGTTGCGGATCGGTCGTGGGGGATAGCCTGGATGCAATGCTAGTACAGTGCTATTGTATTATGTACATTTGATATTGCGGGGCGAGCGTCCGACATGTGGACTGCCGTCACTGCCTGTTTGTATTATTATTTTGGGGCACGACCTGGTTGCGGTCGATGTACCCGGTGTATGTATATTTTACTTTCTGTACTAGGGTTACCCCACGGAGGGGTGCACGGATAGCCGGGTTCTAGAAGGCAACAAGCCCGCATCTCATGGCATTGAGACGGAGGGGGCTTCACTCCAGGATTGGCAGGCTATTCGCCGCACTCGTAGGGGGTATAGGATTTCATTGCACAGGCTATCCACATGACCAGGGGAACGTCGAGTTTCAGTAGTGGCTCTGTGAAACTCGGGGATCCCAGATATCTGTATTGTTCTGTGATGCTGTACATTTCTGTGATGTTGCATTTTTATTCACGCCTTGAGCGAATACTATATATTGGTATATATATTAGTAGATGTTGTATATGCTTTTCATCCGCGCTAGTCCAGTCCCCGCTCTGCCGTTAGTTAGCTAACCTAACGGGTGATGACGGGACCCAGTGGCGAATGCGGATGGCATATACGTACGTCAGTATATTTTCGTTCTTTGTGGTGTGATCAATTGATGGGACTGCGTTGATTCGGATCAATGCAAGTTAAACAAACCTAATCTGATGTTGTTGGAACACTTTTCAAAAGGCTGTTATTGCAAGGACGTTCACTTTTGTTTTGCATCGTGGTATTCATTTGGAATATCCTGCTCCTCAGTCGACGAGGCAAGGGCCGAGATCCCTTCACCGGGAGTGACCCCTTGGACAGAAGTTTGCGTCAGGGCATTAACTTCACTATAGCCGATTGCTTTTGCTTTGCATCGTGGTATTCAGTTGGAATATCCTGCACCCCATCCTACGGGGAAAGAGCCGAGATCCCTTCACCGGGAGTGACCTCTTTAGCGAAGGTTTTCGTCACTATATTTTCTAAAAAGCTATCCGTTCCTTCAACGATATCAAGTTCATTACGTTAAAGGTTTTCGCCAGAAACCATTCGTAGCCCTCCGTCGTTTCATATGGGTAGTCAATAGTATTCAAGCTGTGTTTGTTGGCCAAAGTCAAGGCACAGTGTTTGGTAGCTGTTGGTTATTCATATGCAGCATAGATAGATGCGTTGGTTTGGGACAGTCGTATAGCCTTGTTGGCCAAAGTCAAGGGCTTGTACGGGTGGGCTCAAATTAACCTGGAGAATGACGGGCAGAACTTGACATGTGACTTATGATTTGTTGGCCAAAGTCAAGGTCATAAGAGCATGGGGTAAAAATCCACATCGGGAGTTTCAAAAGTATTGAAACTTGCCAGATATGCGCATACCTTCTGGAGTGTGATACCGTGAGCGGATTCCGTCACGTTATCGTGCGATGAGAGTTGGATCCCGATTCCCACTGATGAGTTGGTTTACTCCTCGGGTGACCCCGACTAATTCTTCTTTCAGGTTTGGAGGAGAATTTGAGGTACAGTGGGAGGTTTCCAGATTAGATAAATTGGTAACCATTCTGATCTTGGTTAGAGTGCACGCTGAGTGTTTCTTCTCTCTCTTTCTTTGCCAGAGACCATTGACCCGACCCTAGACTTTGACTCAGTGACCAAGTTGACCGAACCTTCTTAACACAGGCTTTTGGATTGTCAGAGTTGCAGACCTCATTGCCACTCCTACTTTTACCCTTTTCTCCAGGACACCCCGTATTACTACGAACGTCCACTTCCATTGGACAAAGCCATCGTATGGTTAGATACGAACTCAAAGGAATTCGAGGATGGTTTCCGGTTCTGGAGAAAACGGATAGGATTATTCAGTTGTCTTTTCCCTTTTACCTTCTCTCAAGTTGTGAGTACTCCTTGGTTTAGGAGATAGTACACCTATTATGCAAATTGGATAGTCTTCTTCCAAACCTTAGGCTGGTGCCGACCGGTAGGGAATGAAGAAAACCAATTAGCCTAAACGGTGTGCAGAAGGTATTAAGATTAAGACAAAGCAAGGGATTAGTAAGAGGGCAAAGTAAATTGCGACTGATATTCACGACCAAACCAAGTATTTCATTACCACTCCCACATCACCTTTGTATTTCTCCAGGACACTCCGTATCACTACGAAGATCCACAGTTATTTGGATATTCCATCGTATGGTTATATACGAACTCGAAAGGAACTTGTTCCAGTTCGGGGATGGATTCTGGTTCAGGAGAAATAAGAATAAGGTTTATTCGGTTGTCCTTTATCCTCACCTTCTCTCGCATTGCGAGTGTTCCTAGGATTGGGACAGTACACCCATTATGCTCATTGGATAGTCTTCTTCCAAACCATAGGCTGGTGCCGAACGGTAGGGAAGGAAGAAAACCATTTGGGCTAAAGGGGTGTACAGAAGGTTACGACTAAAGACATATAAAGGGATTTGGAGAGGTGGCAAAGAAACACACGGTTACAGTTGTGAATCTGGATAATGGAAGAGGCATTACCAGGAATACCAGGATACCCCATCGAAACATTTCAATGTTTCAGTTCAACTGTGTACTGTTAAAAGAAAACTGATTTCCCGATTGGACACTTGCTCCAGGGTATGTATTTACCAGGTTTGATTCTCACATCTGTATGGTTTTACAGATGATGAGTGGGAGTAAGTTATTGGGAATAGGGTGATCATCCTCATTATATCGGGATTCGTTGTAATCGGGGATATTTGAGGAGATCATCTGGGCTGTTTGCCGGTCGGCAAATATTTGGTTTTGAATATCCGCTGTTGTGCACCAATTTCAAATTGATATATCTGTACGTCTATTTTAATAGAGTGAGATATACATTTTGATATTATGTCGATGACATTTACCTATATCAGTGGATAGTTAGGTAAGGAGCATTAAACAGCGGTGTAATTCTTCTTAACCATAAGTACAGTTTTCAACCTACGACGCACAGTGAAAGAGTTGTTAGACTCAGCGGACTTATACAGAGTGTTGTATGTTGTCCAGTGTCCATTGGGACAGAGGGGTTGGTCCTCATACTATATTCTGTTTACTTTTAACTTCTCTAGTTCTTAGACATGTGTTTCGTAGAAACACAGGGTCTAAGTTTTGAGGAGTTATAGGTATTTGAATAGAGTAGAGAACCAGGTGTAGCAAGTATCGGGATTCTTCAAGTGATCGAAGATGTAGATACTTGTGTATGGTATTCAGTTGATAGTAATGACAAAGAGAAATTGCTTCTCTTTCAGGTTACTCATAATTGGAAGCATTCCTAAGTTGAGTAACGCTGATCGGCCTCTCTCCATGTAGTTGACATGCACTGGAGACAGTTGCATGATTTGAATCTGGTTCAATTAAATCAGTGCCTCTGGTTCTATATTCGATATAGTACAGTTCATATCTTAACATTGTTAAGGTACGGGGAGTTGTCCGGCTTATGATTAAAACCAGACTCTGGATAACTCAAGGCACGTTTCTGTAATGGCTGTTTGTGGGTTGACCCAGGCTATGACGAGGGTTGACTTTCTACCATCTGGAAGATCAATAGTGATATTGTTCTTAACTCGCCACATTTTAAAAGAAATGGTTATTTTTCCAAAAACAGTAGTGGGAGTATGGTAGAACTGGAAGTGATTCCAGAACCGCAAACGATTACTGAAGATTTGATAAGGAACCTAAAGATTCAATCTGATTTGACATTCCATTGGCCACTCCGCAGATACGGTGGGTAACTTCAGGCACCCGAGAGGTACTCCGGTAGCCTCAAGGACGGTGACAGGGAAGTTCTTGTTTACCCACACTTGCCATTGCTGTTGTTCCAGGCTGCGAGACCCGGTGGGAGGATGAGTATAGCGTCGTTCTAAACTAGCTTTAGAAGTGTACGTCTATATGACTCTGCCAGAGGGTTGTCGTAGTCAGTGGGAGCAGCGGAAGCATTGGTGGACAGGTTGCTTCTGTCTGTTTATAGACTAGAGCAGATGTAGCGGAGATAGATCATCTATTTCTGACGTGACAGTCATGGGTTTGACTTCATCAGAATAGGGGATGGATCTGTTGAGAAGGTAGTAGGGTGTGATATCCTGGTATTTGGATGATATACACAGAGTAGGAAAAGAAACTCCTACACTACGATCGGTCATACTTTGGTCGTCACACAGTAGTTTCTCCACATAGGAATTGGGTATTATATCAGACATACTGGTTACTAGATCTATGGTTTTAGATCTAGATTTGGGTGGTTTCCCAATCAGGGTACTTGACAGCATTCTAAGAGTATTTAGGATGGACGACTCCTGGCACGGTAGTGTACCTGCAGGTAATGGAGTCACCCTCTCCAAAGGTGTCTTACAGACTAAAGGGGAGAGGGACGGGCATGATTGGCAGATCACTTGCTCAGGCAATTGAGTCAATCGTGAGATGTCAAGTACCACACCAGATGTTGTTCTTGCACTAGATGCAATAAGTTGATATTGATCCAATCCTGGAGAAACAGTCGGAAGCAGTTTTAGAACATAAGTGGATGTTCTAGGGATATGATAATGACTGCCTCCTTTAGGAGACGGTTATCACTCCAGGCTTCCAAGGTGACATGGACGACAAGGAAGTTGTCAGAGTTATAGTTTTCCTTCTGACGAGGGGCAGTATTTTGGACAGGTGGTCCAAGGAAATACTGAGGGTGGCATGGCGCAGGATACTGATTAAGTTCAGTTGACGATACAGTCTGAGAAGTTTGGATTTGGAGTTCATTTATGAGCTAGGTCCCATCAGACATCCAGACATTCTAAGACAGGTATTGCTCATTTCGGGAGATGGCTTTCTCCGCGAACTTGAGATATAGAGAGAGACATAGAAAGAAACTTCTAGGCGGATCCACTAACTGAGGCTATTCCTCGAACGCAATAGTTTCACAAACGGGATTTGTGAGACTGACTAGTAGAGGAGTTGGGTGTTCGGTATCACACTGGCTGTGAGTATGCGACATCGCAATAATTAGCCTTGAGTGCAAGTGGGAGATTGTTGGAGATAGTGCCCTCAGAGTCAATTATTGGATCACAGGCACGTGATTGCAATGATTGAGGGAGGACCTATCCCGGTAGAACAGTCTTACTCGAGATGATAGTATGCTATCTGGTTTACCTTTATCATCGTGTACTGCTTTAGGTGACCTGACAGGTCGCTATTGCACGTTGATAGAGCCCCTAGGATTCTTGCTTGACTGCCAGCAGTATGAGGGCGATCATATAAGTGAGAGCTGGAGTCTATAAGCACATCCTTAAAAGGTCCCTAGTCGTGGGAGTTTCGAGATAGGGCATCGATACTCCAGAGTAGACTAGTGTATACAGTCGAGACCCCGACGAGGGGCGGTGGCCGGTCTCACAGGCCACTGGTGTTAGTTGGTTCACCTAAGATGTATACAGGTGCTCATTGGGTTATGAGTACACCGGACAGGACTCGCCGGGAACATGCTAGTTGGTCTTATACCTGACGTCAGATAGCAGTTCCCAGGTGACATGTGTGCAGGTTAGTTCATCGACCTGGGGATCGTCATTTGTCTCGTGTGAGTTCCCACTGTACTTTGATTACTACCCTACCACGGCTCAAAGGAGTCGTGCAAACAGGTTTTAGTTGGGTACAGTCCCGAGCCACATGGAGGCAGTGAGCGTATCTTCAGGGGTTCGTCTCTCCCGGTATTGGGGGTGAGGTCGTGCTGTGTCTAGGAGAGCCATTACACAAATTCCTTGGCCAAGGCAAGGAGATTTACTGGTAGGTATTCCAGTAGTATCTCAGGGTGTTCTGGGCTACACTCCGACATGACTTGTACCGCTTTTGGGGGTCTGACTTTTACCAACCCCCTAGGCCCGCCATGCGATACTCATAGACGAACGGACCGGACTGCACGGATATTGTCACTGACAGGCTCAGTAGGGTGTCAGGATGGGTTCGCTCATCGACGTCCCTTTTAGTCAATAGCTGGTGGCCCGTTACGTATTGGCTTATACCTCTGACGTGCTAGTGGTTAAATCCACAGCCATAGTATTGACGAGTCTTTAGAGTCTACCACACTTTCAGTTACTCAAGTTTCGGACGAAACGCTGTAGAGGCCGTATGGAGATATGGCAGGGTTCGATCAGATACGTGCGGTATTGCACGGATCGTGATCGGACGGTTTTTACTAGCCGGCTTTGGCTTAAGCCGGATCTTAGTATTTGATAATGTATTTTTGTCTCTTTGCATTTGTATCCGGTCGGAATACAAATGCGGGTGTGTATGCACAGTATCGGGGTTTTCCTGTAATTTATTATGGGACCAGTTTTCTGGGGTTGCCAGTTTGCATTCCGTTCCGGCCGGTTTTCTCTTTTTCCTTCCCGGTCGGACTTTTCGTTGGAGGGTGTTAATTGCAAGTTTGCAATTAACATTTTGTTGAGGGGGTTTCTTGCAAAAAGGATTGATATGATTGCATTTTTTTTTTTTGGCTCCATGATGCATTAATTCTTGACTTGAGGAGGTATGGGTTTAGTGGTGGGGCCGGCCACTATTTGTGATGGTTGTTTGGGCCGGCCACTGTTTGAAGTGATGAGTGATTGCTTTATTTTGTATGCTGGATTATTTTCCTTAGTAAAGGATGAATAATTAATGTGTGTGCTGGAGGTTATTTGATGATGGAGGATTTTATTTCTAGTGGTGGGAATTTCATTTTGGAAGCATGATTTTAATTCATGCTTGCTTCACTCCTTTTTCCAGTGAGCACTAACAGGGGTGGCCGAGCTCAATTTCATCCAAGCTCATTTTCATGCATGCTCATTTTTGTCCATCAAGCATCCATGAAATTCTAGTGCAAAATTCCTCCAACCATGGCAACCTCATAAACCCCATAGAGACAACGATTCTACATTATTCTACAGCCAATCTTGGGCGCGTCGGCTAGCCAACTTCGCGCTCGAGTTGCCTCGGTATAGAGGCGGGAGCCCGTAAAAGATGCAGGCGACGTGGTGCCCTTCCGGCAAGGAGGCGACGACCGGACTTTCCGCAGGAGATCGGGACGACGACGAGAAGACCGGAGGACTCGGATCACTCGGTACATCTCTAACCCGTCTTGTAGTTAGCTAGATCTAGTTTAATGGCCCGATCCGGAGTCTAGTGCGCGGTGGTGCCGGTTTGCAAAGTCCGCAAAATTAAAGTTTTTCACCGCTTCCGCATTCCGCCGTCGGATCGACGGCCGGGGCGCCGCCGTGCACTTACATATGTCACGTACACTTTAGATCATATTGTCTTTTATGGATAGAATCAGTTAACAACTAGACCGATATAACATTGTGATTATTCTCTGACATTAGTACAGACATGATAATTATTGCTTAGACATTCATGCATTCATATTTTCATGTTATCCTGCAGTATTATGGGCATATGCCGACACTTATCACATACTTACTCATGATTTTAAGATTTGGATTTCTAGGAGATTTCTAGATTTTTGGGGAAAACCGCAAGAAATTATAAAACCTTTTCTCTCTCTCCTCCTCTCTTTTTAAAATAAGATGCGGTTTTCTCGTGATGTATGTGTCGTCCACCATGAGATTTCATGTTTTCTGTTGGATTTCGAGACCCGATTCGAGGAGTGGATGAACCGTCTCGGGTACATGGTGGGCCCGGTATGGTACCCCGGGGCAAGAAGATCGAGTTGTAGACGATGAGCCTGGCAGGGGAAGGCTACCTACCGGTGATGTCTGGCGCGGCGGATATCCGGAGGATACCGACCGTTGTCGTGAGATTTGATGATATGGGCCGATCCGGACTGACGGAGCCCGAGATATTGAGACTTGAGATTACATGTGTTGTGTCGATGTTTGACACGGATTTCCATGGATTTCATTATTGAGATTTCAGATTCTTATACACATTCTACTATGATAACAGCTAAAGATTTCTTATACATATATATCTGGATTTCAGGATTTGTTACTTTACATTCTTGGTGCATGCATTTCATTCATATGACATAGTATTATATGAGGTACTGACACGACACGGAGTAGTTGCACTTACACGTAGTATTACCCTGCTATTACTAGATGTTTGGGATATAGTAGTGTATTATTATGACCTAGGATAGCGTCGTGCATTCGATTTCTTTTCGTAGATGTCTTCTACTCACGAGTTGGCAACTCACCCCCGTTGTGCCAAATTCTTTACAGGTTCGATGTACAGGTTTCCGTGGCAGCTTGTTGGCACATCTTTTCTTCAGGGTGATTTGCACGGTAGGTTGGTTCACTTGTATCCGAACCACCATTGTACTTTTATTCATTCATTTGTATCTAGTAAGCTCCATCAACCATATTTGTATTACTTGATAAGTTTATTGGGCCAGACTTTTATTTCGACCTTAGAGTCGCGCATGTATTATTCTGATCTGGTGGTTTTGTTTTCTTTTGAGTTTGAGCCTCGCCCTTTGACGTTGTATATTATTGTGCCTGTTGTGGTTGTTTCCGCCTGTTGGCGTTGATGCTAGCTCCCGTTTGGGGATGCTTTTTATTGTTTATGTATATTATACTTGTTGTACCCGTTTAGGGGCCAGTGTTTATAGAGGAGACTCTGCCGAAATTTTTGGTAAAATTTGCTGATGTTTTTTTTTATACTTGTTTTCTTTTCTTTTCTTCTTTTTCTTCTTTTATGGTTTAGATTTCTGGGCTTCGGCTTACTTAGGTTACGTGGCGCCTCTAGACGCTTCGTAATCTAAGTGCCGGTCACGTTCCGTACTTTCGGGTCGTGACATTGATGGAAAAAGAATATAATGATGATGGTCATATCATAATCTCACAAATGCAAGAAACCCCTCCACAAATGTTATTTGCAAACTTGCAAATAACCCCCTCCATCGGAAAAGTCCGGCCGGGAAAGAACAAAGGAAAACCGGCCGGAACGGAATGCAAACTGGCAACTTCAGAAAACTGGTCCCGTAATAAATTACAGGAAAACCCCGCTACTGCATATACATGCCCGCATTTGTATTCCCACTGAACACAAATGCAAAGAGACAAATCTACACTGTCTAATACTAGGATCCGGCTTAAACCAAAGCCGGCTAGTAAAATCCGTCCGATCACGATCCGTGCAATACCGCACGTATCTGATCGAACCCTGCCATATCTCCATACGGCCTCTACAGCGTTTCGCCCGAAACTTGAGTAACTGAGTGTGTGGTGGACTCTAAAGACTCATCAATACTATGGCTGTGGATTTAACCACTAGCACGTCAGAGGTATTAGCCATACGTGACGGGCCACCAGCTATTGACCAAAAGGGACGTCGATGAGCGAACTCATCCTGACACCCTACTGAGCCTGTCAGTGACAATATCCGTACAGTCCGGTCCGTTCGTCTATGAGTATCGCATGGCGGGCCTAGGGGGTTGGTAAAAGTCAAACCCCCAAAAGCGGTACAAGTCGTGTCGGAGTGTAGCCCAGAACACCCTGAGATACTACTGGAATACCTACCAGTAAATCTCCTGCCTCGGCCGAGGGCTTTGTGTAATGGCTCTCCTAGACACAGCGCGACCTCACCCCCAATACCGGGAGAGACGAACCCCTGCAGATCCGCTCACTGCCTCCATGTGGCTCAGGACTATACCCAACTAAAACCTGTTTGCACGACTCCTTTGAGCCGTGGTAAGGTAGTAATCAAAGCACAGTGGGAACTCATACGAGACAAATGACGATCTCAGGTCGATGAACTAACCTGTACACATGTCACCAGGGAACTACTATCTGACGTCTGGTATAATCCCAACTAGCAGGTTCCCGGCGAGTCCTGTCCGGTGTACTCATAACCCAATGAGCACCTGTATACATCTTAGGTGAACCAACTGACACCAGTGGCTTGTGAGACCGGCCACCGCCCCTCGTCGGGGTCTCGACTATATACACTAGTCTACTAATGGAGTATCGATGCCCAGTCTCGAAACTCCCACGACTAGGGACCTTTTAAGGATGTGCTTATAGACTCCAGCTCTCACATATATGATCGCCCTCATACTGCTGGCAGTTAAGCAAGAATCCTAGGGGCTCTATCAACGTGTAATAGCGACGTGTAAGGTCACCTAAAGCAGTACATGATGATAAAGATAAACCAGATAGCATACTATCATCTCAAGTAAGACTGTCCTACCGGGATAGGTCCTCCCTCAATCATTGCAATCACGCATCTGTGATCCAATAATTGACTCTGAGGGCACTATCTCCAACAACGGATATCCACTTCCATTGGATAAATCCATCGTATAGTTACATACGAACTCGAAGGAACTCTTTCGAGGATGGATTCTGGTTCTGGAGAGATTGAATAGGATTATTCGGTTGTCTTTTCTCTTTACCTTCTCTCAGGTTTCGAGGTCTCCTAGGATTAGGAGATAGTCTTCTTCCAAACCTTAAGCTGGTGCCGAAAGGTAGGGAATGAAGAAAACCAATTAGCGTAAAAGAGGTGTACAGAAGGTAATAAGTAAAGACATAATAAAGGGATTGCATGGAGGGCAGGCAAGTATATGGTTACTGTCGTGAATCAGGATAGTGGAAGAGGCGTTGCTAGGAATACCAGTTAACCCCTTTTGGAACATTTTCATGTTTCAGTTTCACTATGCGATATTAATTGAAAACTGTTTTCCCAATAAGAATCTAACTCCAGGGTATGTATTTACCAGATCAGTTTCTCACATCTGTATGTTATTACAGATTGTGAGTGGGAGTAAGATATTGGGAATTGGGTGATTAGATCCTCATTATATCGGAATTCGTTATAGTTGGTAATATTTAAGGAAATCATCTGGATTTTGCCGGATGGCAAATTTATGGATTTGAATATCCGTTGTTATGCACCAATTTCAAACTGATATATCTGTACGTTTATTTTTATAAAGTGAGATATATCTTTTTGATATTATGTCTGTGACACTTACCTATATCGGTTGGTGATTAGGTAAGGTGCATTCAACAGCGGTGTAATTCTTCTTAACCATACTACAGTTTTTCAACCTACGACGCACAGGGTTTGAGTTATTGAACTCAGGGGACTTATACAAAGTATTGTATGTTGTCCAGTGTCCATTAGGACAAAGGGGTTGGTACTCATAATATATTCTGTTTACTTATGACTTCTCCAGTTCTGAACATGTATTTCGTTGAAATGCAAGGTCCAGATATTCAGAAGTTATAGGTATAAGAATAAAGTAGAGAACCATTTGTTAGAAGTATCAGGATTCCTCGATGAAGTCGAAGATGTAGATACTTGTGTTTGGTATTCCGCTGATAGTAATAGTTTTGAGAACTAGCTTCTCTTTCGGGTTACTCATATGTGGATGCACTCCTAGATGAGTAATGCTGATTGTCCTTTTTCCATTTGGTTGATATGCACTGGAGACAACTGCATGATTTTGAATCTGGTTCAAATTAGATTAGTGCTTTTGTTTCTATATCAGATATATATAGAATCAATTTATATCTTAACGATGTTAAGGTATAGGGAGTTGTCCGGCTATGCTTAAAACCAGAATCCGGATAAACTCAAGGCACGCTTCAGTAATGGCTGTTTGTGGGTTATCCCGGGCTTTGACGAGGGTTAACTTTCTACCATCAGGAAGATCAATATTTATATTGTTCTTGACTCACCACAGTTTAATAAAATAGAATTTTTTCAGAAAACACAAGTGGGAGTATGGTAGAACTGAAAGTTATTCCAGAACCATAAACGATTACTGGAAATTTAAAAGAACCTAAGGATTCAATTGGATTTGATGTTCCATTAGCCACTCCGCAGATTTGGTGGGTAACCTCAGGCACCCGAAAGGTACTTCGGTCTTCTCAGAGACGGTGACAGGAAGGTTATTGTTCACCCAGACCTGTCATTGCTGCTGTTCTAGACTATAAGACCCGGTAGGAGGATGAGTATAGCGTCATTCTAAACTAGCTTTGGAAGTGCACGTGTATATGACTCTGCCAGAGGGTTGTTGTAGTCAGTGGGAGCAGCGGAAGCATAGTGGGCAAGTAGCTTATGTCTATTTATAGACTAAAGCAGGTATAGCGGAAATAGATCATCTAATTTTGATGTGACAGTCATAGGTCTTGACTTCATCAGAATGGGAGAAGGATCTGGTAAGAAGGTAGTAGAGAGTGATGTCCAGGTATTGAGATGACATGCACTTGATAGGAAGGGATATTCCTATACTACGATCGGCCATACTTTGGTTGTCACAAACTTGTTTCTCCACATAGGATATGGATATAATATCAGGTTTTCTGGTTACTAGATCTATGGTTTTAGATCTAGATTTGGGAAGTATCTTAATCTGGGTACTTTGACATTAAATGGACGACTCGTGGCATGGTGTACCTGCAGGTGATGGAGTCAACCTCTCTAAAGGTGTCTTATAGACTAAAGGGGAGAGGGACCTGCATGATTAAGCATATCACTTACTTAGGCAATTGAGTTAATCATGAAATGTCAAGTACCACACCAGATATTGCTTTTGCACTAGATGCAATAAGCAGATATATTAATCCAATCCTGGAGAAACATTGGGAAACAGTTATTGAACATAAGTGAATGTTCTTGGGAAATGATTACGGCAGCCTCCTTCGGGAGACGGTTATCATTTCAGGCTCCCAAGGTGACCTGGATGACAGAGTGACTGTCCAAGTTATAGTTTTTTCCCTCTTTTGAGGGACAGTATGTTGGACAGGTAGTCCAAGCGGATACTGAGGAAAGGCATGGCGCAGGATACTGATTAAATTTAGTGGACGATACAGTCTAAGTAGTTTGCTGGATTTGGAGTTCATTTATGAACTGGGTCCCATCAGACATCCAGACAAATTCTAAGATAAGTATTACTCATTTCGGGAGATAGTTTTCTCCGCGAAGTTGAGATATAGAGAGATACAGAGAGAAACATTGGAGCGGATCCACTCACTGAGGCTATTTCTCGAACGCAATCATTTTCACAAACAGGCTTTGCGAAACTGATTAGTAGAGAAGTTGTGTGTTCGGTATCACACGGGCTGTGAGTATGCGACATCGCAATAATTGGCCTTAAGTGCAAGTGGGAGATTGTTGGCTATAGTGCCCTCAAGGCAATTATCATAGTCGCGGACTTGTGATTATGATGATTGAGTGAGAACCTATATCGATAAAACAGTCTTACTCAAGATGATAGTATTCTATCTGGTTTGTCTTTATCATCATGTACGTGTTGATAGAGCCCATAGGATTCTTGCTTGACTGCCAGCATTATGATGGCGATCATATATGTGGGAGCTGGGGTCTATAAGCATATCCTTAAATATCCCTAGTCGTAGGAGTATCGAGACCGGGTATCGATACTCCAGTGTAGACTGGTGTATACTGATCAAGACCCCGACGAGGGGCGGTGGCCAGGTCTCACAAGCCATTGGTGTTAGTTTGTTCACCTAAGATAGTATACAGGTGCTCATTGGGTTATGAGTACACTGGACGGACTCGCCGGGAACCTGCTAGTTGGTATTATACCTATTGTTAGATAACAGTTCCCAGCTGACATGTGTACAGGTTAGTCTGTCGACCTGAGATCGTCATTTGTCTCGTGTGAGTTCCCACTGTGCTTTGATTACTACCCTACCATGGCTCAAAGGAGTCGTGCAAACAGGTTTTAGTTGAGTACAGTCCCGAGCCACATGGAGGCAGTGATCGGATCGTCGGGGATTCGTTTCTCCCGGTATTGGGGGTTGATGTCGCATTGTGTACGGGTGGCCATCACCACAAATCCATGGCCATGGTAGACGAGGATTACCGATCCAGGATCGATAGTTTCTTAGGAGGTGATGGATTACATGCCGACACTAAATATCGTGTTGTTAGGGGTCTGACTTTATCCACCCCCTAGACTCGATATGCGATACTCTTAGACGAACAGACCGGACTGTACGAATATTGTCACTGTAAGGCTCAATAGGGGTTCAGGATGAGTTTGCTCGTCGGCCTCTCTTTCGCTCAATACCTGGGTAGCCGTTACGTACAGCTAGTGCCGCTGACGTGCTTGTGGTTAAAGCCACTGCCAGCGTATTGACGAGTCTTTAGAGTCCTACATAGAGGGTTTTCACGGTTCAGGCGATATGGTGTATATGAGGTATGTTGATACATACAGATGTCCGATTAAATATGTGCACTTGCTGCGCAGACTTTAATTGGACGGTTGATAATACTGACGGCTTAGAATTAAGCCAGTTTATTAAATTAGGTTTTGATTTAATAATTTATATATGTATTTGTATATACGTATTCTAGTATTATTGTTCACTATTTGTTTTCTCTCTCGGCTATTCGTATTTTGGTACGAATACGCGTATATGTATTTCGATACTTGTACCGGGAAGTATTCCGTATTTTATACGGAATAGCTTCTAGAAGAATTGCCACCTCATTATTGATTTTCCTTTTTAGGAAATTCATTTGTTTTTTATAATGAGGTGGAGGGTGTGAGGTGGCATGGACATGGATATGGTATGGAACAAAGTATGGTTCATTTGTTTATTGGTTTTTGACTTTGGTTTTTTTTTTCTTTTCTTGGAAATGAGAGGGGGAGAGGGGCCGGCCACATTAGAGAAGGGGTGGGGTTCATTTTCATTTTGGGGGTTGGATGATTAATTTACATACAAGCTCACTCTCTGTCTCTCTCTTATTCACACAAAACCCTTAACCATTTGTGTTCATGCCAAAGTTCATTCTCATCACCTCCATTCTTCTTCTTTGGTTGCTCCCATGAGCATATGGTAGAGAGAAAATTGTAGTGACATATTCATACACCCCCACTCTCCATCGCTAGCGACGTTGGAGCGTCGGTTACCTCGTTCGACGAGGTTAGAGCTTGTGTCGTTTCCCTCGGGTGGATCATCGGAGATGGAGGAAGACCGGCAACCAAACTTCGTCAAAGAACCGCTAGGAGCTTGGAATGAAGACCGAAGGACTTGGATCATCTCGGTATTACAATTCTAACTCTTAATTTAATTTGCTAGTTTAGGGTTTAAGGTCGATCCGGAAATCGGGTAGCGGTAGCGCCAGTTTAGAAAATTTTTGTTCCGCATTTTGGCCGCGTTTTGATGGCCAGGGCGCTGCCGGGACCCTTCACGTCCCTCCACTGAGGATAAAGACAATTCCTGTGACTGACATTCAGTCGACCTTACCACCCTGGAAGCTATCCAGTGATTCTCCCTGGGATCGATTGATACTATCTCACTACACCTAGTGATAATCCTAACATCCAATTAGATCTATCTCATACATCCAAAACCCAAGATTTAGGATGTATCACTTTGATCCTATGGAGAATCCTTGTGATAAGAGTAGATTGGCCGAGCGTAGCATAGGAAACTCCTTCCCTATCAAGAGTATGTCATCCACGTACAATACGAGGATCACTACCATACTCCCTACTACCTTTTTGTATATACTAGGTTCATCTACCATTTTGATGAAGTCAAACTCTTTGACTATTACATCAAAACAGACGTTCCAACTCCGCGATGCCTTATTTATCCCATAAAAAAACTTCCACACGTTTCCGCTGCTCCCACTGTCTATGATGCCCTCTGGCTGTGTTCTTATAGACGCTCCCTTCTAAATCACTATTTAGAAAAGCAGTCCTGATACCCAACCGCCAGATATCGTAGTCATGGTATGTAGCAATGGCAAGTAAGATCTGGATAGACTTAAGCATTGCTTTGAAAGTCTCAACTTTTCCATGTACATCAAGTAATCTTCTCAAGATATACTTTCTCCTGATGAGGATTTAACCCTTCAGATAAAACAACCAAAGTTCATACTTTGTTGGTGTATATGGATTCCATCTCAGATCGCTAAGCATCCAGCCATTCTTACAGAGTCCTCACTCTTGATGGCCTACTCGAAACTAGTTGGGTCATCATCTCATGATGCAATCCTCGCTCCCACTGTCATAGAGAAAACCGAATTATCTCTTAAGTAGATGAGGAACCCTACCAGATCGAAGGAGAGGCTGAGGTTCGTCGGGAGCTATTGAATCCTTCGGTTCTACCAAATCATCAGCTGCAGTTTGTATAGCTGGAAATCCTTCCAGTTCTACCACATGACCACTAATTTCTTCACAAGAAATTCCATTTCCAAAAGGTGGCATGCCGAGAAACAAAACATCTTTTGCTCCTCAGTTTGGTAGAAGATATTCCCTTGCGAATGCTTGGGATATCCAACAAACTTCCACAGAACTGACCTTGCCTCGAGCTTGTCCGGATTTTGCTTTTAGACATTGGCCAGACAACCCCAAATCTTAACATCCTTAAGAGATGGGCTCTTCCTATACCATATCACATATGGAGTGGTAGGCACCTGATTTTATTGGAACACTATTCAATAGGTATGCAGCTTCACAAGTGCATAACCGCTAAAAGGAAATAAGCATCTCAGTAGTACTCATCATAGAGCACACCATATCACATAGGGTGCGTCCGCCCTGCCCCGATATACCAACGTGCTGTGGTGTATTCGGAGGAGTAATGCTGAGAGAGAATCTTATTCTCCTCTAGAATAGTCCAGAAATTCCGTGCTCAAGTATTCTCCTCCCTGATCTCATCATAGGACATAATACTTATACCCTTTTGGTTCTCTACTTCTGAATTATATTCATTGAATTTCTCAAAAGGTTCAGACTTGTGTTTCAACAGGAACCTATGTCCGAATCTTGAGAGATAATCAGTGAATGTAATGAAGTACAAAGAACCAGTCCTGGCATGTGTAGACAAGGGACCTTACACACATCATCATGTATCAATCCCAAGAGTTTACTAACTATTTCTCTGTTTCCAATAAACGGAGCTGTGGTCATCTTATCTTTGTGACATGACTGGAAAGTTTCACAAGATGTAAATTCAAACTGATTTAAATATGCATCTTTATGTAACTTTAGCTAGTCGGGTTACATTGATATGACCTAGTCTACAATACCTCAAGAAGGATTTGTTTATTTCTGAACTCTTCCTCTTGTGTGTGTTCTGTATGTTAAGAACTGTGGTTTGATTTAGAACGTCTATGCTTTTAGATAACGTGCCTGAACCGATCAACTCTTGATATAGGAAATGTTCAAAACATTATCTAACAATACAAAATTATATCCTTCTTTACCAATAAAGAGACTGATATGATATTTTATATCAGGTTCGTTATCTAATAACATTCATTCAAAATCAATGTATTTGGTAATACAGGGTGATAACTGCCAATATATTTGGCTGCAACACTTGCACCATTTTTAACTCTTAAAACTTATCACCCTTTCTCAGTTTTCTACCTTTCAGTAGCCCATGTAACATATTACATATATGGGATCCTGATCCGGTATCTCATACCCAGGACATAAAGGATACTGAGAAACAGTTCTCTGTAATGAACACACCCGAAGAAGATATATCAACATACACTTTCTTCGTTTGGGCGGCACGGGAATTCTGGTAATCCTCTATTTCCTGCTCGGTCTTATAACAATTACAAGTTGGAGCGGGACCAACGTTCCTTAGCGCAGTATAACAAGCGGGTTCGGTCAATACATCCATATTATTATCTTGATTAAGGCATGACATGGTCACTACCTAGAGAGAGAGAGAAGAAAACACTCAGCATATACTCTTGCAAGATTAGATTGGTTATTAATATATCTAATCAGGATGGCTCCCAGTGTTTTTGTCAAATCTTACTTCAAACCCTAAAATGAAAGACTAGGCGGGATTAATTACACCCTACAATTTCGCTAATTTTTCAGCCAGGCTAGTACCAGTACTTTGAGGGAGGTTCCCCGTGCTTTCGCATGGACCTAATTAAAATAAATCTCGTTTTCCCAGAGGCGTAACCCCGTTAACACCTTTCTAGACACCTACTTGATCGGCTAATTGTGATGTGTAAAACTCTCCTAGGAGTAACTCTTACTCACAGCGGGTATCGGGATCCAACTATCTCATAGGAGGTATGCAATCTCATTGCAAATTTCAACACTTGAAATTCCCAATAATATTTTGCCCCGAGCGATCTATGACCTTGACAAGGTCAACAAACCATAGACCGCAAGTCAAGTTCAACCCGTCATTTTCTGATTGAATTAAACCCACCCGCCTGACCCTTGACAAGGTCAACAAGGTCGCACGATGTAACACCTTAGGATAAGGGTTAGTGAATAATTATAATTAAATAATGGATTTTAATAAAAAGTTTACCAAAGTGTGTTTTAAATATTTTTCCTAATTCAATAAACATTTTTCCAAAATTTTCCTAGGCTTCCACACACATGTGCATGTAAACTAGGGTTTTTAAATGAAGTAAATACCATAATTATTAACCATGGTGGGTTAATTGTAGGATTAATTCTTTTGGGTTTTAAGTGGGTTAATTAAGTCAATTAGTTAATTAGAAGTCAATTTAATTTGAATTTTAGATTAAGTGTTGACTTGTGAGAGAGAGAGAGAGTGCATCATGGCTTTAGGCCATGCTTGCATTAAATGAAGTGAGAGAGAGAGGGGGGGTGACTTTTGTGTGATGATTGTAGCCTCTCATTTCTTTTTGGTTTTCTCTCAAACTCTCACACACTCACACACACAACACTTACCTCTTCACACCCCCCCAGCTCCAGAAGCAGCAGCAGGCACAGCAACAGCAGCAGCAAGCTTCCAACAGCAGCAGCAGCAAGCTTCCAACAGCAGCAGCAGCAAGCACAAACAGCAGCAACAGCAGAGGCAGTGAGCAGCAGCAGCCCCAGTTCCTAGTGCAGCCTCTTCCCTTCATTCCTCCACCTTCCTGCAACTCCCTAGGGTCGAGCGTGAGGTATACTTCCTATCTTATTCCCTAGTTAGCTTAGTTAGTGTAGTTTTGCATCGGTTAATGGATATTAGCGCGTTTTAGTGTGATTTGGGATGTTTAGTAGGAACTTTGTGTTAAGGTGATGTGTTAGGGTTTCAGTAGCTTGCTAGTGAGTTAGTGAGACCACTGTAACCTAGTTCAACCCCAATTACGCTAAAATACCACCAGTTTCACAATTGTTGCAAAATGTCGTATTTGTGCAAATTTGAACTTTTCTGGAACTGCTCTTGACCCGGTGAGTTCAGAATGAAATTGAGGATACTACAGTATGGTGGAGAGGTGCTGATACCATGGTTTTAACCCGACCCCCTAACTCTTCTCTTTGGCCGCCAATTTCCTCATTCTGGCCGCAAATTGCGGCCAGATGGGTAGGGATTTGGGTTTTGTTTGGTCCATTGGGTGTCTGCTAATGTGTGTAGTATTATGGTATATATATATTTGTAAGTTCAGTTCTGTAGGAAAATCTGGGACTAATTACCCTTTTTGCCGTTTTTCTAAACCTTCGCGACACGCGTGATACGTGAGTAGGTTTGGGTTTCTGCGTATCGCGGCGCGTCGGGGTAGTTTCGTGGCGCGTGATTACACGTTTTAGCGTATCGCGCACACGCGCGATTGGTTTGCGACACGGGTTTCTTGTTGGATTTTAATGTCGCGTTTTATGAATGAAGCTTATGTGTGATATATGTTATGTGATTTTAGGTTCGCAGGCCAGTGAGACGGACGCTGCGAAGAAGGGCAAGCAAGTCGTCGGCTACACTTAGCGCGAGACACGGTGAGTAGATTTCACATCTACGGGGATATCGCCCGCATGGCGTTATGTGTCAGGGCTGATAGGACTTTATTATTATATGTTGCATGCATCCCATAGACTGTCATCGCATATTGCATTCCCTGCTGTGTTCATATACATATTGCTTAGAACTGATAGAACACCGCACTATTACTAACGGTTTATGTTGCACGGGCACTATTTGCATGCTACACACACACCGTTAGTAATTGCCATGCCACACTCACTGTAGAGCTGCCATGATTATATTGTTATAGTTTATCTTATATATGATTGATAATGATTTCCTGGACATTGGGAGCCGCATGACATCTTTAAAAACAGAAATTATCTTAAAAAGCGGTTTTTCCCTTATACCCATATCATGGTTTGATTTATATTGTACATCGCATTGGATTTATATGAGATTTCTGGTTTTGAGGACCGTGGAGTTATTTATAAAACGATGCACTATTTTGAAAAACCCGGTACCTCGTGATATGATATTTTGGTGTGTCCACCACGCGTTTTCTCGGTGCTGAGACGTGTGCTTGAAACCCGATGCGAGGAGTGATGATCCGTTTGCGGGTTCGTGGTGGGCCCGGTATGGTTCCCCTCGGCGAGATGATCGATGGGATTTGCCGATTGAGCCTGGAGGCGGGCGAGTACCTACCGGTGATTGGTTGGACCTGGCAGTTGTCCGGAGGATACTGACCAGAGTCGAGTGATGGATGCGGGATGATCCGTACTGCCGGGGGCCGAGGGCCGATACCGCAGACGGACCCCGTGGGGCCGGTCCGGACTGACGGCGCCCGATATATGAGGATTTGCGTGTCGATGCTGGACACGAGTATTTTATGATGTTTTGGGTGCCGATGTTGGGCACTCGTGATTTCTCAGAGGTGTACAGGATTTGAGGGCCGATGGGTGTGCCGGCGCCTGAGTGTATTTGGGATTTGAGTGCAGCCTGAGGCACCGATTATGGTTTTCCATGTTGACATAGTCCATGTAGATGTTGTTATCCCATACTCAGCATTGACTACTATATATCTCATCCTGTAGCATTTACCTGTTAGAGTATTTGCATTACTATTGCATCCTCTAGTTGACATGCATTGATAGCATCTGCTGGCATTAGTAGAGCCACGCTATATGTGCATGCTCGCGATCACCTTTATATGTTATCTCTATTCACGAGTTGGCAACTCACCCCCGTTGTGCCACAGTATTTGCAGGTTGCCCTGGGGAGTAGTCACGGCTGGCTGTTACCGCATCTTTTGGCACAGATACCCTTTGGAGCAGAGATAGCCTTTGCTGATAGGTGGGTTTTGTACGGTATCTGTTATCATTTCAGTTGTATATTGATGTATCTAGTATTCTCCATCTACCTTCTGTATTAACTTAGAGACAGTGGTGAGGATGATATGTATGATTTTATATTCTGGTGTCGAGCTCGCATGTGAGCCGACTTTACTTTTGCAGTCTCAGCTTTTATGATATTATCCTTGCTTTACTGTGTATTCTTCGCTACGGCGTCGTATATATTATTGTGATGCTTCGTTCATTTTACTCATCATTTTTATTACACCATGTCTCTATCCGACTGGCGGGGCAGATGTTTTTAAAAGGAAATGTTACCAAAATTATAAAACTTATAACTTTTGAACTTAAAAAGGATTTCTACTAAATAAATGGAAGTTTTTCAGACCTGTACGATTTGTTTTTACAAAAATGTTTTAAATCACTCTATATTTATTGGTTTCGATTTCTGGGTTCGGCTTACTTAGCCGCGTTACGCCTGTAGACGTTGCGTGGTTAAGTGCCGGTCACGAGTCGAATTCTCGGGTCGTGACAAAGTTGGTATCAGAGCGTAGGTTTTACCTTCGGAGTGTAGGATGACCCTTGTATGATGGAGTAGGTAGCTGCAGCAGGGTAGCGTAGCGTGCGTATGTTCCGCGGCATACTCACGACACGGTACTCCGCCTACGCGACCTTAGGACTTATTGATTTGATTCCTCCTTATATTCTTGCGATTCGATTTCCGTGTTCTTATCGAATCCAAATTTTCTTTCAGCCAATATGCCGCCTAAGACTACGAGGGCACAGAGAGCGGCCGTGAGGGCCGAGATTCGAGTTGACTCGTCCGAGACGAGGACTGATCCGGGCAGTACGCCGGTTGTACCCGAGCAGGCTGTTCCTGCCGTGACAGAGCAGATCGCCACGTTAGGGGCCGGTATGCAGGAGATGCGCCAGACGGTGGGATCTAGCATGCAGGAGATGCGCCAGATGATAGGATCGCTAGTTGAGACGCTTCGAGCCCAGCGACCAGAGGTAGCTCCACCCGTTCCAGAGACCGCTATGGTACCTACCGCACAGCCAGTTGCCTCTGCAGCCACGGAGGTGATTACAGTATCGCTATCAGAGTTCATAAGGCTGAAGCCTCCGGTTTTCACAGGCACCGATACAGCCGAGGACCCACAGTCTTTCATAGACAGGATGGCCAGGATATGCCGTTCCCTCAGATGTGCAGATGCGAGATGGGTTGAGTTCGCGAGCTTTCGCCTAGAGGGTCTTGCGCAGAAGTGGTGTGATTCCGTTGAGAAGGGCAGAGCAGCAGGTCTTCCTCCTATGACCTGGACGGAGTTCGTGACCATATTTCTAGCCCGTTTCCTTCCCCGGAGTGTTAGAGATGCCCGAGCATGCAGGTTTGAGTCCTTGCGCCAGACGCCAGGGATGACAGTGGCAGAGTATGACGTACTGTTTACAGAGCTAGCAGTCTACGCCCCACATTTAGTGGCCACCGAGGAGCTGCGAGTCCGGAGATTTGTTCGAGGCTTGCTTTCACCAGTTTTCCTCGCGATTAGCGCGCAGCACTACGAGACCTATGCAGCAGCTGTAAACGCAGCCCTAGTGGTCGAGGAGCACCTTGTTGAGACTTCGGTACTTCCAGAGCCGAAGAGAGTTCGTACCAGTATTTCCGCACGGAGGCAGTCATTCAGACGCCGCGACAGGTATCGTTCCGGTACGAGGAGTAGCAGAGATTCGGGACGAGGTCGGATGTTTAGTTCGTATCCCCAAGAAGGTCAGCAGTCGCCGCGGGGTTGCTACAGATGTGGCAGCCTACTTCACCTCGTTCGAGATTGTCCAGAGACACACCGGAGGGAGGCGGCAGCACCGCATGTTACCTTACCACCTTCACCACCCCAGAGGGCGTTGCCCGTTGTGCCTACCGTTGCTCCGCGCCAGACTTATGCACAGAGAGGTCGTGGGCGTGGAGGAGTTACTCAGAGGGGACAAGATGACCGAGGCAGAGGTCAGTCAGTTACAGGTGGTGGACAGGTGAGGGTCTTTGCTTTGACACATCAGGACGCGCAGGCGTCCAATGCTGTGGTCTCAGGTATCCTTCCTGTATGTTCAGTTGATGCAAATGTACTGTTCGATCCCGGATCCACACACTCGTACGTATCCACGCACTTTGTGCCGAGTCTGGGTAGAGAGTCCGGCTTGCTTGATCAGCCGCTTGTGGTGACTACTCCTGTGGGAGAGTCGTTTGTTGCTAGGCATGTGTTCCGATCCTGTATCGTCTGTATTGGCGAGAGGGAGTTGCCTGTCGACTTGATCCTTCTGGAGATGTTGGACTTCGACGTTCTTTTGGGCATGGATTGGTTAGCCACGTGCTTTGCTTCTGTGGACTGCCGCGAGAAGACAGTTAGATTCTGTTTCCCCGGTGAGTCGGTTTTTGTTGTGTTGGGGGACCGTGGTGCCGCCCCTCACAGTGTGATTTCTTCTTTTCGCGCTGAACAGCTTTTGAGGAAGGGATGTCAGGGATTTCTCGCATATGTTTGCGATTCTCACGCTACAGAGGTTCCATTGGATCAGGTTCCGGTTGTTAGCGAGTTTCCTGATGTGTTCCCTGACGAGCTTCCTGGGTTGCCGCCCGAGCGCGACATTTCTTTCTGTATTGATTTGGTTCCTGGTTCGGGGCCTATTTCTATACCGCCTTATCGGATGGCCCCGGCGGAACTTCGAGAGTTGAAGGAGCAGTTGCAAGATTTGCTGGACAAGGGACTTATTCGACCCAGTGTTTCTCCTTGGGGTGCTCCAGTCCTGTTCGTCAAGAAGTAGGATGGCAGTTTGCGTCTTTGTATCGACTACCGCCAGCTGAACAGGGTGACAGTGCGGAACAGGTATCCTTTGCCGCGTATCAACGATTTGTTCGATCAGCTTCAGGGGGCAGGGTACTTTTCGAGGATCGATTTACGATCGGGCTATCATCAGCTGCGGGTTCGACAGGAGGACATTCCCCGGACAGCCTTCCATACGCGCTACGGCCATTACGAGTTCTTGGTGATGTCGTTCGGACTCACCAATGCGCCAGCAGCATTCATGGACTTGATGAACCGTATTTTCCGGCCTTACTTGGATCTGTTCATTATAGTCTTCATCGACGATATCTTGGTGTATTCCCGGAGTAGTGAGGAGCACGAGCAGCACCTGCGGATTACATTGCAGACATTGAGGGAGCACCAGCTTTATGCGAAATTCTCCAAGTGTGCTTTTTGGCTGGACAGCGTAGATTTCTTGGGTCACGTGATATCACGAGACGGTATATGTGTTGACCCGAGGAAGATCGAGGCCGTTCAGCGTTGGCCCAGACCCACATCGGTGACGGAGATTCGCAGCTTTTTGGGATTGGCCGGTTACTACAGGCGTTTTGTGCAGGACTTCTCCAGTATTGCTACACCGTTGATCGGGTTGACCCAGAAGGGAGTTCCTTTCGTTTGGACGGAGGAGTGCGAGCACAGTTTTCAGCAGCTGCGAACTCGGCTAACGACGGCACCGGTGTTATCTTTACCTTCCGGACCGGGCGGATTTGTGGTCTTCTGTGATGCTTCTCGAGTGGGGCTGGGATGCGTTTTGATGCAGCACGACAGGGTGATCGCGTACGCTTCGCGACAATTGAAGAGACATGAACAAAACTACCCCACTCATGATTTGGAGATGGCAGCAGTGGTCTTCGCCCTTAAGATCTGGCAACATTACCTATACGGCGAGTCGTGCCAGATATTTACGGATCACAAGAGTCTGAAATACATATTCCAGCAGCGGGACCTGAACCTTCGACAGCGTCGATGGATGGAGTTAGTGAAGGATTATGACTGCGAGATCTTATATCACCCGGGCAAGGCAAATGTGGTGGCGGATGCTTTGAGCCGGAGGCCCGGGAGTAGTTTATCTTGTTTGAGCGCAGTACAGGAGCAGTCATCGGCAGATTGGCAGATATTATGCGACAGTCGAGTACAGTTCGAGTTCACGCCGATTGGAGGACAGATAGCGCATGTCCGTGCACGCCCACAGTTGATCGATTGTATACGTGAGGCACAGCTCAGTGATGACCGATGTTCAGAGATCATGGCACAGATTGGACAGGTAAGATTTTCCGAGTTCGTGATCGATGATCAGGGGGTACTACGGTTTGGAGTCAGACTGTGCGTACCAGATGCTGAAGGGCTGAGACGCGAGATTCTTGAGGAGGCACATCGATCGGTATATAGCGTCCATCCCGGTTCCACCAAGATGTATCATGATATGCGAGATGTTTACTGGTGGGACGGAATGAAGAGGGACATTGCAGATTTTGTATCGAGATGCCTGACTTGTCAGCAAGTCAAGGCTAAGCACCAGGGGCCCGCGGGAGAGCTACAGCCGTTACCCATTCCGGAGTGGAAATGGGAACAGATTTCGATGGACTTCGTGGTGGGTCTACCCAGGACTAGTCGGGGGTATGACTCCATCTGGGTGATTGTGGATCGTTTGACGAAAGCGGCTCACTTCCTACCGGTGAAGACGACTTTCGGATTTACTCAGTATGCCCAGATCTACATTGACGAGATAGTGCGACTACACGGAGTCCCGACGTGCATTGTGTCCGACAGAGGCACCCAGTTTACCAGTAGACTATGGCAGAGGCTTCAGGAGGTTTTGGGCACTCGCTTGAGTTTCAGCACAGCATTTCATCCGCAGACCGACGGACAGTCAGAGCGGACCATTCAGACTCTCGAGGACATGCTCAGAGCTTGTGTATTAGATTTCGGAGGTAGCTGGGATCATCATTTGCCCTTAGTAGAGTTCTCCTACAATAACAGCTACCAGGAGACTATTCAGATGGCACCATTTGAGGCTCTTTATGGGAGGAGATGTAGGTCGCCCACTTGTTGGACGGAGCTCAGAGAGGGCAGTATCTTAGGGCCACAGATCGTTGAGGAGACGACCGAGAAGATCCAGTTGATTCGCGATAGGATGAGAGCAGCGCAGAGTAGGCAGAGGGCTTATGCAGACCGTCGACGACGCAGACTTGAGTTTTCTGTTGGTGATCATGTTTTCTTGAGGGTCTCCCCAATGAAAGGTGTGATGAGGTTTGGGAAGAAGGGGAAACTCAGTCCCAGGTATGTGGGCCCCTTCGAGATCCTCGAGCGTGTCGGTGCAGTGGCTTACCGGTTAGCCCTTCCGCCCAGCTTTCCAGATGTGCACCCCGTATTCCATGTCTCGATGCTCCGCAGATATCTTCATGATCCTTCGCATGCGATTCAGCATCCGACGATCCAGCTTGAGCGTGACCTTTCCTATGCAGAGCAGCCAGTGATGATCTTGGATCGACAAGTGAAGAGATTGAGATCGAAGGACATTCCAACAGTTAAGGTACTTTGGCGTGGTCAGAACCGTGAGGAGGTCACTTGGGAGACCGAAAGCGAGATGATGAAGACGTATCCCCACCTTTTTCAAGGTGCGTGTAGTTAGATTTTTGAAATTCGGGGACGAATTTATTTAAGGGGGAGAGATTGTAACACCTTAGGATAAGGGTTAGTGAATAATTATAATTAAATAATGGTTTTTAATAAAAAGTTTACCAAACTGTGTTTTAAATATTTTTCCTAATTCAATAAATATTTTTCCAAAATTTTCCTGGGCTTGCACACACATGTGCATGTAAACTAGGGTTTTTAAATGAAGTAAATACCATAATTATTAACCATGGTGGGTTAATTGTAGGATTAATTCTTTTGGGTTTTAAGTGGGTTAATTAAGTCAATTAGTTAATTAGAAGTCACTTTAATTTGAATTTTAGATTAAGTGTTGACTTGTGAGAGAGAGAGAGAGTGCATCATGGCTTTAGGCCATGCTTGCATTAAATGAAGTGAGAGAGAGAGGGGGGGTGACTTTTGTGTGATGATTGTAGCCTCTCATTTCTTTTTGGTTTTCTCTCAAACTCTCACACACTCACACACACAACACTTACCTCTTCACACACCCCCAGCTTCAGAAGCAGCAGCAGGCACAGCAACAGCAGCAGCAAGCTTCCAACAGCAGCAGCAGCAAGCTTCCAACAGCAGCAGCAGCAAGCACAAACAGCAGCAACAGCAGAGGCATTGAGCAGCAGCAGCCCCGGTTCCTAGTGCAGCCTCTTCCCTTCATTCCTCCACCTTCCTGCAACTCCCTAGGGTCGAGTGTGAGGTATACTTCCTATCTTATTCCCTAGTTAGCTTAGTTAGTGTAGTTTTGCATCGGTTAATGGATATTGGCGCGTTTTAGTGTGATTTGGGATGTTTAGTAGGAACTTTGTGTTAAGGTGATGTGTTAGGGTTTCAGTAGCTTGCTAGTGAGTTAGTGAGACCATTGTAACCTAGTTCAACCCCAATTACGCTAAAATACCACCAGTTTCACAATTGTTGCAAAATGTCGTATTTGTGCAAATTTGAACTTTTCTGGAACTGCTCTTGACCCGGTGAGTTCAGAATGAAATTGAGGATACTACAGTATGGTGGAGAGGTGTTGATACCATGGTTTTAACCCGACCCCCTAACTCTTCTCTTTGGCCGCCAATTTCCTCATTCTGGCCGCAAATTGCGGCCAGATGGGTAGGGATTTGGGTTTTGTTTGGTCCATTGGGTGTCTGCTAATGTGTGTAGTATTGTGGTATATATATATTTGTAAGTTCAGTTCTGTAGGAAAATCTGGGACTAATTACCCTTTTTGCCGTTTTTCTAAACCTTCGCGACACGCTTGATACGTGAGTAGGTTTGGGTTTCTGCGTATCGCGGCGCGTCGGGGTAGTTTCGTGGCGCGTGATTACACGTTTTAGCGTATCGCGCACACGCGCGATTGGTTTGCGACACGGGTTTCTTGTTGGATTTTAATGTCGCGTTTTGTGAATGAAGCTTATGTGTGATATATGTTATGTGATTTTAGGTTCGCAGGCCAGTGAGACAGACGCTGCGAAGAAGGGCAAGCAAGTCGTCGGCTACACTTAGCGCGAGACACGGTGAGTAGATTTCACATCTACGGGGATATCGCCCGCATGGCGTTATGCGTCAGGGATGATAGGACTTTATTATTATATGTTGCATGCATCCCATAGACTGTCATCGCATATTGCATTCCCTGCTGTGTTCATATACATATTGCTTAGAACTGATAGAACACCGCACTATTACTAACGGTTTATGTTGCACGGGCACTATTTGCATGCTACACACACACCGTTAGTAATTGCCATGCCACACTCACTGTAGAGCTGCCATGATTATATTGTTATAGTTTATCTTATATATGATTGATAATGATTTCCTGGACATTGGGAGCCGCATGACATCTTTAAAAACAGAAATTATCTTAAAAAGCGGTTTTTCCCTTATACCCATATCATGGTTTGATTTATATTGTACATCGCATTGGATTTATATGAGATTTCTGGTTTTGAGGACCGTGGAGTTATTTATAAAAAGATGCACTATTTTGAAAAACCCGGTACCTCGTGATATGATATTTTGGTGTGTCCACCACGCGTTTTCTCGGTGCTGAGACGTGTGCTTGAAACCCGATGCGAGGAGTGATGATCCGTTTGCGGGTTCGTGGTGGGCCCGGTATGGTTCCCCTCGGCGAGATGATCGATGGGATTTGCCGATTGAGCCTGGAGGCGGGCGAGTACCTACCGGTGATTAGTTGGACCTGGCAGTTGTCCGGAGGATACTGACCAGAGTCGAGTGATGGATGCGGGATGATCCGTACTGCCGGGGGCCGAGGACCGATACCGCAGACGGACCCCGTGGGGCCGGTCCGGACTGACGGCGCCCGATATATGAGGATTTGCGTGTCGATGCTGGACACGAGTATTTTATGATGTTTTGGGTGCCGATGTTGGGCACTCATGATTTCTCAGAGGTGTACAGGTTTTGAGGGCCGATGGGTGTGCCGGCGCCTGAGTGTATTTGGGATTTGAGTGCAGCCTGAGGCACCAATTATGGTTTTCCATGTTGACATAGTCCATGTAGATGTTTTTATCCCATACTCAGCATTGACTACTATATATCTCATCCTGTAGCATTTACCTGTTAGAGTATTTGCATTACTATTGCATCCTCTAGTTGACATGCATTGATAGCATCTGCTGGCATTAGTAGAGCCACGCTATATGTGCATGCTCGCGATCACCTTTATATGTTATCTCTATTCACGAGTTGGCAACTCACCCCCGTTGTGCCACAGTATTTGCAGGTTGCCCTGGGGAGTAGTCACGGCTGGCTGTTACCGCATCTTTTGGCACAGATACCCTTTGGAGCAGAGATAGCCTTTGCTGATAGGTGGGTTTTGTACGGTATCTGTTATCATTTCAGTTGTATATTGATGTATCTAGTATTCTCCATCTACCTTCTGTATTGACTTAGAGACAGTGGTGAGGACGATATGTATGATTTTATATTCTGGTGTCGAGCTCGCATGTGAGCCGACTTTACTTTTGCAGTCTCAGCTTTTATGATATTATCCTTGCTTTACTGTGTATTCTTCGCTACGGCGTCGTATATATTATTGTGATGCTTCGTTCATTTTACTCGTCATTTTTATTACACCATGTCTCTATCCGACTGGCGGGGCAGATGTTTTTAAAAGGAAATGTTACCAAAATTATAAAACTTATAACTTTTGAACTTAAAAAGGATTTCTACTAAATAAATGGAAGTTTTTCAGACCTGTACGATTTGTTTTTACAAAAATGTTTTAAATCACTCTATATTTATTGGTTTCGATTTCTGGGTTCGGCTTACTTAGCCGCGTTACGCCTGTAGACGTTGCGTGGTTAAGTGCCGGTCACGAGTCGAATTCTCGGGTCATGACACACGACTACTCTAACTCAATCGCATCATATGCTTATGCAGATAAGCATAAATAGCTACCGCACACTACGCCTTGACAAGGTCAACAAACGCAGCATGAATTCTATGAAGTACTTATCTGAAATGATGGAGGGCTACGACAGGTTTTTAAGAAAACCTTTTGCGTAATGAACTTGATATCGTCGTAGAATCGAGTGATTTTGTAAAGGAGTGCTTTTGAGGCTTTTACTAGTTTTGCTAAAAAGGTCACTCCCGGTGAAGGGATCTCGGCTCTTTCCTCATTGAATGAGGTGCAGGATTTTCACAATACCACTATGCAAAGCAAAAACTATAAAAAGCAATCAAAAGACAAACCGAGTTTGTAGCATCTGCTAGTTTCACTAAAGAGGTCACTCCCGGTGAAGGGATCTCGGCTCTTTCCTTATCGAATAAGGTGTTGGATGTTCTACAAGAAACACCGCTATGCAAAGCAACAACTAGAGCTACCTATTTTTGAAAATTCGATTCCACAACATCTTTAGGTTTCTTTTATTTCATTAATCTCATTAATGAAGTCCCATCATTTAAGTTTACCTAAACATCACAGATAAATACAACGTACACTTATGCCATCCGCATTCGCCTCGATGTCCCCTCGTGCACCGTTAGGTTAGGTAACTAACGGCAGAACGGGGCAGTGCTAGCGCGGGTGTAAAACATAAGCAACGTCTATATAATATATCACATATACTATATCCAGTATCTATCTCAACATATCAAATGATCACATCACAGGTATCACAGCAGAAGAAACATATGAAATATTGGATATACTAGGAGGTCCGTGTTTTATTGCGAGCCTTTATAAAACACGGATTCCACGGTCATGATGAATAGCCAATCCCACACCCTTAGACCCCTACGAAAGTGGCAAGCAACCCTACCATTTCTAGAGTTAGGACACCCGGTCTCGACTCCTCGAGATGGTCTCCCACTGGACCCTAGAACCCAGTTACTTGTGCTCCCCGCCTTGGGTATATCCTAATACGGAAAAGTAAATAATATACAATGGTGACATCATCCTCAACCCGGAAGTGCCCCAATAAAAGAATATTACATACAATGAATTTTACATGAATGAAAATGAAAAACTCTCATCTCACATAAAACCCCCGGCTATTCAAAACACGACGATCCAATATAACATATCACAGCAACACATAACATCACATGTTATCAACGTAAGTAAATATGCGTATCCCAATTGTCATTGATGTATAGAAATGAAACCGGCGATACACCACATATTACACTTACGGTCGCAGAAAAGAAAGTGTAAAACTACAACAGTTGGAATCCGCAACCTCCTTAGACATCGCATGCCTAACCAAATGAATTCCTTAGACATCACATGCCTAACAATTATAAACCCCGCATTTTAGTCTCGATCTCGAAAATACTTTTCAATATCTAGTCGGGCAATTCAACAAGATTCTCGACATCTTGATCGAATGCTCATCGAAAACTTTAGTAAACGGCCGCACCCCCCGATGCCGTCGACGAAGTGCACTAAGGCGGAACACCGCTGCCGCGAGCACCCGAACAGATGATTTTGGCGACGGGGTTATCCTATAGTCACTTGGTCGGGGCTATAGGGTGTGGTTATCTGCTAAGTTTACCCGGCGAGTATCCGCGTACGCTACATGATTGCGATGGACTTTTGATCGCATCAAAATCCCGTGGCAACCGATCAACTGAGACTAAAGTGCTAGATTTATAACATTCAAATTAGTTATCTCATAACTACATGTAGATTCTAAATATTGTATCTTATTACAGAAAATGATAGACGATGTTAAACATTCCGATCAAATCAACAAACACCCAAAATTTGCCTATTTGCTCAACACTTGAACTTTGTTTAAAAGCATCCATCACATGCCACAGTACCAATGAACCAGCCATAGAATGGTCAAACCATCGCCTCACATGTGGCAAAGCCGAACTACCAAAAACCCTAGGGTTTAGAGGCGGTTCTGACGGTCACATAATCGAGTTAAGGTTTTCGTTCTTCTAGAGGGTCCACCGCGTTACTTGCACGACTTTGAATGTTCTTTAACTAAGGAAAAATCCAACACTTGGAAATTTACCGGCAGGGGAAAAAGTGAGTTATTGATATCCGTTCGAACTTTTTAACACTGTCTAAACAAATCGAAACAAAGCTAGAATTGCGAATACGAAACACTCCGAATTAGTTAATGCAGTAAATTAACATCACATGTAATTTTAGCAAAAATAAACAACACCACAAGTACCAAACCCCCGAACCTGGACCACACCACAAAACCCAAACCCTAAATCCCCAGAAAAGTCGATGTCACCGGAAAACCTAGCCTAGTCGTCGGCCCAGATCCGAGCAGGGGGGTGGGTTTTGTGCTATGTTCATATTGCATCACATACAACATTCTGCAACTGTTAAAATAATTTTTTGACTCGTGAAAAATTTCGACAGAAACTAGGGTTTTTCGTCGGGTGTTTCGGAGTTGTTTCGGTTTCGTAATCCTACACTTACCCGTATAATTCTCTGGCTAGGCTCTGATACCACTATTGGGTTACCTACAATGGCAGCAAGGTTTTTGGTGGCATCTCCCATGCCAATTTCAAAATTTTCCATTATAAATAACTCTAAACCCTAAGATGTTAACTAGAGAATCAAACCAAACAAGCATGTTAACACTTTAACATCAACGAGTTAGGAATTACAACCTTTTTAGTCTATTCCTTTGCTTCATAAGCTCCGTGTTGAGGACCCTTCGCTGCGATCATCAAGTACCCGGACTCTAGAGAGGCTCCATGAAGAGAAAGATGCAACCTTGCTTCCAATCTTCAAAAACTAAGATGATCTACCTTGAAGAATCTCAAACCCAAGCTTTTGCTTCACTAATCAAGTATTAGTAAAGCAAACGCCCTAATCTAAGTGGCTAGTGTTAGTTATATGTATGCCTTAGAGGCCATTACTATACATGTGATGTATATTGTAGTGGATGCTTGGACATATATAGGGAGGACTTTCTTGCTCGACATGATAGTATGCTATCTGGTTACACTATACCTTAACGTATATACCGATCTGTCTCTCTGTTACATGTTGGTAAAGCCCTTAGGATGTGTACTTGACTACCGATCTCTCTTTGCAGGAGTTGGAGCGGGCATGCTTGCTGATCTTCTGATCGCTCAATACCCGGGTAGCCGTTACGTCCAGCTAGTACCGCTGACGGCTTGTGGGTGCTTGATATGATCATCACCTATTGCCGGCGTATTGACGAGTCTTTAGAGTCCTACATAGAGGTTGTACTGGCTCAGGCAAAACGAAATAGGAGAGCATATGTGATATGTGCGGGACCAAGAATAATACGTGTATGTGATACCATATTCTATTCTCGCGATGTTTGTATCGATCGGTTGTATGCGATATAACCTAGTTATCGAATCAAGGGTTGATTCGATAAATCGATACATTGTATGTTAGTCGGTTATATATGATATAACCGGATTATTAAGACAAATGTTGATTTAATAATTTAGTGTATAATGGTATATGTGATATACTAATTTACATTAACTAACATTTGTTCACTTAAGCATTTGTTTTTCTCACTTGTACACAAGTTAATGTATATATGATATATATTTATTAGTGTACAAATTGTATCATGGTTGTTGATACACTTGACATGGGTGTATGAGACATACACCATACTAATTATATTGGTAGGGTTTTAATATATAAAGTAAACACAAAATTAGTGGATAAAGCACACATGCATGAAGCTTCATGAAGCTTATCTTTGCATTTGACTTAGTCCACTAGTTTTGTTTTACTTAAGATATTAGTTAACCTAACCACTATGATTACCTATGATAATGGCTCTACATGAGTTAGTATTTGATACTCACTCACCATGGTTAGTTGATTCGCTCTCTTGATCATTATCCTTTCTCATTTTTGAGCTCATCTTCTTCCTCCTTCACTTTCACTCTAGGATTTGATAAAGAGAGAGATACAAAGTGAGAAATGAAATTCAAAAGTGTACCCATTTCCTATCTCTCCATCCTCTACTAGACTAGCACTTTAGTTTAGGGTGTTAGCTTCACTAATTCTTTGGTTAGTGAAGTAGAAGCTTGAGTTCGTATTCCCTCGACGTAGATCATCTTCGGCTTCGAAGACTTCAAGCAATACCGTTGCAACTTTCTCATGGAGCCGTCCGAGAGTCCGGGAGCACGTGATCGCAGCGAAGGGACTACAACAAGGAACTTTAGAAGTGAAGGACCGATCTACAAAGGTTGTATTTCGTATTCACTTAGTGTAAATGTGATTTACTTGCATGTGATCGCCTAATTTCTAGTTAACGATCTTGTTTAGAGTTATTCGGCACGGCTAAAATTTTAATCCGGCATGGTTGATGCCTTGTAGATCCTTATTAGAGTGCCTAGTAACCCTACAGCTAGTAGATAAGGATGATGAAGTAGGAATTTTGCTCTCTTTTGTTTTCTTTATCTCACTTTATTTCATCACAAATAAAAATCAAGCAAGCTTTTTAAGAGCTTGAAGAAGATGAAGAAGAAAGTGATGAATCAATTATTATTGAGGTTAGAAATGCAACCAAGGTTAAGTATGTGTCATGGCTAACTCATGTAGAGAATAAACCATAGGCTAGGGTTAAAGTTGGGTTAGCAAATATCAAGGATAAAAAAAAGAGGGTGGACTTTGTCAATGTGTCATGAAGCTTCCTCAAAGCTCATCCAAAACATTATCCATCCAAAATGATTTAATCCATAATAAAATGTTAACCCAAGTTTAAAACCTTAACATGGTTTAAACCCAAGTTGCATTTGTAACCCTAATATGTTACAATATTATATATCACATATACAATATTTTGTAACAAAAGAAAATAATACAATTAACATATATCACATATACATCAATGTATTATTAAGTGAGAAAAAGAATCTTTAAGTGAGCTTATATTAGTTAATGTAATGTAATATATCAAATATATAATTATACATTAAATTATTGAATCAACAATTGATCCGATAATCCGGCTATTTCACAAATAACCGACTAATATAAAATGTATCAGTTCATCGAATCAACACTTGATCGGATGACCCGGCTATATCACATATACCCGGCCGATATCACATATCGCAAGAATCTAATACGGTATCACATAGACGTATTATTCTCGGTCCCGCACATATCACATATGTGCTCATACTCCGTTTTGCCTGAGCCAGGAAACCTCTGTGTAGGACTCTAAAGAATCGTCAATACGCCGGCAGTAGGTGATGATCATATCAAACACCCACAAGCTGTAATGGTCAGCTAAACGTAACAGCCACCCAGGTATTGAGCGACCAGAAGATCAACAAGCAAGCCTATACATTCTCCTGTGAATCCAATCAGTAACACTCTCATACAGTCCGATCTCTTCGTATGATATGTCGCATATCCAGTCTAGGGGTGGTAAACGTTAGACCCTAGTAACCGATTGGTCGTATCGATATGAGGTCCATAACAGTTCGAGAAACTACTGATAACACTTACCAGTAAATCTCAGCAACCCTGGCTAGGGATTTCCAGTTATAGCCAATAAAACACAGCGCAACATCAACTCCCAATACCGGGAGAGACGAAACCCCTCCTATCGCTCATTGCCTCCATATGATTCGGGACTATACCCAAAAACCACCTTTTTGCACGTTCTCTTGGACGTGGTAAGGTGGAAATCAAAGCACAGTGGGAATCATACAAGACTCTATGACGATCTCGGGTCTACAGACTAACCTGTACCAGTGTCACCAGAGAACTGCCATCTGACGTGAGGTATAATACTATCTGGGAGTTCTCAACAAGTCCGTCCAGTGTACCCAGTCTCCACTGAACACCCGTATACTGTCTCTGATGTCAAACACCAATGGATATTGGATCATCCATCGCTTATCTACATGGGTCGAGAAGCTATACGCTAGTCTACTCTGGTATATCGATGCCCTGTCTCGATACACCAACTACTAGGAAAATTTGAAGGATGTACTTAGCGACTACACCGTCCCCACTAGTATGATCTGCATCATAGTCCTGGTAGTCAAGTACTCATCCTAAGGGATTTATCAACATGTAACATAGAGACAATCAGAGTACATGTTAAGATAAAGAGCAACCAGATAGCATACTATTATGTCGAGCAAGAAAGTCTTCCATATATATGTCTAAACATCCACTACAATATACATCGAATGTACAGTAATTGCCTCTAGGGCATACATATGACTAACACTTTCGTTGCGATCATGGAACTCCTAGACTCTTGCATGGCTTCCCAAGGCGAAAGGAATGATCTTGCTTGAAGTCTTCGAGGCCGAAAATGATCTACGTCGAGGAGACACTAACTCAAGCTACTACTTCACTAATGAAAGATTAGTGAAGCTAACACCCTATACTAAGGTGCTAATCTAGTAGAGGATGATGAAGTAGGAGGTGGGCTCACTTTAGTTTTATTTTTCTCACAATATTTTCTCACTTTAACAAAACCTAGAGAGCTCTTGAGCTTTGAAGAAGAAGATGAAGCAAAGGGATGAGAATGAACTAATGAGGTGAGAGAATCAACCATGGGTGAGTTTCTATCATATAGCTAACTCATGTAGAGACATAACCATGGCTAAATTATAATGGTTAGGTTAATAAATATCTTAAGTATAACCAAATTAGTAGGCCAAGTCAATGCATCCACAAGCTTCTACAAGTTTCATGCATGTGACCATTTATCCACTAATTTGGATTTACTTTAAATAATTAAACCCCACATTATAATTAGTATGGTGTAAGTCTCATACACCCATGTAGTGTGTATCAACAACCATGACACAAAAATAACACAATTAATATATATCACATATATATTAAGTGTGCACATGTGAGAAAAATAAATGCTTAAGTGAGCTAATATTAGTTCATGTAAACTAGTATATCAAATATACAATTATACACTAAATTATCAAATCAACACTTGATTTAATAATCCGGTTATAACACATATAACAGACTAATATTATATGTACCATCTTATCGAATCAACACTTGATTCGATAACCCGGCTATATCACATATAACCGACCGATACAAATATCGCGAGAATAGAATACGGTATCACAAACTCGTATCATTCTCGGTCCCGCACATATCACATATGTGCTCCTACTTCGTTTTGTCTGAGCCAGTAAAACCTCTATGTAGGACTCTAAAGACTCGCCAATACGCCGACAGTAGGTGATGATCATATCAAACACCCATAAGCCATCAGCGGTACTAGCTGGACGTAACGGCTAGCCGGGTATTGAGCGATCAGAAGATCAACAAGCAAGCCCGCTCTAGCTCCTGTAAAGCCTGTCAGTAACACTACCGTACAGTCTGTTCACTTCGTCTGAGATGTCGCATATCAAGTCTAGGGGTGGTAAACGTCAGACCCCAATAACTCGATAAGTCATGCCGATACGAGGCTCATAACGGGTTGAGAAACTATAGATAACACTTATCAGTAAATCTCTAAATCATCCCTGGCTAGGGACTTCCAGTTATAGCCAATCGAGCACTGCACGACATCTACCCCCAATACCGGGAGAGACGAAATCCCCTCCTATCGCTCATTGCCTCCATGTGACTCGGGACAGTACCCAAAAACCACCGTTTTGCACGTCCTCTTGAACATGGTAAGGTAGAAATCAAAGCACAGTGGGAATCACACAAGACTCTATGACGATCTCGGGTCTACAGACTAACTTGTACCAGTGTCACTAGAGAACTGCCATCTGACGTGAGGTATAATACCATCTGGGAGTCGACTAGTCCGTCCAGTGTACTCAGTCTCCACTGAGCACCCGTATACCATCTATGATGTCAAACACCAATGGATATGGGATCATCCATCGCCCATCACATGGAACGAGAAGTGTATACGCTAGTCTACTCTGGTATATCGATGCCCCGTCTTGATACACCAATGACTAGGAATATTAGAGGATGGACTTATGGACTACCATGGCCCCACTAGTATGATCTGCATCATAATCCTGGTAGTCAAGTACACATCCTGAGGGCTTTACCAACATGCAACCATAAGACAGTATCAAGAGACAAATATACATGTTAAGATAAAGAGCAACCAGATAGCATACTATCATGTAGAGCAAGAAAGTCCTCTCTATATATGTCCAAGCATCCACTATAATATACATCATATGTACAATAATAGCCCCTAGGGCATACATACAACTAACAATCTCCTACTTGCACTAGAGCCAGTGTTAGTTATATGTATGCCTTAGAGGCCATTACTATACATGAGATGTATATTCTAGTGGATGCTTGGACTTATATAGGGAGGACTTTCTTGCTCGACATGATAGTATGCTATCTGGTTACTCTTTACCTTAACGTGTACACTGATTGTCTCTCTGTTACATGTTGGTAAAGCCCTTAGGATGTGTACTTGACTACCTTGACTATGATGCGGATCATACTAGTGGGGACATGGTAGTCCATAAGTACATCCTTCAAGGTCCCTGGTCATGGGTGTATCGAGACAGGGCATCATATACCAGAGTAGACTAGCGTATAGCTTCTCGACCAATATAAATGGGTGATGGATGATCCCATATCCATTAGTGTTTGACATCAGCGATGATATACGGGTGCTCAGTGGAGACTGGGTACACTGGACGGACTCGCCAAGAACTCCCAGATGGTATTATACCTGACGTCAGATAGTAGTTCTCTGGTGATACTGGTGCAGGTTAGTCTGTAGACCCGAGATCGTCATGGAGTCTTGTGTGATTCTCACTGTGCTTTGATTTCCACCTTACCACGTCCAAGAGGGCGTGCAAAACGGTGGTTTTTGGGTACAGTCCCGAGTCACATGGAGGCAATGAGCGATAAGAGGGGTTTCGTATCTCCCGGTATTGGGGGTTGATGTTGCGCTATGCTCGATTGGCCATAACAGGGTAGTCCCTGGACAGGGCTGGTTTAGAGATTTACTGGTAAGTGTTGCCAGTAGTTTCTCAACCCGTTATGAGCCTCGCATCGGCATGACTTATCGGTTATTGGGGTCTGACGTTTACCACCCCTAGACTTGATATGCGACATATCAGACGAGCAGACCGGACTGTACGGTAGTGTCACTGTCAGGATTTTTGCAGAAGTTAGAGCGGGCTTGGTTGCTGATCTTCTGATCGCTCAATACCCGGGTAGCCGTTACGTCCAGCTAGTACCGCTGACGGCTTGTGGGTGCTTGATATGATCATCACCTACTGCCGGCGTATTGATGAGTCTTTAGAATCCTACATAGAGGTTTTACTGGCTCAGGAAAAACGAAATAGGAGGGTATATGTGATATGTGTAGGACCGAGAATAATGCGAGTATGAGATACCGTATTCTATTCTTGCGATATTTTATATCGATCGGTTATATGTGATATAACCAGGTTATCGAATCAAGGGTTGATTCGATAAGTCGATACATTGGATGTTAGCCGGTTATATGTGATATAACCGGATTATTAAGTCAAGTGTTGATTTAATAATTTAGTGTATAATTGTATGTGTGATATACTAATTTACATTAACTAACATTGGTTCGCTTAAGCATTTGTTTTTCTCACTTGTGCACAACTTAATATATATGTGATATATATTTATTTGTGTTCATCTTGTATCATGGTTGTTGATACAACTTACATGGAAGTATAAGACTTATACCATACTAATTATAGTGTTAGGTTTTTATATTTAAAGTAATTCTAAAATTAGTGGATGATGAGCTCACATGCATGAAGCTTAGGGTTGCATTGACTTAGTCTACTAGTTTTGTTTTACTTGAGATATTAATTAACCTAACCATTATAAGGTAGCCATGGTTATGTCTCTACATGAGTTAATATATGATATAAACTCACCCATGGTTCACTCTCTCTCTATGGATTAGTTTTTCATTCTCATTTTGAGCTCATCTTCTTCCTCCTTCAAAAGCTTGCTAGGGTTTTATAAAGAGGGAGAAATATTGTGAGAAAAGAAATTCTAAAGTGAACCCATTTCCTATTTTCTCATCCTCTACTAGACTAGCACTTTAGTTTAGGGTGTTTGCTTCACTTTGGTGAAGTGGTAGCTTGAGTTCGTATTCCCTCGACGTAGATCATTTTCGGCCTCGAAGACTTCAAGCAAAACCGTTGCCCTCTCCTCATGGAGTCGTCCGATAGTCCGGGAGTTCGATGATCGCAGCGAAAGGACTACTACAAGGAGCTTATGAAGTGAAGGACCGATCTACAAAGGTTGTATTTCGTATTCACTTAGTGGTAAATGATATTTACTTGCATGTGAAACCCTAATTATCTAGCAAAGATCTTGTTTAGGGTTGTTCGGCACGGCTAAAATTTTAATCGGGCATGGTTGATGCCTTGTAGACCCTTGTTAGAGTGCCTAGTAACCCTACAATGGTATCAGAGCCTAGCTAGAGCATTAGGCGACATGTTTACGAAGTTAAAACTCCGATCGAACCCCGAAACGTTGAAATAGACCCCTCTCTGGAAAAATTTTTAAAATGTGGTTTTTCTGTATTAAAAATACCTTAAAAATTCAGCAGGGAATTGTAGGAATTACTGTGAAAAACGACAAAGTAACTCGTACGGACCGCCGCGGAACCGCGGCAATACCCTGCTTGTGCCGCGGATCCGCGGCCGTACAGTGAGCTATTGCTTTGGTTTTTGCACAGTAATACCCGTATCTGTTAGTGCTATTTTCTGGGTATTTTTAATCTGCCTCAAGTGTTGAGTGTTCTGGGGATTATTTTGTATATGTTGATTCGATCGGAAAATTTAATTTCGTTATTTTTTCCGGATAATTTAGAAAGTATTAAAATGTTCGAACGGATATCATTAACTCACTTTTTCCGATATGAAAAACTTTCAAATGTTGAATTTTTCTTAAGTTTAAATCTTCGGAAAAATGTGCATGTAACGCGATGGACCCTTTAGAAGAACACAAACCTAAACTCGATTATGTGACCGTCTGAACCGCCTCTAAACCTTAGGGTTTTGGGCAGTACGGCGTGCCACATGTGAGACGTTGGCTTGACCCTTCTACGGCTGGATCGTTGGTACTGTGACGTATTCTGGAATTTTTGAACTCCGCTCAAGTGTTGAGCTATTTAGGAAATTTTGGGTATTTGATTATTCGATCGAAAAGTTTAATACTGTCTATTTAACTGGAATGTGATACAATATGTGGAATTCATATAGTTAGGCATGAAATGCGAAATATGTGAATTTCGGATTTACGATGTCTAAAGAGATTGTGGATTCCAAATGTTGTAGTTTTACACTTTTTCTTTTCTGCGACCGTAAGTGTAATATGTGATATCGTCAGTTTCGTTGCTATATATCAACGACAATTGGGATGCGCATATTTACTTACGTTGATGACATGTGATGTTATGTGTTGCTGGATATGTTATATTTGATCATCGCGTTCTAAATAGCCGGGGGTTTTATGTGAGATGAGGGTTTTTATTTTCATTCATGTAAAATTCATTGTATGTAATATTCTTTTATTGGGGTACTTCCGGGATGAGGATGATGTCACCATTGTATACTATTTACTTTTCCGCATTAGGTAGACCCAAGGATGGGAGCACAAGTAACCGGGTTCTAGAGTCCAGTGGGAGACCAACTCGAGGAGTCGAGTCCGGGTCTTCTAACTCTAGAATTGGAAGGGTTGCTTGCCGCTCTCGTAGGGGTCCAGGGGTGTGGGTTTGGCTATTCATCGTGACCGTGGAATCCGTATTTTATAGAGGCTCAAAATAAAACACGGACCTCCTAGTATATCCATTATTTCATATGTTTCTTCTGCTGCGATATCTGTGATGTGATCATTTGATATGTTGTGATAGATACTGTATATAGTATATATGATATATTATATAGACGTTACTTATGTTTTACACTCGCGCTAGCTCTGCCCCGCTCTGCCGTTAGTTACCTAACCTAACGGTGCAAGAGGGGACATCGAGGCGAATGCGGATGGCATAAGTGTACGTCGTATATATCTGTGATGTTTAGGTGCTTAAATGATGGGACTTCATTAATATGATTAATGAAAGAAAAGAAACCTAACAGATGTTGTAGAAACTTGTTCAAAAAGGGTAGCTACAGTTTTTGCTTTGCATAGCGATATATATGATATATCATGCACCTTATTCGATGAGGAAAGAGCCGAGATCCCTTCACCGGGAGTGGCCTCTTTAGCAAAACTGGCAGATGCTACAACACTCGGTTTATTTTTGATTGCTTTTGTAAGTCCACGGTAGCGCCCCGGCCGTCTATCATACACCAAATGCGGAACAAAAACTTTTTACAACTGGCGCTATCGCATACTATAACCCGGATCTGCCATTAAAGCTAAACTAACATACTACAAAGTGGGTAGAAGAGTTATACCGAACGATCCGAGTCCTTCAGTCTTCAACCATCATCCCACGCTTTGTTGCGGCTACTCCAATCTCCTGAATCTCCAATCTTCTCGTTCAGGTGGCACCACGTCGACGGATCTTTAAACGGGCTCCCGCCTCTGAACCGAGGCAACTCGATTGTCAAGTTTGCTAAAAGAGACGACCAAGATGATGTAGAGAATGAGTAGAACACTTTGTCTCGTTACGTCCAAAGCTATGGACGAATGGTTAATGAAGTTGCCTTTTGGATCGGGTGGAAATGTGAAATGAGTATGCTTAATTTCCATGAACCAAATAACTATATCTTTTTTCCTAACAACCATAATCCTCACCCAAGGAAGTGGCCGGCCATATGTAGAAGATGAGGGAGGTGAGTGTAGGAGAGGGGGGGTGACCATTACCATGAATGAAACAATGAGTCATGATACACCTAGTATGAACTCATTTAAAGAAACAATGATTCATAACACATAGTCATCAACACATAAATTCTCCATTAATGCACTAAGCCACCTCACCATCCTAGTCACCATCCTAGTCATCATCTAGAAGCTCCCACACTCATCTCAAGAAAAGATAAATCCGTATTTAACCGAATGTTAAATACAGCCGATAGAAAACTGGAAACTGGCAACTTCCAAAAGTGATCCTGAAACGAATTTCAGGATAACCCCGTATCAGTATAAACATACCCGCATTTGTATTACGACCGAATACAAATGTAACTGAGACAAAGATATTATATCTACACAGTATAATACTGGGTTCCGGCTTAAACCAAAGCCTACCAGTATTATCTGCCCGAAAAATGACACGTGCGAAAACGCACGTGCATTTTCCGAACCTTGCCATAAATCTATACGGCCTCTACAACATTTTGCCCGAACTTGGGAAAGTGTCTGTGGGGGACTCTAATGACTCATCAACACACTGGCACTGGGTATAACCACTAGCACGTCAGAGGTACGAGCTGTACGTAACGTTTGCCTATGTATTGATTGGAAGGGAAGCTGACGAGCGAACTCATCCATAAACCCTACTGAGCCTAACAGTGACAATATACATACAGTCCGGTCCGTTCGTCTATGAGTATCGCATATCTGCCTAGGGGCTGGTAACGTCAGACCCCCAATAGCGGTATAACTCGTGTCAGAGAGTGGCCCAGAACACCCTGAGATACTATTGGAGTACCTACCAGTAAATCTCCTGCCTCGGCCGAGGGCTTTGTGTAATGGCTCTCCTAGACACAGCGCGATCTCACCCCCAATACCGGAAAAGACGAATCCCCTACCGATCCGCTCACTTGCCTCCATGTGGCTCGGGACTGTACCCAAAAAAGACCTGTTTGCACGACTCCTTTGAGCTGTGGTAGGGTAGAAATCAAAGCACAGTGGGAACTCACACGAGACAAATGACGACCTCAGGTCGATGAACTAACCTGTACACATGTTACCAGGGAACTGCTATCTGACGATATGTATAATACCAACTAGTATGTTCCCGGCGAGTCCTGTCCGGTGTACTCATAACCCAATGAGCACCTTTATACATCTTAGGTGAACTAACTGACACCAATGGCTTATGAGACCGACCACCGCCCCTCGTCGGGGTCTCGACTGTATACACTAGTCTACTCTGGAGTATCGATGCCCTGTCTCGAAACTCCCATGACTAGGGACACATTTAACGATGTGCTTACAGACCCCAGCTCCCACGTATATGATCGCCATCATACTGCTGGTAGTCAAGCAAGAATCCTATGGGCTCTATCAACATGCAATAGCGAACTAAAGCATGTATATGATGATAAAGACATACCAGATAGCAAACTATCATCTCGAGCAAGACTGTCATATCGGTATAGGTCCTGCCTCAATCATTGCAATCACGTACCTGCGATCCAATAATTGACTTTGAGGGCACTATCTCCAACAATCTCCCACTTGCACTTAAGGCTAATTATTGCGATGTCGCATACTCACAGCTCGTGTGATACCGAACATCCAACTCCTCTACTAATCAGTTTCACAAAGCTAGTTTGTAAAACTCTTGTGTTCGAGAAATAGCCTTAGTGAGTGGATCCGCCCTGATGTTTCTTTCTGTATCTCTCTTAATCTCAAGTTCGCGGAGAAAGCCATCTCCCGAATTGAGTAATACTTGCCTTAGAATATGTCTGAATATCTGATGGGACCTAGTTCATAAATGAACTCCAAATCCAAAATTCTTAGACTGTATCGATAACTAAACCTAATCAGTATCCAGCACCATGCCTCCCACAGTATCCTCTTGGACCACCTGTCCATAATACTGTCTCTCGTCAGAGGGAAAACTATAAATCTGACAATCACTCTGTCTTCCATGTCACCTTGGAAGCCTGGAATGATAACCGTCTCCCGAAGGAGGCTGCCGTCATCAAATCCATAGAACAAACACTTATGTTCTAAAACTGCTCCCTTATGTTTCTTCAGGATTGGATTAATATAAACTTATCGCATCAAGTGCAAAAAACAACATCTGGTGTGGTACTTGACATCTCATGATTGACTCTCAATTGCTTAAGCAAGTGATCTGCCAATCATGCACTTCCCTCTCTCCTTTAGTCTCTAAGACACCTTTAGAGAGGGTGACTCCATCACCTGCAGGTACACCACCATGCCAGGAGTCATCTATTCTAAATACCATTAGAATACTGTCAAAGTACCCAAATTGGGAAACTACCCAAATCTAGATCTAAAAACCATAGATCTAGTAACCAGAATGTCTGATATTATATCCATGTCCTTTGTGAAGAAACAACTGTGTAACAACCACAGTACAACCGATCGTAGTATAGGAATTTTACTTCCTACTCTGTGTATGTCATCCAAATACCAGGACATCACACCCTACTACCTTCTTAACAGATCCATCCCCTATTCTGATGAAGTCAAACCCATGACTGTCACATCAAAATTAGATGATCTTATCTCCGCTATATCTGCTCAAGCCTATAAATAGGCATAAGCTACTTTCCCACTATGCTTCCGCTGCTCCCACTGACTACGACAATCCTCTGGCAGAATAATATCTACGTACACTTCTAAAGCTGGTTTAGAACGACGTTATACTTATCCTCTTGCCGGGTTTCATAGTCTGGAACAACAGTAGTGTCAAGTTTGGGTAAACAAGAACCTCCCTGTCACCGTCCTTGAGGCTACCGGAGTACCTCTCGGGTGTCTGAGGTTACCCACCATATCTGCGGAGTGGTTATTGGAATGTCAAACCTGATTGAATATATAGGTCCTATTAAATTTTCCATAATCGTTTGCGGTTCTGGAATCACTTCTTGTTCTACGATACTCCCACTACTGTTTTCTGAAAAAGTCCATTTTAATAAAACTGTGGCAAGTCAAGAACAATATCACTATTGATCTTCCAGATGGTAAAAATGTCAACCCTCGTCAAAGCCAGGGTCAACCCACAAACTGCCATTACAGAATCGTGCCTTGATTTATCCAGTGTCTGGTTTTAAGCATAAGCTGGACAACTCCCCGTATCTTAACATCGTTAAGATATGAACCATTCTATATGCAATATAGAAATAGAGGCACTAATTTAATTGGAACCAGATTCAAATCATGCAGCTGTTTCCAGTGCATATCAACTTAATGGAGAGAGGCTAATCAGCATTACTCAACTTAGGAATCCATCCAATTATGAGTAACCTGAAAGAGAAACAAGTTTCTCAAAACCCATTACTATCATCTGAATACCAATCACAAGAATCTAAATCTTCAATCTCTTTGAAGAATCCCGATACTTGTGATACCTGGTTCTCTACTTTATTCTTATACCCACAACTTCTCAAAACTTAGACATTGTATTTCTACGAAACACTTGTCTAAAACCTAGAGAAGTCATAAGTTAACAGAACATAGTACGAGGACCTTCCCCTTTGTCCTAATGGACACTGGACAACATACAGTACTCTGAATAAGTCCGCTGAGTTTGAATAACTCTAAACCTATGCATCGTAGGTTGAAAACTGTACTTATGATTAAGAACTTCTCCGTTGTTCAATGCTCCTTACCTAATCGTCAACTGATATAGGTAAATGCCACGGACATAATTTCAAAAAGTTATATCTCGCTTTATAAAAATAAAGGTACAGATATATCATTTTGAAATTGGTGCACAACAATGGATACTCAAAACCAAATACATGCCGTCCGGCAAAAACCCAGGCGACTTCCTCAAATATCACCAATTACAACGAATTCCGATATAATGAGGAAGATCACCATATTCCCAATAACTTTCTCCCACTCATCATCTATAAAACCATACAGATATGAGAATAAAACCTGGTAAATACATACCCTGGAGTAAGTATCTAATCGGGAAATCAGTTTTCCTTTAACAATGCACTGAAACATAAAAAATGTTTCGTAGGGGTATCATGGTATTCCTAGTAATGCCTCTTCCATAATCCAATTCATGACTTTAACCGTATAATTCTTTGCCATCTCTCCAAATCCATTTATTTGTCTTTAGTCGTTACCTTCTATACACCTTCGTTAGGCTAAATGGTTTTCTTCCTTCCCTACCGTTCGGCACCAGCCTATGGTTTGGAAGAAGAGGATCCAGTAAGCATAATAGGTGTACTCTCCTAATCCTAGGAGTACTCGCAACTTGAGAGATGGTGATGATAAAAGATAACTGAATAATACCTTTATTCTTTTAAAGGTGAAATAGGAGTGGCGATGAAGTACGCGGTTTGGTCGTGAATGATAACAGTCGCAATTTACTTTGCCCTCTTTCTAATCCCTTTATCTTGTCTTTAAATATTACCTTCTGCACACCCTACTTAGGATAATTGGTTTTCTTCATTCCCTACCTTTCGGCACCTGCCTATGGTTTAGAAGAAGACTATCCAATAAGCGTAATAGGTATACTCTCCTAAACCAAGGAGCCCTCGCAACCTAAGAGAAGGCGATAATAAAAGACAACTGAATAAACTAATTCTATTTCTCCTGAACCTGGATCCATCCTCGAAGAAGTCCCTTCGAGTTTGTATATAACCATACGATGGATCTATCCAATGGAAGTGAATATCCGTAGTAATACGAGGTGTTCTGAGAAATGCAAAGGGTAAAAGAAGGAGCGGCAATGACTTATGCAACTCATACAATCCAAAAGCCAGTATTTTAAGAAGGTTTGGTCAACTTGGTTACTGAGTCTTAGTCTAGGGTCGGTCAAAGGTCGCTGCCAAAGAGAGAGAGAAAAGAAACACTCTGCGTGCACTCTAACCTAGATCAGAATGGTTATTATTTTATCTAATCAGGAAACCTCCCACTGTAATCTCAAATTCTCCTCCAAACCTGAAAGAAGAATTAGTCGGGATCACCGAAGAGTAAACCAACTCATCAGTGAGAATCAGGATCCAACTATCATCGTATGATAACTTGATGGAAGCCACTCAAGTTATCACACTCCAGAAGGTATGTGCATACTTGGCAAGTTTCAGTTTCTTTAGAAACTCCCGATATAATTTTTGCCCCGTGCTCTTATGACCTTGGCGAAGGTCAAAATGTCATAAGTCACATGTCAAGTTCTATCCATCATTATCCAGGTTAATTTGAACCCACCCGCACATGCCCTTGGCGAAGGTCAAAATGGCAGAACGACTGTCCCAAACCAACTCATCTATCTATGCAACAAATGAATACCCAGCAGCTACCAAACACTATGCCTTGGCGAAGGTCAAAATACATAGCTTGAATACTACTGAATACCTAAAAGAAATGACGGAAGGCTACGGCTGGTTTTTGGTGAAAAACTTTTAACGTAATGAACTTGATCTCGTTGAAGGAACCTCATAGCTTTTTATAAAAATATAGTGACGAAAAACATTTGCTAAAGAGGTCACTTCCGGTGAAGGGGTCTCGGCTCTTTCCTTGTGGAATGAGGTGCAGGATATTCCAACTGAATACCGCGATGCAAAGCAACTTGTAATCGACCATCGTGAAGTTATTACCCTGATGTAAATTTCTGCCCAAGGGGTCACTCCCGGTGAAGGGATCTCGGCCCTTGCCTCGTCGAATGAGGTGCAGGATATTCTAAACTGAATATCACTATGCAAAACAAAAGGAAACATCTCTGTAATAACACCTTTTAAAATTTGTTCCAACAACATCAAATATAGGTTTGTTTTATCCTTGCATTGATAAGAATCAATGCATTCCCATCAATTAATCACACCAGAAAAGAACGAAAATAAAATGTACGTATATGCCATCCGCATTCGTCACTGGGTCCCGTCATCACCCGCTAGGTTACTTAACTAACGACAAAGCGAGGGCTGGACTAGCGCGGGTGTAAAACATATACAACATCTAATAGTATATATACCAATATACAATAATCGCTCCAGGCGTGATAATATGCAACATTACAGAAAAGTAATAAGCATCACAGAACAATACAGATAAACTGGGATCCCCGGGTTTCACAGAGCCGCTACTGAAACCCGACGTTCCCCGGGTCGTGTGGATAGCCTGTGCAATGAAACCTAGACCCCTACGGGTGCAGCAAGTTACCCGCCAAAACCTGAAGCGAGGTAGTCCCCACAGCATAGTGAATGGAACACCCGGCACTTCACGGAATCCGGTAAATTGAGCACCCCTCCTTGGATCAACCTGTACCCCCTACGAGTGCGGCGAATAGTCTGCCAATTCTAGATTGAGATCCCTCTGCCTCTCAAAGCCATGAGATACGGACCCGTTGCCCTCCAGAACCCGGCTATCCGTGCACTCCTTCGCGGGATAAACCTAGTACAGAAAATAAAATATGTATAATGGGTACATCGACCTCAACCCGGTCATGTCCCAAAAGAATATTATACAACAGGCAGTGACGGCAGTCCACATGTTGGACGCTCGCCCCGCAATATCAACTGTATAAATAAATCCAAACTGCACTATCATTGCACCCTGCTATCCATCACGACAAATCCGCAACATCACAGCACAACACAGAACATCAACGCGAATGTCACGTTCGCAAACCCGTCTAAAAGAACTATAGCAATTAGACGCGGTTTACCGATCAAATGACATTCCCGGTCGGAGATATAAAGTAAGTACTGTATACTAACAAGTTTAAATTTTCGATCGACAAAATTTCCCGAAGTGGGCCCCACGTACATCTGCTGTACAGTAACAAAATCTGGACCCAAATGAACAGTACCAGAAACCACAATTTCCCAATTTGAAGCTCTCTGGAAAACTTGGAGCACTGTTCCCTCAAAACGGCCGCGGATCCGCGGTGTTAATGAGGGATCACGTGTCCCAATTTTCCCAGAATGCTCATAAACTCCAGATCTGTTTTCTGTGATATGTAAAATTATTTTTAGAACCCTTTTAAAATCGACAGAAACTTAGAACATGGAAAATTGCGATTTTTGAAAATCCGTTCGATCGATATTTTAAATGCGTTAGCACAACTTAGTATAGCTTAATGGTGAGGCTCTGATACCACTGTAAGTCCATGGTAGCGCCCCGGCCGTCTAACAGACGCCAAATGCGGAACAAAAACTTTTTACAACTGGCGCTATCGCATACTATAACCCGGATCTGCCATTAAAGCTAAACTAACAAACTACAAAGTGTGTAGAAGAGTTATACCGAACAATCCAAGTCCTTCGGTCTTCAACCATCATCCCAAGCTTTGTTGCGGCTGCTCCGATCTCCTGAATCTCCAATTTTCTCGTCCAGGTGGCACCACGTCGACGGATCTTTAAACGGGCTCCTGCCTCTGAACCGAGGCAACTCGATCGTCAAGTTTGCTAAAAGAGACGACCAAGATGATATAGAGAATGAGTAGAACACTTTGTCTCATTACGTCCAAAGCTATAGACGAACGGTTAATGAAGTTGCCTTTTGGATCGAGTGGAAATGTGAAATGAGTATGCTTAATTTCCATGAACCAAATAACTATATCTTTTTTCCGAACAACCATAATCCTCACCCAAGGAAGTGGCCGGCCATATATAGAAGATGAGGGAGGTGAGTGTAGGAGGGGGGGTGACCATTACCATGAATGAAACAATGAGTCATGATACACCTAGTATGACTCATTTAAAGAAACAATGATTCATAACACATAGTCATCAACACATAAATTCTCCATTAATGCACTAAGCTACCTCACCATCCTAGTCATCATTTAGAAACTCCCACACTCATCTCAAGAAAAGATAAATCCGTATTTAACCGAATGTTAAATACGGCCGATAGAAAACTGGAAACTGGAAACTTCCAAAAGTGATCCTGAAACGAATTTCAGGATAACCCCATATCAGTATAAACATACCCGCATTTATATTACGACCGAATACAAATGCAACTGAGATAAAGATATTATATCTACACAATATAATACTGGGTTCCGGCTTAAACCAAAGCCTACCAGTATTATCTGCCCAAAAAATGACACGTACGAAAACGCACGTGCATTTTCCGAACCTTGCCATAAATCCATACGGCCTCTACAACGTTTCGTCCGAACTTGGAAAAGTGTCTGTGGGGGACTCTAATGACTCATCAACACACTGGCACTAGGTATAACCACTAGCACGTCAGAGGTACGAGCTGTACGTAACATTTGCCTATGTATTGATTGGAAAGGAAGCTGACGAGCGAACTCATCCATAAACCCTACTGAGCCTAACAGTGACAATATACATACAGTCTGGTCCGTTCGTCTATGAGTATCGCATATCTGCTTAGGGGCTGGTAACGTCAGACCCCCAATAGCGGTATAAGTCGTGTCAGAGAGTGGCCCAGAACACCCTGAGATACTACTGGAGTACCTACCAGTAAATCTCCTGCCTCGGCCGAGGGCTTTGTGTAATGGCTCTCCTAGACACAGCGCGATCTCACCCCCAATACCGGGAGAGACGAATCCCCTACCGATCCACTCACTTGCCTCCATGTGGCTCGGGACTATACCCAAAAAAGACCTGTTTGCACGACTCCTTTGAGCCGTGGTAGGGTAGAAATCAAAGCACAGTGGGAACTCACACAAGACAAATGATGACCTCAGGTCGATGAACTAACCTGTACACATGTCACCAGGGAACTGCTATCTGACGATATGTATAATACCAACTAGCATGTTCCCGACGAGTCCTGTCCGGTGTATTCATAACCCAATGAGCACCTGTATACATCTTAGGTGAACTAACTGACACCAATGGCTTGTGAGACCGGCCACCGCCCCTCGTCGGGGTCTCGACTGTATACACTAGCCTACTCTGGAGTATCGATGCCCTGACTCGAAACTCCCACGACTAGGGACACATTTAAGGATGTGCTTACAGTTCCCACGTATATGATCGCCATCATACTGCTGGTAGTCAAGCAAGAATCATATGGGCTCTATCAACATGCAATAGCGAACTAAAGCATGTATTTGATGATAAAGACAAACCAGATAGAAAACTATCATCTCGAGCAAGACTGTCATATCGGTATAGGTCCTGCCTCAATCATTGCAATCACGTACCTGCGATCCAATAATTGACTTTGAGGGCACTATCTCCAACAGCTTTTGGAGTTTTTGCTTTGCATAGCGATATATATGATATATCATGCACCTTATTCCATAAGGAAAAAGCCGAGATCCCTTCACCGGGAGTGACCTCTTTAGCAAAACTAATAAAAGCCTCAAAATCACTCCATTTCAAAATTCACTAGATTATACAATGATATCAAGTTCATTACGCAATAGGTTTTCAGAAAAACCTGTCGTAACCCTCCGTCATTTCAAATAAGTCATGCTTAGTATTCGTGCTGCGTTTGTTGACCTTGTCAAGGCGTAGTGTGCGGTAGCTGACTAGTATTTATCTGTTCATGCATATGATGCAGATTGGATTAGGGTAGTCGTACGGCCTTGTTGACCTTGTCAAGGGTCGTGCGGGTGGGTTTAATTCAATCAAGAAATGACGGGTTGAACTTGACTTACGGTCTATGGTTTGTTGACCTTGTCAAGGTCATAGATCGTTCGGGTCAAAATATTATCGAGAATTTCAAGTGTTGAAATTTGCAATGAGATTGCATACCTTCTATGAGATAGTTGGATCCCGATACCCACTGCGAGTAATTGTTACTCCTGGGAGAGTTTTACACATTACAATTAGCCGATCAAGTAGGTGTCTAGAAAGGTTTCAACGGGGTTACGCCTCTGGGAAAACGAGGTTTACTTTAATTAGGTCCGTGCGAAAGCACGGGGAACCTCCCTCAAAGTACCGACACTGGCCTGGTTGAAAGATTGACGAAATTGTAGGGTGTAATTAATCCCGGCTAGTCTTTCCTTTTAGGGTTTGAAGGAAGATTTGATAAAAACAGTGGGAGCCATCGTGATTAGATAAAATATATAACCAATCTGATCTTGCAAGAGCGCACGCAGAGTGTTTTCTTCTCTCTCTCTCCATGTAGCGACCATGTCATGCCTTAATCAAGATAATAATACGGATGTATTGACCGAACCCGCTTGTTATACTGCGCTGGGGAACGTTGGTCCCGCTCTAAGTTATAACTGTTATAAGTCCGAGCAGAAAATAGGGGATTACCAGGATTCCCGTGCCGCCCAAACGAAGAAAGTGCATGATGATGCATCTTCTTCGGGTGTGTTCATTACCAAGAACTGTTTTTCAGTATCCTCTAAGTCCTGGGTATGAGATACCGGATCAGGATCCCACATATGTAATCTGTTACATAGGCTACAGATAGGAAGAGAACTGAGAACGGGTGATAAAATTTCAAGAGTTAGAAACAGTGCAATTGTTGCAGCCAAAATGTTGGCAATTATCACCCTGTATTATCGAAATACATTGATTCTGAACGAATGTTATTAGATACCAAACCTGATGTACGACATCATATCAGTCTCTTTATTTAGTAAAGAAGGATATAATTTTGTAATGTTGGATAATGTTTTGAACATTTCCTATATCAAGAGTTGATCGGTTCAGGCACGCTATCTAAAAGCATATACGTTCTAAATCAAACCACAGTTCTTAACGTATAAAAACACACAAGAGGAAGAGTTCAGAAATGAACGAATCCTTCTTGAGGCATTATAGACTAGGTCATATCAATGCGGCACGACTAGCTGAAGTTATATAAAGATGCATATTTAAATCAGTTTGAATTTACATCTTGTGAAACTTGCCAGTCATGTCACAAAGATAAGATGACCATAGCTCCGTTTAATGGAAACAGAGAATGACTTAGTGAACTCTAGGGATTGATACATGCTGATGTATGAAGGTCCCCTGTCTACATATGCCAGGACCGGTTTTTTGTACTTCATTACATTCACTGATGATCTCTCAAAATTCAGACATATGTTCCTGTTGAAACACAAGTCCGAAACTTTTGAGATAATCACAGAATACAAGTTAGAAGTAGAGAACCAAAAACGGGTATAAGTATTATGTCCTTTGATAAGATCAGGGAGGAGAATACTTGAGCACGGAATTCCTGGACTATTCTAAAGGAGAATGAGATTCTCTCTCAGCATTACTCCTCCGCATACACCACAGCACGTCGGTGTATCGGGGCGGAGCAATTGCACCCTATGAGATATGGTGCGCTCTATGATGAGTATTACTGAGTTGACTATTTCCTTTTGGGGGTTATGTACTTGTGAAGCTGCATACCTATTGAATGGCGTTCTAACCAAATCAGGTGCCTACCACTCTATATGTGATATGGTAAGGGAAGAGCCTATCTCTTAAGTAAGTTAAGATTTGGGGTTGTCCGGCCTATGTCTAAAAGCATCATCCGGACAAGCTCGAGGCAAAGTCAGTTCTGTAGAAATTAGTTCCAGCTATACAAACTGCAGCTGATGATTTGGTAGAACCAAAGGATTCAATAGCAACCAACGAATCTCAGACTCTCCGCCGATCTAGTAGGGTTCCTCACCCACCTGAGAGATACTTCAGTTTCTCTATGACAGTGGGAGCGAGCATTGCATCATGAGATGATGACCCAACTAGTTTCGTGCAGGCCATCAGGAGTGGGGACTCTGTAAGAATGGCTGGATGCTTAACGATCTGAGATGGAATCCTTATACACCAACAAAGTATGGACTTTGGTTGCCTTATCTGAAGGGTTAAATCCCCATCAGGAGCAAGTATATCTTAAGAAGATTACTTGGTGTACATGGAAAAGTTGAGACTTTCAAAGCTATGCTTAAGTCCATCCAGATCTTACTAGCCACGGCTACATACCATGACTACGATATCTGGCGGTTGGGTGTCATGACTGCCGTTCTAAATAGTAATTTAGAAGAAAGCGTCTATAAGTACACAGCCAGAGGGCTTCGTAGCCAGTGGGAGCAGCGGAAGCGTGTACAAGTTGCTTTATGGGATGAAGCAGGCATCGCGGAGTTGGAACATCTATTTTGATGTGAAAGTCAAAGAGTTTGAATTCATCAAAATGGTAAATGAACCTTGTATATACAAAAGGGTAGTAGAGAGTAAGGCGGTCATCCTCGTATTGTACGAGGATGACATACTCTTGATAGGAAAGGAGTTTCCTATACTACGCTCGCTCAATCTCCTCTTATCACAATGATTCTCCATATAGGATCAAGATGATACCTCCTAAATCCTGGATTTTGGATCTATGAGATAGATCTAAGTGGATGTTAGGGTTCTCACTAGGTGTAGTGAGATGGTATCAAACGATCCTGGGGAGAATCACTGGATAGCTTCCAAGGTGATAAGGTCGACTGAATATCAGTCACAGGCATTGTCTTTACCCTCAGTAAAGGGACGGTATGTTGGAAGAGTTCAAAGCTAGATACCGTGGCATACTAGACGATAAAGGCTGGATACATCACTACCAAAGATACTACCAAAGAGGCAGTCTGGGTGTAAATTAGTTCATGAGATGAACTTCGTTCCTACCATTGTGTGACAATAGAGTTGCGGCTTATGCCTAGAAACGCCCGTCCCATCAGTGATCCAGACATATTCTAAGGCAGTGTCACCTGATCATGGAGATGGTTGATCTCCAAAGGATCGAGGTCAGGAGAGTAGACTTAGAGGAAAACACGGCGGATCCACTCACAAAGGCCTTTTCCCAGAGAGAGACTTTTATGGGATGGTTAAGTATGGATACTACAACCACTGTTATCAGATGGCCCTAGTACAAGTGGGAGATTGTTAGTTATATGTATGCCCTAGAGGCCATTACTATACATGAGATGTATATTCTAGTGGATGCTTGGACATATATAGGGAGGACTTTCTTGCTCAACATGATAGTATGCTATCTGGTTACTCTTTAGCTTAACGTGTACACTAATTGTCTCTCTGTTACATGTTGGTAAAGCCTTTAGGATGTGTACTTGACTACCTTGACTATGATGCGGATCATACTAGTGGGGACATGGTAGTCCATAAGTACATCCTTCAAGGTCCCTAGTCATGGGTGTATCGAGACGGGGCATCGATATACCAGAGTAGACTAGCGTATAGCTTCTCGACCCATATAGATGGGCGATGGATGATCCCATATCCATTGGTGTTTGACATCAGAGATGATATACGGGTGCTCAGTGGAGACTGGGTACACTGGACGGACTCACAGAGAACTCCCAGATGGTATTATACCTCATGTCAGATGGCAGTTCTCTGGTGATACTGGTGCAGGTTAGTCTGTAGACCCGGGATCGTCATAGAGTCTTGTGTGATTCCCACTGTGCTTTGATTTCCACCTTACCACGTCCAAGAGGGCATGCAAAACGATGGTTTTTGGGTACAGTCCCGAGTCACATGGAGGCAATGAGCGATAGGAGGGGTTTCGTCTCTCCTGGTATTGGGGGTTGATGTTGCGCTATGCTCGATTGGCCATAACAGGGAAGTCCCTGACCAGGGCTGGTTTAGAGATTTACTGGTATGTGTTACCAGTAGTTTCTCGACCCGTTATGAGCCTCGCATCGGCATGACTTATCGGTTATTGGGATCTGACGTTTACCACCCCTAGACTTGATATGCGACATATCAGACGAGCAGACCGGACTGTACGGTAGTGTCACTGTCAGGCTTTTTGCAGGAGTTAGAGCGGGCTTGCTTGCTGATCTTCTGATCGCTCAATACTCAGGTAGCCGTTACGTCCAGCTAGTACCGCTGACGGCTTGTGGGTGCTTGATATGATCATCACCTACTGCCGGCGTATTGACGAGTCTTTAGAGTCCTACATAGAGGTTTTACTGGCTCAGGCAAAACGAAATAGGAGCGCATATGTGATATGTGTGGGACCGAGAATAATGCGAGTATGAGATACCGTATTCTATTCTCGCGATGTTTTATATCGATCGGTTATATGTGATATAACCAGATTATCGAATCAAGGGTTGATTCGATAAGTCGATACATTGAATGTTAGCCGGTTATATGTGATATAACCGGATTATTAAGTCAAGTGTTGATTTAATAATTTAGTGTATAATTGTATATGTGATATACTAATTTACATTAACTAACATTGGTTCACTTAAGTATTTGTTGTTCTCACTTGTGCACAACTTAATATATATGTGATATATATTTATTTGTGTTCATCTTGTATCATGTTTGTTGATACAACTTACATGGGTGTATAAGACTTATACCATACTAATTATAGTGTTAGGTTTTTATATTTAAAGTAATTCTAAAATTAGTGGATGATGAGCTCACATGCATGAAGCTTAGGGTTGCATTGACTTAGTCTACTAGTTTTGTTTTACTTGAGATATTAATTAACCTAACCATTATAATGTAGCCATGGTTATGTTTCTACATGAGTTAATATATGATATAAACTCACCCATGGTTCACTCTCTCTCTATGGATTAGTTTTTCATTCTCATTTTGAGCTTATCTTCTTCCTCCTTCAAAAGCTTGCTAGGGTTTTATAAAGTGAGAGAGAAATATTGTGAGAAAAGAAATTCTAAAGTGAACCCATTTCCTATTTCCTCATCCTCTACTAGGCTAGCACTTTAGTTTAGGGTGTTTGCTTCACTTTGGTGAAGTGGTAGCTTGAGTTCGTATTCCCTCGACGTATATCATCTTCGGCCTCGAAGATTTCAAGAAAAACCGTTGCCCTCTCCTCATGGAGCCGTCCGAGAGTCCGGGAGTTCGATGATCGCAGCGAAGGGACTACTACAAGGAGATTATGAAGTGAAGGACCGATCTACAAAGGTTGTATTTCGTATTCACTTAGTGGTAAATGATATTTACTTGCATGTGAAACCCTAATTATCTATCAAAGATCTTGTTTAGGGTTGTTCGGCACGGCTAAAATTTTAACCGGGCATGGTTGATGCCTTGTAGACCCTTGTTAGAGTGCCTAGTAACCCTACAGCCAGCTGCTGTAGTATCGCATACCCAACATCCCGAAGAGTCTCTCGAACTGTTTCTGGGGAATGGCCTTCGTGAGTGGATCCGCAGTGTTATTCTTGGTATCAACTCTCCTGACCTCGATCTCCCGGCGATCAACTATCTCCCGGATCAGGTGATACCGCCTCAGAATATGTCTAGATCGCTGATGGGACCTGGGTTCCTTGGCCAAAGCCACCGCTTCATTGTTATCACAATACAAAGGTATCGGATACTCAATGGATGGAACCACTCCAAGTTCAATTATGAACTTCTTCATCCAGACAGCCTCTTTGGCAGCATCGTTGGCAGCGATGTATTCAGCCTCCATTGTCGAGTCTGCCATGGTTTCCTGCTTGGAACTCTTCCAGCATACCGCCCCTCCATTGAGGGTAAAGACAAATCCCGAGTGCGACTTAGAGTCGTCCTTATCACTCTGGAAGCTCGAATCGGTAAAGGACTCCACTTGGAGTTCTCCGTTACCATACACCAAGAGCATCTCTTTAGTCCTTCTCAAGTACTTGAGAATGCTCTTCACAGCTATCCAATGACTCTCTCCTGGATCTGCTTGATACCTACTCACTACACTTAGTGAGTTTGGTACATCGGGTCTGGTACATAGCATCGCGTACATGATAGAGCCTATTGCCGAAGCATAGAGTTCCCTTGCATGCGAGCTCTCTCCAAATCAGTCTTGGGAGACATCTTTTTGGAAAGAGTGAGTCCTGAGATCGTGGGTAAAAACCCACGCTTGGATTCTTCCATACTAAACCACTTTAGAATGGTGTCAATGTACCTGGATTGGGACAATCCCAGTATCCGTTTAGATCTATCTCTATAGATCTTAATGCCCAAGATGTAGGAGGCATCCCCTAGATCTTTCATTGAGAATCTTTGTGATAAGAAGAGCTTGACCGATTGCAGCATAAGAATGTCATTTCCTATCAAGAGTATGTCATCCACGTACAATACGAGGAAGACAACCTTACTCTCTGCCACCTTCTTGTATATACAAGGTTCATCTACGTTTTTGACGAAATCAAACTCTTTGATAACGACATCAAAACAGATGTTCCAACTCCGCGATACTTGCTTTAACCCATAGATGGATTTAAGCAGCTTGCACACCTTTCCGCTGCTCCCACTGTCTAAGAAGCCCTCTGGCTGAGTCATGTACGCGCACTCTTCCAATCACCATTTAGAAAGGCGGTCTTAACATCCATTTGCTAGATTTCATAGTCATGGTATGCAGCAATGGCAAGCATGATCCGGATGGATTTAAGCATAGCCACTGGAGAAAAAGTTTCGTCATAATCCACACCTGGTCGTTGACGAAAACCCTTTGCAACAAGTCTAGCTTTGAAAGTCTCCACTTTCCCATCTACACCAAGTTTTTTCTTGAAGATCCACTTGCTCCCAATGAGTTTTACCCCTTCTGGAGAATCTTCCAAAGTCTATACTTTGTTGGTGTACATGGATTCCATTTCGGATCGCATTGCATCCAGCCACTTCACAGAGTCTCCACTCGTGATGGCCTGCTCGAAACTAGTTGGGTCATCATCCTCCATGATGCAATCCTCGCTTCTACCATCAATGAGAAAACCGTAGTATCTCTCAAGTAGACGAGGAACTCTACTAGATCGGCAGAGAGGCTGGGGTTCGTTGGGAACTACTGAATCCTCTGGTTCCACTAAATCTTCAGTTTCGGTTTGTGTAGCCGGAACTTCTTCCAGTTCTACCTCTTTGCCACTAATTTCTTTTACAAGAAATTCCTTTTCTAAAAAGGTGGCATGTTGAGCAACAAACACCTTTTGTTCCTCACTGTGGTAGAAAAAATATCCATATGAATTCTTTGGATATCCTACAAACTTCCAAAGAACTGATCGTGCCTCGAGTTTGTCCGGATTTTTCTTTTTGACATAGGCCGGACAACCCCATATCTTAACTTGTTTAAGATATGGTCTCTTCCCACTCCATATCTCATATGGTGTGGTAGGTACAGATTTAGATGGAACTTGATTCAATAGGTATGCTGATGTCTCAAGCGCATAACCCCAAAAGGAAATAGGTAACTCAGCAGTGCTCATCATAGACCGCACCATATCTAATAGGGTGCGATTCCTCCGTTCCGATACACCGCTGTGCTGTGGTGTATATGGAGGAGTTAGCTGAGAGAGAATCCCATTCTCTTTTAGGAAGTTCAGGAATTCATTGCTCAAGTATTCACCTCCTCGATCAGATCGAACGACTTTAATACTTTTTCCCGTTTGGTTCTCGACTTCTTGTTTATATTCTCTAAATTTCTCAAAAGTTTCAGACTTGTGTTTCATCAGAAACACATGTCCGTATCTTGAGAGATCGTCAGTGAATGTAATGAAGTACGAAGAACCATTCCTGGCATGTGTAGACATAGAACCACATACATCACTATATATCAGTCCTAAGAGCTCACCAGCTCTTTCTCCGTGTCCTTTAAACGGAGTTTTGGTCATCTTGCCTTTGAGACATGACTGGCAAGTGTCATAAGATAAAAATTCGAACGGATTCAAATATCCATCCTTATGCAACTTAGCTAGTCGTGTCGCATTGATATGACCTAGTCTACAATGCCACAAGAAAGATTTGTTCATTTATGAACTCTTCCTCTTGTGTGTGTTTTCTATGCTCAGAACTGTTGATTCGTTTAGAATATAAATTGTCACGACCCGAAAGAGCACGTGACTGGCCCTTGAATCCTATGAAGTCTATAGGACTCTATCTGATCCAAGTAAGCCAAAAGCCCAGAAATCTAAAACCATTTAAGGAGTAAATAAAGGAACTGGTTTTTAATAAGTAAAGAAAGCATGTTTGAAATCAAAGTTTTCAAATAACTAAGCCGAAATGCATTTTAAAAATGTGTAGTCTTTTCTGAAAATTTCGGCAGAGTTTCCTTTGTAAAAACTGGCCCCGAACGGGGTACAACAAGAATAATATATATGAAATGATAAAAGGCATCCCCAAGCGGGAGCTAGCTCTTCGTCAATCGACGGTCACAACCACGCAAGCAATAATAATATACAACGCCAAAGGGCGAGGATCAAAACCCAAAAAGAAACTCAAAACAGCCAGAAAATCATAGTACTACAAGCGCGACTCTAAGATCAAAATAATACATCACTGTGTCTAAGTCTGAAACAATATACAAGTTTTGGTTGATGGAATTTCTAGATACAATGAATAATACAGGTACAATGGTGGTTCTGATACAAAAGAACCCACCTACCAAAGCAAGTCACCCGTATGGAAGCAGTGTGCCAGAAAAGCCGCTATGGAATCTGTGCGGCAAAAACCTGCAAGAACGGTGGCACAACGGGGGTGAATTGCTAACTCGTGAATAGAAAATATCTACAAGCAGAGATCTAATGTATGACCCATCCAAGGTCAATACAATCAGATAGATATATAAACCTCAATATGAATAAGTCTGCAGCATGCTAAACTGGCAATGTAATCTCTATACATGAGTGTAGTGCCAAGTGCTCGTGCCAGTGCCTCGGGTAATAGCATATCATAAATATGAGGTATGATCAATGTATCTGCATGTACGTGGATCCCGTCCACTCGTCACCCAATGACAATAACCATCATGCATGAAAATATCATCAGCATATGCATGGAAATATGAGGATATAAACCACCCGTATCCCTCGCGACACGTCAAAATCATGGAACCGGACTGTCCAGCATCAACACTCGAAAACATCATGAAAACTGTGCCAAGCATCGGCACGTAAATCCTCATATATCGGGCTCCGTCTGCGGAATCGGCCCTCGGCCCCAGCAGTACGCCCATATCCATCTATTGACTCTGGTCGGTATCCTCCGGATAACCGCCAGGTCCAACCAATCACCGGTAGGTACTCTCCCACCTCCAGGCTCAATCGGCAAAATCCTTCGATCATCTTGCTGAGGGGAACCATACCGGGTCCACCATGTACCCGCAATCGGCTCGTCTACTCCTCGAATCGGGTTTCACATGTCGCTCTCAGCACCGAGAAAACACATGGTGGATGCACTGAAATATCATACCAAGGGTAACCGGGTTTTTAAAGCAATGACATATTCTCTTTTGAAATACCCACGGTTCCCAAAATCCAGAAATATCATGGAAACAGCAACTCTCAAAGCGTATAATCAGAAAGCATGATGTATGTGACATGTAAAAGAAATGTAAGCATATCAGTCTGTCATGCAAGAATCATATCCCGAATGCAACAGTATTACAGTGTAGTGACATGGCAATTATCAATGATGAAGTGTGTGAGCCGGCAAACAAGTATACGTGGAACATACGCATCATCGATAATGGTGCTGGTGTCCTAGCAGCATGACTGTAATATATCAATAAACACAAGCAATGCAATGCAAATAGCATGAGTATGCGGAATCGAATAATCAACGCAACAGTAAAGAATCTACCTCAATAACTATATCATGCAGCCTTGCCTTTTGAAATAAGACGAATCGGGGTTTTTGGTAAAATAAGGGCTACGGTGTTTTAAGAAAAGATGTGTCATTTGAAAATATCCGTAGAATCCCTTTTGCCTATCTTTAAAATATCCCCGATTCGTTAGTTTTGAAATAGGTATGACTCGGGTCTAGTCTAACGCCTACTATGCGAACTATGGACCCAACAATCAAGTCAATCGGGATGGGTATGAAAACCACCTAAATCTGAGTCAATATATACATATATATACAATAGTCGGTGATCCCGCCTCAATAGTATCACGTACGATACAGTATATCATATAACATCCTAGAGTCATGAGTGCGGATCTAACATCAATATAAAGCTCGTACGGTAAATCGTCGTACGGCATCCCAATAGCTGGGTACAGGTCAATATCATATTATCTCATCACATATCAGGTATCACTACCATCATATCACATAATCTAGGGTACAACTCTAAGTCTAGTACCATCGATACCATCTATATAAATATGAATGCGGGGTAAAACACATGCCCAAAGGTCCGCTAAAACCATCATGTCGCATCTCAAATACGAACTCTGTCATATCGCCGAATCTCACGGCCTCAGATCAAATCTCATCGACTCATCGTAATCCCACGTATCATCCTCAAATCCCGTATATGAACACATAGTCCCATACCCATGTGTAGATATACACACCTCCAAATGCGCACAGATAAAAGAAAGAATGTATGCAAGTATATGTGTGCGTGTATGTGTGGGTGTGCAACCCCTACTCTAGGGTTTCGCACTATCAAAAACCAATACATCCTTATCATCAATAATCCATTATTACCATCAATAATTTTAAACAACACATAATAAATATATGTGTGTATACGTATTCGTATACATCACCACGGACTGCGGGGGTGCTATACGCCATCCACCCGACTTCTCCCCGTAGATATAAATATAGGGTTCCTAGGCACCCTAATGAGGTCTCACAAGGCATCGAACATGCCATTATAAAATTTTACGGGTGCCGAGAGACCCGACTACGGATCGTTGGCTAGAAATCTAGGCGAAATACAATCTAGTTAACAACTTAACTAATGGGATATCGGAAATACAACCTTTGTAGATCCGGTGCTCCACCTCCATAGCTCCGCAACGAAGTCGTCTCCGCTGTCCAAAAGGAATCCGGGCTCTAGAGTCGGCTTCGTCGGAGAAAAAGCGAGCTAGGTCGTCGATGTCCATGCCGAAGATGATCTACGTCGAGGCATCGCTAAATCAAGCTCCACCTTCACCAAGCCCTAAAAACTTGTGAAGGAAACACACTCTACTACTTGGCAAGAGGTAGAGGATGAAGAAATAGGAAGTGGGTAGACTTTAGAATTGGATTTCTCACTTGTTTCATCAATCCACCATTGATGATGAAAGCTTTTCTTCTTTGAAGAAGATCAAGAAGAAGAAGAAAGAATTATGATAAGTTCTTTAAAAATGAAAAGAATATCCAAACTTATCATAATCCTAACTATGGTTATGTGTAGAGAATTGACCATGGTTAAATCATTGGTTAGGGTTAAGGATGAGATAAGAATGGTGGTCAAGGTCAAAGCTTCATGAAGCTTCAACTAAACAACAAATTAAGCCACCATTCTTTTCTCTTTTCCATTTATATTCCAAAATATATAAACAAATAAATAAATGAATAAATAAGTAATGGAAAATAAAACCCTAATTATATGTTTAACCATGGTTTAATTCTTTATACTTAACCAAGTAAACATGCATCATCAAACATGATACAATCATGTGTACAAAAGTATATCACATATACAATGTGCACAAACCGAGTGAGAAAATCCATTTAAAGTGAACCAATACTAGTTAATGCAAAGTAATATATCAAATATATAATTATGCATTAAATCATTAAATCAACACTTGATTCAATGATCCGGTCATGTCGCACATAACCGACTGGTATCATCAGTAACAACTTATCGAATCAACACTTGATCCGATAACCCGGCTATATCGCATATAACCGATCAATGTCACATCGCGAGAATGAAATACGGTATCACATACACGCATCATTCTCGGTCCCGCACATATCTCATATGCGCTCCTATTTCGTTTCGCTTGAGCCAGGAAACCTCTGTGTAGGACTCTAAAGACTCGTCAATACGCCGGCAGCAGGTGATGATCATATCAAACACCCACAAGCCGCAAGCGGTCTGCTAAACGTAACGGCCACCCGGGTATTGAGCGATCTGAAGATCGACGAGCAAGCCCGCTCACACTCCAGTGAATCCGACCAGTAACACTACCGTACAGTCCGGTCTGATCGTCTGATATGTCGCATATCTCGCCTAGGGGTGGTAAACGTCAGACCCCAATAGCTCAATAAGTCGTGTCGATATGAGGTCTATAAAAATTCGAGAAACTACTGGTAACACTTACCAGTAAATCTCAGCAACCCTGGCCAGGGATTTCCTGTTATAGCCAATCGAACACAGCGCAACATCTACCCCCTATACCGGGAGAGACGAATCCCCTCCTATCGCTCATTGCCTCCATATGACTCGGGACTGTACCCAAAAACCACCGTTTTGCACGCCCTCTTGGACGTGGTAAGATGGAAATCAAAGCACAGTGGGAACCACACAAGACTCTATGACGATCTCGGGTCAACAGACTACTCTGTACCAGTGTCACCAGAGAACTGCCATCTGACGTGAGGTATAATACCATCTGGGAGTTCTCGGCGAGTCCGTCCAGTGTACCCAGTCTCTACTGAGCACCCGTATATCATCTCTGATGTCAAACACCAATGGATATGGGATCATCCATCGCCCATCTGTATGGGTCGAGAAGGTATACGCTAGTCTACTCTGGTATATCGATGCCCCGTCTCGATACACCCACGACTAGGGACTTTGAAGGATGTACTCATAGACTACCATGTCCCCACTAGTATGATCCGCATCATAGTCCAGGTAGTCAAGTACAGATCCTAAGGGCTTTACCAACATGTAACAGAGAGACAATCAGTATACACGTTAAGGTAAAGTTCAACCAGATAGCATACTATCATGTCGAGCAAGAAAGTCCTCCCTATATATGTCCCAGCATCCACTACAATATACATCCTATGTACAATAATGGCCTCTAGGGCATACATATAACTAACAATATCCCACTTGCACTAGGGCCATCTGATAGCAGTGGTTGCAGTATCTCATACTCAACCATCCCATAAAAGTCTCTCTCTGGGAACAGGCCTTTGTGAGTGGATCCGCTGTGTTGTCCTCTGAGTCTACTCTCCTTACCTCGATCACCCTGGAGATCAACTATCTCCATGATCAGGCGATACTGCCTTAGAATAAGTCTGGATCACTGATGGGACCTGCGTTCCTTGGCGTAAGCCACAACTCCATTGTCACACAATGGGAGGAACATAGTTCATCTCATGAACCAATATATATACCCAAACAGCCTCTTTGGTAGCATCTTAAGTAGCGATGTATCCTGCCTTTATCGTCTAGTATGTCACGGTATCTAGCTTGGAACTCTTCCAACATACCGTCCCTCCACTGAGGGTAAAGACAATGCCTGCGACTGACATTCAGTCGTCTTTATCACCCTGGAACCCTTCCAGTGATTCTCCCCAGGATCGATTGATACCATCTCACTAAAACTAGTGAGAATCCTAACATCCATTTAAATCTATCTCATAGATCCAAAATTCAGGATTTAGTAGGTATCACTTTGATCCTATGTGGAGAATCCTAGTGATAAGCGGAGATTAATCGAGCGTAGCATAGGAAACTACTTCCCTATCAAGAGTATGTCATCCACGTACTCTACGAGGATCGTCACCATACTCCCTATTACCTTTTTGTTTATACAAGGTTCATCTACCATTTTGATGATGTCAACTTCTTTGACTAATTCATCAAAACAGATGTTCCAACTCCGCGATGCCTGCTTTATCAAATAAAACATCTTGCACACGTTTCCGCTGCTCCTACTGTCTACGAAGCCCTCTGGCTGTGTACTTATAGACCTTCTCTTCTAAATCATTATTTAGAAAAGTTGTCATGGCACCCAACCGCCAGCTATCGTAGTTATGGTATGTAGCCGTGGCAAGTAGAATCTGGATGGACTTAAGCTTAGCTACTGGAAAAGGTTTCATCATCATCCACACCTGGTCAATGATGCAAACTTTTAACAAGCCTAGCTTTGAAAGTCTCAACTTTTCCATGTACACCAAGTAATCTTCTCAAGATATACTTGCTCCTGATGGGGATTTAACCCTTCAGATATTGCAACCAAAGTCCATACTTTGTTGGTGTATAAGGATTCCATCTCAGATCGCTAAACATCCAGCCATTCTTACAGAGTCCCACTCCTGATGGCCAGCTCGAAGCTAGTTGGGTCATCATCTCATGATGCAATCCTCGCTCCCACTGTCATAGAGAAACCGAAGTATCTCTCAGGTGGGTGAGGAACCCTACTAGATCGGCGGAGAGGCTGAGGTTCGTTGGTAACTATCGAATCCTTTGGTTCTTTCAAATCATTAGCTGCAGTTTGTATAGCTAGAACCTTTCCAGTTCTACATTACAGACCTTGCCTCGAGCTTGTCCGGATTTTGCTTTCAGACATAGGCCGGACAACTCCAAATCTTAACTAACTTAAGACATGGGCTTTTCCCTTTCCATATCACATATGAAGTGGTAGGCAACTGATTTGATTTGAACCCTATTCAATAGGTATGCAACTTCTCAAGTGCATAACTCCCAAAAGGAAAAAGGTAGCTCAGTATTACTCATCATAGAGCACACCATATCAAATAGGGTGTATCTGCTCCGCCCCGATATACCATCGTGCTATGGTGTATACGGAGGAGTAATGCTGAGAGAGAATCTCATTCTCCTTTGGAATATTCCAGGATTTTCGTGCTCAAGTATTCTCCTCCTCGATCACATCAAAGGACATAATACTTATACCCGTGTTGGTTCTCTACTTCTAACTTATATTCTGTGAATATCTCAAAAGGTTCAGACTTGTGTTTCAACAGGAACATAAGCCTGAATCTTGAGAGATTATCAGAGAATGTAATGAAGTATAAAGAACCAGTCTTGGCAAGTGTAGACAGGGGACCTACATACATCAACATGTATCATCCCAAGAGTTCATTAACTCTTTCTCTGTTTCCAATAAACAGAGCTGTGGTCATCTTATCTTTGTGACATGACAGGCGAGTTTCACAAGATGTAAATTCAAACTAATTTAAATATGCATCTGCATGTAACTCTAGCCAGTCGGGTCGCATTGATCTGACCTAGTCTACAATGCCACAAGAAGGATTCGTTCATTTCTGAACTCTTCCTCTTGTGTGTGTTCTGTATACTAAAGAACTGTAGTTTGATTTAGAACATCAATGCTTTTAGATAACGCGCCTGAACCGATCAACTTTTGATATAGGAAATGTTCAAAACATTATCCAACAATACAAAATTATATCCTTTCTTTTCTAACAAAGAGAGTGATATGATTTGGTATATCAGGTTCGGTATCTAATAACATTCGTTCAGAATCAATGTATTGGTGATACAGGGTGACAGTGACCGACAGACTTGGCTGCAACACTTGCCTCGTTTTCTGCCTCATGAAACTTATCACCCGTTCTCAGTTTTCTACCTTTCTGTAGCCCTATGTAACAGATTACATATCTGGGATCCTGATCTGGTATCACATACCCAGGATGTAGATAATACTGAGAAACAGTTCTGTATAATGAACAAACCCGAAGATGATGCATCAGCATGCACTCTCTTCATTTGGGCGGCACGGGAATTCTGGTATTCCCCAAATTCCTGCTCTGTCTTATAACAATTATAAGGTGGAGCGGGACCAACGTTCCCCAGCTCAGTATAACAAGCGGGTTCGGTCAATATTCCGTATTATTATCTTGATTAAGGCGTGATATGGTCGCTACCTGGAGAGAGAGAGAAGAAAACACTCAGCGTGCGCTCTTGCAAGAATAGATTGGTTATTATTTTATCTAATCAGGATGGCTCCTACTGCTTTTTATCAAATCTTCCTTCAAACCCTAAAAGGAAAGACTAGCCGGGATTAATTACACACTACAAGTTCGCCAATCTTTCAGCCAGGCCAGTGTCGGTACTTTGAGGGAGGTCCCCCGTGCTTTCGCACGAACCTAATTAATGTAAACCTCGTTTTCCCAGAGGCGTAACCTCGTTAACACCTTTCTAGACACCTACTTGATCGGCTAATTGTAATGTATAAAACTCTCCCAGGAGTAACTCTTACTCGCAGCGGGTATCGGGATCCAACTATCTCATAGAAGGTATGCAATCTCATTGCAAATTTCAACACTTGAAATTCCCGATAATATATTGCCCCTAGCTCGCTATGACCTTGACGGAAGCCAAACAACCCATAGTCCGCTAGTCAAGTTCAACCCGTCATTTCCTGATTGAATCAAACCCACCCGCACGACCCTTGACGGAGGCCAAACAACGCCGTACGAATACCCTAATCCAATCGCATCATATGCTAGCAGATAAGCACTAGTTAGCTACCGTACACTACGCCTTGACGGAGGCCAAACAACCGCAGCACGAATACTAACTAGTACGTATCTGAAATGACGGAGGGCTACGACAGGTTTTTCTGAAAACCTATTGCGTAATGAACTTGATATCGTTGTAGGATCGAATGAATTTTGAAATGGAGTGTTTTTGAGGTTTTTCTATTTTTGCTAAAGGAGTCACTCCCGGTGAAGGGATCGTTGGTCCTTTCCTCGTCGAATGAGGTGCGGGATATATCACATATATCACTGTGCAAAGCAAAAACACTTAAAAGCAATCAAAAGACAAACCGAGTGTGTAGCATCTGCCAGTTATTGCTAAAGGAGTCACTCCCGGTAAAGGGATCTCGGTCCTTTCCTCATCGAATAAGGTGCAGGATATATCTCATATACCGCTGTGCAAAGCAAGAACTGTAGCTACCTGTTTTACTTTGAAATTCGATTCTACAACATCTTAGGTTTCTTTTACTTTCATTAATCACATTAATGAAGTCCCATCAATTATGTACCTAAACATCACAGATAAATACGACGTACACTTATGCCATCCGCATTCGCCTCGATGTCCCCTCGTGCACCGTTAGGTTAAGTAACTAACGACAGAGCGGGGCAGGGCTAGCGCGGGTGTAAAACATAAGTAACGTCTATATAATATATCATATATACTATATATAGTATCTATCACAGAACATCACATGATCACATCACAGATATCGCAGCAGAAGAAACATATGAAATATTGGATATACTAGGACGTCCGTGTTTTCAATACGAGCCAGTATAAAACACGGATTCCACGGTCGTGATGAATAGCCAAACCCACACCCCTAGACCCCTACGAGAGCGGCAAGCAACCCTACCAATTCTGGAGTTAGGAGACCCGGACTCGACTCCTCGAGTTGGTCTCCCACTGGACTCCAGAACCCGGTTACTTGTGCTCCCCTCCTTGGGTCTATCCTAGTGCAGAAAAGTATATAATATACAAACGGTGACAACTTCCGCAACCTGGAAGTGCCCCAATAAATGAATATTACATACAAGTTTTTACATGAATGAAAATGAAAAACACTCATCTCACATAAAAAAAACCCCGGCTATTCAAACACGACGATCCAATATAACATATCCAGCAACACATAACATCTCATGTCATCAACGTAAGTAAATATGCGCATCCCAATTGTCGTTGACATATAGCAACGAAACCGGCGATATCACATATTACACTTACGGTCACAGAAAAGAAAGTGCAAAACTACAACAGTTGGAATTCGCAACCTCCATAGACATCGCATGCCTAATCAAATGAAATTCTTAGACATTGCATGCCTAACAATTATAAACCCCGCATTTTAGTCTCATTATCAAAAACACTTTTCAATATCAAGTCGGGTAATTCAACAAGATTCCCGACATCCTGATCGAATGCTCGTCGCAAACTTCAGTAGACGGCCGCACCCCCGATACCGTCGACGAAGAGCACCAAGGCGGAACACCGCTACCGCGAGCACCCGAACGGATGCTTTCGGCGACGGGGTTCTCCTACAGTCACTTGGTCGGGGCTATGGAGTGAGGCTGTCTATTAAGTTTACCCGGCGAGTATCCGCGTACGCTACGTGATTGCGACGGACTTTTGATCACATCAAAATTCTGTGGCAATCGATCAAGTGAGACCAAAGTGCTATGTTTATAACATTCATTCATTTAGTTATCACATAACTACTTGTGAATTCCAATTATTGTATCCCATTCCAGATAAACAGAAAATGTTAAACTTTCCGATCGAACAATCGAACACCCAAGTTTTCCCGATACAGATCAACACATGAAACAAGTCTAACAACATTCCGTTCGTGCCTCAGTACCAACGGTCCAGCCATAGAAGGGTCAAGCCAACGCCTCACATGTGGCACGCCGTACTGCCCCAAACCCGAAGGTTCAAAGGGCAGTTCAAGACGGTCACATAATCGAGTTAAGGTTTGTTGTCTTCTAGAGGGACCATCGCGTTACTTGCACTACTTAGAACATCGTTAAACTACGGAAAAATCCAACACTTGGAAATTTCCCGACAGGGGAAAAATTGGGTATTTATATCCGGTCGAACTTTTTAACATATTCTAAAAATTTATCCGGAAAGCCAAACAGACAAAATTTGATAATCCGATCGAACATTCGAATCCCCAAACCAACCCAAAAAAATTCAACTCTTGAAAAAATATTAAAAATACCCAGGAAAACCAGAACAGTCAAATAGGAGTTACTGTGCAAACATCACCTCATAATACGACAAACAGGCCGCGTTTCCGCCGCACGAGCCATGCTCGTGCCGCGGAAACGCGGCGCTTTAATGGAATTAGGCACACGATTTCACAGTAACTCTTAGATTTTCCTGCATGTTTTTCTGCATATTTTTAATATAGAAAAACTCACTGTTTTCAAAAAAGGACAGAGAGCATGTTAGAAATGGGTTTTCGGGTTCGTTCGGACTTCAAACTCCGTCTGGACTTCGCCTAAGGCTCTAGCTAGGCTCTGGTACCACTGTAGGGTTCCTAGGCACCCTAATGAGGTCTCACAAGGCATCGAACATGCCATTATAAAATTTTACGGGTGCCGAGAGACCCGACTACGGATCGTTGGCTAGAAATCTAGGCGAAATACAATCTAGTTAACAACTTAACTAATGGGATATCGGAAATACAACCTTTGTAGATCCGGTGCTCCACCTCCATAGCTCCGCAACGAAGTCGTCTCCGCTGTCCAAAAGGAATCCGGGCTCTAGAGTCGGCTTCGTCGGAGAAAAAGCGAGCTAGGTCGTCGATGTCCATGCCGAAGATGATCTACGTCGAGGCATCGCTAAATCAAGCTCCACCTTCACCAAGCCCTAAAAACTTGTGAAGGAAACACACTCTACTACTTGGCAAGAGGTAGAGGATGAAGAAATAGGAAGTGGGTAGACTTTAGAATTGGATTTCTCACTTGTTTCATCAATCCACCATTGATGAAGAAAGCTTTTCTTCTTTGAAGAAGATCAAGAAGAAGAAGAAAGAATTATGATAAGTTCTTTAAAAATGAAAAGAATATCCAAACTTATCATAATCCTAACTATGGTTATGTGTAGAGAATTGACCATGGTTAAATCATTGGTTAGGGTTAAGGATGAGATAAGAATGGTGGTCAAGGTCAAAGCTTCATGAAGCTTCAACTAAACAACAAATTAAGCCACCATTCTTTTCTCTTTTCCTTTTATATTCCAAAATATATAAACAAATAAATAAATGAATAAATAAGTAATGGAAAATAAAACCCTAATTATATGTTTAACCATGGTTTAATTCTTTATACTTAACCAAGTAAACATGCATCATCAAACATGATACAATCATGTGTATAAAAGTATATCACATATACAATGTGCACAAACCGAGTGAGAAAATCCATTTAAAGTGAACCAATACTAGTTAATACAAAGTAATATATCAAATATATAATTATGCATTAAATCATTAAATCAACACTTGATTCAATGATCCGGTCATGTCGCACATAACCGACTGGTATCATCAGTAACAACTTATCGAATCAACACTTGATCCGATAACCCGGCTATATCGCATATAACCGATCAATGTCACATCGCGAGAATGAAATACGGTATCACATACACGCATCATTCTCGGTCCCGCACATATCTCATATGCGCTCCTATTTCGTTTCGCTTGAGCCAGGAAACCTCTGTGTAGGACTCTAAAGACTCGTCAATACGCCGGCAGCAGGTGATGATCATATCAAACACCCACAAGCCGCAAGCGGTCTGCTAAACGTAACGGCCACCCGGGTATTGAGCGATCTGAAGATCGACGAGCAAGCCCGCTCACACTCCAGTGAATCCGACCAGTAACACTACCGTACAGTCCGGTCTGATCGTCTGATATGTCGCATATCTCTCCTAGGGGTGGTAAACGTCAGACCCCAATAGCTCAATAAGTCGTGTCGATATGAGGTCTATAACAATTCGAGAAACTACTGGTAACACTTACCAGTAAATCTCAGCAACCCTGGCCAGGGATTTCCTGTTATAGCTAATCGAATACAGCGCAACATCTACCCCCTATACCGGGAGAGACGAATCCCCTCCTATCGCTCATTGCCTCCATATGACTCGGGACTGTACCCAAAAACCACCGTTTTGCACGCCCTCTTGGACGTGGTAAGATGGAAATCAAAGCACAGTGGGAACCACACAAGACTCTATGACGATCTCGGGTCAACAGACTACTCTGTACCAGTGTCACCAGAGAACTGCCATCTGACGTGAGGTATAATACCATCTGGGAGTTCTCGGCGAGTCCGTCCAGTGTACCCAGTCTCTACTGAGCACCCGTATATCATCTCTGATGTCAAACACCAATGGATATGGGATCATCCATCGCCCATCTGTATGGGTCGAGAAGGTATACGCTAGTCTACTCTGGTATATCGATGCCCCGTCTCGATACACCCACGACTAGGGACTTTGAAGGATGTACTCATAGACTACCATGTTCCCACTAGTATGATCCGCATCATAGTCCAGGTAGTCAAGTACAGATCCTAAGGGCTTTACCAACATGTAACAGAGAGACAATCAGTATACACGTTAAGGTAAAGTTCAACCAGATAGCATACTATCATGTCGAGCAAGAAAGTCCTCCCTATATATGTCCCAGCATCCACTACAATATACATCCTATGTACAGTAATGGCCTCTAGGGCATACATATAACTAACAATAAATCTACTCACCTTGCTTCTCATGTGCCGATGCCGATGTCGCCATCTTCATCTTCTTCACCTCAACATCACGTAAGGTACCTACAAGTATATCGCAAACGCTAAAGCACATGAAAATCATATCGGAAAGCCAAAACAGCACACGCTACTCGCATAGGTAAAAACCTATCGTCTTGCATGCAAACACGATCAATATCCACTTGTCGTTGACGTCCAAACACCATCCGACAGAAACGAATCACCAAATACCAAAATCCATGCTAAAACAAGTCGTAAACCATGCACTAACATAGGAAAATCAACCCAGATTTTACCCTAGATGGAACCAAACAAAATTACACATGCCATGGGTCAAGACTACTGGAAATAGGGCCATGCACCAAAAACGAGATGGTTTCCCCCTGCTTTGGCCGCAAATTGTGGCCAGAAGGAATCAATTGATGGCCGAGAATTGGAGTTGGGGCTAGGGTTTGGTGTGGTGGTTTCAGGGTGCCTGCACATCTCACTGTCAACTCAGTTTTATTTTAAGGGTCTCGAGGTGATAGCAGATTCCTAAATACGATCACAGATTCAAAGTTTTTCCCCGACATCGTCTTATAAATCCGTATTCTGTGTTCTAGTCTCTAGTTTGATCCAAAATAACATCACACCAGGGGTTCTAAGGTCACTACAATCCTCAATTTCATCTTTAGTTTCAGATCTCACATAAACCCTAACTTGAAGTTTCACAAATCCACCAAATGACACCATATCGACATGAAACTAGAATTGATGCACAAGAAATGAAATACTACTCTAATAGGTTGAGAATTTACCTCCTTTGGCAACTCAAGAAAATTCTTGAGTTGCTCAAAGTCCTCCAAATCCATTCTTGCTAGGTTCAATGTGTAGCTAGTGAGCTCGGGAACACTTTTTGTGAAATGGGAATAGGGTTTTGGGGTTGTATTCATGGTGGATCTAGGTTGAAGAGAGAGGAGGAAGAAGAAGGAGCAGGAGCAGCAGCAGCTCTTCATGAAGAGGGGAGAGAAAATGAGAAGGGAAATGATGGGAGTATGGTTCAAAAAGGTGAAGGTTGACTTGGTCTCTCTCTCTCTCTCTCATCATGAAGCCTTATCTTTTCTTTTTCTTTTCCTTTTTCTTTTCCTTCTCACTCCATTGCAAACCCTAAGCAACCAAACCCCAAAACATGTAACAAGTGTAACAAGTGTGGAAAATGATATGTGCACATTTTTGCACAAAAATGCTAAAAATCCGATTAGCGATTTTTAATCGCGATTAGCACTAAATTAGCATATAACTAATCATAAAAACTTTAAAATGGCATAATTCCATAAAATACCCTATTTTAAAATTTTCCATAATTTTTCCCCATTTATTTGTATTTAATTATACCGGAATATTAAAATATTCATTAAAATAATATTAAATTATAAAAATTCCCAAAAATAATATTTTATTATTTTGGAAACGTTACAATCTACCCCCCTTAAAGAAATTCGGTCCTCGAATTTAAATTTAAACCCCCAAATACTAAAATATTTCGATACAAATTCCAAGTCGTCGGGGCTCCGAATCATCAATACATAAAACATCATAGCGCAATGCATGCGCATGAGTACTGAGAAGATAACTCAAAAGCAAAACTCCATCAAGCATCCCTCAATCATCAGAGTCTTGGTAAAGACACAAATGTCAAATCCAATACAAAACCAATATGATATGAATCAGAACTATACATGTAGACATCCAATCTAATACATATGAATAGCTGATATAAATGCATGCCAAATCTTTTTAAGTCGCTGTGCGATACGCATAACACTGCACAGTGGCGGACATTTTTCATAAGAAAATAACCATATATGTATATATCTTTTGTTTACTATGTATGTTCCGCCGTTTTGAAAACAATTTAGAAGGGTTTCCTTGTTTTTAAAACGTTTCGTGTCATATCGGACACGTAGGTATAAATATACCGAGACCATAGCTCGCTCTTTGGAAATCCCTTCGATAACTATCAATGCATGCAAAATATATTCAGGTACTGTCCTCTGACTAGTCCTGCTCAGTACCAAAACAAATATCAAATATCATAAAAATGTACTGCTCCAAAAGGAATAAATCCCAAAAATGCACATAACACCATCCTGTGCGCCTGGTGCGCACGGAAATCAAAGTCCATATATGTGCCATACAGGTGCACAAAACAACATCTAGGTGCACGGGTGTGCATAAAGTATCTGTCATAGGCAACGTTTGTGCCTGACAGCCAAAACAGGTGCATCTGACATGCACGAAGAATCTTGATTTAGTGCATCTGGTGTGCACCAAAATCATATCTCAAAACATGCGCCCAACATGCGCGAAAATCCAAATCGGTGCATCCATCGTGCACGAATGAAAATCTAGACCCTGCGCACTCAACATGCACGGAATCACGAAATCCAATAGCAAACGCCGAACATGCGTAAGTCCAATCAAAAGCACGGAGTGCAAGAATAAATCATCAATATCAGGGTCAAAATCGACGATATAATGCGGCTCAATCAAAATCAGGTGTAGCGCGATGGAAAATCTCACAACCGCGTGCATCAGCGTGCACAAATCAAATCAAAACACTAAAAAGTGCATGAAAACTATGCTGGAAGCGTAAATCAAATCACCGGCATAAAGTAGGCATGAAATCACAATCAATACCTCGAGAATAATAACTATGAGCAAGGTATAAATACCCAGTAGGTGCAACCATGGTGCACAAAATCAAATATCATGGAACTCAGTCATCAAGGCTAAATCATGCAAATAGATCGCCCAAAATACCGAAACTCAAAGTTACGGATACGTGATAGTCAAATCATAAAATCACAAATCATAAATACCGCCGTCGGTATATCCTCCTTCGAAGTCGAGAAGGTGTCGGTACATCCAATGCTAGCGGTGCAAGATATCTACTTGCCTCTTGCTCGCGGCTGGCATCCTCTGCCTCTGGTTCCTTATCTTCCCCGTGGATTACCAATCTCGCAATCCATCGGCTCATCGGCCCGGTCAGGTGTGCTAACGGAAACGATTCCTGGCACTTCTCTGGTCATCTCTCGGTCAATCCTCACGACCGCTCGTAAAGCAGCACATCTCTGGCGCCGACCTCTGGTCCTCTGAATGCACATCACATATCTGCTCCTGGTGCAAATCTTATTGCAGCGGTGTACTGGAAAGAATCCTGCTCAAGGTCTCTTCTGATCTCACCTAAGCCAAACTGTATGGAGGCTGGTACTCTGGCATAATCTTTTCTCGCTCTCTGGATATCTGCGTCCTTAGTACAACATCTACTCGGAAGCTGGTCGCATCCCATCACCTCTGTATGCATATCCGCCATTTAATCTTAACGGGGAGTAATAACAGCTCGTCTGCATCTCGCACGAACTTCTTGTCCCGCTTGTTTGTATCATCGTCCATTTCGACGTCGCGTCTCTATCTGCGCACTGCAATGCCCTCGGCTACGGTCCATCCGAAGTCCCTCACACGGACTCGAAATCACGAATTCGGTATCTTCATCACTCAGTAGAAGATATCTAGCCGAACACGTCCTCAGCGTGCATATCGCATCTCTGATGTCAGCGGAGTGGAACGTCATCTCATCGTGGATGCACGGACTACGCTCCAACGGCTATGCCCGTATCTGGAGTCTCCCAAGCATTGTCCCATCACATGATATCCGAATGATGTCGAATCGTCCGATCGACTCGTCAGAACCTCATAATCCCCCAAGAGCTCAACACCTTGGGTACAGTTTAATAGTGTCGAGTACATACCACAGCATCGGTGGTCCAGCCGTAGAAGGGCAAACTCAAGCCTCACTAATGGCGCCACGGAACTGCCGCAAACCCTAAGGTTCAAAGGCTTTCACACGGTCATTATGTCGAGTTAGGGTTTTATTCTTCTAGAGGGTCCATAGAATCGCTTGCATGTCTTTCCGAATACTTTAAACTTGGAAAATGGGTTCCTGACATTCGATCGTCTCAATCGACTCTCAACGAATCTGCGTGAAGTCGTCTCTAGCTGGAATCAATCTACCTGATGACCTCGCATCGGGGTAAGCGAACGAACCACATGTCCTAGTCATTCATCCTCAGTGACTAGCGACTCACCATCATATCTCTAAGTATATGCTCAAGCTGTAGTTGTTAGTTATATGTATGCCCTAGAGGCCATTACTGTACATTGGATGTATATTGTAGTGGATGCTTGGACATATATAGGGAGGACTTTCTCGCTCGACATGATAGTATGCTATCTGGTTACTCTTTACCTTAACGTGTATACTGATTGTCTCTCTGATACATGTTGGTAAAGCCCTTAGGATGTGTACTTGACTACCTGGACTGTGATGCGGATCATACTAGTGGGGACATGGTAGTCCATAAGTACATCCTTCAAAGTCCCTAGTCGTGGGTATATCGAAACGGGGCATCGATATACCAGAGTAGACTAGCGCATACCTTCTCGACCCATACAGATGGGCGATGGATGATCCCATATCCATTGGTGTTTGACATCAGAGATGATATACGGGTGCTCAGTGGAGACTGGGTACACTGGACGGACTCGCCGAGAACTCCCAGATGGAATTATACCTTACGTCAGATGGCAGTTCTCTGGTGACACTGGTACAGAGTAGTCTGTTGACCCGAGATCGTCATAGAGTCTTGTGTGTAAGTGCACGGCGGCGCCCCGGCCGTCAATCCGACGGCCAAATGCGGAAGCGGTGATAAACTTAAATTTTCTTGAACTGGCAAACCGCCGCGCACTAATACCCGGATCGAACCACTAACTAGTCCTAGCTAACAACAAGAAAGGGAAGAGAGATATACCGACGATCCAAGTCCTCCGGTCTTCTCATCATCGACCCGATCTCCTGCGGAATGTCCCGTCTCCTCCTCGTCGCCGGAAGTGCACCACATCGCCTACTTCTTTTACGGGCTCCCACCTCAATGTCGAGGCAACTCGGGCACGAAGCCGGCTACTCGACGTGCCCAAGGTTCGCTGTAGAATATCTAGAGAAGAAGTCTCATTTGGGGTTGTAGGAATTGCCTTTTGTGGAGGAATTTGGGGATTTTTCTAACATCAAGAGAGCAAAAAATCCCCACTACAAAATGGGCAACCCACCCTCATGGTGGCCGGCCATCACTAGAGGAGAAGGAGAGAATGAGAGAGTGGAGAGTGATAGAATGAGAGAGCCATCCTCATGTTATGCAAGAGAGAGAGAGGAATGGTTATCATGCAAAAAGAAATCATTCTCAACCAAAATCCAACACTCAACAACCATATCATAACCCATCATCAAGCATGATGACTTCAAAAAGTCAAGCCATCATGAAGAAGTCAAGAAGTCAAGGTCAATGGATGGTGCACCACATGAAAGCCATCATGATGCAACAAGATGCAAAGAACCCCCTCCACTAATGCCTATTTGCAACAATGCAAATAAACCCTCCTCCACCAATCTTCGGCCAATGAACGATACAAAGGAAATTGGCCGAAACGGAAAGCAAACCGGCAACTCCAGAAAACTGGTCCCGTAATAAATTACAGGAAAACCCCGATACTGTGCATACACACCCGCATCTGTATTTCAACCGAAATACAAATGCAATGAGACAAAATCTACACTGTACTATACTAGGACCCAGCTTAAACCAAAGCCGGCTAGTAATATCTGTTCGATCCTGATCCATGCAATACCGCACGTATCTGATCGAACCCTGCCATATAACCATACGGCCTATAGTACAAACTGTCCGATCCTGATCCGTGCAATACCGCACGTATCTGATCGGACCTTGCCATATCTCCATACGGCCTCTACAACCTTTCGCCCGAAAGCTGAGTAACTGAATGTGGGGGACTCTAAAGACTCGTCAACACATTGGTTGTGGATTTAACCACTAGCACGTTAGAGGTATAAGCCAATACATAACGGGCTACCAGGTATTGACCAAAAGGGACGTCTGTGAGCGAACTCAGCCTGACTCCCTACTGAGCCTGTCAGTGACAATATCCGTACAGTCCGGTCCGTTCGTCTATGAGCATCGCATGGCGGGCCTAGGGGGTTGGTAAAAGTCAGACCCCCAAAAGCGGTACAAGTCATGTCGGGGTGTAGCCCAGAACACCCTGAGATACTACTGGAATACCTACCAGTAAATCTCCTTGCCTCGGCCGAGGGCTTCATGTAATGGCTCTCCTAGACACAGCACGACCTCACCCCCAATACCGGGAGAGACGAACCCCTGAAGATACGCTCACTGCCTCCATGTGGCTTGGGACTGTACCCAACTAAAACCTGTTTGCACGACTCCTTTGAGCCGTGGTAGGGTAGTAATCAAAGTACAGTGGGAACTCACACAAGACAAATGACGATCCCCAGGTCGATGAACTAACCTGTACACATGTCACCAGGGAACTGCCATCTGACGTCTGGTATATGACCAACTAGCATGTTCCCGGCGAGTCCTGTCCGGTGTACTCATAACCCAATGAGCACCTGTATACATCTTAGGTGGTCCAACTGACACCAGTGGCTTGTGAGACCGGCCACCGCCCCTCGTCGGGGTCTCGACTGTATACACTAGTCTACTAAGGAGAATCGATGCCCTGTCTCGAAACTCTCACGACTAGGGACCTTTTAAGGATATGCTTATAGACCCCCAGCTCCCACTTATATGATCACCCTCATACTGCTGGTGGTCAAGCAAGAATCCTAGGGGCTCTATCAACGTGTAATAGCGACGTGTCAGGTCACTTAAAACAGTACACGATGATAAAGGTAAACCAGATGGCATACTATCATCTCGAGTAAGACTGTCCTACCGGGATAGGTCCTCCATCAATCATTGCAATCACGTACCTGTGACCTAATAATTGACTCTGAGGGCACTATCTCCAACATTGTGTGGTTGCCACTGTGCTTTGATTTCCATCTTACCACGTCCAAGAGGGCGTGCAAAACGGTGGTTTTTGGGTACAGTCCCGAATCACATGGAGGCAATGAGCGATAGGAGGGGATTCGTCTCTCCCGGTATAGGGGGTTGATGTTGCGCTGTGTTCGATTGGCTATAACCGGAAATCCCTGGCCAGGATTGCTGAGATTTACTGGTAAGTGTTACCAGTAGTTTCTCGAACTGTTATAGGCCTCATATCGACATGACTTATCGAGCTATTGGGGTCTGACGTTTACCACCCCTAGGCGAGATATGCGACATATCAGACGACGAGACCGGACTGTACGGTAAGTGTTACTGGTTGGATTCACAGGAGTGTAAGCGGGCTTGCTCGTCGATCTTCTGATCGCTCAATACCCGGGTGGCCGTTACGTTTAGCAGACCGCTTGCGGCTTGTGGGTGATTGATATGATCATCATCTGCTGCCGGCGTATTGATGAGTCTTTAGAGTCCTACACAGAGGTTTCCTGGCTCAAGCGAAACGAAATAGGAGCGCATATGAGATATGTGCGGGACCGAGAATAATGCGTGTATGTGATACCGTATTCTATGCTCGCGATGAATGTATCGATTGGTTGTATGCGATATAACCTAGTTATCGAATCAAGGATTGATTCGATAAGTCGATACATTGGATATTAGTCGGTTATATGCGATATGACCGGATCGTTAAATCAAGTGTTGATTTAATGATTTAATGCATAAATATATATTTGATATATTACTTTGCATTAACTAGTATTGATTCACTTAAGATGGATTTTCTCACTTGATGTGCACATTGTATATATGATATACTTTTGTGCATTTGATTGTATCATGTTTGATGATACATGATAGTTTGGTGTATAGTTTAAACCATGGTTGGTCAATGGTTAGGGTTTCTTTTGCTTCATTTACTTATTCATTTATTCATTTATTTATCCATTTTGTTTATTTTAGCAAAAGAAAATGATAAAGAGAAAATGGTGGCTTTCTTTGTTTGTAATTGAAGCTTCATGAAGCTTTGACTACATGACCATTTTGTCTCATGCTTAACCCTAAACCATTAAACCTAACCATGGTCTATTCTCTACACCTAACTAAGGTTAGGATATGATAAGTATTCATTTGATTATTCTTTTTGAATAAGATTGATCATATTCTATCTTCTTCTTCTTCATCATCTTCAAAGAAGAAAAGCTTGCCTCCATTAATGGCAACTTGAGCAAATGAGTGAGAAATCCAATTCTAAAGTAAACCCACTTCCTATTTCTTCATCCTCTACCTCTTGCCAAGTAGTATAGGGTGTTTCCTTCACAAGTTTTCATGGCTTGGTGAAGGTGGAGCTTGATCTAGTGATGCTTCGACATAGATCATCTTCGGCATCGTCGTCGATGACCTAGCCCGCTTTTTCTCCGATGAAGCCGATGCTAGAGTCATAGTTCGATTTGGACAGCGGAGAGGACTTCATCGCGGAGCTATGGAGGTGGAGGACCAGATCTACAAAGGTTGTATTTCCGTTCTTTTAGTTAATTTGTTAACTAGTTGCATTTGTCGCCTAGACTTCTAGTTAACGATCCGTATTAGGGTTTCTCGGCACCCGTAAAATTTGAAATTGGCATGGTTGATACCTTGTGAGACCTCATTAGTGTGCCTAGGAACCCTACAATGGCATCAGAGCCTAGCTAGAGCCTTAGGCTATGCTTAGACGATGTTTGAAACCCGATCGAAACCGAAACCCTAAAACCATTTCGCTCTCTGGACTTTTTCTAAAAAATGGGTTTTTTCCAGATTAAAAATGCTTAAAAAATTCAGCAAGGAATTCTAAGAATTACGGTGCAAAATTTCACAAAAGATTCCTCTAACATGCGGCGGAACCGCGGCAGAAGCCCAGCTTCTGCGGCGGTTCCGCGGCTCTCTGGTGATGTCACCCCTCCACCTTTGCACAGTAACTCCTATTTAACAGTGCAGAGTTTTATGGGTATTTTTAATATTTATTCAAGAGTTGAATTTTCTGGGGTTGTTTTGGAGATTCGATTGTTCGATCGGATTATCAGATTTTGTCTATGTGGCTTTCCAGATATTTTAGAATATGTTAAAAAGTTCGACCGGATATAAATACCCAATCTTTCCCCTGCCAGAAAATTTCCAAGTGTTGGATTTTTCCGTGGTTTAAAGACGTTCTAAGTAGTGCAAGTAACGCGATGGACCCTCTAGAAGACAACAAACCTTAACTCGATTATGTGACCGTCTTGAACTGCCCTTTGAACCTTCGGGTTTGGGGCAGAACGGCGTGCCACATGTGAGGCGTTGGCTTGACCCTTCTACGGCTGGACCGTTGGTTCTGAGGCACGAAGTGAATGTCTTTGAACTTATTTCATGAGTTAAGCTGTATCGGGAAAACTTGGGTGTTTGGATGTTCGATCGGAAAGTTTAACATTTTCTATTTATCTGGAATGGGATACAATAATTGGAATTCACAAGTAGTTATGAGATAACTGAATGAATGTTATAAACATAGCAGTTTAGTCTCACTTGATCGGTTGCCACGGAATTTTGATGTGATCAAAAGTCCGTCGCAATCACGTAGCATACGTGGATACTCGCCGGGTAAACTTAATAGACAGCCTCACTCTATAGCCCCGACCAAGTGACTGTAGGAGAACCCCGTCGCCGAAAGATGTCACCCATTGTATATTATTTACTTTTCCGCACTAGGATAGACCCAAGGAGGAGGGCACAAGTAACCGGGTTCTGGGGTCCAGTGGGAGACCAACTCGAGGAGTCGAGTCCGGGTCTCCTAACTCTAGAATTGGTAGGGTTGCTTGCCGCTCTCGTAGGGGTCTAGGGGCGTGGGTTTGGCTATTCATTACGACCATGGAATCTGTGTTTTATACAGGCTCATATTGAAAACACGGACGTCCTAGTATATCCAATATTTCATATGATTCTTCTGCTGCGATATCTGTGATGTGATCATGTGATGTTCTGTGATGGATACTGTATATAGTATATATGATATATTATATAGACGTTACTTATGTTTTACACCCGCGCTAGCCCTGTCCTGCTCTGCCGTTAGTTACCTAACCTAACGGTGCACGAGGGGACATCGAGGCGAATGCGGATGGCATAAATGTACGTCGTATTTATCTATGATGTTTAGGTACTTAAATGATGGGACTTCATTAATGTGATTAATGAAATAAAAAGAAACCTAAGATGTTGTAGAATCGAATTTCAAAATAAAACAGGTAGCTACAGTTCTTGCTTTGCACGGCGGTATATATGATATATCCTGCACCTTATTCGATGAGGAAAGGACCGAGATCCCTTCATCGGGAGTGACTCCTTTAGCAATAACTGGCAGATGCTACACACTCGGTTTGTCTTTTGATTGCTTTTAAGAGTTTTTGCTTTGCACAGTGATATATATGATATATCCCGCACCTCATTCGACGAGGAAAGGACCGACGATCCCTTCACCGGGAGTGACTCCTTTAGCAAAACTAGAAAAGCCTCAAAAACACTCCATTTTAAAATCATTTGATTCTACAACGATATCAAGTTCATTACGCAATAGGTTTTCAGAAAAACCAGTCGTAGCCCTCCGTCATTTCAGATAAGTTGTATATAGTATTCGTGCTGCATTTGTTGGCTTTCGTCAAGGTGCAGTGTGCGGTAGCTATATGCTGCTTATCTGCTGCATACGATGCGATTGGATTAGGGTAGTCGTGCGGCTTTGTTGGCTTTCGTCAAGGGTCGTGCGGGTGGGTTTAATTCAATCAAGAAATGTACGGGTTGAACTTGACTAGCGGGCTATGGTTTGTTGGCTTTCGTCAAGGTCATAGCACGTTAGGGGCAAAATATTATCGGGAATTTCAAGTGTTGAAATTTGCAATGAGATTGCATACCTTCTATGAGATAGTTGGATCCCGATACCCACTGCGAGTAATTGTTACTCCTGGGAGAGTTTTACACATTACAATTAGCCGATCAAGTAGGTGTCTAGAAAGGAGTTAACGAGGTTACGCCTCTGGGAAAACGAGGTTTACATTAATTAGGTTCGTGCGAAAGCACGGGGGACCTCCCTCAAAGTACCGACACTGGCCTGGCTGAAAGATTGGTGAACTTGTAGCGTGTAATTAATCCCGGCTAGTCTTTCCTTTTAGGGTTTGAAGGAAGATTTGATAAAAAACAGTGGGAGCCATCCTGATTAGATAAAATCATAACCAATCTATTCTTGAAAGAGCGCACGCTGAGTGTTTTCTTCTCTCTCTCTCAAGGTAGCGACCATATCACGCCTTAACCAAGATAATAATACGGAATATTGACCGAACCCGCTTGTTATACTGAGCTGGGGAACGTTGGTCCCGCTCCAACTTATAATTGTTATAAGACAGAGCAGGAAATAGGGGATTGCCAGAATTCCCGTGCCGCCCAAACGAAGAAAGTGCATATGATGCATCATCTTCGGGTGTGCTCATTATAAAGAACTGTTTCTCTGTATTCTCTACGTCCTGGGTATGTGATACCAGATCAGGATCCCAGATATGTAATATGTTACATAGGGCTACAGAAAGGTAGAGAACTGAGAACGGGTGATAAGTTTCATGAGGCAGAAAACGGGGCAAGTGTTGCTGCCAAGTCTGTTGGTCACTGTCACCCTGTATTCCAAATACATTGATTCTGAACGAATGTTATTAGATACCGAACCTGATATACAAAATCATATCTATCTCTTTATTAGTAAAGAAATGATAAAATTTTGTATAGTTGGATAATATTTTGAACATTTCCTATATCAAAAGTTGATCGGTTCAGGCACGTTATCTAAAAACATTAATTTTCTAAATCAAACTACAGTTCTTTAGTATACGGAACACACGCAAGAAGAAGAGTTCAGAAATGAACCAATCCTTCTTGAGGTATTGTAGACTAGGTCATATCAATGCGACCCGACTAGCTGAAGTTACATTTAGATGCATATTTAAATCAGTTTGAATTTACATCTTGTGCAACTTGCCAGTCATGTCACAAAGATTAGATGACCATAGCTCTGTTTATTGGAAACAGAGAAAGAGTTAGTAAACTCTTGGGAAGATACATGTTGATGTATGTAAGGTCCCCTGTCTACATATGCCAGGACCGGTTCTTTGTACTTGGTTACGTTCTCTGATAATCTCTCAAGATTCAGACATATGTTCCTGTTGAAACACAAGTCAGAACTGTTCCCACCAAAAATTTCTGCGCAAAAGAGTCCAAGGTATCAAATGGCAGTGATACGCTTAAGGAAATACGAACCAGTATCTTCCGGTCTGTTTTTTGACAAACTCCCGAATGAGAAATGGATAAATTCTATTTGTATCGAAAGCGACTCGATAAAACCTTCGATTTGATATATTATGGGCCTCATAATTCATCCGGGATCAAAAGTTATGAGCAAATGTCTATGCACATGTGATTTAAGGAAGAAGATGCGAACCAGTATTTTCCGAGCTGTATTTTGACAAACTCCAGAACGAAAAACAGCTAAATTCTGATGATATTGAAAGCATCTCGAAAAGACCTTCGATTTGATATATTATGGGCCTCATAATTCATCCGAGATCAAAAGTTATGAGCAAATGTGTTATACACGTGTAATCTAAAGTAATGATCTACTACATGGGGAATGCATTTTTTAGTCCCACATCGGGAAAAGGAGAGCTGGCTTCTCTACCACTCCCATATAAATAAGAGGGGATACCTCTTAGAAAGGGTAGAGTAAAAATCCTCAAAGGATTCAATACTCAAAGGAGCTTAGTTCTCCAAGATAGGAGCATGCTCCTCCATAATGCGCATATGCGCAAGCGCCATGTGCGCTACGTGCAACGCACGTGTGCCTGCCATACGGCACTACGTGCAACGCACGTGCGCACCACATGAGAATATTTAATAATATTAAAAGGAGCTTGTTCTCCATATATAGAAGCTTTGCTTCTCCTCATAATGCGCATGTGCGCCACGTGCAACGCACGTATGCCCGCCATGCGGCACCACGTGCAACGCACGTGCACACAACAGATAGTGCCTTGCACTTGCTATGAACCTCTGGTTCTCAGATAAATAAATAAATAAAAATAGTGCCTTGCACTTGCTATGAACCTCTGGTTCTCAGATAAATAAATAAATAAAAATAGTGCCTTGCACTTGCTATGAACCTCTGGTTCTCAGATAAATAAATAAATAAAAATAGTGCCTTGCACTTGCTATGAACCTCTGGTTCTCTGAGACAGAAAGAAAGAAAAGATTTTCTTTTCTCTTCTTTGATCTAAATTTAGATCATTAAAAAGTGCTCTGCACTCATTTTCTTGAATCCAAAAGATTCTTGGTGCTTTGCACTATTTGAAGGGCCAGGCCCAAATCAAAATGACCTGACAGGCCAAAATAAATTGCAAGGCAATAAATGGGCAGAGCCCAAATAAATTGATGCTTTGCATCCTTTATATAAGGGCAGAGCCCAAATAAAATTGATACCTTGCATCATTCCTAAAAGGGTAGAGCCCAAAACAAATTGATACTCTGCATCCTTTCTGGGCAAGGCCCAAATAAAAAAAAAAAAGAAAAAAGAAATGCAATGCAAAAGCAAATAAAATGTTGAACATTTCAACTGGACTTAGCCCAATTTTGGCCATAAGTCCTTAAATTAAATTGACTGAGCAAAATGGTTCTCCTAAATCAATCTACATCCGGTTCGAGGGTACATCTCCGAACTCCTTTGACATCCGTCGTTGTAATTCCTCAACGACGTCAAAGAGGTGACGGGTCCCAACGACCACACATCGATATGGACTGCGGGGTCCTTAAACTCGTGGACCGAGACGTCCTTAAACTAATATCGGACCGAAACGTCCTTAAAGTAATATGGGACCGAAACGTCCTTAAACTAATATTGGACCGAGACGTCCTTAAACTAATGTTGGACCGAGACGTCCTTAAACTAATATCGGACCGAGATGTCCTTAAACTAATATTGGACCGAGACGTCCTTAAACTAATGATGGACCACTACGTCCCTAAACTGGCATCGGACCGAAATGTCCCTAAACTAATGACGGACCACCACGTCCCTAAACTGGCGATGGACCGAAATGTCCTTAAACTAATAATGGACCACTACGTCTCTAAACTGGCATCGGACCGAAACGTCCCTAAACTAATAATGGACCACTACGTCCTTAAACTGGTATCGGACCGAGACGTCCCTAAACTAATAAGGGACCACTACGTCCCTAAACTGGAACAATATAGCCAATTGCTCTTTTGCCGGATCTAAACGATCCCGTTTAAGTTGATCTTAGCCCCAAATACGGCTAACGTATCCTTAAGCATTTAAATGGACTATAAAACCCTCAATCAGCTTTGGTTCAAGGGTACATCTCTGAGCTCCTCTGACACCTATCGTTGTAATCCTTCAACGATGTTAGAGAGGTGATGAGTCCCGATGGCCATAAATTAAATGAATCACCACGTCAGGTTGATCTTAGTCCAAAGCAAGACTAACGTATCCTTGACGAATGTTTAAGTTGATCTTAGTCGCAACGCGACTAATGCATCCTTAAACTAAAAACACCAAACCCAAATCTAAGTAAATACGGATTTGGACTAATCCACGGGCAGCCACAAACAAAACAAACACACACGACACGAACTGAAATTCTGGAGAAGGAGAAAGTTGTTACCGCAAAGCGGTAGCGTAATTAACTGCAGGGGCTTGCGCCTGCAGGGAAGAGCGTCCCCACAATCAAAAACCCCTCAAGCGAGGGGGAATCTGACAAAGTCTGCTACATCGGCCGCATCCGTCTAAACCTTCGATACACGGTGCCATAAATCAACTTGGCATCTTCGAAGAGGTGGACGGATAAAAACCAAATAGCATCTGCCCCGAACCTCAGGCACGTGACGTCCTAACGTCGCAGGCCGCCGTTCGGAGGGGAACAGATTCTGGCACGCCCGGTGGGACCTCTTCCTCTTTCCACTCCACACTTCGTGTGTCGTGTTCGCGAACAAATCGCGGTTTGCTGTGATTGCCTGTGGATTCAAGGTACTAAGATTTGGTGTCTTGCTCTATGCAGAAAACAGAAAATCGATGGCTTCGAACTGCACCGCCCGCAGCGATAACTCTCGCTCCGTCATTGCTGGAGGAGTGACTTATGGGCCCCGAGCGGCCTCTCTTTTCAAGATACCAGTGGAACAGGTAACTCAAGCCACCACTGGATTATTCTTCGGGACCATGCTCCCACCGTTGAGCTTCAATGCCACAATGACATTGCAAGAAGCTCCAAAGAAGTCGGTCTTCGATCGACTTACCACTGCCGTGACCCCTCTCAACGGGTCGTCCAACTCCACTGCTTCAGTTTTTAACAGACTAGGCCAGAGCTCTAACAGGCTCATGAAGAAGCCTGCCATACCAGAAGGCGTTATCCCGAAGCGGATAGCCATTCCAACTCACGTTCCTGGCAAAATCACCAGGGTTGCTCCCCATGTTCAGAAGTCCGCTTCTGACAAGTTGGCCGTCCCTGTTCAACGGACGTCGATCTTTAAAAAGCTGGTACCGGTATATTCTGACCAACACAGGGGGCATGAGGAGGTTACCCCTATAGCTGAAACAACTCCATCAGCACGACACGCTCGACGTCGCCACTGGCGTCGGGTAAGGAAGGCTGGGGGCAACTCCCCCTCTGGGATAACTCCGTCAGCTCCGATGGTGAGAATCGATACTGCTGTTCCAACCAAGAACAGCTTTGAACTGCTCAACAGAGTGCGCAGAAATTCTCCTACTGCGATGTTGAAACAAACTCCTTCACCTGTGGAGAATACTCCAGAGAAGAAGTTAGAGCAGCCCCCTCAACGGCTGTCCTCTAAAATTTACAAAGTCTGGCGACAGGTTCAAGAGTCGGTGATCGATCGAGACTGCCTCCGACGACAGAAAAATATGAAGGTTCGGCAGGGGAAGGATTACTCTGTCAAACCACAAGAAGCAAAAGCTACTCGGGTGCCCACTACAATGGCTCCCTTAACTCCAATCACTCAAAAAAGGAGGCCGCAAAAAGCCCCTGTGTCTTCGGCAAATCGCAAAGACACCGAACACAAACGCCCCAAGTCTGGGGGCATGGTGGTGCATACTGTTTATATGGCTTCTGGAAAGGAGGAAAGCCGCACTTCTACGGGCCACCGACCGCTCACCCGATCCGTGACGAAAGCCCAGGAGCAACAACAAAAGCTTCAGGAAATGATGACTACAATGGCTGCACTCACTGAGCCAAAAGAAAGCTCTGAAACGTCTTCGGATGAGCGTCACGAACAAGAAACTGACGCTGACTTTTTACGCAGAGTCCTCGAAAAGAGGGACAAAGAAGCTGCAGAGCAAGCGGCTAACATAAAACAGATGACGTTCCTCTTCCAAGATATGGTAGGGATGATGTTACAGCCGGACCCTCCTGCCGAAGATCCTCCGATCGTCCTTGAAGACGACAGGGGAGAAACGTCAAATCCTCCGTCGGCTCTATCAACAGCCAAGGAGGAGGCAATCTCCAAAGTTGACCTAGACGAATATATAGCTCAGCAGATCCGGGTTCATCAGGCGAATGAAGCGGCTGGGCAAATTGTTAGAACCGGACGACCGTATCCGAGCTGGTATGACCATATCAATTACCCGCCAGGATATACGATCCCTAAATTCCACGTATATAAAGGGACAGGGAATCCGCATCAGCATGTCGCTCAATTCAGGGCCTTATGCGGCAATACTGGAGGCGATGACAAATTGTTGCTACGTCAATTCGTCGGCAGCTTAGCAGAAACAGCCTTTGAATGGTATTCGGAGCTACCTAACGACTCTGTCAAAACATTTGCAGAGATGGAACTGCTGTTTACACAAAGATTCGCAAGTGCTAGTGAACGCACCCCGATTACAGCACTGATAAATGCCAGGATAAGGTCAGGCGAAACATGTGTCCAATACGCAACACGATGGCGGAACCTATGGTCGAAATGCGAACAACGCATAGAAGAGGCTCCTGCGGTAGGCATGTTTGTGGGCACTCTCGATCCGCAGGCGACCATCTCGCAATTCATGATGTTCTTCAGGCCGACCACCTTCCAGGCCTTGATCGACAAATTAGCCCAAATGGACCAGATGGGCCATAGACCGTCTCCTCCAAGACCCGATCCCCGAAATGAGAAAAGAAAAGCGATCATCGTCGCCAACGCTCAGCAACAGCCGAGCAACTCAAAGCCGGTCGCTCGCCAAAACAACGTGCGTCCACGCCCATCCCTCGAAGAGAGGCTAGGACGTCCTTACTCATTTCCTCAGAATAAAACGAGAAGACTGTTTGAGCTGGCAGTGCGTAACAGACTCATCAATCTGCCAAGTCCAAAGCGTCTGTCGCAGCCAGGCGATCTTAATAATCCCAATTATTGCCCTTACCACCAAACGGTAAGTCACCCGATTGAGGATTGTTTCATCTTTAAGGGATGGATTGAGGATCAATACCTGCAAGGCAAGTTCACGCTGTCTGAAAGCTGGAAGGTAAACCCCCCACAGCCGCACTCTCCAAAGAAGACGGACACGCCGGGGGCAACTTGTTCTTTCGTCGAGGATGAAAACGATGGAGAAAACTTATCGGATGAATCCGAAGACTACGTAGCGACTTGTTATGTGATTTCTCATTCACTGACGGATGATGAGGAGGATCCTTGCGCTAAGAAATCAACGGCGGACCCTGAAACAGAAATTCCGCGGCCGTCAGACAAGTTGATCGATGCCTTCCTAAATGAAATTCGTCTGAAAGCGAAAGCCAATCAAGAGCATGAAATGGCCATACTGGAAAGAACCAAGGTATTCCCGTCAAATCAAAAGCCATACACTGCGGGTAAAAACAAATTCAAGACGAGGAAACGGTTCGCCAAAGCTCTATCAGTAGGAATGAAGCTACCGCCCTCCGAAGAAAATTCTTTCTCTGAGGTAGAGATGCACCCTAACTTCTGTTTATATCATCAGAAGATCATACATCCTACCGAAGACTGCGAATCCTTTAACTGTTGGTGGCAAGGGTATGTCGCTCAAAAGCGACACTTCGACAGGACAAAGTGTGAAGCTTGTGGACATCGGAAAAATGCGATAGATGAGCGCAAAAGAGCCACCGCCGACTGTCATATAGCCGACTTCAAGGGATCACAAATTATCACCTTTGGAAGCGACTCTGACGAAGAAGCTACCCCCAACTCTTCCCTCGGGGAATCTATTTCAAAAATAAAGGAATTGAGAAGCTGCGAGAACGTTCAGCCGTGCAATCGCATGCTACTCGGAAAAAATCTCGGCCCCGTAAACAAAGGATCGAATAAAAAGGATAAAGGAAAAAGAAAAACGGCCCTCGTCGCCAGCACTCACCAACAATCAGGTGACCCTAGACCGGTTGCTTGCCAAAGCAACAAGCGGCAATCCCTCCAAGAAAAGTTGAAACGTCCTTACTCGTTTCCGCAAGATAAAACAAGGGGACTGTTTGAGCTGGCAGTGTGCGACAGACTCATCAATCTGCCGAATCCAAAATGTCCATTGCGGCCAGGCGATATTACTAATCCTAATTATTGCCCTTACCACCAAACGGTAGGTCATCTGATCGAGGATTGCTACGTCTTCAAGAACTGGGTTGAAGACCAATACCAACAGGGCAAGTTCGCGTTGTCCGAAATTTGGAAGGTGAACCCGCCACAACCGCATGCTCCGAAAAATATGGACACGCCGGGGGCATCATGCTCATTCATAGAGAAAGCCTAACGGACGACTACGTCCTAAAACTGGATAACGGACCGAAACGTCCTTAAACTAACAACGGACCGAGATGTCCTTAAACTAACGACGGACCGCAATGTCCTAAAACTTGCAAATGACCGAAACGTCGTTAAACTACTCCCAACCCGCAGCATCTTCAGGCTGACGTGTTAATAAAAAAAAAAAAGGGTACGTCCACAAGCAAAATGGGCACGGATGAAAACCCGAAAGGGCTCCGTGAGTAAAAACAGCAGGGCTACCGACGAGTGTTCGTGAAAACCCGAAAGGGCACGACCTCGTTAAAAAAAAAGAATAAAATAAAAGATAAAAAAAATGGTATGTCCACAAGCAAAATGGGCACGGATGAAAACCCGAAAGGGCTCCGTGAGTAAAAACAGCAGGGCTACCGGCGAGTGTTCGTGAAAACCCGAAGGGGCGCGACCTCGTAAAAAAAAAAGAAGAAAAAATAAAGGTATGTCCATAAGCAAAAAGGGCACGGATGAAAACCCGAAAGGGCTCCGTGAGTAAAAACAGCAGGGCTACCGGCGAGTGTTTGTGAAAACCCGAAAGGGTGCAACCTCGTTAAAGAAACACTTATAGAATCCTCTCGACCCTGTAAGGAGAAACCACCTGCGTGAGATCCTTACGACTCACAAAGGAGCAACACACTTGGGGATCCCCACGATTCCTAAGGAGAAAATACACTTGCGAGATCCTCACGACTCGTAAGGAGAACTCTCTTATGGGACCCCCACGGCCCGTAAGATTTGAAAGTCTTAAGTTACAGAGGCCTAAACCTGTGCTTAAGCAACCCCCACAACTTTCGACATTGCCCTACAAGTAGTCCAATATTGACCCTTGTATACAATCCACGGGCATGAATAAATATTTCCCTAACAAAGTCCCATCCGTGACTAGGGATATGCTTGTACAGCAAACAACACTTGTAAGTTCTCTCGACTTATAAGGAGAAAACCCTTTTGTAAGATCCTTATGACTTACAAGAGAACATGCACTTAGGAATCCTCACAATTCCCAAGGAGAAAACACACCTACAAGATCCTCACGACTTGTAGGGAGAAATACCTTTGTGAGACCCTTACGGCTCATGAAGTCAAAAGCCTCAGTCGACGGGATCTTAACCCTGTTCGCTAAGCCACCTTTGTTCAACATCGACGGAGGCAGATGATGATTCGCTCCTGGCAATATCCCAGTTGTAGCGATGCTGATGCCTAAACCGGTATCAAATTCCAAGTCCTTTCATGGCAAATGATGATTCGCTCCTGGCAATATTCCAGTCGTAGCGATGCTGATGCCAAGATTGGTATCGGATCCCAAATCCCCTACTCGCGAGAAAGAAAAAAATCAGCGAGCCAAAAAAAAATGCATATGAAATAGCCGAAATGATTGGGCAACTCGCAATAAAAAACAGCGAGTAAAAATAAAATAAACAGCCGAAATTATTGGGCAACTCACAATAAAAAGTAGCGAGTAAAAATAAAATAAACAGCCGAAATGATTGGGCACCGCGAAAAATAGCCGAAATGATTGGGCAATCGCGACCTTCGCGATATAAAAGCTGAAATGATAGAGCATCGCGGAAAGAATAAAAAAAAATGAAAGAATGAAACTTTTGCCCTACAGGTGAAATCACATCGATCCCTGTATATAATCCAGGGGCACAGATAAAAAGGGAACAATACCTTCCCAACAGGCTCCACCAGAAAGCGAAGCCAAATCTCGACGGTTCATAGATAACCTAGAGAACATCTCGACATTTGTCGCAATATTACAGACACGATGTCAACAAATGAAGCAAAGGAAGGTCCCTAACTTCAGGGTCTCGACGTCAATATCGACAACTTAAAGATCACCAACGGCGTTTCTCCTCACTTCAACTAGATGCAGACATGGCGTCAACAACTGACCTCAGAATCGCAACAAACGGAACCATGACAAAGTCCCTAGTTCCAAATCTCAATGGCCACGTCTAAAGCCTGGAGACCAACAACGGTGTGCCTCCTCATTCCAACAGGACACAGATGTTACACCATCAAGCAGAGCGATGGCAGAATCCCAGCTTCACCTCAGCATTCGTCTCGATACAGTAGACGCAATGTCAACAACAGCGTTCCTCCGCAGTCCAGCTGGAGGCAGATGCAACGTCAACAAAAGACCTCACGGTCAAAACAAAGCGGAGTAACGGCAAAATCCCAACTCCACCTTAGCATTCGTCTCGTTACAACAGACGCATTGTCAACAACGGTGTTCCTTCGCAGCCCAGCAGGGTGTATATGCAAAGTTAACAAAAGACCCCATGGTCGAAACAAAGCGGAGTGATGGCAAAATCCCAGCTCCACCTCAGCATTCGTCTCAATACACCAGACGCAGTGTGAGCAAATGAAGCGAAGGCCAAATTCCTAGCTTCAACGTCTTTACGGTAACTCACATAAAACCGGAAAGACAATCGGAGACCATCTCACAGAAAGTGGTCACCTCCTTGACGTTCGTCTCGATACAGTAGACGATATATCAACCCCGGCGTTCTTCCTCCAACAGGATTTGGACACACCAAAGCAAATGAAGCGAAGGCCACATTCCTAACTTCGACGTCTTAACGGTAACTCACATAAAACCGGAAAGACAATCGGAGACCATCTCACATGAAGTGGTCACCTCCATGACGTTCGTCTCGATACAGTAGACGAAATGTCAACCTCAGCGTTCTTCCTCCAGCAGGGATTCAGACACACCAAAGCAAACGAAGCGAAGGCTAAATCCCTAGCTTCAGGGTCTTAACGGCAAGTCATATAAAACCGGAAAGACAATCGGAGATCATCTCGCACCAGTGTGGAGTGGTCACCACTTCGACGTCCGTCTCGATACAGCAGACGAGATGTCACCCCAACGTTCGTCTCGACACAGCAGACGTAACGTCATCAAACAAACGGAGCCACGGCAAAATCCCTAGTTCCCACCGTGACATTCGTCTCGATACAGAGGACGCAATGCCAGCAAACGAAGCGAAGGCTAAATTCCTAGCTTCAGGGTCTTAACGGCAAGTCATATAAAACCGGAAAGACAATCGGAGATCATCTCGCACCAGTGTGGAGTGGTCACCACTTCGACGTCCGTCTCGATACAGCAGACGAGATGTCACCCCAACGTTCGTCTCGACACAGCAGACGTAACGTCATCAAACAAACGGAGCCACGGCAAAATCCCTAGTTCCAAACCTCGGCGGTTCACCAGTAACCTATAGACAACCACGACATTCGTCTCGATACAGAGGACGCAATGCCAGCAAACGAAGCGAAGGCTAAATTCCTAGCTTCAGGGTCTTAACGGCAAGTCATATAAAGCCGGAAAGACAATCGGAGATCATCTCGCACCAGTGTGGAGTGGTCACCACTTCGACGTCCGTCTCGATACAGCAGACGAGATGTCACCCCAACGTTCGTCTCGACACAGCAGACGTAACGTCATCAAACAAATGGAGCTACGGCAAAATCCCTAGTTCCCACCGCAACATTCGTCTCGATACAGCAGACACAATGCCAGCAAACGAAGCAAAGGTCAAATTCCTAGCTTCAGGGTCTTAACGGCAACTCATATAAAGCCCGAAAGACTATCGGAGATCATCCCCACACCAGCGCGGAGTGGTTATGACTCATCGGGGCTCTCCAAAATGAGCCTAACCTCAAGTAAAAAGCGGCATGGCAAATTCCTAGCGCTTGCTCTTCTGACGGTCAAACTGCCAAGGAGGATTGCTTGAAGACGTCTTGTCCAGCCCCCGAAGGGATCAGAGACACGGCAGTCGCGGGGCTACTCGAACAGCACGATTGCCTATCGAGGACTATATCAGCTTATGCGACGGTACGATGGCCAAAACCCTAAGTACCACCAACCTTAACGGGCTTCTGTCGTAAAGAGCAGAGGTTAAATGCGACGTTAAGATGTTCTTGCGAGATCTGCTCGATCCGTTTTGACTCGTGAGGAAATTGATGTCTTTGCGAGATTTTCTCGATGCGTCTCGACTCGTGAGATAAAACCTTAGGCAGTAGGGATTAAAAAACCTGTTTCCTAAGCACTGGGACCCTGCAAGTCGGCCCAAAACGGTCTCTTGCATACTATCCACGGGTCACACTCTCCAAAGTTGAATCTCGATAAGGAGGGAAACAACCGCTTACGGGTCCTCTCGACTCGTAAGAGGGAAAACTCTCTTATAGGATCCTTACGACTTATAAGAGAAAACACACTTAGGAATCCTCACGATTCCCAAGGAGAAAATACACCTACGAGATCCTCACGACTCGTAGGGAGAAAAGTCTTTATGAGACCCTCACGGCTCGTAAAGTTGAAAAGCCTTAGGTGGCAGATCCTACCCCTGTCTCCTAAGCCATCACTGCCCTGCAAAGAAGTCAAGATGGGCCGACCATCTATGGGCCACACTTGCCAAAGCTACATGCCACTGAAATGGAGAACTTACTCATAAGCGTATGAACTACTCCACGCCAGAGTGAGACAAAAAAAGAAATAAAAGGATGCGGCTCATGGAGTTAAGGGTTGGAACTATATCCCTTAAAAGTTGAGATTTGAGTCAAAGATAAATGACGACGCTTGTGTCAGCTCGTTATCTTCTCAGATCAAGATTCTGAAAGTGATACATCAACCCAAAACTGGCCATACGCCATGCATAACTCTGCATAACTCTGCACTACTTCACCCACGTACATACTTACGTGGGCAAAGTAGTGGGGGGCATTTGTTCCCACCAAAAATTTCTGCGCAAAAGAGTCCAAGGTATCAAATGGCAGTGATACACTTAAGGAAATACGAACCAGTATCTTCCGGGCTGTTTTTTGACAAACTCCCGAATGAGAAATGGATAAATTCTATTTGTATCGAAAGCGTCTCGATAAAACCTTCGATTTGATATATTATGGGCCTCATAATTCATCCGGGATCAAAAGTTATGAGCAAATGTCTATGCACATGTGATTTAAGGAAGAAGATGCGAACCAGTATTTTCCGAGCTGTATTTTGACAAACTCCAGAACGAAAAACAGCTAAATTCTGATGATATTGAAAGCATCTCGAAAAGACCTTCGATTTGATATATTATGGGCCTCATAATTCATCCGAGATCAAAAGTTATGAGCAAATGTGTTATACACGTGTAATCTAAAGTAATGATCTACTACATGGGGAATGCATTTTTTAGTCCCACATCGGGAAAAGGAGAGCTGGCTTCTCTACCACTCCCATATAAATAAGAGGGGATACCTCTTAGAAAGGGTAGAGTAAAAATCCTCAAAGGATTCAATACTCAAAGGAGCTTAGTTCTCCAAGATAGGAGCATGCTCCTCCATAATGCGCATATGCGCAAGCGCCATGTGCGCTACGTGCAACGCACGTGTGCCTGCCATGCGGCACTACGTGCAACGCACGTGCGCACCACATGAGAATATTTAATAATATTAAAAGGAGCTTGTTCTCCATATATAGAAGCTTTGCTTCTCCTCATAATGCGCATGTGCGCCACGTGCAACGCACGTATGCCCGCCATGCGGCACCACGTGCAACGCACGTGCACACAACAGATAGTGCCTTGCACTTGCTATGAACCTCTGGTTCTCAGATAAATAAATAAATAAAAATAGTGCCTTGCACTTGCTATGAACCTCTGGTTCTCAGATAAATAAATAAATAAAAATAGTGCCTTGCACTTGCTATGAACCTCTGGTTCTCTGAGACAGAAAGAAAGAAAAGATTTTCTTTTCTCTTCTTTGATCTAAATTTAGATCATTAAAAAGTGCTCTGCACTCATTTTCTTGAATCCAAAAGATTCTTGGTGCTTTGCACTATTTGAAGGGCCAGGCCCAAATCAAAATGACCTGACAGGCCAAAATAAATTGCAAGGCAATAAATGGGCAGAGCCCAAATAAATTGATGCTTTGCATCCTTTATATAAGGGCAGAGCCCAAATAAAATTGATACCTTGCATCATTCCTAAAAGGGTAGAGCCCAAAACAAATTGATACTCTGCATCCTTTCTGGGCAAGGCCCAAATAAAAATAAAAATAAAAAAGAAATGCAATGCAAAAGCAAATAAAATGTTGAACATTTCAACTGGACTTAGCCCAATTTTGGCCATAAGTCCTTAAATTAAATTGACTGAGCAAAATGGTTCTCCTAAATCAATCTACATCCGGTTCGAGGGTACATCTCCGAACTCCTTTGACATCCGTCGTTGTAATTCCTCAACGACGTCAAAGAGGTGACGGGTCCCAACGACCACACATCGATATGGACTGCGGGGTCCTTAAACTCGTGGACCGAGACGTCCTTAAACTAATATCGGACCGAAACGTCCTTAAACTAATATCGGACCGAAACGTCCTTAAACTAATATCGGACCGAAACGTCCTTAAACTAATGTTGGACCGAGACGTCCTTAAACTAATGTTGGACCGAGACGTCCTTAAACTAATATCGGACCGAGATGTCCTTAAACTAATATTGGACCGAGACGTCCTTAAACTAATGATGGACCACTACGTCCCTAAACTGGCATCGGACCGAAATGTCCCTAAACTAATGACGGACCACCACGTCCCTAAACTGGCGATGGACCGAAATGTCCTTAAACTAATAATGGACCACTACGTCTCTAAACTGGCATCGGACCGAAACGTCCCTAAACTAATAATGGACCACTACGTCCTTAAACTGGTATCGGACCGAGACGTCCCTAAACTAATAAGGGACCACTACGTCCCTAAACTGGAACAATAGAGCCAATTGCTCTTTTGCCGGATCTAAACGATCCCGTTTAAGTTGATCTTAGCCCCAAATACGGCTAACGTATCCTTAAGCATTTAAATGGACTATAAAACCCTCAATCAGCTTTGGTTCAAGGGTACATCTCTGAGCTCCTCTGACACCTATCGTTGTAATCCTTCAACGATGTTAGAGAGGTGATGAGTCCCGATGGCCATAAATTAAATGAATCACCACGTCAGGTTGATCTTAGTCCAAAGCAAGACTAACGTATCCTTGACGAATGTTTAAGTTGATCTTAGTCGCAACGCGACTAATGCATCCTTAAACTAAAAACACCAAACCCAAATCTAAGTAAATACGGATTTGGACTAATCCACGGGCAGCCACAAACAAAACAAACACACACGACACGAACTGAAATTCTGGAGAAGGAGAAAGTTGTTACCGCAAAGCGGTAGCGTAATTAACTGCAGGGGCTTGCGCCTGCAGGGAAGAGCGTCCCCACAATCAAAAACCCCTCAAGCGAGGGGGAATCTGATAAAGTCTGCTACATCGGCCGCATCCGTCTAAACCTTCGATACACGGTGCCATAAATCAACTTGGCATCTTCGAAGAGGTGGACGGATAAAAACCAAATAGCATCTGCCCCGAACCTCAGGCACGTGACGTCCTAACGTCGCAGGCCGCCGTTCGGAGGGGAACAAGAACCTTTTGAGATATTCACAGAATATAAATTTGAAGTAGAGAACCAATACGGGTATAAGTATTATGTTCTTTGATGTGATCGAAGAGGAGAATACTTGAGCACGGAAATCCTGGACTATTCTAAAGGAGAATGAGATTCTCTCTCAGCATTACTCCTCCGTATACACCATAGCACGATGGTATATCGGGGCGGAGCAATTTCACCCTATGTGATATGGTGTGCTGTATGATGAGTACTACTGAGTTTCCTATTTCCTTTTGGGGGTTATGCACTTGAGAAGCTGCATACCTATTGAATAGGGTTCCAATCAAATCAGTTGCCTACCGCTTCGTATGTGATATGGAAAGGGAAGAGCCCATATCTTAAGATGGTTAAGATTTGGGGTTGTCTGGCCTATGTCTAAAAGCAAAATCCGGACAAGCTCGAGGCAAGATCTGTTATGTAGAACTGGAAATGTTCCAGCTATACAAAACTGCAGCTGATGATTTGACAGAACCAAAGGATTCAATAGTTCCCGACGAACCTCAACCTCTCCGCCGATCTAATAGGGTTCCTCATCCGCCTGAGAGATACCTCGGTTTCTCGATGACGGTGGGAGCGAGGAATGCATCATGAGATGATGACCCAACTAGTTTCGAGCAGGCCATCGAGAGCAGGGACTCTGTAAGAATGGCTGGATGCTTAGCGATCTGAGATGGAATCCATGTACACCAACAAAGTATGGACTTTGGTTGCTATATCTGAAGGGTTAAATCCCCATCAGGAGCAAGTATATCTTGAGAAGATTACTTGGTGTAGATGGAAAAGTTGAGACTTTCAAAGCTAGACTTGTTAAAGCTTTTCGTCATCGACCAGGCGTGGATAATGATGAAACCTTTTCAAGTGGCTATGCTTAAGTCCATCCAGATCCTACTTGCCATGGCTACATACCATGACTACGATATCTGGTGGTTGGGTGTCATGACAGCTTTTCTAAATGATGTTTTAGAATAGAGCGTCTATAAGTACACAGCCAGAGTGCTTCGTAGACAGTGGGAGCAGCGGAAACGTGTACAAGATGGTTTATAGGATAAAGCAGGTATCGCGGAGTTGGAACATCTGTTTTGATGTGTTAGTCAAAGAGTTTGATATCATCAAAATGATAGATGAACCTTGTATATACAAAAAGGTAGTAGGGAGTATGGTGATGATCCTCGTAGAGTACGTGGATGACATACTCTTGATAAGAAAGGAGTTTCCTCTGCTACGCTCGGTCAATCTCCGCTTATCACAATGATTCTCCATATAGGATCAAAGTGATACCTCCTAAATCCTGGGTTTTGGATCTATGAGATAGATCTAATTGGATGTTAGGATTCTCACTGGTTGTAGTGAGATCGTATCAACCGATCCTGGGGAGAATCACTGGAAGGGTTCCAGGGTGATAAGGACGACTGAAAGTCAGTCACAGGCATTGTCTTTACCCTCAGTAAAGGGACGGTATGTTGGAAGAGTTCCAAGCTAGATACCGTGGCATACTAGACGATAAAGGCTCGATACATCGCTACTTAAGATGCTACCAAAAAGGCAGTCTGGATGTATATTTGTTCATGAGATGAACTTAGTTCCTCCCATTGTGTGACAATGGAGTTGTGGCTTTGGCCCGGGAACCCCGGTCCCATCAGTGACCCAGACATATTCTAAGGCAGTGTCACCTGATCATGGAGATGGTTGATCTCCAGTGTGATCGAGGCTAGGAGAACAGACTCAGAGGACAACACGGAGGATCCACTCACAAAGGCCTTTTCCCAGAGAGAGACTTTTATGGGATGGTTGAGTATAAGATACTACAACCACTGCTATCAGATGGCCCTAGTGCAAGTGGGAGATTGTTAGTTATATGTATGCCCTAGAGGCCATTACTGTACATTGGATGTATATTGTAGTGGATGCTTGGACATATATAGGGAGGACTTTCTCGCTCGACATGATAGTATGCTATCTGGTTACTCTTTACCTTAACGTGTATACTGATTGTCTCTCTGATACATGTTGGTAAAGCCCTTAGGATGTGTACTTGACTACCTGGACTGTGATGCGGATCATACTAGTGGGGACTTGGTAGTCCATAAGTACATCCTTCAAAGTCCCTAGTCGTGGGTATATCGAGACGGGGCATCGATATACCAGAGTAGACTAGCGTATACCTTCTCGACCCATACAGATGGGCGATGGATGATCCCATATCCATTGGTGTTTGACATCAGAGATGATATACGGGTGCTCAGTGGAGACTGGGTACACTGGACGGACTCGCCGAGAACTCCCAGATGGAATTATACCTTACGTCAGATGGCAGTTCTCTGGTGACACTGGTACAGAGTAGTCTGTTGACCCGAGATCGTCATAGAGTCTTGTGTGGTTCCCACTGTGCTTTGATTTCCATCTTACCACGTCCAAGAGGGCGTGCAAAATGGTGGTTTTTGGGTACAGTCCCGAATCACATGGAGGCAATGAGCAATAGGAGGGGATTCGTCTCTCCCGGTATAGGGGGTTGATGTTGCGCTGTGTTCGATTGGCTATAACCGGAAATCCCTGGCCAGGGTTGCTGAGATTTACTGGTAAGTGTTACCAGTAGTTTCTCAAACTGTTATAGGCCTCATATCGACACGACTTATCGAGCTATTGGGGTCTGACGTTTACCACCCCTAGGCGAGATATACGACATATCAAACGACGAGACCGGACTGTACGGTAAGTGTTACTGGTTGGATTCACAGGAGTGTGAGCGGGCTTGCTCGTCGATCTTCTGATCGCTCAATACCCGGGTGGCCGTTACGTTTAGCAGACCGCTTGCGGCTTGTGGGTGATTGATATGATCATCATCTGCTGCCGGCGTATTGACGAGTCTTTAGAGTCCTACACAGAGGTTTCCTGGCTCAAGCGAAACGAAATAGGAGCGCATATGAGATATGTGCGGGACCGAGAATAATGCGTGTATGTGATACCGTATTCTATGCTCGCGATGAATGTATCGATTGGGTGTATGCGATATAACCTAGTTATCGAATCAAGGATTGATTCGGTAAGTCGATACATTGGATATTAGTCGGTTATATGCGATATGACCGGATCGTTAAATCAAGTGTTGATTTAATGATTTAATGCATAAATATATATTTGATATATTACTTTGCATTAACTAGTATTGGTTCACTTAAGATGGATTTTCTCACTTGATGTGCACATTGTATATATGATATACTTTTGTGCATTTGATTGTATCATGTTTGATGATACATGATAGTTTGGTGTATAGTTTAAACCATGGTTGGTCAATGGTTAGGGTTTCTTTTGCTTCATTTACTTATTCATTTATTCATTTATTTATCCATTTTGTTTATTTTAGCAAAAGAAAATGATACAGAGAAAATGGTGGCTTTCTTTGTTTATAATTGAAGCTTCATGAAGCTTTGACTACATGACCATTTTGTCTCATGCTTAACCCTAAACCATTAAACCTAACCATGGTCTATTCTCTACACCTAACTAAGGTTAGGATATGATAATTATTCATTTGATTATTCTTTTTGAATAAGATTGATCATATTCTATCTTCTTCTTCTTCATCATCTTCAAAGAAGAAAAGCTTGCCTCCATCAATGGCAACTTGAGCAAATGAGTGAGAAATCCAATTCTAAAGTGAACCCACTTCCTATTTCTTCATCCTCTACCTCTTGCCAAGTAGTATAGGGTGTTTCCTTCACAAGTTTTCATGGCTTGGTGAAGGTGGAGCTTGATCTAGTGATGCCTCGACGTAGATCATCTTCGGCATCGTCGTCGATGACCTAGCCCGCTTTTTCTCCGATGAAGCCGATGCTAGAGTCATAGTTCGATTTGGACAGCGGAGAGGACTTCATCGCGGAGCTATGGAGGTGGAGGACTGGATCTACAAAGGTTGTATTTCCGTTCTTTCAGTTAATTTGTTAACTAGTTGCATTTGTCGCCTAGACTTCTAGTTAACGATCCGTATTAGGGTTTCTCGGCACCCGTAAAATTTGAAATTGGCATGGTTAATGCCTTGTGAGACCTCATTAGTGTGCCTAGGAACCCTACAGTAGTAGCTCCAACATCTGGGGCGATATCTCATCATTTGCAGCAACAACTGGCTCATTCATCCGTACGCTGAACAGCGGTTCAATCACCATGAATAAGCGATATATCAATGGTCATCACATCTTGGATGGCCTCTATCAGTGGCTCAATCCCCTGGTCAGTCCTCATCCACGACGAGCTCATGCTGACGCAACTTGAGCCGTAGCTCACTCTGCCCGTGCAATCGTGGCAGCAAAACCATAACCAATATCGATGAGGATAGATCATAGGAATGAATATAATACTGTGCAAGGAAATGTACATCCTAAGGTTTCTTAAGCGGAGTGGCGTGTCGTAAATATGCCGCAGAACATACGTACGGTACGTCACTCTACTCAAGCTACCTACTCCATCAACCAAGGGTCATCCTATGCGACGAAAGTTCGGGTATAATACCCCCTCGACTAAGTCTAAGTTCCGTAAGGTCAAGCCTAAGTTCCGTATATATAAACGCCCTAGGCTCCACATAGTCAAATTTAGACTCGAACCAAGGTCAACCTAGCGCTTTGATACCAACTTTGTCACGACCCGAAAGAGCACGTAACTGGCCCTTGAATCCAATGAAGTCTATAGGACTCCATCTGATCCAAGTAAGCCAAAAGCCCAGAAATCTAAAACCATTTAGGGAGTAAATAAAGGAACTAGTTTTTAATAAGTAAAGAAAGCATGTTTGAAATCAAAGTTTTCAAATAACTAAGCCGAAAATGCATTTTAAAAATGTGTAGTCTTTTCTGAAAATTTCGGCAGAGTTTCCTTTGTAAAAACTGGCCCCGAACGGGGTACAACAAGAATAATATATATGAAATGATAAAAGGTATCCCCAAGCGGGAGCTAGCTCTTCGTCAATCGACGGTCACAACCACGCAAGCAATAATAATATACAACGCCAGAGGGCGAGAATCAAAACCCAAAAAAAAACTCAAAATAGCCAGAAAACCATAGTACTACAAGCGCGACTCTAAGATCGAAATAATACATCACTGTGTCTAAGTCTGAAACAATATACAAGTTTTGGTTGATGGAATTTCTAGATACAATGAATAATACAGGTACAATGGCGGTTCTGATACAAAAGAACCCACCTACCAAAGCAAGTCACCCGTATGGAAGCAGTGTGCCAGAAAAGCCGCTATGGAATTTGTGCGGCAAAAACCTGCAAGAACGGTGGCACAACGGGGGTGAGTTGCCAACTCGTGAATAGAAAATATCTACAAGCAGAGATCGAATGTATGACCCATCCTAGGTCAATACAATCAGATAGATATATAAACCCCAATATGAATAAGTCTGCAGCATGCTAAACTGGCAATGTAATCTCTATACATGAGTGCCAAGTGCTCGTGCCAGTGCCTCAGGTAATAGCATATCATAAATATGAGATATGATCAATGTATCTGCATGTACGTGGATCCCGTCCACTCGTCACCCAATGACAATAACCATCATGCATGAAAATATCATCAGCATATGCATGGAAATATGAAGATATAAACCACCCGTGTCCCTCGCGACACGTCAAAATCATGGAACCGGAGTGTCCAGCATCGACACTCGAAAACATCATGAAAATTGTGCCCAGCATCGGCACGTAAATCCTCATATATCGGGCTCCGTCTGCGGAATCGGCCCTCGGGCCCAGAAGTACGCCCATATCCATCTATCGACTCTGGTCAGTATCCTCCGGATAACCGCCAGGTCCAACCAATCACCGGTAGGTACTCGCCCACCTCCAGGCTCAATTGGCAAAATCCTTCGATCATCTTGCCGAGGGGAACCATACCAAGTCCACCATGTACCCGCAATCGGCTCGTCCACTCCTCGAATCGGGTTTCACATGTCGCTCTCAGCACTGAGAAAACACATGGTGGACGCACTGAAATATCATACCAAGGGTAACCGGGTTTTTAAAGCAATGACATATTCTCTTTTGAAATACCCACGGTTCCCAAAATCCAGAAATATCATGGAAACAGCAACTCTCAAAGCGTATAATCAGAAAGCATGATGTATGTGACATGTAAAAGAAATGTAAGCATATCAGTCTGTCATGCAAGAATCATATCCCGAATGCAACAGTACTACAGTGTAGTGACATGGCAATTATCGATGATGAAGTGTGTGAGCCGGTAAACAAGTGTACGTGGAACATACGCATCATCGATAATGGTGCTAGTGTCCTAGCAACATGATTGTAATATATCAATAAACATAAGCAATGCAATGCAAATAGCATGAGTATGCGGAATCGAATAATTAACGCAACAGTAAAGAATCTACCTCAATAACTATATCATGCAGCCTTGCCTTTTGAAATAAGACGAATCGGGGTTTTTGGTAAAATAAGGGCTACGGTGTTTTAAGAAAAAATGCTTCGTTTGAAAATATCCGTAGAATCCCTTTTGCCTATCTTTAAAATATCCCCGATTCGTTAGTTTTGAAATAGGTATGACTCGGGTCTAGTCTAACGCCTACTATGCGAACTACGGACCCAACAATCAAATCAATCGGGAGGGGTATGAAAACCACCTAAATCTGAGTCAATATATACATATACATACAATAGTCGGTGATCCCGTCTCAATAGTATCACGTACGATACAGTATATCATATAACATCCTCGAGTCATGAGTGTGGATCTAACATCAATATAAAGCTCGTACGGTAAATCATCGTATGGCATCCCAATAGCTGGGTACAGGTCAATGTCACATTATCTCATCACATATCAGGTATCACTACCATCATATCACATATTCTAGGGTACAACCCTAAGTCTAGTACCATCGATACCATCTATATAAATATGAATGCGGGGTAAAACACATGCCCAAAGGCCCGCTAAAACCATCATGTCGCATCTCAAATACGAACTCTGTCATATCGCCGAATCTCATGGCCTCATATCAAATCTCATCGACTCATCGTAATCCCACGTATCATCCTCAAATCCCGTATATGAACACATAGTCCCATACCCATGTGTAGATATACACACCTCCAAATGTGCACAGATAAAAGAAAGAATGTATGCAAGTATATGTGTACGTGTATGTGTGGGTGTGCAACCCCTACTCTAGGGTTTCGCACTATCAGAAACCAATACATCCTTATCATCAATAATCCATTATTACCATCAATAATCTTAAACAACACATAATAAATATATGTGTATATACGTATTCGTATACATCACCACGGACTGCGGGGGTGCTATACGCCATCCACCCGACTTCTCCCCGTAGATATAAATCTACTCACCTTGCTTCTTATGTGCCGATGCCGATGTCGCCATCTTCATCTTCTTCGCCTCAACATCACGTAGGGTACCTACAAGTATATCGCAAATGCTAAAGCACATGAAAATCACATCGGAAAGCCAAAACAGCACACGCTACTCGCACAGGTAAAAACATATCGTCTCGCATGCAAACACGATCAATATCCACTTGTCGTTGACGTCCAAATGCCACCCGACAGAAATGAATCACCAAATACCAAAATCCATGCTAAAACAAGTCGTAAACCATGCACCAACATAGGAAAATCAACCTAGATTTTACCCTAGATGGAACCAGACAAAATTACACATGCCATGGGTCAAGACTACTGGAAATAGGGCCATGCACCAAAAACGAGATGGTTTCCCCTGCTCTGGCCGCAAATTGCGGCCAGAAGGAATTAATTGGCGGTCGGGAATTAGAGTTAGGGGCTAGGGTTTGGTGTGGTGGCTCTAGGGTGCCTGCACATCTCACTGTCAACTCAGTTTTATTTTAGCGGTTTCGGGGTGATAGCAGATTCCTAAATACGATCACATATTCACAGTTTTTCCCCGACATCGTCTCATAAATCCGTATTCTGTGTTCTAGTCTCTAGTTTGATCCAAAATAACATCACACCAGGGGTTCTAAGGTCACCACAATCCTCAATTTCATCTTTAGTTTCAGATCTCACATAAACCCTAACTTGAAGTTTCACAAATCCACCAAACGACACCATATCGACATGAAACTAGAATTGATGCACAAGAAATGAAATACTACTCTAATAGGTTGAGAATTTACCTCCTTTGGCAACTCAAGAAAATTCTTGAGTTGCTCAAAGTCCTCCAAATCCATTCTTGCTAGGTTCAATGTGTAGCTAGTGAGCTCGGGAACACTTTTTGTGAAATGGGAATAGAGTTTTGGGGTTGTTTTCATAGTGGATCTAGGTTGAAGAGAGAGGAGGAAGAAGAGGGAGCAGAAGCAGCAGCAGCTCTTCATGAAGAGGAGAGAGAAAATGAGAAGGGAAATGATAGGAGTATGGTTCAAAAAGGTGAAGGTTGACTTGGTCTCTCTCTCTCTTATCTGAAGCCTTTTCTTTTCTTTTTCTTTTCCTTTTTCTTTTCCTTCTCACTCCATTGCAAACCCTAAGCAACCATACCCCAAAACATGTAACAAGTGTAACAAGTGTGGAAAATAATATGTGCACATTTTTGCACAAAAATGCTAAAAATCCGATTAACGATTTTTTATCGCGATTAGCACTAAATTAGCACATAACTAATCATAAAAACTTTAAAATGGCATAATTCCATAAAATACCCTATTTTAGAATTTTCCATAATTTTTCCCCATTTATTTATATTTAATTATACCGGAAATTAAAATATTCATTAAAATAATATTAAATTATAAAAATTCCCAAAAATAATATTTTATTATTTTGGAAACATTACATAAATGCCATTGCACAACGTGCCTGATCCAACCAACTTTTGGTTCAGGAAAATGTTCATAACATTATCCTGTAATACAAAATTATATCCCTATTTACTTAATAAAGAAACTGATATAATGTTGCATATCATGTTCGGCATGTAATAGCATTTGTTCAGAATCAACGTATTACCACTTGGTAATGCAAGGTGATATTCCCCGACGGATTTAGCTGCAACAATTGCTCCATTTCCAACCCTTATGTCTTTATCACCTTCTCCCAGTTCTTTACCTTTCTTTAGCCCATGTAATAAATTACATATATGGGATCCTGACCCGGTATCCAATACCCAGGACGCAGAGCAAAGGGAGAAACAGTTCTCTGTAACGAACACAGCTGAAGAAAATGCATCAACATGTACTTTCTTCAATCGGGTGGCATGGGAATCCTGGCATTCCCCTATATCCTGTTCAGTCTTTTAACTCTTATAAGAAAGAACGGAACCAATGTTCCCCTGCACAGTATAACATGCGGGTTCGGTCAATACATCCATATTATTATCTTGATTAAGACATGACATGGTCGCTACCTGGATAGAAAGAAGAAAACACTTTAGCGTATGCTCTTGCAAGATCAGATTGGTTATTATTTTATCTAATCATGATGGCTCCTACTATTTTTATCAAATCTTCCTTGAAACCCTAAAAAGAAAGACTAGCCGGGATTAATTACACCCTACAATTTCGCCAATCTTTTAGCCAAGCCAGCGTTGGTACTTTGAAGGAGGTACCTAATTAAAATAAACCTCGTTTTCCCAGAGACATAACCCCATAAACACCTTTCTAGACACCTACTTAATCGGCTAATTGTCTTGTGTAAAACTCTCCTAGGAGCAACTCTTACACGCAGTGGGTATCGGGATCCAACTATCTCATAGAAGGTATGCAATCTCATTGCAAATTTCAACACTTGAAATTCCCGATAATATTTTGCCCCAAGCAATCTATGACCTTGACAACATCAAAAAACCATAGATCGCAAGTAAGGTTCAACCCGTCATTTCCTAATTGAATTAAACCTACCCGCACGACCCTTGACAAGGTCAACAAGGCCGCACGACTACCCTAATCCAATCGCATCATATGCTAGCAGATAAGCACTAAATAGCTACCGCACACTACGCCTTGACAAGGTCAGCAAACGCAGCACGAATACTAAATACTGCTTATCTGAAATGACGGAAGGCTACGACAGGTTTTTCAGAAAACCTTTTGCGTAATGAACTTGATATCGTTATAGAATCGAGTGATTTTGAAAAGGAGTGTTTTTTAGGTTTTTCCTAGTTTCTCTAAAGAGGTCACTTCCGGTGAAGGGATCTCAGCTCTTTCCTTATCGAATAAGGTGCAGGATATATCACATATATCACTATGCAAAGCAAATACTCCAAAAGCAATCAAAAGACAAACCGTGTGTTATAGCATCTGCCAGTTATTGCTAAAGAAGTCACTCCCGGTGAAAGGGATCTCGGCTCTTTCCTTATCAAATAAGGTGCAGGATATATCACATATATCACTATGCAAAGCAAATACTATAGCTACCCTTTTTAAAAATTTGATTCCACAACATCTTTTAGGTTTCTTTCTTTTCCTTAATCTCATTAATGAAGTCCCATCAATGAAGCTTCCTAAGCATCACAGAAGAAACGAAAATACAACGTACGCTTATGCCATCCGCATTCGCCACAGTGTCCCGTTATGCACCGTTAGGTTACTTAACTAACGGCATACCTGGACGGGACTAGCGTGGGTGCAAAACATAAGCAATGTCTACTATATATCTCATATATAATGTATATCCATTCGTCTCAGAATCCACAGTGATCACATCACAGAGCAGCAGAAGAAACATATGAAATATTGGATATACTAGGAGGTCCGTGTTTTATTTTGAGCCTGTATAAAACATGGATTCCACGATCGCGATGAATAGCCAAACCCACATCCCTAGACCCCTACGAGAGCGGCATGCAACCCTACCAATTCTAGAGTTAGGAGACCCGGACTCGACTCCTCGAGATGGTCTCCCACTGGACTCTAGAACCCGGTTACTTGTGCTCCCCTCCTTGGGTCTATCCTAATGCGGAAAAGTAAATAATATACAACAATGGTGACATCATCCTCAACCCGGAAGTGCCCTAATAAAAGAACATTACATACATTTAATTTTATATGAATGAAAATAAAAAACTCCCATCTAACATAAAACCCCCGGCTATCCAAAACACGACGATCCAATATAACATATCACAGCAACACATAACATCATATGTCATCAACGTAAGTAAATATGCGTATCCCAGTTGGCGTTGACATATAGCAACAAAACCGGTGATACACCACATATTACACTTACGGTCACAGAAAAGAAAATGTCAAACTACAACATTTGGAATCCATAATAACCTTAGACATCATAAACCCAAAATATCACATATTACGGATTTCATGCCTAACTATATGAATTCCACATATTGTATCACATTCCACAAATAGCTAGACGATGTTAAACCTTTCGATCGAATCAACGAACTCCCAAAATTTCCCAGAAAGCTCAACACTTGAGCAGTATTAAAAATACCCAGAAGCATGCCCTAGTACCAATGGACCAACCGTTGAAGTGTCGTCCCTTGCCTCCTTAGTGGCGCCGCGGAACCGAGGGACTCGTTCTTCAAGAGGGTCCATACAATTAGCTGCATGATTTTCTGAGGATTTTTAATATGAAAAATTCCAACATTTTGAAAAATTTCCAGAAAGCGGGCGATATCGGTTTTTCGGAGTTCGCTCGAACTTCTAACTTCGCCTAGACAACTCCTAATGCTCTAGTAAGGCTCTGATACCACTGTCGAGTTCTTAGGCACAACCACATGGTTTCACAAGGCATCAAACATGCTATATTTAAAAATTTAGTGTGCCAAACAATCCTAACCAAGGATCTAACTAGAGTTTTAGGAGCTAAACAAGAAAGTAAACATCTGTAGTTCTAAGTAATAACGGAATACAACCTTTGTAGACCGGTCCTTCACTTCATTTGCTCCTTGTAGTGGTCCCTTCACTGCGATCATGGAACTCCTGGACTCTTGCATGGCTTCCCAAGGCGAAAGGAACGATCTTGCTTGAAGTCTTCGAGGCCGAAGATGATCTACGTCGAGGAGACACTAACTCAAGCTACTACTTCACTAATGAAAGATTAGTGAAGCTAACACCCTATACTAAGGTGCCAATCTAGTAGAGGATGATGAAGTAGGAGGTGGGATCACTTTAGTTTTATTTTTCTCACAATATTTTCTCACTTTAACAAAACCTAGAGAGCTCTTGAGCTTTGAAGAAGAAGATGAAGTAAAGAGATGAGAATGAACTAATGAGGTGAGAGAATCAACCATGGGTGAGTTTCTATCATATAGCTAACTCATGTAGAGACATAACCATGGCTAAATTATAATGATTAGGTTAATAAATATCTTATGTAAAACAAAAATAATGGACCAATTCAATGCATCCAGAAGCTTCTACAAGCTTCATGCATGTGACCATTTATCCACTAATTGGATTTACTTTAAATAATTAAAACCCACATTATAATTAGTATGGTGTAAGTCTCATACACCCATGTAGTGTGTATCAACAACCATGACACAAAAATAACACAATTAATATATATCACATATATATTAAATGTGCACATGTGAGAAAAATAAATGCTTAAGTGAGCTAATATTAGTTAATATAAACTAGTATATCAAATATACAATTATACACTAAATTATCAAATCAACACTTGATTTAATAATCCGGTTATATCACATATAACCGACTAATATTATATGTACCATCTTATCGAATCAACACTTGATTCGATAACCCGGCTATATCACATATAATCGACCGATACAAATATCGCGAGAATAGAATACTGTATCACATGCTCGTATCATTCTCGGTCCCGCACATATCACATATGTGCTCCTACTTCATTTTGCCTTAGCCAGTAAAACCTCTATGTAGGACTCTAAAGACTCGTCAATACGCCGGCAGTAGGCAATGATCATATCAAACACCCACAAGCCGTCAGCGGTACTAGCTGGACATAAAGGCTACCCGGGTATTGAGCGATCAGAAGATCAACAAGCAAGCCCGCTCTAGCTCTTGTAAAGCCTGCCAATAAAACTACCGTACAGTCCGGTCTCTTCGTCTGAGATGTCGCATATCAAGTCTAGGGGTGGTAAACGTCAAACCCCAATAACTCGATAAGTTATGCCGATACGAGGCTCATAACGGGTCGAGAAACTACTGATAACACTTATCAGTAAATCTCTAAATCAGCCCTGGCCAGGGACTTCCAGTTATAGCCAATCGAGCACTACACAACATCTACCCCCAATACCGAGAGAGACGAAATCCCCTCCTATCGCTCATTGCCTCCATGTAACTCAGGACTGTACCCAAAAACCACCATTTTGCACGTCCTCTTGAACATGGTAAGGTGGAAATCAAAGCACAGTGGGAATCACACAAGACTCTATGACGATCTCGGGTCTACAGACTAACCTGTACCAGTGTCACCAGAGAACTGCCATCTGACGTGAGGTATAATACCATCTGGAAGTTCTCGGCGAGTCCGTCCAGTGTACTCAGTCTCCACTGAGCACCCGTATACCATCTCCGATGTCAAACACCAATGGATATGGGACCATCCATCGCCCATCACATGGGTCGAGAAGCGTATACGCTAGTCTACTCTGGTATATCGATGCCCCGTCTCGATACACCCACGACTAGGAACATTAAAGGATGAACTTATGGACTACCATAGCCCCACTAGTATTATCTGCATCATAATCCTGGTAGTCAAGTACACATCCTAAGGGTTTTACCAACATGTAACCATAAGACAGTATCAAGAGACAAGTATACTTGTTAAGATAAAGAGCAACCAAATAGCATACTATCATGTCGAGCAAGAAAGTCCTCTTTATATATGTCCAAGCATCCACCATAATATACATCATATGTACAATAATGGCCTCTAGGGCATACATACAACTAACATGTGGAGACTGGGTACACTGAATGGACTCGCTGAGAACTCCTATGTGGTATTATATCTATCGCCGGATAGCAGTTCTCAGGTGACACTGGTACAGATTAGTCTATAGACCCGAGATCGCCATAAATTCTTCTGTGTCCTTCCACTGTACTTTGATCTCCACCCTACCACGGCTCTACCGAGTCATGCAAACTGGTGAATTTTGGGTACAGTCTTCAGGCACATGGAGGCAATGAGCGATTGGAGGGGTTTCTTCTCTCCTGATATTGGGGGTTGATGTTGTGCTATGCTCGATTGTCTATAACAGGAAGTCCATGGCCAGGGCTGCTGAGATTTACTGATAAGTGTTATCAGTAGTTTCTCGATCTGTTATGAGCCATACACCGGCATGACTTATTGAGTTATTGGGGTTGACGATACCATTCCTAGACTCGATATGCAGCATATCTGACGAAGAGACCAGACTGTACGGTAAGTGTTGCCAGTTGGCTCGACGGGAGTTTTGACAGGTTCGCTTGTTTTTCTTCTGCTCGCTCAATACCCGGGTGGCCGTTACGTTTAGCTGACCTCTTGCGGTTTGTGGGAGTTTGATATGATCATCACCTACTGCCGGCGTATTGACGAGTCTTAGAGTCCCACAAAGGGGTTACCTAGCTCAAGCGAAACGATGTGGGGTGCTTATTATGATATGCACGGGTGCTTGATTAAACGCGTGTATATGATACCGCATTATTATCTGGCAGCTTCTATTGGTCGGGTCGTATGTGATATAACCGGTTTATTAATTCAATTGTTGATTTAATATTAATGACCATTAGCCTTTGTACTTATAACATTTTCTTTATATGTTGTATGCATGAATGGGTGAATGTACATATATTGATATGAATGCACACATGCATGCATACATGTGTCATGGTTGATGATACATTGGAGATAGCTATACAAGACTCACATTGTAAAGATATTTATTTATTTTGATTTTTGATTAAAGAATTAATTGGGATTAAATCATGGTTGGTCTTTCTACATACTTCTTCAATCAACCATGACTTGAACCATGGTTTAATCTCTAAGCTAATTCTTTAACTCGCTAACAAAATATCTAGATATTTTTACACCATGATTTGGAGTGAGTGTGACTCTCTCATATATTGATTTATTCATATTATTTTTGGCATAAGAAATTTCTTGAGCTTGCTTAGCCATTTCCTCCTCCTTCTTCCTCAAAAGCTTTCTACCTTATACAAAGTGAGTGAAGGAGATAAAAAGAAAAGATTTTTAAGTGAGATCCAAACCCACATCACCAATCTACACTAGTCTAACCCACTAGTATAGGTTGTTTGCATCACTTCTACTTTGTTCTAGTGATGCAAGGAGCTTGAGCCAACGGACTCCGTGGTGGATCGTCGTGGAAAACGAAGGACTCAAGCGGACCCGTACAAACACCAAGTTGATCCAAAGAGTCACAAAGGGGAGATCTACAAAGGTTTTATTTCTCATCTCTTAGTGTTATACTCTCATTTAGTATGTGATACTTTGTTTTGTTACTCTAAATTTCTAGTTTGATCCTAGGTTAGTTTACTTAGCACCACAAAATTTTAATTGTAGCATGTTTGATGCAAGACAAACCCTTGATAAGGTGCTAAGGAAACCCTATAAGATCATCTATTTTTGATGTGACAGTCATAAGGTTTGACTTCATCAGAATAAGAGATGGATCTGTTAAGAAGGTTGTAGGGTGTGATGTCCTGGTTTTTGGATGACATACACTTTGTAGGAAGTGAAATTCCTACACGATCGGTTATACTGTGGTTGTCACACAGTGGTTTCACCACATAGGATATGGATATTATATCTGGCATTCTGGTTACTAGATCTATGGCTTTAGATCTAAATTTGGGTAATTTCCCAATCTGGGTACTTAGACAGTATTCTAAAGGAGTTTTAGAATGGACGACTCCTGGCATGGTAGTGTACCTGCAGGTGATGGAGTCACCCTCTCTGAAGGTGTCTTAGAGACTAAAGAGGAGAGGGATGTGCATGATTGGCATATCACTTGCTTAGGCAATTGAGTCAATCATGAGATGTCAAGTACCACACCAGATGTTGTTTTTGCACTAGATGCAATAAGTTAATATATTAATCCAATCCTAGAGAAACGTTCGGAAGCGGTTTTTGAATATAAGTGGATGTTCTAGGGATTTGGTAACGGCGGCCTCCTTCGAGAGACGGTTATCATTCCAGGCTTCCAAGATGACCTGGATGACAGAGTGACTGTCAGAGTTATAGTTTGCCCTCTTTTGAGGGGCGATAGTTTGGACAGGTGTTCCAAGCGGATACTGAGGGAGGCATGGCACAGGATACTGATTAAATTCAGTTGACGATACAGTTTAAGAAGTTTACTGGATTTGGAGTTCATTTGTGAACTGGGTCCCATCAGATATCCAGACATATTCTAAGACAGGTATTGCTCATTTCGGGAGATGGCTTTCTCCACGAACTTGAGATAAAGAGAGACATAGAAAGAAACATTGGAGCAGATCCACTCACTGAGGCTATTTCTCGAACGGAATAGTTTTACAAACGAGCTTTGTGAAACTGATTAGTAGAGAAGTTGGGTGTTCGGTATCACACGGGCTGTGAGTATGCGACACCGCAATAATTATCCTAAAATGCAAGTGGGAGATTGTTGGCTATAGTACCCTCAAGCCAATTATTGGATTGCAGGCACGTGATTGCAGTGATTGAGGGAGGACCTATACCGGTAGGACAGTCTTACTCGATATGACAGTATGCTATCTGGTTTGTCTTTATCATCGTGTACATGCTTCAGGTGACATTACAGATCACTGTTACATGTTGATAGAGCCCATAGGATTCTTGTTTGACTACCAGCAGTATGATGGCGATCATATACGTGAGAGTTGGGTGGTCTATAAGCACATCCTTAAAGTGTCCCTAGTCGTGTGAGTTTCGAGACTGGGCATTATTACTCCAAGAGTAGACTAGTGTATATGGATCGAGACCTCAACAAGGGACGGTGGCCGGTCTTACAAGCCATTGGTGTTAGTTGGTTCACCTAAGATGTATACAGGTGCTCATTGGGTTATGAGTACACCGGACAGACTCGCCGGGAACATGCTAGTTGGTATTATACCTATTGTCAGATGGCAGTTCCCTGGTGACATGTATTATTTACAGGTTAGTCTATCGACCTGAGATCGTCATTTGTCTCGTATGAGTTCTCACTGTGCTTTGATTACTACCCTACCATGGCTCAAAGGATTCATGCAAACAGGTTTTAGTTGGATACAGTCCCGAGCCACATGGAGGCAGTGAGCGGATCGTCAGGGGATTCGTCTCTCCTGGTATTGGGGGTTGATGTCGCGGTCTGCACGGATGGCCATCACCAGAAATCCTCGGCCGGGGTAGACAAGAATTACTGATCTAGGATCGGTAGTTTCTCAGTTGGTGATAGGTTTCATACCGACACTAAATGTTGCGTTATTAGGGATCTGACTTTATCCATACCCCTAGACTCGATATGCGATACTCATAGACGAACGGACTGGACTGTACGGATATTGTCACTATCAGGCTCAGTAGGGTTTCAGGATGAGTTTGCTCGTCGGCCTCCCTTTCGCTCAATACCTGGGTAGCCGTTACGTACAGCTAGTGCCACTGATGTGCTTGTGGTTAAACACACTGCCGGCATATTGACGAGTCTTTAGAGTCCCACACAGAGGGTTTCCCTGGTTCGGGAGAAACATTGTAGAGGCTGTATGGTTTTATGGCAGTGTTCGATCATATTCGTGCACTTGTGCATGGATCATGATCGGACGGATAATACTAGTGGGCTTTGGTTTAAGCCGGATCCTAGTATTATATTGTTGGATTATTTTCGTTTCGTTGTATTCATATTCAGTCGGAATACGGATGCAGGTATATATATACGAATGAGGGGTATTCTTGTAATTCATTACGAGTTTACTTTTGAGGTTGCCATTTCTTTTTCTTGCTTTAAAATTTAGTTTAATGTTTATTTGATGGAAATTGTGAGTGCAAGTCTTGGCATTTGGCATTGAATGGTTCATGTGCACTTGGTGACTCATGGTGTTGGGTCTTATGAGATATTATTGAGAGCTAGCAGATCTTTATGGCTAAGGATTTTTCTTTAGTTTCTTGATAATAACTCACAAGACACAACACTTTCTATTCAAGCCAAAAAGAATAAAAGAAAAAGGCAGAGAACATTTTCTTGAGTTGCTTAGCCCATTTTCTTCACTGCCTTTTTCATTGAGCTCACACCTTTCTTCACTTGTCTTCTTCTTCAACCTCCACCCATTCAATCTCATGAGTTGAGAATCCTTGGGTGTTTTGAGACAAAGTATTCACATACAATCTCTACTTCCTCTTAGGTATCTAGGCTAGCAAACTAGATACCCGAGTTGTTTCGGTTTTGAGGCGGGAGCCCGTATTACTAATCCTCGATGTGGATCGTCTTCGATGAGAGAGACCGGAGATTGAACTTGATCGAGGAATCTGCGAGGAGCTTAGGACAGAGGTTGAAGACCGAAGGACACGGATCGATCGGTATAATCTCTCTAAACTCTTTTTTATATTACTAGTATAGGGTTAGTGGTACGATCCGTCGATTAGGGTTCTGTTAGCGCCGGGTTTTTAAAGTTTTTGTTCCGCGTTTGGCCACGTATTGATGGCCGGTGCGCTTCTGTAACCCTACAGGATATTCATCAAGGAATAACACTATGCAAATCAAGAAATAGAGCTACCTATTTTTAAAAATCTGATTCTACAACATCTTTAGGTTTCTTTCTTTTCATTAATCTCATTAATGAAATCTCGTCATTTAATGTTTGCTAAACATTATAGAAAAATGAAACGAAATTAGAATGTACGCTTATGCCATCCGTATTCTCCATGGGACCCCGTCTTCACCGTTAGGTTACTTAAATAACGACAGAGCGGGGGCTGGACTAGCACGGGTGCAAAACATAAGCAACGTTTATTATATATATCATATATATAATATTAACATTCGTCTCAAGAAGTTATATGATCACATCACAGAACCAAGCAGCAGAAGCAACATATGAAATATTGGATATACTAGGATTTCAATGTTTTCAATTTAGCCAGTAATGTAAAACACGGATTCCACAGTTAGCCAAACCCATATCCGTAGACCCCTACGAGAGCGGCAAGTAATCCTACCAATTCTAGAGTTAGGAGATCTGGTCTCAACTCCTTGAGATGGTCTCCCACTAGACTCTAAAAACCGGTTACTTGTGCTCCCCATCTTAGGTCTATCCTAATGTGGAAAAGTAAATAATATACATCAATGGTGGTATCATCCTCAACCCGGAAGTGTCCCAATAAAAGAATATTACATACAGATTTTACATTAATGAAAATAACAATTCTCATCTCACATAAAAACTCCCGGCTATTCTTACACGACGATCTAATAAATCATATCAACAGCAACACATAACATTACATGTCATCAAAGTAAGTAAATATGCGTATCCCAAAAACACGTTGACATATAGCAACGAGATCGGTATACCCCACATATTACACTTACGGTCGCAGAAAAGAAAATGGAAAATTACAATAATTAGAATCCGTATATCCTTAGACATTATAAACCCGGAATATCTCATATTCCGGATTTCATGCCTAACCTGTAAATCTTGTATTTTAGTCTCAAATTGAAAACACTTTTCAATTGCTTTAGTCGGGTAATTCAACGGGATTCCCGACTACATTATCGAATACTCGTCGGAAACTTTAGCAGATGGCCACACCCTCGATACCGTGGTCGAAGTGAACTAAGGAGGAACACCGTGGCCGCAAGCATCCGAGTGGGTGCTTTTGGCTACGGGGTTCTCCTACAATCACTTGGTCGCGGCTATGGGGCGTGGCTGTCTACTAGAGTTACCCGGCGAGTGTTCGCATACAATACGCGATTGCGACGGAGTTTTGATCCGAATCAAAACTTCGTGGCAACCGATTAACCGAGACTAATACACTAGATTTACAATATACTAACTATTTTTCACAAAACTAATTATTTGGATTCTAACAATTGTATCACATATCATCAAGATCTATACAACGTTAAACTTTTCGATTGATTTAGCAAACACCAACAAAATTCAGAGACCTTAACAACTTGAGAATCAATAAAAATATCCAGAGAGTGCAAAATATAGATATGGAGCAACACAGAGAAGATGAGCACCCAACTCCCCAAAAGTGCGATGGAACCGCGGCCAAACAGGGGTTTGGGCCGCGGTTCCGCGGTCGTTTGGGTGAGTTAGGGTCTCAAATTTTCTGGGGCTCCATAAAAAACCCTGCACGATTTTTTGAATATTTTTAATTATGAAAATTCCAACGTTTGAAAAATTCGACAGAAACATGAAAAAATTGGTATTTCGAAAACTGATCGAGTATTTAAACACCGTAAAGACTACCCAAATGTTTTAGCTTGGCTCTGATACCATGAAAGTCTACCCTAACACCCACAAGAGGTTCTAGTGGCATCGACCATGCCGAATTTTAAATTTTCCGGGTGCTAGGCTAGGCTACGCAAGATCGTGACTAGAATATTAGGATTTAATACTATGATGATATGTAAACTAAGAGAAGCGAAGATGGCTATACCCTCGTAGATCGAGTCCTTCACTTTACATGCTCCGTGTAGTAGTCCACACGACTCCACTAGGCTTCACTTGAGGGTTTGGACGAGCTTCCTCCGATGACCATCGTGCCGAAGATGATCCACGCAAAGCCCGCTAGCTCAAGCTACCTCTTCACTAATCTCCTATTAGTGAAGTAAACACGCCACACCAAAGTGCTAGTTTGGTGTGGGATGGTGAAGTAGGGGATTAGAGGCTCACTAATTTGTGTTCAAGCTTCATGATTCACATCACATGTGAGGGTTGAAGCTTTAACCAAGATCAAGAGGAGGAAGAAGATGAGAGCAAGAGAGCAAAAATAGGAGCAACACTATAAAAAATGACTAAGTGTTGAGAATGAGATGAGTGAATGGCAACCCCTTGACCCTCACTCATTCAGGCATGGAAAAATAGCAATATAAAATTGCAACCATGCTTGAATAGTGAGTCAAGATGAATAAACAAATAACAAATGCCATACCATACCATGCTCCCATATTTTCCGCCTCAATTTCTATTTTCACAAAATAGAATTTCATGCTATGCTTCATATATATATATATATATATATATATATATATATATATATATATATATATTATGAAGAATAATTAGTGAGCTAATGATATTAGTTAAGATATAATTATATCAAATATAATATATATCACATTATTTAATCAGCACTTGATTTAATAATCCGGTTATATCACATATGACCGACTAATATCATTTATCTGTGTATCACATTATCAAATCAACACTTGATTTTATAATCTGGTTATATCGCATATAACCTAACTGACAACAGATAACTGCCAGATTACAATACGGTATCGCATACATGTATTTAATCAGGCCCACGCAAATATCACATATGTGTCCTACTTCGTTTCGCTTGAACCAGGGAACTTCTGTGTGGGACTCTAAAGACTCGTCAATACGCTAGCAGTAGGTGATGATCACATCAGTCACCCACAAGCCGTCAGCGGTACTAGCTGGACGTAACGGCTACATGGGTATTGAGCGATATGAAGATCAACAAGCAAGCTTGTCCATACTCTCCATGAAGCATATCAGTAACACAACCGTATAGTCTGGTCTCTTCGTCTGATCTGTCGCATATCATGTCTAGGAGTGGTAAACGTCAGACCCTAGTAACGTGATAAATCATGCCAATGTCTGGCCTATAACGGTTTGAGAAACTACCGATAACTCTTATCAGTAAATCTCAGCAGCAGCCCTGGCCAGGGACTTCCAGTTATAGCCAATCGAGCATAGCGCAACATCAACCCCCAATACCGGGAGAGACGAAACCCCTCCTATCGCTCATTGCCTCTATGTGACTCGAGACTGTACCCAAAATCCACCTGTTTACACAACTCCTCTTGAGCGTGGTAGGGAGGAAATCAAAGCACAATGGGAGCCACACAAGACTCTTTGACGATCTCGGGTCTACAGACTAACATGTACCAGTGTCACTGGAGAACTGCTATCTGACGATAGGTATAATACCAACTAGAAGTTCTCAGCGAGTCCGTTCGGTATACCCATTCTCTAATGAGCACATGTGTACAATCTTTGATATCACACACCAATGGTTATGGGATCAACCATCGCCCTCTAAGAGACAAGAAACGTACACACTAGTTGTAAGTCTACGGTAGCGCCCCGGCCGTCGATCCGAGGCCAAAATGCGGAAACGAAAACTTTTTCTTAACTTGAAACCGGCGCTATCGCAGACTTTAATCCCAGATCGAACTATTAACCTATATAACTAGCAACTAGAGAAAGGGTTGGAAAGCTATACCGATCGATCCGTGTCCTTCGGTCTTTGGCCACCATCCCAAGCTCCTCGCGGCATCTCCGAGCTCCGGTCTCCTCGTCGGAAAGGGCACCACATCATCGAGTCTTTTTACAGGCTCCCGCTTCATCCAAAGCAACTCGGGCACGAAGTTCGCTAGCCGCCGTGTCCAAGGCGATGTAGAGAATGTGTGTGATGACTTTGTCTCAAGCATCCATTGATTCTCATGATATGAGAGTGTATGGATGGAAGTTAGAGATGATGCCATTAATGGAGATTGTGAGCTCAAGAAAGAGGAGGAAGAAGAAGAAGCTTTCCTCTCTTTTTCTTTTGTGTTGAGATGATAAGAATGAGAGCAAGAATGAAAATTACAAGAGCTAACCCACCATCATATGGCTGCGCTTCTCTCTCCTCTTATCATTTCATCACATATATCAATCACATAATGTGACACATGCACAAAGAAAGAGACCATGAGTCACCACTTGTGCATGTGTCACAATTAATGCTCCAAATGATGATATTGAGCTCATTATTTCCATATGCAAACATTAATCCAAATATTTGCAACAACAAAAAGATACGACAATATCTAAAGTAAACTCGTGACGGATCACAAGGATACCCCTCACCTGTATATACATACCTGCATCCGCATTCCGACCGAATGCAAATGCGATGAGACTAAAGTAATCCAACAAATCTAATACTAGGATCCGGCTTAAACCAAAGCCCACTAGTATGATCCGCCCGATCATGATCCGTGCAATACTGCACGTATATGATCGGACCCTGCCATATATCATACGGCCTCTACAACGTTTCGCCCGAAACTTGAGAAACTGTCTATGGGGGACTCTAAAGACTCGTCAATACTTTGGCTGTAGATTTAACCACTGGCACGTCAGTGGTACTACCTGTACGTAACGGGCTACCAGGTATTGACCAAAAGGGAGGTCGATGAGCGAACTCATCCTGACACCCTACTGAGCCTGTCAGTGACAATATCCGTACAGTCCGATCCGTTCGTCTATGAGCATCGCATGGCGGGCCTAGGGGGTTGGTAAAAGTCAGACCCCCAAAAGCGGTACAAGTTGTGTCAGAGTGTAGCCCAGAACACCCTGAGATACTACTGGAATACCTACCAGTAAATCTCCTGCCTTGGCCAAGGACTTCATGTAATGGCTCTCCTAGACACAGCGCGATCTCACCCCCAATACCGGGAGAGACGAAACCCCTGCCGATCCGCTCACTGCCTCCATGTGGCTCGGGACTGTACCCAACTAAAACCTGTTTGCACGACTCCTTTAAGCCGTGGTAGTGAAACGCCTTAGATTTTGGTTAGTGTTCGTTTAGACGTTAATGCGGGTTTACTGTAAAAAGTTTACCGATTTGGGTTCCTCGCATTTTATAACATTTAATTAATAATTTATTATTATTTGTTATAAGCATGCACGCACGTGTGCACGTAAAATGTGAGTTTTGTTTGTGCTAATCTAGTTTAGCAACCTTGACACTTAACCCTAATCTCATCCCTTTGCTTTAATCATTGATTTAAACCCTTTGCATAATCCTTAACCCTTTAATCTCTTGATCTTTTGTGAGAGAGAGAGATATTTGTTTGAGTGATGAGGTGTGTGTGAAGGCATTAATGAGGATTAAATGCTATGATACACTCACTCTCATTCTCACCCTACACTCACCTCCCTCTCTCTTATCCTCACACACTCTCTCATTTCTCTATCTCTTTTCTCTTTCTCTCATTCCTCTCTCATCAACTGAACACTCTTTCATTCCCTCACCAAATCCAACACAAATTCACAATTTCATCACAAAAATCACATCTTTGTTCACATTTTTCCTCTTGGATGCCATGGAGTGTACAAAGCTTGGATCTTTGTGTTTTTTTGATTAGGTAATGTTTCCTTGCTGTTGTTTAAGTTATTTTTGTGTAGCTTAGCTTGTTTGTTGCTGTTTTTATCGCGTATCGTATCGTTTCGGATAAATATCGTATTTTTAGTGTCAATTTAGGGTCTCGGATGATCTGCTGTTAAACTAAGTATTTGTTGCAAAAATTGACTTGACAGTAGCCTAGTGTAGAGACCTAGAACCTACCCACAAAATACGAGCCAATTCCACCATGTTCAGGCCACAGATTTAATGGTTCTGGTCGCAATTTGCGGCCAGACTGGGGAGTTGGGGTTTGGCTTTTTGGGTAGGGGTTTCTGGGGTGATTGGTAGACTCATGGTACTTGCAATTTTTACAAATTGTTAGCACAGAAAAATCTGGGACCACTTGTGTATTTCTAGTGTTTCGTTTCGTGCGATACGTTATCCGATACGATGCGTGTTACGTGTTGCTGTTGTGCTGAGTTGGTTTCGTAGTGTCGCTATACGCGTTGGCTGCAATACGAACCCTTTAGAGTACGTAAGTGTGTCGTGTTGGTTCGTGTAGATTGTAAGTATTTTAGGTCTATTATTAATATATATTTTCTTTGCTGTTTTAATATTGCAAGTTCGCAGGCGGAGACTACGGACACTGCTACAAGGGGAAAACAGGTGGTAGGAGGTACCCCGGGACAAGAAAGGGATGTCGATGTACCACGCCAATGAGCCCGGCAAGGGAACCATACACTCTGGTGACATTACCAATGACTCGGCAGTTATCATGGAGATACCGACGGGAGTCATGTACGTATAAATACGTCGAAAGACGAGGGTCAGAGCTAGGCACTCGTGCTTTCAGTATAGCGTATGATACGTACCTATCAGGGTGCCAGTCTTGGTGACAGCACCTGATAGATCAGCATTTCTGTGTCGATGCTTGGCACATTGGTTTCATGATATTTCTATTTACTTCTTAGTATATATAACAGTGGATTAGGACGCTGTTATATATGCCCTTACACCAATATTAGTGGAATGTGACGTTAATATATGTGTATTGACATTAATTTATATACATCATCATATTAATTCATGCAAATATATTTAGGGTGTTAAACTTTTACTTGAGATTTGATTTGGGATATAGGTGATTTATTTGAGATTTGATACAGGATATATATGAGATTGCTGATTTGCACATTCAGGATATAGGAGATTTATTCGAAAGTGTACATTCAGGATTTGTGAGACTTATATGATATGAGAGCCAATTTAGGGGCTGATTTGAGGATTTGGGATTTGGATTGTCTTGATGGATTGTGATCCTACCACGATGTCAGGATTCCGTGGAAATGACATATTTCATTCCATACTCCACATTTATTGTTTATGCACTGCTTTATGTATTAGTAGTACCTGTTAGAGTACCTTCCATGATTGTTGCATATACACATTTTCATATCCTTATTGCATGATTATTTCATACTGATTGTCATATTATTATTGCTTCATGTATTAGTTGTACCTGTTAGTGTACTTTTCATAATTATTGCATTCATATGACCTGTTATTGCTATTAATTGCATATGTTAGATTCACGCTGTACGTGCATACTTTCGATTACCTGCATATGTTATTTACTATTCATGAGTTGGCAACTCACCCCCGTTGTGCCACAGTTGTTTTACAGGGTGTTCCCCAGAGTAGTCGAGGCAGGCTATTCATCTATCTGATCATCTTTTGCTACGGATACCGCTTCAGCTCATAGTGTGCAGTTTTGCTTAGGTGGGTTTAGTGGTTATCCGTATTGTTATATTGTATATTCAGTGTATCCTTGTACTCTCCATCTACTATTATTTGTTGACTTAGAGACTTGGTGAGGACGATATTGTATATTTTTTGTGACTTGTTTGTCTTTTATACAGCTTTCTTTCTATCGTCTTTTATTTCTTCGCTACGGCGTCGTATATTTGTTATGGTGGTTGTTTTCCGCCTTTGGGTGTGTATTTGCTCCCGTTTGGGGATGCTTTGATTTTATTTATGTTGTACCCATTTTTGGGGGTAGTTTTTACAAAGGAGGTGCTGCCAAAATTTTAAAGAAAGAAAGTGGGACTTTTAAAGAATTTGGGTTGTGATTTCAAATGTTTCAAAACTTCTACTGTCTTTTCTTGTCTTTTTAATGGTTTAGATTTCTGGGTTTTGGCTTTCTTTTACTGCGTTACGTCTGTAGGCGTTGCGTAGTATTAGGGCCGTCACGTGCCAATTTCGGGTCGTGACAAAGTTGGTATCAGAGCGCTAGGTTTTACCTTTCGGAGTGTAGGATGACCTTGGTATGATGGAGTAGGTAGCTTAAGCAGAGTAACGTAGTGTGTGTATGTCTGCAGCATACTCACGATGCGGTACTTCGCCTAAGGTGACATAAGTACATTGCTTGAAATTCCTTCCTTGATGATTCATATCCTTGTGATTCGATTTCCGTGTTCTTATCGAATCTTATTTCTATTTATAGCCTTGCCACCGATGACTATGGGGACTCAGAGTGATGCAGCGAGGGCTGAGGTCAGAGTTGGTTCGGGTGAGACGAGCACTGTCCAGGATGGCACGCTAGTTGCACAGGTGCAGACGGATCCGCCTTTGACAGATCAGCTCGCTAGGCTTGTGGCTGAGATGCAGGACTTGCGCCAGATGATGAGTTCATTGGTTGAGACCGTTCGAGCGCAGCGACAGGAGGTTGTCACCCCTGTTACTCAGTTGTTCCTTGCGACCAGCATGCAGCAGTCCGTCACCTACATAGCACCAGTGGATGCAGCCCCAGTTGACGAGACACGTATTCCAGAGACTATGAGAGTTCCGGGACAGTGGAGGACTCATACCGGTGTACCAGCACAGAGACAGAGGCCTAGTCGTCGAGAAAGATTTCGTGACCATCGCGGGAGTAGCAGAGGCTTAGGACGTGGACAGTCGTTCAGCTCTCAACCCCAAAAAGGTCAGTAGCGTTATTCTGGATGCTATCGGTGCGGGAGCCTTCATCACCACATCAGGAGTTGTTCCCTAACCCCTCGTCAGGGTCATATTCTGAGACGTCAGGCACGCGGAGGGTCCGCTCAGAGGGTTCAGTCTAGCAGAGGAGGAGTTCAGCCTGTTGCGGGAAGGGGGCAGACACGAAGGTTTGCTTCTACTCATCGGGACGTGCGGGCGTCCCATGCAGAGTTTTCAGGTATTCAATTTGTATGTTCTTTTGATGTATTTGTTGTTTTTCACACTTTGTGCCGTGGTTGGGACGAGAGTCATGTTAGGTAGATCATCCGCTTGTTATGTTAACTTCTGTCAGCGATTCTTTTGTTACGCGACACGTATTTCAGTTGTGTGCCAATCGGATAGGAGATAGAGATTCGTCCGTCGTTTTGATCCTTCTAGAGATGTTGGGTTTGACGTTCTCCTGGGCACGGACTGGTTAGCTATGTGCTAGGCGTCTGTGGACTACCGTGAAGAAACAATCAGGTTTTGTTTTCCCCGGCGAGTCAATTCTTGTTGTGCAGGTGGATAGTTGTGTCGCCTCTCACAGCTTGAATTCAGCCTTTTTGCTAGTCGGCTTTTGAGGAGATGTCGTGGATTCTTGGCATTCATTCGTGATACCAGAGTCACAGTTGGTTTGTTGGACCGGGTTTCTATCGTGCGAGAGTTTTTCCGACGTTGTTCCAGATGAGCCGGCGAAGCTTAGGGAGCTTAAGGGTCAGCTGCAGAGTTGTTTGTTGGGGGGATTGTGCGTCTGAGTGTTTTGCATTAGGGAGCTTCTATTTATGTTAGTCGAGGAGAAAGACGACAGATTTAGATTGTATATTGATGGATCGTTAATTGAACCGGCTTACGGTGTGGATAGGTATCCTTTACCTCGCATTAACGATTTCTTCGATCAGCTCCAGAGTAGAGACATTTTCTAAGTTTGTTCGAGATCAGGTCATCATTGTTGCGGGTTCGGAGTGATGACATTCCGAAGACTGCCTTGTGCGTGCTACGGGCTTTGTGTGTTTTGGTGGTGTCATTGGACTCACCAATGCCCTAGCAGAATTCGTAGATATGATGAATCGGATTTCTTCAGGCCATTCCTTGACCAGTTTTTGTTGTGTTATTGACGACATTCTGGTCTATTTAATGTGTCTTGAGGGACAGGAGTAGCACTTGAGGATTTGTTTTGCAAACATTGGGAGAGCCCCAGCGGTTTGCTAGATTCTCGGAGTGTTTCTTTAGGCTTGTTTGTGTTGACTCCTAGGTCTTGTAGTTACGGGAGACGATTTTGTATGGTTCCGAGGAAGATCGTGGCCGTACAGCTTAGGCCCAGACTTGTGTGCAGGACGGAGGTCCGCAGATTTTGGGGCTTAGCAGGTTTTTACCGCCGTTTCGTGGAGGATTGCTAGTGTAGTGCTGCACCGTTGACTGAATTGATCAGAATGGAGGTTTCTTTTCTTTGGATTGAGGCATGTGTGTGGAGTTTTTCGGCGGTTGAAAATTCGGTTAACAACCGCATTAGTTCTTTCTTTGCTTCTGGTTCGGGCAACTTGTTGTTTAACTGTAATGTTTCAAGAGTGGGGCTCGATTGTGTACTGAGACGACACTATAAAGTTATCGCTTTTGCTTCCCTACATCTGGAGGAAGTATGAGAAGGATATCCTACTCATGATCTAGAGATGGCCGCGGTGGTCTTGCGTTGGAGATTTGGAGACACTACTTGTTCGAGAGTCGTGTTAGATTTTCACGGACCACCAGAGCTTAATATACATCTTCCTGCAGTGGGTGTTGATTGTTGAGACAGTCTTCTGCAGATTTACAGTTCTTGTGCGATCGTTGAGTACAGCTTAAGTTTGCCTCTACTGAGGGGGACACTGCCCGCCGATACTCGTTCGCCAGGGATACTTGAGCATACTCGGCTGGGTAAGATTTGGAGTCCTTGAATTGTGACAAGGGTGTGCTAAGTTTAGGGACGTGTTTGTGTACCTGATATTATTGGGTAGAGACGTGAAATCCTAAAGAAGGCATATCTGTCAACTCTCTGTACTCATTCAAGTTCCACCAACATTTGACGTGACTTGTGAGATAGTTACGGGTGGGCAAGGGTGTAAAGAGAAGTTTCGGATTTCATTTCAAGGTGTCTGTCTTATTGTGTGTTTTGGTTGAGCATCTGAGACCGGCCGGAGAGTTACAACCTTTAGCCATTCCGGAGTGGGAGTGGAAGCAGATCTCCACAAATTTCGTTATGGTGTCTACACAGGTCTAGACAGGGTGTGACTCCATTTGGATGTTTGTTGTCCGGTTTTGCTCAGTTTGCTCAGTTGTTCTTTGTTAAGTTTGTGCGTTGCACGGAGTTCCTTCATGGGTCGTATCCAATGAAGGCACCCTGTTCGCTTGCCGTCTTGGGCAGGAACTTCAGGAAGCCTTAGGTACTGGTTGAGCTTTAGCTCCGCTTTTCCATCCGCAGGATGATGGTTTTATGAGAGCGGGCTATACCGACTATGGAGGATATGCTTGTGCGTACGTTTTGGTTGTTGTCGGCAGTTGGGGATCGTCACTCGCCATTATTAGGGTTCTCCTTCGATAGCTGTTATCAGGAGACACTCTAATTGGCAACCCTTAGGTTTAGGGGTTAGGTCATGTTGATCACCAGTCTGTTTTTCTGACTCTGCGTTGTAGGATTTTTGGACCCAGCTAGTCTAGAGACTTCGGAGGTGATCCAGTTGTTTTAGGTCAGGATGAGAATTGTCCATGGCGGACAGAGGTCTTATACCGACCATGGTGGTCATAGACTTGAGTTCGCAGTGGGAGATCATGTATTCCTACGGATTTCCGATGAATGACGTGTTGAGTTTTGGGAAGCTTATCCCAGAATTGTAAGTCTTTCTGAGATCCTTAAAGCGAGTTAGTTTCGTTGCCTTTAATTTGGCACTTCCGCCCAAATTATTGAGTTTTCACCCCGTATTCCTTGTGTCGATACTTTGCAATTAGCTTCATGACCTTTCTTACATGATTCAGCACCAGACCATTTAGCTTGGATGCGATCTTTCATTCACCAGCAGCCAATTGTGTTAATGGCTCGGCAGGTGGAGAAACTTCGGTCAAGGGTCTTGCCATCTGTGAAGAGTTTTTCTTGGACGTAGCCGTATAGTGGGGTAATCACTTGGGAGGCTGCGAGTGAGATTTGAGAGTTTGTAATCTTCTCTTTGAAGGTACGCTTAGTGAAAATTTTAAATTCGGGGATGAATTTTTATAAGGGGGGAGATTGTAACGCCTTAGATTTCGGTTAGTGTTCGTTTAGACGTTAATGCGGGTTTACTGTAAAAAGTTTACCGATTCGGATTACTCACATTTTATAACATTTAATTAATAATTTATTATTATTTGTTATAAGCATGCACACACGTGTGCACGTAACATGTGAGTTTTGTTTGTGCTAATCTAGTTTTAGCAACCTTGACACTTAACCCTAATCTAATCCCATTGCTTTAATCCTTGATTTAAACCCTTTGCTTAATCCTTAACCCTTTAATCTCTTGATCTTTTGTGAGAGAGAGAGAGAGAGAGATATTTGTTTGAGTGATGAGGTGTGTGTGAAGGCATTAATGAGGATTAAATGCTATGATACACTCACTCTCATTCTCACCCTACACTCACCTCCCTCTCTCTTATCCCCACACACTCTCTCATTTCTCTATCTCTTTTCTCTTTCTCTCATTCCTCTCTCATCAACTGAACACTCTTTCATTCCCTCACCAAATCTATCACAAATTCACAATTTCATCACAAAAATCACATCTTTGTTCACATTTTTCCTCTTGGATGCCATGGAGTGTACAAAGCTTGGATCTTTGTGTTCTTTTGATTAGGTAATGTTCCTTGCTGTTGTTTAAGTTATTTTTGTGTAGCTTAGCTTGTTAGTTGCTGTTTTTATCGCGTATCGTATCGTTTCGGATAAATATCGTATTTTTAGTGTCGATTTGGGGTCTCAGATGATCTGCTGTTAAACTAAGTATTTGTTGCAAAAATTGACTTGACAGTAGCCTAGTGTAGAGACCTAGAACCTACCCAAAAAATACGAGCCAATTCCACCATGTTCAGGCCGCAGATTTAATGTTTCTAGCCGCAATTTGCGGCCAGACTAGGGAGTTGGGGTTTGGGTTTTTGGGTAGGGGTCTCTGGGGTGATTGGTAGTCTCATGGTACTTGCAATTTTTATAAATTGTTAGCACAGAAAAATCTGGGACCACTTGTGTATTTCTAGTGTTTCGTTTCGTGCGATACGTTATCCGATACGATGCGTGTTACGTGTTGCTGTTGCGCTGAGTTGGTTTCGTAGTGTCGCTATACGCGTTGGCTGCAATACGATCCCTTTAGAGTACATAAGTGTGTCGTGTTGGTCCGTGTAGATTGTAAGTATTTTAGGTCTATTATTAATATATATTTGCTTTGCTGTTTTAATATTGCAAGTTCACAGGCGGGGACTACGGACACTGCTACAAACGGAAAACAGGTGGTAGGATTCACCTAGCTTGGAGCGTTGATGAGTAGATTTAACATCTACAGGGGAATCGCCCGCATGGCGTTATGCGTCTGGGCTAGAAATGTTAATACTTGTCGCATATTCTATGTCATATTTAGAATTGCGCATTTACCCTATAGCTTAGATATTGTTGTGCTTGGACTAGTAGCCTTAGGACACTGCACATATTATTGACGATTCATGTTGCACGAGCACTGATTGTATGCTACACACCGTCAATAATTGCTATGTCACACACAAACCACTTATAGACATGATATTGCTTGGTTAGGGACATTATGATATTGATTTATATTTCTTATCGCATATGACATATAGCATACATGTATATCTACATGCTTACATATATGTCTTATTGCACACATATTTCACTTATACCCGGGGGGTATACTACATCATTACTTATAGGTAGATACATATATCTTGCTATACCTTTGTGTTTACACATATATCAGTTATAGCTACATATTTACCTTCACTTGATGTTATTTAGAATTAGATAAAATAGGAACCGCAAGATATCTTATATTAACTTGTTGCAGTTAATTAGCGGCTTTTCCTTTATATGCTTTCATTTCAGTTTTATGTTGCATATATTATATTCATGGATTTTCGCATTATTATATGGATTTTTCATGATGTTTTCTGGATTTGGGGACCGTGGGAGTTCATGAAATTATGCATTATTTGAAAAACCCGGTTTCCCTTGATATGATATTTCGGCATCCACAATGAGTTTTATCGGTTCTGATATATATATATACCCCTACGAGTAGGAGTCTAGGCCGTATGAGGGTACATGGTGGGGCCCGGAGGTACCCCGGGATAAGAAAGGGATGTCGATGTACCACGCCGATGAGCCCGGCAGGGGAACCATACACTCAGGTGACATTACCAATGACTCAATGGTTATCATGGGGATACCGACGGGAGTCATGTACGTATAAATACGTCGAAAGGCGAGGGTCAGAGCTAGGCACTCATGCTTTCGGTATAGCGTATGATACGTACCTATTAGGGTGCCAGTCTTGGTGACAGCACCTGATAGATCAGCATTTCTGTGTCGATGCTTGGCACATTGGTTTCATGATATTTCTATTTACTTCTTAGTATATATAACAGTGGATTAGGACGCTGTTATATATGCCCTTACACCAATATTAGTGGAATGGGTCGCTAATATATATGTATTGACATTAATTTATATACATCATAAAATTAATTCATGCAAATATATTTAGGGTGTTAGACTTTTACTTGAGATTTGATTTGGGATATAGGTGATTTATTTGAGATTTGATACAGGATATATATGAGATTGCTGATTTGCACAGTCAGAATATATGAGATTTATTCGAAAGTGTACATTCAGGATGTGTGAGACTTATATGATATGAGAGCCAATTTGGGGGATGATTTGAGGATTTGGGATTTGGATTATCTTGATGGATTGTGATCTTACCACGATGTCAGGATTCCGTGGAAATGACATATTTCATTCCATACTCCACATTTATTATTTATGCACTGTTTCATGTATTAGTAGTACCTGTTAGAGTACATTTTCATATCCTTATTGCATGATTATTGCATACTGATTATCATATTATTATTTCTTCATGTATTAGTTGTACCTGTTAGTATACTTTTCATGATTATTGCATTCATATGACCTGTTATTGCTATTAATTGCATATGTTAGATTCACGCTGTACGTGCATACTTGCGATTATCTGCATATGTTATTTACTATTCACGAGTTAGCAACCCACCCCCGTTGTGCCACAGTTGTTTTGCAGGGTGTTCCCCAGAGTAGTCGAGGCAGGCTATTCATCTATCTGATCATCTTTTGCTACGGATACCGCTTCAGCTCATAGTGTGCAGTTTTGCTTAGGTGGGTTTTGTGGTTATCCGTATTGTTGTATTGTATATTCATTGTATCCTTGTACTCTCCATCTACTATTATTTGTTGACTTAGAGACTTGGTGAGGACGATATTGTATATTATTTGTGACTTGTTTGTCTTTTATACAGCTTTCTTTCTATCGTCTTTTATTTCTTCGCTACGGCGTCGTATATTTGTTGTGGTGGTTGTTTTCCGCCTTTGGGCGTGTCTTTGCCCCCGTTTGGGGATGCTTTGATTTTATTTATGTTGTACCCATTTTTGGGGCTAGTTTTTACAAAGGAGGTGCTACCAAAATTTTAAAGAAAGAAAGTGGGACTTTTAAAGAATTTGGGTTGTGATTTCAAATATTTCAAAACTTCTATTGTCTTTTCTTGTCTTTTTAATGGTTTAGATTTCTGGGATTTGGCTTTCTTTTACTGCGTTACGTCTGTAGGAGTTGCGTAGTATTAGGGCCGTCACGTGCCAATTTCGGGTCGTGACAGGTAGGGTAGTAATCAAAACACAGTGGGAACTCACATGAGACAAATGACGATCTCAGGTCGATGAACTAACCTGTACACATGTCACCAGGGAACTGCTATCTGACGTCAGGTATAATTCCATCTAGCATGTTCCCGGCGAGTCCTGTCCGGTGTACTCATAACCTAATAAGCACCTGTATACATCTTAGGTGATCCAACTGACACCAATGGCTTGTGAGACCGGCCACCGCCCCACTAGTCTACTAATGGAGTATCAATGCCCAGTCTCGAAACTCCCACGACTAGGGACCACTTTAAGGATGTGCTTATAGACCCCAGCTCCCACGTATATGATCGCCATCATACTGCTGGCAGTCAAGCAAGAATCCTAAGGGCTCCATCAACGTGTAATAGCGACCTGTAAGGTCACCTAAAGCTGTACACGATGATAAAGATAAACCAGATAGCATACTATCATCTTTGAGTAAGATTGTCCTACCGGCATAGGTCCTCCCTCAATCATTGCAATCATGTGCCTGTGATCCAATAATTGACTCTGAGGGCACTATATCCAACAATCTCCCACTTGCACTCAAGGCTAATTATTGCGATGTCGCATACTCACAGCCCGTGTGATACCGAACACCCAACTCCTCTACTAATCATTCTCACAAAGCCCGTTTGCGAAACTATTGCGTTCGAGGAATAGCCTCAGTGAGTGGATCCGCCCTAATGTTTCTTTCTATGTCTCTCTTTATCTCAAGTTCGCGGAGAAAGCCATCTCCCGAAATGAGCAATACCTGTCTTAGAATATGTCTGGATATCTGATGAGACCTAGTTCATAAATGAACTCCAAATCCAAACTTCTTAAACTGTATCGTCAACTGAATTTAATCAGTATCCTGCGCCATGCCTCCCTCAGTATCCGCTTGGACTACCTGTCCAAACTACTGCCCCTCGTCAGAGGAAAAACTACAACTCTGACAGTCACTCTGTCATCCAGGTCACCTTGGAAGCCTGGAATGATAACCGTTTCCTAAAAGAGGCTGTTGTTATTATATCCCTAGAACATCCACTTATGTTCTAAAACTTCTTCCGAACGTTTCTCCAGGATTGGATCAATATCAACTTATTGCAGCTCGTGCAAAAACAACATCTGGTGTGGAACTTGACATCTCATGATCAACTCAATTGCCTAAGCATGTGATATGCCAATCATGCACATCCCTCTCCCCTTTAGTCTGTAAGACGCCTTTAGAGAAGGTGACTCCATCACCTGCAGGTATACTACCGTGCCAGGAGTCGTCCATTCTAAAACACCTTTAGAATGCTGTCTAAGTACCCAGATTGGGAAAATACCCAAATCTAGATCTAAAACCATAGATCTAGTAACCAGAATATCTGATATAATATCCATATCCTATATGGAGAAACCACTGTGTGACAACCAAAGTATAACCGATCGCAGTATAGGAATTTCACTTCCTATTCTGTGTATATCATCCAAATACCAGGACATCACACCCTACTACTTTCTTAACAGATCCATCCCCTATTCTGACGAAGTCAAACCTATGACTGTCACATCAGAAATAGATGATCTATCTCCGCTATATCTGCTTTAGTCCATAAATCGACATAAGTTACTTGTCCACTATGCTTCCGCTGCTCCCACTGACTACGACAACCCTCTGGCAGAGTCATATACACGTACACTTCTAAAGCCAGTTTAGAACGACGCTATACTCATCCTCCTGCCGGGTCTCACAGTCTGGAACAACAGCAATGGCAAGTCTGGGTAAACAAGAACCTCCTTGTCACCGTCTTTGAGCATACCGAAGTACCTCTCGAGTGCCTGAGGTTACCCACCATATCTGCGGAGTGGCTAATGGAATGTCAAACCAGATTGAATCTTTAGGTTCTTATTAAATTTTCAGTAATCATTTGCAGTTCTGGAATCACTTCCAGTTCTACCATACTCCAACTACTGTTTTCTGAAAAATCCATTTTTATCAAAATTGTGGCGAGTCAAAGAGCAATATCACTATTGATCTTCCAGATGGTAGAAAGTCAACCCTCGTCATAGCCCGGGTCAACCTACAAATAGCCATTACAGAAATGTGCCTTGAGTTATCCAGAGTCTGGTTTTAAGCATAAACCGGACAACTCCCCGTACCTTAACATCGTTAAGATATGAACCGTTCTATATCCAATATAGAAACAGAGGCACTGATTTAATTGGAACCAGATTCAAATCATGCAGCTGTCTCCAGTACATGTCAACTAAATGGAGAGAGGCCGATCAGTATTACTCAACTTAGGAGTGCTTCCAATTATGAGTAACCTGAAAGAGAAGCAAATTCTCCTAATCATTACTATTATCTGAATACCATACACAAGTATCTACATCTTCGATTACCTTGAAGAATCCCGATACTTGCAACGCCTGGTTCTCTACTTTATTCATATACCTATAACTTCTCAAAACTTAGACCTTGCATTTCTACGAAACACATGTCTAAGAACTAGAGAAGTCACAAGTAAACAGAATATAGTACGAGTACCAACCCCTCTGTCCTCATGGACACTGGACAACATACAATACTCTGTATAAGTCCCCTGAGTCTAATAACTCATTCCCTGTATGTCGTAGGTTGAAAACTGTACTTATGGTTAAGAAGAATTACACCGCTGTTTAATACTCCTTACCTAACCATCCACTGATATAGGTAAATGTTATAGACACAATTTCAAAAAGTTATATCTCACTTTATAAAAATAAACGTACTGATATATCAATTTGAAATTGGTGCATAACAACGGATATTCAAAACCAAATATTTGCCATCCGGCAAACAACCCAGGCGATTTCCTCAAATATCACCAATTACAACGAATCCCGATATAATGAGGATGATCACCCAATTCCCAATAACTTACTCCCACTCATCATCTGTAAAACCATACAGATGTGAGAATCAAACCTGGTAAATACATACCCTGGAGCAAGGACTAATTGGGAAACCATTTTTCTTTTAACAATACACAGTGAAACTGAAACATGTAAATGTTTCGAAGGGGTATCCGGGTATTCCTAGTAATGCCTCTTCCATTATCAAATTCACAACTGTAACCGTATATCTCTTTGCCATCTCTCCAAATCCCTTTATATGTCTTTAGTCATTACCTTCTGTATACCCCTTTAGGCTAAAAGGTTTTCTTCCCTCCCTACCATTCGGCACCAGCCTATGGTTTGGAAGAAGACTATCCAATAAGCATAATGGGTGTACTCTCCTAATCCTAGGAGTACTCGTAACCTGAGAGAAGGTGAAGATAAAAGACAACTGAATAAATCTTATTCCTATTTCTCCTGAACCAGAATCCATCCCCGAACTGGAACAAGTTCCTTCGAGTTCGTATATAACCATACGATGGAGTATCCAAATAACTTTGGATCTTCATAGTGATACGGAGTGTCCCGGAGAAATACAAAAGGTGAAGTAGGAGTGGCGATGAAATACTTGGTTTGGTCGTGAATAGCAGTCGCAGTTTACTTTGCCCTCTTTCTAATCCCTTTATTTGTCTTAACTTATTACCTTCTGTACACCACCGTTAGGATAATTGGTTTTCTTCATTCCCCACCGTTCGGCACCTGCCTATGGTTTGGAAGAAGACTATCCAATTAGCATAATAGGTGTACCGTCCTAATCCAAGGAGCACTCGCAACCTGAGAGAAGGCAAAAGGAAAAGACAACTGAATAGTCCTATTCATTTTCTCCAGAACCGGAAACCATCCTCGAATAAGTTTCTTCGAGTTCGTATATAACCATACGATGGTTTTATCCAATGGAAGTGGATGTTCGTAGTAATACGGGGTGTTCTGGAGAAAAGGGTAAAAGTAGGATTGGCAATGAGGTATGCAACCCAGACAATCCAAAAGCCAGTGCTTTAAGACGGCTGGGGCGCTACCGTAGACTTACAGTGCATGTATCACAATTAATGCTCCAAATGATGATATTGAGCTCATTATTTCCATATGCAAACATTAATCCAAATTTTTACAACAACAAAAAGATACGACAACATCTAAAGTAAACTCGTGACGGATCACAAGGATACCCCTCACCTGTATATACATACCTGCATCCGTATTCCGACCGAATGCAAATGCGATGAGACTAAAGTAATCCAACAAATCTAATACTAGGATCCGGCTTAAACCAAAGCCCACTAGTATGATCCGCCCGATCATGATCCGTGCAATACTGCACGTATATGATCGGACCCTGCCATATATCATACGGCCTCTACAACGTTTCGCCCGAAACTTGAGAAACTGTCTGTGGGGGACTCTAAAGACTCGTCAATACTTTGGCTGTGGATTTAACCACTGGCACGTCAGTGGTACTACCTGTACGTAACGGGCTACCAAGTATTGACCAAAAGGGAGGTCGATGAGCGAACTCATCCTGACACCCTACTGAGACTGTCAGTGACAATATCCGTACAGTCTGGTCCGTTCGTCTATGAGCATCGCATGGCGGGCCTAGGGGGTTGGTAAAAGTCAGACCCCCAAAAGCGGTACAAGTCGTGTCGAAGTGTAGCCCAGAACACCCTGAGATACTACTGGAATACCTACCAGTAAATCTCCTGCCTTGGCCAAGGACTTCGTGTAATGGCTCTCCTAGACACAGCGCGATCTCACCCCCAATACCGGGAGAGACGAAACCCCTGCCGATCCGCTCACTGCCTCCATGTGGCTCGGGACTGTACCCAACTAAAACCTATTTGCACGACTCCTTTGAGCCATAGTAGGGTAGTAATCAAAGCACAGTGGGAACTCACACGAGACAAATGACGATCTCAGGTCGATGAACTAACCTGTACACATGTCACCAGGGAACTGCTATCTGACGTCAGGTATAATACCAACTAGCATGTTCCCGGCGAGTTCTGTCCGGTGTACTCATAACCCAATGAGCACCTGTATACATCTTAGGTGATCCAACTGACACCAATGGCTTGTGAGACCAGCCACCGCCCCTCGTCGGGGTCTCGACTGTATACACTAGTCTACTAATGGAGTATCGATGCCGAGTCTCGAAACTCCTACGACTAGGGACCACTTTAAGGATGTGCTTATAGACCCCAGCTCCTACGTATATGATCGCCATCATACTGCTGGCAGTCAAGCAAGAACCCTAAGGGCTCCATCAACGTGTAATAGCGACCTGTAAGGTCACCTAAAGCTGTACACGATGATAAAGATAAACCAGATAGCATACTATCATCTTTGAGTAAGATTGTCCTACCGGCATAGGTCCTCCCTTAATCATTGCAATCACGTGCCTGTGGTCCAATAATTGACTCCGAGGGCACTATATCCAACACTAGTCTACTAAGGAATATCGATGCCCTGTCTCGATATCCCCTCCACTAGCAACAGTTTAAGGATGTACTTTTGGACCACCCTGGCCTCACTAGTATGATCTCATCATAATCCTGGTATTCAAGTACATATCCTAAGGGCTTTATCAACATGCAAGAGACAGACAGTAAAAATACCAGTTTACATGTTAAGATAAAGGTAACCTGATAGCATACTATAATGTCGAGCAAGAAAGTCCTATATATATATATATCCAAGCATCCACTATATCAACAATAATAGCCTCTAGGGCATACATATTCCTAACAGATTTTGGGTACAGTCCTGAGTCACATGGAGGCAATGAGCGATAGGAGGGGTCTCGTCTCTCCCGGTATTGGGGGTTGATGTTGCGCTAAACTCGATTGGCTATAACTGAAGTCCCTGGCCAGGGCTGCTGCTGAGATTTACTGATAAGAGTTATCAGTAGTTTCTCGAACCGTTATAGGCCAGACATCGGCATGACTTATCAAGTTACTGGGGTCTGACGTTTACCACCCCTAGAATCGATATGCGACATATCAGATGAAGAGACCGGACTGTACGGTAAGTGTTACTAATAGGCTTCATGGAGAGTATGGACAAGCTTGCTTGTTGATCTTCATATCGCTCAATACCCGGGTAGCCGTTACGTCCAGTTAGTACTCCTGACGGCTTGTTGGTGACTGATGTGATCATCATCTACTGCTGACGTATTGACAAGTCTTTAGAGTCCTACACAGAAGTTTCCTGGTTCAAGCGAAACAGAGTAGGGCACATATGATGATATGTGCGGGGGACCTGATTAAATACGAATGTGATACCGTATTGTAATCTGGCAGATATCTAATGTCGGTTAAGTTATATGTGATATAACCGGATTATTAAATCAAGTGTTGATTTAATAATATGATATATATTATATTTGATATAATTATATCTTAACTAATATTATTAGCTCACTAAATATTTTCTTATATACATTAATATATATATATGTGTGATATATATGTGATATATATATAAGGCATGGCATGAAATTCTATTTTTGGAAAATAGAATAAAAGGTGAAAAATGGGAACATGGTGTGAAGCACGGGCTTTATCTTTATTATATTAGTCTTGACTCACTATTGAAGCATGGTTGCAATTTATTATTGCAAAGAAATCCATGCTTGAATGAGTAAGCCAAGGATGAGCCATATTCTTCACTTGTATTTTTTTCTAGGGTTGCTATTTTGAGTTGAGCTCACACTCTCTCTAGCTTCCATCTTCTTCTTCCTCATGCCTCAAAACTCCAACCCCTCACATGTGATGTGAACCATGGAGTTTTGAACAAACTAGTGAGTAAACAAATCCCCTACTTCACCATCCCACACTAAACTAGCACTTTGGTGTGGCGTGTTTCCTTCACTAATAGGAGATTAATGAAGAGGTAACTTGAGCTAGTGGGCTTCGCGTGGATCATCTTCGGTACGAAGTTCATCGGAGAAAGCTCGCTCATTCTCTCAAGTGGAGCCTGGTGGAGTCGCGTGGACTACAACCCGGAGCTAGTGAAGTGAAGGACTTGATCTACGAGGGTATAAATTCTTTCACTTCTTATAGCTTAGTTGATATCATCATGTTAACTTTAATATTCTAGTTAAGATCTTGGTTAGTCTAACTTAGCACCTTAAAATTTTAAAATTTGGTATGCTTGATGCTACTAAAACCTCATGGTGGTGCTAGGGTAGACTTTCAAGAAGTTCTCAGGTGGTATGAGTATAGGTTAGTCTTCAGACCCGAGATCATCATTTGTCTCATGTGAGTTCCCACTGTACTTTGATCACTACCCTACCATGGCTCTACTGAGTTGTGCAAATAGGTTTTGGTTGGGTACAGTCCCGAGCCACATGGAGGCAGTGAGTGATTGTTGGGGATTCGTCTCTCCCGGTATAGGGAGTCGATATCGCACTGTGTTCGATTGGTCCTGAGTCACATCAGCACGAATTATCGGGTTATTAGGGTCTAACGTTTACCACCCCCTAAACCCGGTATGTGATACTATCAGACGAAGAGACCGGATTGTATTCAGATTGTCACAGATAAGCTCAGTAGGGATCTAGATGAGTTTGCTCGTCGGCCTTCCTTTTTGACAGGTACCCGTGTAGCCGTTACGTACAGCTAGTGCCGCTGACGTGTTTGTGGTTATGGATTTATCCCGTAACTCACTGCCGGCATACTGTCGAGTCTTTAGAGTCCCACACAGCGGGTTTCCCTGGTTCAGAAAAAATGATGTAGTAGCCGTATTGGATACGTGCAGGGTTCCGATCGATTGATTATACTATGTACTCTGACTTTCGATCGGACAGTTGATAATACTAGCCGACTTGGGATTGAGCCGGATTATTAAATCAGGTATTGATTTAATAATTTACATATATGTATTTCGATATGTATATTCTAGTATTTTATTCTTTTTGTTATTCTATCTCTTCGGGTATTCGTATTTTATACGAATGCAGGTATGTATATACAGTAGATTGTAATCCGTATTTTATACGGAAAAAATTCTAGAAGGTGGACACCTCATTCTTGATTTTTCCATTTATTCATAAATGGAAAATGAGGTGTAAAGTGAGGTGAGAGGGATATCGTGAGAACCATGCCTCAATAGTTTTGACAAATGAATTTTCAATTCATTTGTGCTTACTATTGAAGTATGGTTGGATTTTTATATTTGTAAATTTTTTTTTACAAAACCATAGTGAGGATTTTCTATCACTTGCATGCTTCATTATTTTTGAGCTCACCATTTACTTCACTCTCCTCTCCTTCTCTTGAGCTCCTCCACCTTCATCATCTACATCCTCTCTACACTCTCATGTGTTGAGAATCAAGAGAGGAGGTGAGATAGAAACACATATTGAACCATACACTACATCCTAGATCCTTTAGAATAGAAACCTAAAGCCTCTAGTTGATCCACTTGAAACTTAGTGTGGAGCTAGAGCCATGGACCATATCCCTCAGGTGGATCATTTTCGAAGGAGGAGGACCGATGAACAAGCTAGATCCCGGAAAACCGAAAGAGCAAGCAAAGAAGAACAAGCTCGTTCAAGGAGATCACTTGGAGCTAATGAAGAGGAAAGAAGACCGATGGACACGGATCTCTTGTGAGACATCTCTATCATAGTAGATAGCTCCTCTCAGTTAGCTAGTTTAGGGTTTATGGTAGATCCGGTGAGTGGGTTATTCTAGCACCAGTTTCAAACCCTAGAAAAAAATTTGCTACACAAACGGCCACGGTTGATGGCCAGGGCGTTAGTGTAACCCAACATAGTATCAGTGCCAGCCCATAAAACCTTAACTAGCTAGTTTGGACGTGCTTAAAACATCGATCAACAAAATTTTCCGAAATCGCATTACTTTCTGTCGATTTTTAAATATGTTCAAAAAATTATTTGGAGGGCCTTAAAAATACATGCAGGGTTTTTTAGAAAGGCAACAGAAATTTGAGCAAGTAAGCTCTTCACTCCGCCGCGAAACCGCCGTGAAACATGCTTGTTTGCGGTGGTTCTGCGGTAGGAATGGGACTTATGTGCACAAAAATTCTTTTGGTACTCTATTGTATGGAAATGTGATTTTTGAGATGTATATTTTCTGGCCCAGATTTATTTGAGTACTGGTTAGCACTTGGGGCCTATACGGAAAGGTTTTTGTCGATCAAAATTTTAAATGCGTGTTTTTCGGGCATACATTAGTATCTGCGACCGTGAATGTCATTTGAGCGGTATAACCCGTCTAATTGCTTTATGTTCTATTAGAAGGGTTTGCGAACATGACATTCATGTTGATATTATGTGGTTGTGCTGATATTGTGGTTGGATTGTCGTGGTGGATAGCCGATGTTGCAATGGTAGTAGTACAGTTCGGATTCATTTGTATATTTGTTATTGCGGGGCGAGCGTTCGACATGTGTAATGTCGTCTCTGCCGTGTTGTATATTATTTAATTGGGGTATGACCGGGTTGAAGACAATGTCACCTTTGTACATATATTTTCCTTTTCTGTACTAGGATAATCCCGCGGTGGAGTGCTCGAATAGCCGGGTTTCTAGAGGGCAACAAGCCTACATCTCATGGCGTTGAGACGGAGCTTCACTCTAGAATTGGTGGGCTACTCGCCATACTCGTAGGGGGTATAGGATGACCTATGGAAGGGTGCTCAAGTTACTGGATCCAATGAAGTGTTGGGGTGGTCCATTCACTTTGTTGATTGGGGTTGCTGTTAGTTATATGTATGCCCTAGAGGCCATTACTATACATGAGATGTATATTGTAGTGGATGCTTGGGCATATATAGGGAGGACTTTCTTGCTCGACATGATAGTATGCTATCTGGTTACTCTTTACCTTAACATGTATACTGATTGTCTCTCTGTTACATGTTGGTAAAGCCCTTAGGATGTGTACTTGACTACCTGGACAATGATGCGGATCATACTAGTGGGGACATGGTAGTCCATAAGTACATCCTTCAAGGTCCCTAGTCGTGGGTGTATCGAGACAGGGCATTGATATACCAGAATAGACTAGCGTATACCTTCTCGACCCATACAGATGGGCGATGGATAATCCCATATCCATTGGTGTTTGACATCAGAGATGATATACGGGTGCTCAGTGGAGACTGGGTACACTGGACAGACTCGCCGAGAACTCCCAGATGGTATTATACCTTACGTCAGATGGCAGTTCTTTGGTGACACTGGTGCAGATTAGTCTGTAGACCCGAGATCGTCATAGAGTCTTGTGTGATTCCCACTGTGCTTTGATTTCCACCTTACCACATCCAAGAGGGTGTACAAAACGGTGGTTTTTGGGTACAGTCCCGAGTCATATGGAGGCAATGAGCGATAGGAGGGGTTTCGTCTCTCCCGGTATTGGGGGTTGATGTTGCGCTATGCTCGATTGGCCGTAACAGGGAAGTCCCTGGCCAGGGCTGGTTTAGAGATTTACTGGTAAGTGTTACCAGTAGTTTCTCGACTCGTTATGAGCCTCATATCGACATGACTTATCGGTTATTGGGGTCTGACGTTTACCATCCCTAGACTTGATATGCGATATATCAGACGAGGAGACCGAACTGTACGGTAGTGTCACTGTCAGGCTTTTTGCAGGAGTTGAAGCGGGCTTGCTTGCTGATCTTCTGATCGCTCAATACCCGGGTAGCCGTTACGTCCAGCTAGTACCGCTGGCGGTTTGTGGGTGCTTGATATGATCATCACCTACTGCCGGCGTATTGACGAGTCTTTAGAGTCCTGCATAGAGGTTTTACGAGCTCAGGCAAAACGAAATCGGAGCGCATATGTGATATGTGCGGGACCGAGAATAATACGAGTATGTGATACCGTATTCTATTCTCCCGATGTTTGTGTCGATCGGTTATATGCGATATAACCAGGTTATCGAATCAAGGGTTGATTCGATAAGTCGATACATTGGATGTTAGTCGGTTATATGTGATATAACCGGATTATTAAGTCAAGTGTTGATTTAATAATTTTGTGTATAATTGTATATGTGATATACTAATTTACATTAACTAACATTAGTTCACTTAAGCATTTGTTTTTCTCACTTGTGCACAACTTAATATATATGTGATATATATTAATTTGTGTTCATTTTGTATCATGATTGTTGATACACACTACATGGGTGTATGAGACATACACCATTATAATTATATTGGTGGGGTATTTAATATACAAAGTAAATACAAAATTAATGGATAATGAGCTCACATGCATGAAGCTTCATGAAGCTTATGGTTGCATTGACTTAGTCCACTAGTTTTGTTTTACTTAAGATATTAATTAACCTAACCACTATAATTAGCCATGGTTATGTCTCTACATGAGTTAGTATATGATACCCACTCACCCATGGTTAGCCCACTCTCTCTTTGATTAGTTTTCATTCTCATTTTGAGCTCATCTTCTTCCTCCTTCAATTCCTTTCTAGGGTTTGATAAAGAGAAAGATACATTGTGAGAAAAGAAATTATAAAGTGTACCCATTTCCTATTTCATCATCCTCTACTAGACTAGCACTTTAGTTTAGGTTGTTTGCTTCACTAATTCTCTAGTTGGTGAAGTAGAAGCTTGAGTTCGTATTCCCTCGACGTAGATCATCTTCGGCCTCGAAGACTTCAAGCAATACCGTTGCAATCTTCTCATGGAGCCGTCCGAGAGTCCGGGAGTTCGATGATCGCAGCGAAGGGACTACAACAAGGAGCTTTAGAAGTGAAGGACCGATCTACAAAGGTTGTATTTCGTATTCACTTAGTGATAATTGTTATTTACTAGCATGTGTTACCCTAATTATCTAGCAAAGATCTTGTTTAGAGTTATTCGGCACGGCTAAAATTTTAATCGGGCATGCTTGATGCCTTGTACAACCTTCTTAGAGTGCCTAGTAACCCTACAGTGGTATCAGAGCCTAGCTAGAGTATTAGGCGACGTGTATACGAAGTTAAAACTCCGAACGAACCCCGAAACGTCAATTTAAACCCTTCTCTGGACATTTTTTAAAACTGTGTTATTTTCATAATTAAAAATACCTAAAAAATTCAGCAGGGAATTATAAATATTACTGTGAAAAACGAGGCAGCAATCCGTACATTCCGCCGTGGAACCGCGGCCATACCGCTCTTGGGCCGCGGAACCGCGGAGGTACTGTTGAATTGGGCCTTTGTTCTTCAACAGTAATATCCATATCTGTATGTTATATTTTATGGGTATTTTTAATCTGACTCATGTGTTGAGTGATCTTGGGTTTATTTTGTATTCGTTGATTCGATCGGAAAATTTAATTTCGTTATGTTTTCCGGATATTTAGAAAGTATTAAAAAGTTCGAACGGATATCAATAACTCGCTTTTTCCCGACCCGGAAAATTTCCAAGTGTTGGATTTTTCCGTAGTTTAAGAACGTCTAAATCGTGCAAGTTACGCAATGGACCCTCTAGAAGACAACAAACCTTAACTCGATTATGTGACCGTCTTGAACTGCCTTTTGAACCTTAGGGTTTGGGGCAGTACGACGTTGCCACATGTGAGGCGTTGGCTTGACCCTTCTACGGCTGGACAATTATAACTGTGGCATGTGATGGATGTTTTTAAACTCTTCTCAAGTGTTGAGAACTATTTGGGAAAACTTGGGTGTTTGATTATTTGATCGGAAAGTTTAACATTGTCTATTTATCTAGAATGTGATACAATATTTGGAATCTACAAGTAGTTATGAGATAACTAATTTGAATGTTATAAACATAGCAGTTTAGTCTCAATTGATCGGTTGCCACGGAATTTTGATGTGATCAAAAGTCCGTTGCAATCACGTAGCGTACGTGGATACTCGCCGGGTAAACTTAATAGACAGCCATGCTCCATAGCCCCGACCAAGTGACTGTAGGAGAACCCCGTCGCCAAAAGCATCCGTTCGGGTGCTCGCGGCAGCGGTGTTCCGCCTTAGTGCACTTCGTCGACGGCATCGGGGGTGCGGCCGTCTACTAAAGTTTGCGACGAGCATTCGATCAAAATATCGGGAATCTTGCTGAATTGCCCGGCTAGATATTGAAAAGTGTTTTCGATATAGAGACTAAAATGCGGGGTTTATAATTGTTAGGCATGCGATGTCTAAGGAGGTTGCGGATTCCAACTGTTGTAGTTTTACACTTTCTTTTCTGCGACCGTAAGTGTAATATGTGATATCGCCGGTTTCGTTGCTATATGTTAATGATAATTGGGGTGCTCATATTTACTTACGTTGATGACATATGATGTTATGTGTTGCTGGATATGTTATATTGGATCGTCGCGTTTTTGAATAGCCGGGGGTTTTATGTGAGATGAGGGTTTTTATTTTCATTCATGTAAAATTCATTGTATGTAATATTCTTTTATTGGGGCACTTCCGGGATGAGGTTGATGTCACCATTTGTATATTATTTACTTTTCCGCACCAGGATAGACCCAAGGAGGAGAGCACAAGTAACCGGGTTCTAGAGTCCAGTGGGAGACCAACTCGAGGAGTCGAGTCCGGGTCTCCTAACTCTAGAATTGGTATGGTTGCTTGCCGCTCTCGTAGGGGTCTAGGGGTGTGGGTTTGGCTATTCATCGCGACCGTGGAATCCGTGTTTTATAGAGGCTCAAAATAAAACACGGACGTCCTAGTATATCCAATGTTTCATATGTTTCTTCTGCTGCGATATCTGTGATGCGATCATTTGATATGTTGTGATAAATACTGTATATAGTATATATGATATATTATATAGACGTTACTTATGTTTTACACCCGCTCTAGCCCTGTCCCGCTCTGCCGTTAGTCACCTAACCTAACGGTGCACGAGGGGACATCGTGGCGAATGCGGATGGCATAAGTGTACGTCGTATTTAGCTGTGATGTTTAGGTGTTTAAATGATGGGACTTCATTAATATGATTAATGAAAGAAAAGAAACCTAAAAGATGTTGTGGAATCGAATTTTCAAAAACAGGTAGCAACAGTTCTTGCTTTGCATCGCGGTGTTCCTTGTAGAACATCCTGCACCTTATTCGATAAGGAAAGGGCCGAGAGTGACCCCTTTAGCAATGACTGGCAGATACTACACCCCTCGGTTTTGTCTTTTGATTGGTTTTCTAGTTCTTGCTTTGAACAGTGATATATATGATATATCCTGCACCTTATTCCATAAGGAAAGAGCCGAGATCCCTTCACCGGGAGTGACCTCTTTAGCGAAACTAGCAAAAGCCTCAAAAACACTCCATTTTAAAATTATTTGATTCTACAACGATATCAAGTTCATTACGCAATAGGTTTTCTGAAAAACCTGTCGTAGCCCTCCGTCATTTCAGATAAGTAGTAGTTAGTATTCGTGCTGCGTTTGTTGGCCTTTGTCAAGGCGTAGTGTGCGGTAGCTGACTAGTGCTTATCTGCTTATGCATATGATGGAGATTGGGTTAGGGCAGTCGTACGACCTTATTGGCCTTTGTCAAGGGTCGTGCGGGTGGGTTTAATTCAATCAAGAAATGACGGGTAGAACTTGACTAGCATCCTATGGTTTGTTGGCCTTTGTCAAGGTCATAGGAGGTTAAGGGCAAAATTATCGGGAATTTCAAGTATTGAAATTTGCAATGAGATTGCATACCTTCTATGAGATAGTTGGATCCCGATACCCACTGCGAGTAATTGTTACTCCTGGGAGAGTTTTACACATTACAATTAGTCGATCAAGTAGGTGTCTAGAAAGGTGGCAACGGGGTTACGCCTCTGGGAAAATGAGGTTTACTTTAATTAGGTCCGTGCGAAAGCACGGGGAACCTCCCTCAAAGTACCGACACTGGCCTGGCTGAAAGATTGGCGAAGTTGTAGGGTGTAATTAATCCCGGCTAGTCTTTCCTTTTAGGGTTTGAAGGAAGATTTGATAAAAACAATGGGAGCCATCCTGATTAGATAAAATAATAACCAATCTGATCTTGCAAGAGCGCACGCAGAGTGTTTTCCTCTCTCTCTCTCCAGGTAGAGACCATATCATGCTTTAATCAAGATAATAATACGGATGTATTGACCGAACCCACTTGTTATACTGCGCTGGGAAACGTTGGTCCCGCTCCAACTTATAACTGTTATAAGACCGAGCAGGAAATTGGGGATTACTAGAATTCCCGTGCCGCCCAAACGAAGAAAGTGCATGCTGATGCATCATCTTCGGGTGTGTTCATTACAGAGAACTGTTTCTCAGTATCCTTTACGTCCTGGGTATGAGATACCGGATCAGGATCCCGCATATGTAATCTGTTGCATAGGCTATAGATAGGTAGAGAACTGAGAACGGGTGATAAGTTTCATGAGATAGAAAACGGTGCAAGTGTTGCAGCCAAGTCTGTAGGTCACTATCACCCTGTATTACCAAAATACATTGATTCTGAACGAATGTCATTAGATACCGAACCTGAAATACAACATCATATCAGTCTCTTTATTAGTAAAGAAGGATATAATTTTGTATTGTTGGATAATGTTTTGAACATTTCCTATATCAAGAGTTGATCGGTTCAGGCACGTTATCTAAAAGCATTGACATTCTAAATCAAACTACAGTTCTTAGTATACAGAACACACATAAGAGGAAGAGTTCAGAAATGAACGAATCCTTCTTAAGGTATTGTAGACTAGGTCATATCAATGCGACCCGACTAGCTGAAGTTACATATAAGATGCATATTTAAATTAGTTTGAATTTACATCTTGTGAAACTTGCCAGTCATGTCACAGAGATAAGATGACCATAGCTCTGTTTATAGGAAGCAAAGAAAGAGTTAGTGAACTCTTGGGATTGATACATACTGATGTATGAAGGTCCCCTGTCTACACATACCAAGACCGGTTCTTAGTATATCATTACATTCTCTGATAATCTCTCAAGATTCAGGCATATATTCCTGTTGAAACACAAGTCTGAACCTTTTCAGATATTCACAGAATATAAGTTAGAAGTAGAGAACCAAAACGGGTATAAGTATTATGTCCTTTGATGTGATCAAGGAGGAGAATACTTGAGCATGGAATTCCTGGATTATTCTAAAGGAGAATGAGATTCTCTCTCAGCATTACTCCTCCGTATACACCACAGCACGTCGGTGTATCGGGGCGGAGCAATCACACCCTATGTGATAAGGTGTGCTCTATGATGAGTACTACTGAGTTACCTATTTCCTTTAGGGAGTTATGCATTTGAGAAGTTGTATACCTATTGAATAGGGTTCCGATCAAATCAGTTGCCTACCACTTCATATGAGATATGGAAAGGGAAGAGCCCATATCTTAAGTTTGTTAAGATTTGGGGTTGTCCGGCCTATATCTAAAAGTGAAATCCGGACAAGCTCGAGGCAAAGTCAGTTCTGTAGAAGTTTGTTGGATATCCCAAGCATATGCAAGGGAATATCTTCTACCAAACCGAGGAACAAAAGATGTTTTGTTTCTCAATATGCCACCTTTGTGAAAGAGAATTTCTTGTGAAGAAATTAGTGGACATGAGGTAGAACTGAAAGGAGTTCCAGCAATACAAACTGCAGCTGATGATTTGGTAGAACCAAAAGATTCAATAGTTTCCAACGAACCTCAGCCTCTCCGTCGATCTAGTAGGGTTCCTCACCCACCTGAGAGATACTTCAGTTTCTCGATGACAGTGGGAGCGAGGAATGCATCATGAGATGATGACCCAACTAGTTTCGAGCTGGCCATCAGGAGTGGGACTCTATAAGAATGGCTGGATGCTTAGCGATCTGAGATGGAATCCTTATACACCAACAAAGTATGGACTTTGGTTGCTTTATCTGAAGGGTTAAATCCCCATCAGGAGCAAGTATATCTTAAGAAGATTACTTGGTGTACATGGAAAAGTTGAGACTTTCAAAGCTAGACTTGTTAAAGGCTTACATCATTGACCAGGTATGGATTATGATGAAACCTTTTCTAAGTAGCTATGCTTAAGTCCATCCAGATCCTACTTGCCATGGCTACATACCATGACTACGTATCTGGCGGTTGGGTGTCATGACTGCTTTTCTAAATGTTGATTTGGAAGGGAGCGTCTATAAGTACACAGCCAGAGGGCTTCGTAGACAGTGGGAGCAGCGGAAGCGTGTACAAGATGCTTTATGGGATAAAGCAGGCATCGCGGAGTTGAAACGTCTGTTTTGATGTGGTAGTCAAAGAGTTTGACTTCATCAAAAAGGTAGATGATCCTTGTATATACAAAAAGGTAGTAGGGAGTATGGTGGTGATCCTCGTAGAGTACGTGGATGACATACTCTTGATAGGGAAGGAGTTTTCTATGCTACGCTCGATCAATCTCCGCTTATCACAATGATTCTCCACATAGGATCAAAGTGATACCTACTAAATCCTGGGTTTTGGATCTATGAGATAGATCTAATTGGATGTTAGGATACTCACTAGTTGTAGTGAGATGGTATCAATTGATCCTGGGGAGAATCACTGGAAAGGTTCCAGGGTGATAAGGACGACTGAATGTCAGTCACAAGCATTGTCTTTACCCTCAGTAAAGAGACGGTATGTTGAAAGAGTTCCAAGATAGATACCGTGGCATACTAGACGATAAAGGCTGGATACATCGCTACCAAAGATACTACCAAAGAGGCAGTCTGGATGTATATTAGTTCATGAGATGAACTTCGTTCCTACCATTGTGTGACAATGGAGTTGTGGCCTATGCCTAGGAACGCCCGTCCCATCAGTGATCCAGACATATTCTAAGGCAGTGTCACCTGATCATGGAGATGGTTGATCTCCAGGGGATCGAGGTTAGGAGAGTAGACTCAGAGGACAACACGGCGGATCCACTCACAAAGGCCTTTTTCCCAGAGAGAGATTTTTATGGGATGGTTGAGTATGAAATACTACAACCACTGTTATCATATGGCCCTTGTGCAAGTAGGAGATTGTTAGTTATATGTATACCCTAGAGGCCATTACTATACATGAGATGTATATTGTAGTGGATGCTTAGACATATATAGGGAGGACTTTCTTGCTCGACATGATAGTATGCTATCTGGTTACTCTTTACCTTAACGTGTATACTGATTGTCTCTCTATTACATGTTGGTAAAGCCCTTAGGTTGTGTACTTGACTACCTGGACTATGATGCGGATCATACTAGTGGGGACACGGTAGTCCATAAGTACACCCTTCAAGGTCCCTAGTCGTGGGTGTATCGAGACGGGGCATCGATATACCAGAGTAGACTAGCGTATACCTTCTCGACCCATACAGATGGGCAATGGATGATCCCATATCCATTGGTGTTTGACATCAGAGATGATATACGGGTGCTCAGTGGAGACTGGGTATACTGGACGGACTCCCGAGAACTCCCAGATGGTATTATACCTTACGTCAGATGGCAGTTCTCTAGTGACACTGGTGCAGATTAGTTTGTAGACCTGAGATCGTCATAGAGTCTTGTGTGATTCCCACTGTGCTTTGATTTCCACCTTACCACGTCCAAGAGGGCGCAAAACGGTGGTTTTTAGGTACAGTCCCGAGTCACATGAAGGCAATGAGCAATAGGAGGGGTTTCGTCTCTCCCGGTATTAGGGGTTGATGTTGCGCTATGCTTGATTGGCCGTAACAGGGAAGTCCCTGGCTAGGGCTAGTTTAGAGATTTACTAGTAAGTGTTACCAGTAGTTTCTCGACCCGTTATGAGCCTCATATCGGCATGACTTATCGGTTATTGGGGTCTGACGTTTACCACCCCTAGACTTGATATGCGACATATCAGACGAAGAGACCGGACTGTACGGTAGTGTCACTGTCAGGCTTTCTGCAGGAGTTGGAGCGGGCTTGCTTGCTAATCTTCTAATCGCTCAATACCCGGATAGCCGTTACGTCCAGCTAGTACCACTGGCGGCTTGTGGGTGCTTGATATGATCATCATCTACTGTCGGCGTATTGACGAGTCTTTAGAGTCCTACATAGAGGTTTTACTGGCTCATGCAAAACGAAATAGGAGAGCATATGTGATATGTGCGGGACCGAGAATAATACGAGTATGTGATACCGTATTCTATTCTCGTGATGTTTGTGTCGATCGGTTATATGCGATATAACCAGGTTATCGAATCAAGGGTTGATTCGATAAGTCGATACATTGGATGTTAGTCGGTTATATGTGATATAACCGGATTATTAAGTCAAGTGTTGATTTAATAATTTAGTGTATAATTGTATATGTGATATACTAATTTACATTAACTAACATTGGTTCACTTAAGTATTTGTTTTTCTCACTTGTGCACAACTTAATATATATGTGATATATATTAATTTGTGTTCATTTTGAATCATGGTTGTTGATACACACTACATGGGTGTATGAGACATACACCATTATAATTATATTGGTGGGGTATTTAATATACAAAGTAAATACAAAATTAATGGATAATGAGCTCACATGCATGAAGCTTCATGAAGCTTATGGTTGCATTGACTTAGTCCACTAGTTTTGTTTTACTTAAGATATTAATTAACCTAACCACTATAATTAGCCATGGTTATGTCTCTACATGAGTTAGTATATGATACCCACTCACCCATGGTTAGCCACTCTCTCTTTGATTAGTTTTCATTCTCATTTTGAGCTCATCTTCTTCCTCCTTCAATTCCTTTCTAGGGTTTGATAAAGAGAGAGATACATTGTGAGAAAAGAAATTATAAAGTGTACCCATTTCCTATTGCATCATCCTCTATTAGACTAGCACTTTAGTTTAGGGTGTTTGCTTCACTAATTCTCTAGTTAGTGAAGTAGAAGCTTGAGTTCGTATTCCCTCGACGTAGATCATCTTCGGCCTCGAAGACTTCAAGCAATACCGTTGCAATCTTCTCATAGAGCCGTCCGAGAGTCCGGGAGTTCGATGATCGCAGCGAAGGGACTACAACAAGGAGCTTTAGAAGTGAAGGACCGATCTACAAAGGTTGTATTTCGTATTCACTTAGTGATTATTGTTATTTACTAGCATGTGTTACCCTAATTATCTAGCAAAGATCTTATTTAGAGTTATTCGGCACGGCTAAAATTTTAATCGGGCATGCTTGATGCCTTGTACAACCTTCTTAGAGTGCCTAGTAACCCTACAGTTACCTCACTTCTGGGATTGGCGGGTAACTTTCCGCGCTCGTAGGGGTCCAGGTTTTCATTACACGGGCTATCCACACGACCGGGAACGTCGGGCTTTATTTGCAGCTCAAGTGAAACCCGAGGCTCCTAGATTATCCACCATTCTGTGTTGCTTGTTGTTGATCTATGATGTTGCTTATATCATGCCTGGGACGAATGTTATATATATTTATATATATACTAGTAGATGTTATATATGTTTTGCATCCGCGCTAGTCCATCCCTAGCTCTGCCGTTAGTTAAGAAACCTAACGGTGCAAGACGAGGCCTCATGGCGAATGCGGATGACATATACGTATATTGTATTTTCGTTCCTTTCTGGTGTGATAGGTATTAATTGATGGGACCACATTAATTTTAATTAATGCAAGAAAAGAAACCTAAAACGATGTTGTTGGAACAAATTTCGAAAAACTATAGTTATACTCTTTCGCTTTGCATAGGGGTGTTCGGTCATGAACATCCAGCACCTCATTCTAGGAGGCAAGAGCCTAGATCCCTTCGCTGGGAGTGACCTCTTGAGCAAAAGTTTATGCTATAGATTACTCGGTTTTCTTCAAAACCATTAGTTTTCAAAAGCGGAGCACAAACCACTCCTTTTCAAAACTACTCGGTTCCTTCAACAATATCAAGTTCAGTACGTTAAAGGGTTTTTTGCCAAAAACCAAGCTGTAGCCCTCCGTCATTTCAGATAGATAGCATTTAGTATTCATGCTGTGTTTGTTGGAATCCATCAAGGCATAGTGTACGGTAGCTGAATATTGCTTATTTGCAGCATAGAGATGCATTAAGTTAGAATAGTCGTACAGTCTTGTTGGCATCCGTCAAGGGCAAGTACGGGTGGGTCTAAATTAATCAGGACAATAACGGGTAGAACTTGACTTGTGTTTTATGATTTGTTGGCATCCGTCGAGGTCATAAGATGCTTAGGAAAAAAACCACATCGAGGGTTTCAAATATACAGGAAACTTGCTAGTGTTGCATACCTTCTGGAGTGTGGTAACTATAGTGGCTTCAATCTAGGTTATCACGCAAAGATAGTTGGATCCCGATCCTACTGATGAGTAGGATTACTCTTGGAAGATTTTTTCACTTAACAATCAATGCTATAAACCAAGTAGGTGTCTAGAACGGTGTTAGCAGGGCTACGCCTCCAGGAAAAAGAGGTTATGTAATTAACGAACTTCGCGAAAGCGTTGGAAAACCTCCCTCGAAGTACCGACACTAGCCTGGCCGAAAGGTTAAGCAAGTATTGTGGCGTGCGATTAATCCTGATTAGTTATTCTTTTAGGGTTTTGTAACATTTCAGAAAATATAAAATATTATTTTTTGAATTTAAATATTAAAATAATATGTTTCACGAAAACTATTCGATTTGCGAAATGGGCTTTCTGTAAAATGGTATAATTATATACCAATATTTAGAAAATAATTGGAGATTAAAATGATTTGTTCATTAAAAAGATATTTATCGGATTTGGACATTTTTAAAATTAATTATATGCAAGTTTATACTAAACTTGATTAGTGTACTACTAATCACGATTAATCCAAATCCGTATTTTTACGTATCCATGGCTAGTGCACCATGGTATGTAGCATTTTGTTGCATGTTTGTTGATTTGTATTTATGGTATTGGTTTTTATGTATTTGTGAGAAAGAGAAAAGAAAAGAAAAGGAAAAGAGATGGCATGATTGAGGAAAGAGAGAGAAGGGACAACATGATGAGGCTTGAGGCATGGGCATGTGAGAGAGAGAGAGAGAGGGTGTAAGGCTCCTACAACCCTTGACCATCCCCATTCATTTTCTTCAACTCGTTCTTCATCTTCTCCTTCACCTCCTCCACCTCCATGAAACCACCTCAAATCTTCATCAAAACCCGATGCCACCTTCATTAAATATGATCCCCACCTCATCCTGCACCCCATAGCAAGTTCAAGTTTGGATTTTGAACACTTTGGACAACCCAAGAATTTTCTTGAGTTCCCAAATGAGGTAATCCCTACACCTTTAGTTAAGTAATTATCTTTCCTACCTCCTAGTATTGTTTAGAGTTAATATTATGTGGATTAATGATGTTAGAATTTTCCAAGAAGAGGTTTACGAGTTTTATGACATGTGAAGGTGCGTTTGAGGTGTAGTGGGTGTTTTTCATGACACTTGTGATGTTTACTGGCCTAGTCCAGAGTATAGAAACCAATACACGAACTTAGAATTTTTCCCGTGTCGGTTTTGTGGAGTTTTGGGTATTTACAGGAAATCTGGAGCAATTTGGGATGTTAGTCAGAAAAACAAACAACTAAATTGACCTTGTTAGACCATTAGAAGACCACCACACAAGAACGAGACCAAAATTCCAAGGTGGGGCCGGCAGGGACGGTTACTGTAGCATTTTGGCCGGCCAAGTTTTGGCTTCTGGTGATAGGGTTTTGCCTGTAGCTCACACTCCTTATGACCTAGCTACTGTATTGTTAGTTTTGTCCCTATCTATCTATGCAAGAATCTGGGAGCTTTTTGAGTTGGGTTTGACGATGTTTTCCGATTTTTGAAACTTGGATTTATGAAATTCTTGATGAGATTTGGTCGTTAGACGTTTGTACGTCAACAACGAGGGTTATTTGGTTGTTTTTCCATGCGTAATCTATAGGTTTTAACCTATAAGCAATTTGTGTGCCGTATCGGTTTTCAGACTTGGTTTTAATAACGTTACGATATGTGTTGACTTGTAGGTACATTCACATGGACTTCCGAGACGACGAAGTACATCGACTTCGACCACACGAGGATATTAGTAGGTGCGTAGATTTATATTTACGGGGGAAGTCGGGTGGATGGCGTATAGCACCCCCGCAACCATTGATATGGATAAGTGATATATAAACTATAGTTTGGAGAAAACCTATGTATAAACTCACGAATATGATCAAAAGATTTAGTGTGAAATGATATGATAGATAAGGATGACTTGGATTGATATATGAGGATATGAAATGGGGATGTGAATCATGATATATATGTAATTGAAAGAGGACAAGTATGAGATTTATATGAAAGTCAACGTTAGCACCACCATGAGGTTCTAGAAGCTTCAAGCATGCCAAATTTTAATTTTTATTTGGTGCTAAGTTAGACTAACAAGATCTTCACTAGATTATTAGGGATTTTCCTTTGTGATGTGATGAACTAAAGAGAAGAAAAGAGCATACAACCTTTGTAGTTCGAGTCCTTCTCTTCAATAGCTCTGGGTTGAAGTCCACGCGACTCTACTAGGCTCCTCTTCGAGTAGAACGAACCTCCTTCATGATCTTCGCACCAAAGACGATCCTCCCGAAGTCCACAAGCTCAAGCTAACCCTTCACTAATCTCATTAGTGAAGGCAACACTCCACATCAAATTGCTAATCCAATGTGTGATGGTGAAGTAGGGGTTTAATTTTCTCACTAGGGTTTTCACAAGTTCAATAATTCACATTACATGTGAGGGTTTGAAATTGGAAGTGGGGTGAAGAAAATTGTAGAGAGCAAGAGGAAGCAAAAGTTGAAGAAATGGCTAAGGCATGAAAAATGAAAATCATGAGAGTAAACTCAAAATGGCTCTCTCTTTCCTCACTTATTCAAGCATGGAATAAAATTGTAATTCTAAATTGCAACTCTTCTTGAATAGTGAGTCAAGACTAATATACAAATAATAAAACCCATGCCTTGCCCATTCCACAAATATCTCCACAATTTACACCTCATTTTTCTATTTTCTAAAAATAGAAAAACATGCCATGCTTCATATAATAATATATATATTTATATATATCAAATATACATTAATATATATGTATGTATATATATGTATCTATATGTATGTATATATATGTATATATATGTATGTATATATGTGTGTGTATATATGTATATATATATATATAAGTATGTATGTATGTATGTATATATATATATAAAGCAACTAGTGAGCTAATGATATTAGTTAAGATATAATTATATCACATATAATATATATTACATTATTAAATCAACACTTGATCTAATAATCCGGTTATATCATATATAACCGATTAATATCATTTATCTGCTCATCACATTATCAAATCAACACATGACTCGATAATCTGGTTATATCATATATAACCTAATTGATAACAGATAACTGCCAGATTACAATACGGTATCACATACTCATATTTAATCAGGCCCGCGCACATATAAACATATGTGCCCTACTTCGTTTCGCTCGAACCAAGAAACTTCTGTGTGGGACTCTAAAGACTCGTCAATACGCCAGCAGTTGGAGATGATCACATCAATCACCTACAAGCCGTCTGCGGTACTAGCTGGACGTAACGGCTACTCGAGTATTGAGCGATATGAAGATCAACAAGTAAGCTCATCCATACTATCCATGAAGCCTATCAGTAACACTACCGTACAGTCTGGTCTCTTCGTCTGATATGTCGCATATCATGTCTAGGGATGGTAAGCGTCAGACCCCCAGTAACATGATAAGTCATGCCGATGTCTGGTCTATAACAGTTTAAGAAAATACTGATAACACTTATCAGTAAATCTCATAAGCAGCCCTGGCCAGGGACTTCCAGTTATAGCCAATCGAATATAGCGCAACATCAACCCCCAATAACGGGAAAGACAAAACCCCTCCTATCGCTCATTGCCTCCATGCGACTCGGGATTGTACCTAAAATCCACCTGTTTGCATGTCTCCTTTGAGCGTGGTAAGGAGGAAATCAAAGAACAGTGGGAGCCGCACAAGACTCTATGACGATCTCGGGTCTACATACTAACCTGTACCAGTGTCACCAGAGGATTGCTATCTGATGATAGGTATACTACCACATAGGAGTGCTCGACGAGTCCTGTTCGGTGTACCCATTCTTTAATGAGCACCTGTGTACAATTTTTGATGTCACACATGTAGGGTTCGTAGGCACTCTTGTGAAGGTTCATAAGGCATCAAACATGCCCGAATATAATTTTAGACGTACCGAACAACCCAAAGCCAGGATCTTTTCTAGATTATTAGGGTTTAACATGCAAGTAAACATCTTTACTACTAAGTGTAAGGGATTACAACCTTTGTAGTCCACTCATTCGCTTCATAAGCTCCGAGTAGAAGTCCCTTCACCGCGATCCACGATCTCCTGGACTCAAGAGAGGCTCCACGACTCGAACGATCCATGCTAGCTTGTAGTGTTCCGCTTCTCCGATGATCTACGTCGAAGTTGCTATAACTCAAGCTCTCTCACTCTAATGAGGTGAACACCCTTATCTAATGGGCTAGATTAGATGAGGATGATGGAGTAGTATTTATGCTTTCTTTTTATATCATAATCTCACATGAAATCATCACAAAAGGAATTTCTAGTAAGCTTTCTCAAAGCTAAAAAGAGAAAAAGATGATGAATGAAAAAGATAATCCTTTTGTAATGAATAATAGAAAAGTATATATGAATTAATAATGTAACCATAGTTTAGTATGACAAGGATAACCCTTGTAGAGAATAAACTAGAGCTAGGGTTTGGTTAGGTTAAGAATGAGTCATAGATAAATATCAAGCATAATATCTAACTCATGACAAAAAAGAAAGCTTCTAGAAGGTGCAAGAAGAAGCTAACCCTAATCAAACCCTAACCTTGTTTAATCTTCACTAAACTTGTTCCATTATTAATCATATCATGTCACAATAATATATATCACATATATATTATATATTTGCAACAAAAGAAAATAATACAATTAACATATATCGCATATATATCAATGTATTATCCGGTGAGAAAATGAAATAATAAAGCAAGCCAATATTAGATAATGTAATACAATATATCATATATATTATTATACATTAAATCATCGAATCAACACTTGATCCGACAATCCGGCTATATCGAATATAACCGACTATTATATCATGTACTGATTCATTGAATCAACACTTGATCCGATGACCCGGTTCATATCTAAATATCGCAAGAATATAATACGGTATCTCATATCGCATTATCCTCGGTCCTGCACATATCACATATGTGCCTCTACTCCGTTTTGCCTGAGCCAAGAAACCTCTGTATAGGACTCTAAAGAATCGTGTCGATGTGAGGTACGTCAGACCCCAGTAACCGATAAGTCGTGTCGATGTGAGGCTCATAACAAGTCGAGAAACTACTGGTAACACTTACCAGTAAATCTCTATATCATCCCTAGCCAGGGACTTCCAGTTATAGCCAATCGAACACAGCACAACATCAACTCCCTATACCGGGAGAGACGAATCCCCTCCTATCGCTCATTGCCTCCATGTGATTCGGGACTGCACCCAAAAGCCACCGTTTTGCACGCCCTCTTAGACGTGGTAAGGTGGAAATCAAAGCACAGTGGGAATCACACAAGACTCTATGACGATCTCGGGTCTACAGACTACCCTGTACCAGTGTCACCGGAGAACTGCCATCTGACGTGTGGTATATCACCATCTGGGAGTTCTCGGCGAGTCCGTCCAGTGTACCCAGTCTCCACTGAGCAGCCGTACACCATCTCTGATGTCAAACACCGATGGATATGGGATCATCTATCGCCCATCATATGGGTCAAGATGCGTATACGCTAGTCTACTATGGTGTATCGATGCCCTGTCTCGATATACCCTCGACTAAGAACAGTTATAGGATGTACTCATCGACTACCGTGGCCCCACTAGTATGATCTCATCATAGTCCCAGTAGTCGAGTACATATCCTAAGGGCTTTATCAACATGTGAGAGAAAAACAGTAAACCAATACAAGTCAACATGTTAAGATAAAGGAAAACCAAATAGCATACTATCATGACGAGCAAGAAAGTCCTCTCTATATATATCCAAGCATCCATTATAATATACATCATATGTACAACAATGGCCTCTAGGGCATATACATAACTAACAATCTCCCACTTGCACTAAGGCCAGCTGCTGTAGTATCTCATACCTAGCATCCCGAATAATCTCTCAAACTGTATCTGGGGAATGGCCTTCGTGAGTGGATCCGCGGTGTTGTCCTTCGTATCTACTCTCCTGACCTCGATCTCCCGGCGATCAACTATCTCCCTGATCAGGTGATACCGCCTCAGAATATGTTTGGACTTCTGATGGGACCTGGGTTCCTTGGCCAAAGCCACAGCTCCATTGTTATCGCAATACAGAGGCATTGGATGCTCAATGGATGGAACCACACCAAGTTCACTAATGAACTTCTTTATCCAGACAGCCTCTTTGGCAGCATCGTTGGCAGCGATGTATTCAGCCTCTATCGTCGAGTCTGCAACGGTATCCTGTTTGGAACTCTTCCAACATACCGCCCCTCCATTGAGGGTAAAGACAAATCCCGAGTGCAACTTAGAGTCGACCTTATCACTTTGGAAGCTGGAATCGGTAAAGGACTCCACCTGGAGTTCTCCGTTACCATACACCAAGAACATCTCCTTAGTCCTTCGCAAGTACTTGAGAATGTTCTTCACAGCTGTCCAGTGACTCTCTCCAGGATCTGCTTGATACCGATTCACTACACTTAGTGAGTATGCTACATCGGGTCTGGTACATAGCATCGCATACATGATAGAGCCTACTGCCGAAGCATAGGGTATCCCTTGCATGCGAGCTCTCTCCAAATCAGTCTTGGGAGACATCTCTTTGGAGAGAGTGACTCCAGAGATCGTGGGCATGTTCCCACGCTTGGACTCTTCCATACTAAACCTCTTTAGTATGGTGTCAATGTACCTGGATTGGGACAATCTCAAAATCCGTTTGGATCTATCTCTATAGATCCTGATTCCCAATATGCAGGAGGCATCACCAAGATCTTTCATTGAGAATCTTTGTGATAAGAAGAGCTTGACTGATTGCAGCATAGGAATATCATTTCCTATCAAGAGTATGTCATCCACATATAATACGAGGAAGACAACCTTACTCTCTGCTACCTTCTTATAGATACAAGGTTCATCTATATTTTTGATGAAGTCAAACTCTTTGACCACAACATCAAAACAGATGTTCCAACTCCGCGATGCTTGCTTTAACCCATAAATGGATTTAAGCAGCTTGCACACCTTTCCGCTGCTCCCACTATCTACGAAGCCCTCTGGCTGAGTCATGTACACGCACTCTTCTAAATCACCGTTTAGAAAGGCGGTCTTAACATCCATTTGCCAAATTTCGTAGTCATGGTATGCAGCAATGGCAAGTAAGATCCAGATGGACTTAAGCATAGCCACTGGAGAAAAGATTTCGTCATAATCCACACCTGGTCGTTGACGAAAACCCTTTGCTACAAGTCTAGCTTTGAAAGTCTCAACTTTTCCATCTACACCATATTTCTTTTTAAAGATCCACTTGCTCCCAATGGGTTTTACCCCTTCAGGAGCATTTTCCAAAGTCCATACTTTATTGGTGTACATGGATTCCATCTCAGATCGCATTGCATCCAGCCATTTCACAGAGTCACCACTCGTGATGGCCTGCTCGAAACTAGTTGGGTCATCATCTTCCATGATGCAATCTTCGCTCCTACCATCAATGAGAAAACCGTAGTATCTCTCAGGTAGACGAGAAACCCTACTAGATCGGCGGAGAGGCTGGGGTTCGTCGGGTACTACTGAATCCTCTGGTTCCACTAAATCTTCAGTTGTAGTTTATGTTGCTAGAACCTCTTCCAGCTCTACCTCATCGCCACTCATTTCTTTTGCAAGAAATTCCTTTTCTAAAAAGGTGGCATGTTGAGCAACGAACACCTTTTGTTGTTCACTGTGGTAGAATAGATATCCATACGAATTGCTTGGATATCCTACAAACTTACAAAGAACTGATCGTGCCTCGAGTTTGTCCGGATTTTGCTTTTTAACATAGGCTGGACAACCCCAAATCTTAACTCTTTTAAGAGATGGTCTCTTCCCATTCCATATCTCATATGGAGTGGTAGGCACAGATTTAGTTGGAACTCTATTCAATAGGTATATGGTTGTCTCCAGCGCATACCCCCAGAAGGAAATAGGTAACTCAGCTGTACTCATCATAGAGCGCACCATATCTAATAGGGTGCGATTCCTCCGCTCCGATACACCGTTGTGCTGTGGTGTATAAAGAGGAGTAAGCTGAGAGAGAATCCCATCCTCTTTTAGATAATTTAGGAACTCATTGCTTAAGTATTCACCTCCTCGATCAGATTGAAGAATCTTAATACTTTTGCCTGTTTGATTCTCTACTTCGTACTTATATTCTCTGAATTTCTCAAAAGCTTCAGACTTGTGTTTCATCAGGAACACATATCCGAATCTTGAGAGATCGTCAGTGAATGTAATGAAGTAGGAAGAACCGTTCCTGGCATGCGTAGACATGGGACCGCATACATCACTATGTACCAGTCCTAACAGTTCGGTAACTCTTTCTCCGTGTCCACTAAACGGAGCTTTGGTCATTTTACCTTTGAGACATGAATGGCAAGTATCATAAGATGATAATTCGAACGGGTTCAAATATCCATCCTTATGTAACTTAGCCAGTCGTGTCGCGTTGATATGACCAAGTCTACAATACCACAAGAAGGATTCGTTCATTTCTGAACTCTTCCTCTTGTGTGTGTTTTGTATATTGAGGACTGTATTTTGATTTAGAATGAATATGCCATTATGTAACGAGCCTGATGCAATCAACTTTTGATCTAGGAATATGTTCATAACATTATCCTTTACTATAAAATTATATCCTTCTTTACTTAATAAAGAAACTGATATAATGTTGCACATCATGTTCGGTATATAATAGCACTCATTTAGAATCAGTGTATTACGACTTGGCAATACTAGGTGATATTCGCCAACTGTTTTGGCTGCAATACTTGCACCGTTCCCTACTTGAACGGAATGATCACATTTTTCCAGTTCTCTACCTTTACGTAGCCCATGTAACATTTTACATATGTGGGATCCTGATCCGGTATCTAATACCCAGGACGTAGGGTGAACTGAGAAACAGTTCTCAATAACTAACACACCTGAAGAAGATGCATCAACATGCATGTTCTTTTGGGCTGCTTGAGAATCCAGATATTCTCCTATTCCCTATTCAGTCTTATAACTCTTATAAGAAAGAACGGGTCCAACGTTCCCCTGCTCAGTATAATAAGCGGGTTCAGTCAATGCATCCATATTATTATCTTGATTATGGCCTGACATGGTCGCTACCTGGAGAGAGAGAGAAGAAAACACTTTAGCGTATGCTCTTGCAAGATTAGATTGGTTATTATCTTATCTAATCAGGATGTCTCCCACTGTTTTTATCAAATCTACCTTCAAACCCTTAAAGGTAAGATTAGCCGGGATTAATTACACCCTACAATTTCGTCAATTTTTCAGCCAGATCAGTGTCGGTACTTGAGGGAGGTTCCCCGTGCTTTCGCACGGACCTAATTAAAGTAAACCTCGTTTTCTCAGAGGCGTAACCTCGTTAACACTTTTCTAGACACCTACTTGATCGGCTAATTGTCCTGTATAAAACTCTCCCAGGAGTAACTCTTACTCACAGTGGGTATCGGGATCCAACTATCTCATAGGAGGTATGCAATCTCATTGCAAATTTCAACACTTGAAATTCCCGATAATGCTTTTACCCCTAGCAACTTATGACCTTGTCTAAGGTCAACAAATCATATGTGCTAGTCAAGTTCAACCCGTTATTTCCTGATTGAATTAAACCCACCCGTACGACCCTTGGCTAAGGTCAACAAAGTCGTACGACTACCCAAACTCAATCACATCTCATGTTTTAACAGATAAATGCTAATTAGCTACCGTACACCACGCCTTGGCTAAGGTCAACAAACGCAGCACGAATACTAACTAGTCTCTATCTGAAATGACGGAGGGCTACACAGGTTTTTCAGAAAACCCTGAGCGTAATGAACTTGATATCGTCGTAGAATCGAGTGGTTTTTGAAAAGGAGTGTTTTTGAGGCTTTTCTAGTTTCTCTAAAGAGGTCACTCCCGGTGATGGGATCTCGGCTCTTTCCCCATCGAATAAGGTGCAGGGTATATCATATATACCGCTGTGCAAAGCAAGACTATAGAAGCTGTCAAAAACTAAACCGCGAGTTTGTAGCATCTGCTAGTTTCGCTAAAAAGGTCACCCCCGGTGAAGGGATCTCGGCTCTTTCCTCATCGAATAAGGTGCATGGCATATCATATATACCATTATGCAAAGCAAAACTGTAGCTACCCTTTTTATAAAGTTTTGATTCTACAACATCTTTTAGGTTTCTTTTCCTTTTATTAATCTCATTAATAAAATCCCATCAGCTTATGCTTCCTAAGCATCACAGAAGAAACAAAAGCAGTAATATTTATATATCAGCATATATATATAGTAGAAGCATTCGTCTCAGGCAGTAATATGATCTCATCACAGAACATTGCAGCAGAAGAACATATATGAAATATTGGATATACTAAGACGTCCGTGTTTTCAATACGAGCCTGTATAAAACACGGATTCCACGGTCGCGATAAATAGCCAAACCCACATCCCTAGACCCCTACGAGAGCGGCAAGTAACACTGCCAATTCTAGGGTTAGGAGACCTGGTCTCGACTCCTCAAGATGGCCTCCCACTGGACCCTAGAACCCGGTTACTTGTGCTCCCCTCCTTGGGTCTACCTAATACGGAAAAGTAAATAATATACAATAGTGACATCAACCTCATCCCAGAAGTGCCGCAATAAAAGAATATTACATACAAATGAATTTTACATGAATGAAAATAAAAACCCTCATCTCACATAAAACCCCCGGCTATTCAGAACACGACGATCCAATATAACATATATGTTCTTCTTCTGCAATGTTCTGTGATGAGATCATATTACTGCCTGGGACGAATGCTCATACTATATATATATATGCTGATATATAAATATTACTGCTTTCGTTTCTCTGTGATGCTTAGGAAGCATAAGCTGATGGGATTTTATTAATGAGATTAATAAAAGGAAAAGAAACCTAAAAGATGTTGTAGAATCAAAACTTTATAAAAAGGGTAGCTACAGTTTTGCTTTGCATAGCGGTATATATGATATGCCCTGCACCTTATACGATGAGGAAAGAGCCGAGATCCCTTCACCGGGAGTGACCTTTTTAGTGAAACTGGCAGATGCTATAAATTCGCGGTTTAATTTTTGACAGCTTCTATAGTCTTGCTTTGCACAGCGGTATATATGATATACCCTGCACCTTATTTGATGGGGAAAGAGCCGAGATCCCTTCACCGGGAGTGACCTCTTTAGCGAAACTAGAAAAGCCTCAAAAACACTCACTTTAGACATCGTAAATCCGAAATATCACATACTTCGCATTTCATGCCTAACTCTATGAATTCCACATATTGTATCACATTCCAGATAAATAGACAGTATTAAACTTTTCGAACAGATAATCAAATACCCAAAATTTCCTAAATTGTTCAACACTTGAGCGGAGTTTAAATAATCCCAGAATATGTCACAGAACCGGTGATCCAGCCGTAGAAGGGTCAAGCCAACGCCTCACATGTGGCACGTCGTACTGCCCCAAACCCTAAGGTTTAGAGCGTTAGTTATATGTATGCCCTAGAGGCCATTACTGTACATTGGATGTATATTGTAGTGGATGCTGGGACATATATAGGGAGGACTTTCTTGCTCGACATGATAGTATGCTATCTGGTTGAACTTTACCTTAACGTGTACACTGATTGTCTCTCTGTTACATGTTGGTAAAGCCCTTAGGATGTGTACTTGACTACCTGGACTATGATGCGGATCATACTAGTGAGGACATGGTAGTCCATAAGTACATCCTTCAAAGTCCCTAGTCGTGGGTATATCGAGACGGGGCATCGATATACCAGAGTAGACTAGCGTATACCTTCTCGACCCATACAGATGGGCGATGGATGATCCCATATCCATTGGTGTTTGACATCAGAGGAGATATACGGGTGCTCAGTAGAGACTGGGTACACTGGACGGACTCGCCGAGAACTCCCAGATGGTATTATACCTTACGTCAGATGGCAGTTCTATGGTGACACTGGTACAGAGTAGTCTGTTGACCCGAGATCGTCATAGAGTCTTGTGTGGTTCCCACTGTGCTTTGATTTCCATCTTACCACGTCCAAGAGGGCGTGCAAAACGGTGGTTTTTGGGACAGTCCCGAGTCACATGGAGGCAATGAGCGATAGGAGGGGATTCGTCTCTCTCGGTATAGGGAGTTGATGTTGCGCTGTGTTCGATTGGCTATAACCGGAAATCCCTGGCCAGGGTTGCTGAGATTTACTGGTAAGTGTTACCAGTAGTTTCTCGAACTGTTATAGACCTCATATCGACACGACTTATCGAGCTATTGGGGTCTGACGTTTACCACCCCTAGGCGAGATATGCGACATATCAGACGATCAGACCGGACTGTACGGTAGTGTTACTGGTTGGATTCACAGGAGTATGAGCGGGCTTGCTCGTCGATCTTCTGATCGCTCAATACCCGGGTGGCCGTTACGTTTAGCAGACCGCTTGCGGCTTGTGGATGTTTGATATGATCATCATCCGCTGCCGGCGTATTGACGAGTCTTTAGAGTCCTACACAGAGTTTTCCTGGCTCAAGCGAAACGAAATAGGAGAGCATATAAGATATGTGCGGGACCGAGAATAATGCATGTATGTGATACCGTATTCTATTCTCGCGATGAATGCATCGAATGGTTATATGCGATATAACCTAGTTATCGAATCAAGTATTGATTCGATAAGCCGATACATAGGATACTAGTCGGTTATATGCGATATGACCGGATCGTTAAATCAAGTGTTGATTTAATGATTTAATGTATAATTATATATTTGATATATTACTTTGCGTTAACTAGTATCGGTTCACTTTAAATGGATTTTCTCACTTGGTTTGTGCACATTGTATATGTGATATACTTTTGTACACAAGTTTGTATCATGTTTGATGATGCATGCTTACTTGGGTTTGTGTAAAGACTAAACCATGGTTATATGAATGGTTAGGGTTTTGTTTTCTTTTTGATTTATCTTATTTAGTTATTCATTTTGAAAATGATAAGCATAAAGGGAAAATGGTGGCTTAATTTGTTTTCTAGTTGAAGCTTCTTGAACATTTGACCAAAGTGACCATTTTGTCTCATGCTTAACCCTAACCACTCCATTTAACCCTAGTCTATTCTCTACACCTAACCAAGGTTAGGATATGATAAGTATTCATTTTATTATTCATTTTGGATAATACTTATGATATTCTTTCTTCTTCTTCTTCATCTTCAACATTGAAACAAGCTTGCCTCCATCAATGGCAACTTGTGAAAAAGAGTGAGAAATCCAATTCTAAAGTGAACCCACTTCCTATTTCTTCATCCTCTACCTCTTGCCAAGTAGTATAGGGTGTTTCCTTCACAAGTTTTCTTGACTTGGTGAAGGCGGCATCGTCGTCGATGACCTAGCCCGCTTTTTCTCCGATGAAGCCGATGCAAGAGTCATGGTTCGATTTGGACAGCGGAGAGGACTTCATCACGGAGCTATGGAGGTGGAGAACCGGATCTACAAAGGTTGTATTTCCGTACTCATAGATAAAGTAGTTAACTAGTTGCTTTGTCGCCTAAATATCTAGCCAACGATCCGTATTAGGGCTTCTCGGCACCGTAATTCTTGAAATTGGCATGGTTGATGCCTTGTGAGACCTCATTAGTGTGCCTAGGAACCCTACAGTGGTATCAGAGCCTAGCTAGTGCCGTAGGCGAAGTCTAGACGGAGTTTGAAGTCCGATCGACCCGAAACCCTAACTCAAAATGGCTCTCTGGACTTTTTCTGAATTTGTGGATTTTTGAGTATTAAAAATATGCAGAAAACTAAGAAGGAGATTCTAAGAATTACTGTACAAAACGGGACTCATGATTCCTCCAAAGAGCGGCGGAACCGCGGCATAAGCATGGATTATGCGGCGGTTCCGCGGTCAAAAAGTCTCATCAGTCAACGATTTTGGCACAGTAACTTCTTTATTTTAATGCTGAGTTTTCTGGGAATTTTTAATATTTATTCAAGAGTTTGATTTTCTGGGGTTGTTTTGGGGATTCGGTGTTTCGATCGGAGTATCAGATTTTGTCTATGTGGCTTTCCGGATAAATTTTAGAATATGTTAAAAAGTTCGACCGGATATAAATACCCACCTTTTCCCCTGTCGGTAAATTTCCAAGTGTTGGATTTTTCCGTAGTTTAAAGACGTTCTAAGTAGTGCAAGTAACTCGATGGACCCTCTAGAAGACAACAAACCTTAACTCGATTATGTGACCGTCTTGAACTGCCCTTTGAACCTTAGGGTTTGGGGCAGTACGGCGTGCCACATGTGAGGCGTTGGCTTGACCCTTCTACGGCTGGACCGTTGGTACTGAGGCATGAACTGGATGTTTTTAAACTTGTTTCATGTGTTGATCTGTTTCGGGAAAACTTGGGTGTTTGACTGTTCGATCGAAAAGTTTAACATTTTCTATTTATCCGGAATGTGATACAATACTTGGAATCCACAAGTAGTTATGAGATAACTGAATGAATGTTATAAACATAGCAGTTTAGTCTCACTTGATCGGTTGCCACGGATTTTTGATGTGATCAAAAGTCCTTCGCAATCACGTAACGTACGCGGATACTCGCCGGATAAACTTAATAGACAGCTACATCCTTTAGCCCCGACCAAGTGACTGTAGGAGAACCCCGTCGCCGAAAACATCCATCTGGGTGCTCGCGGCAGCGATGTTCCGCCTTGGTGCACTTCGTCGACGGCATCGGGGGTGCGGCCGTCTACTGAAGTTTGCGACTAGCATTCGATCAGGATGTCGGGAATCTTGTTGAATTGCCCGACTTGATATTGAAAAGTGTTTTCGATAATGAGACTGAAATGCGGGGTTTATAATTGTTAGGCATGCAATGTCTAAGAAATTCATTTGATTAGGCATGCGATGTCTATGCAGGTTGCGGATTCCAACTGTTGTAGTTTTACACTTTCTTTTCTGTGACCGTAAGTGTAATATGTGATATCGCCGATTTCGTTGCTATATGTCAACGACAATGGGGATGCGCATATTTACTTACGTTGATGACATGTGATGTTATGTGTTGCTGGATATGTTATATTGGATCGTCGTGTTCGAATAGCCGGGGGTTTTTATGTGAGATGAGTGTTTTTCATTTTCATTCATGTAAAAACTTGTATGTAATATTCTTTTATTTGGGGCACTTCCAGGTTGCGGAAGTTGTCACCTTTTGTATATTATTTACTTTTCCACATTAGGATAGACCCAAGGAGGGGAGCACAAGTAACCGGGTTCTAGGGTCCAGTGGGAGACCATCTCGAGGAGTCGAGTCCGGGTCTCCTAACCCTAGAATTGGTAGGGTTGCTTGCCGCTCTCGTAGGGGTCTAGGTGTGTGGGATTGGCTATTCATCACAACCGTGGAATCCGTATTTTATACTGGCTCGTATTGAAAACACGGACATCCTAGTATATCCAATGTTTCATATGATTCTTCTGCTGCGATATCTGTGATGTGATCAAGTGATGTTCTGTGATAGATACTGTATATAGTATATATGATATATTATATAGGCGTTACTTATGTTTTACACCCGCGCTAGCCCTGCCCCGCTCTGCCGTTAGTTACCTAACCTAACGGTGCACGAGGGGACATCGAGGCGAATGCGGATGGCATAAGTGTACGTCGTATTTATCTGTGATGTTTAGGTACTTAAATGATGGGACTTCATTAATGAGATTAATGAAATAAAAGAAACCTAAGATGTTGTAGAATCGAATTTCAAAATAAAACAGGTAGCTACAGTTTTGTTTTGCACAGCGGTATATATGATATATCCTGCACCTTATTCGATAGGGAAAGGACCGAGATCCCTTCAACGGGAGTGACTCCTTTAGCAATAACTGGCAGATGCTACACCCTCGGTTTGTCTTTTGATAGCTTCTATAGTTTCTGCTTTGCACAGTGATATATATGATATATCCTGCACCTCATTCGACGAGGAAAGGACCGACGATCCCTTCACCGGGAGTGACTCCTTTAGCAAAACTAGAAAAGCCTAAAAAACACTCCATTTTTAAAAATCATTTGATTCTACAACGATATCAAGTTCGTTACGCAATAGGTTTTCAGAAAAACCTGTCGTAGCCCTCCGTCATTTCAGATAAGTCCTGTTTAGTATTCGTGCTGCGTTTGTTGACCTTGTCAAGGCGCAGTGTGCGGTAGCTAACCAGTATTTATCTGCTTATGCATATGATGCAGATTGGGTTAGGGTAGTCGTGCGGCCTTGTTGACCTTGTCAAGGGTCGTGCGGGTGGGTTTGATTTAATCAAGAAATGACGGGTTGAACTTGACTTGCGGTCTATGGTTTGTTGACCTTGTCAAGGTCATAGATCGTTTGGGGCAAAATATTATCGGGAATTTCAAGTGTTGAAATTTGCAATGAGATTGCATACCTTCTATGAGATAGTTGGATCCCGATACCCACTGCGAGTAAGAGTTACTCCTGGGAGAGTTTTACACATTGCAACTAGCCGATCAAGTAGGTGTCTAGAAAGGTGTTAACGAGGTTACGCCTCTGGGAAAACGAGGTTTACTATAATTAGGTTCGTGCGAAAGCACGGGGGACCTCCCTCAAAGTACCGACGCTGGCCTGGCTGAAAGATTGGCGAACTTGTAGTGTGTAATTAATCCCGGCTAGTCTTTCCTTTTAGGGTTTGAAGGAAGATTTGATAAAAACAGTGGGAGCCATCCTGATTAGATAAAATAATAACCAATCTATTCTTGCAAAAGCATACGCAGAGTGTTTTCTTCTCTCTCTCTCCAGGTAGCGACCATATCACGCCTTAATCAAGATAATAATACGGAATATTGACCGAACCCGCTTGTTCTACTGAGCTGAGGAACGTTGGTCCCGCTCCAACTTATAATTGTTATAAGACAGAGCAGGAAATAGGGGATTACCAGAATTCCCGTGCCACCCAAACGAAGAGAGTGCATGTTGATGCATCATCTTCGGGTGTGTTCTTTATACAGAACTGTTTCTCAGTGTTCTTCGCATCCTGGGTATATGATACCGGATCAGGATCCCAGATATGTAATCTGTTACATAGGGCTGCAAAAAGGTAGAAAAACTGAGAACGGGTGATAAGTTTCATAAGGCAGAAAACGGGGCAAGTGTTGCAGCCAAGTCTGTTGGTCACTGTCACCCTGTATTACCAATACATTGATTCTGAACGAATGTTATTAGATACCGAACCTGATATACAAAATCATATCTATCTCTTTATTAGTAAAGAAATGATAAAATTTTGTATAGTTGGATAATGTTTTGAACATTTCCTATATCAAAAGTTGATCGGTTCAGGCACGTTATCTAAAAGTATTGATGTTCTAAATCAAACTACAGTTCTTTAGTATACGGATCACACACAAGAGGAAGAGCTCAGAAATTAACGAATCCTTCTTGAGGTATTGTAGACTAGGTCATATCAATGCGACCCGACTAGCTAAGTTGCACAAAGATGCATATTTAAATCTGTTTGAATTTACATCTTGTGAAACTTGCCAGTCATGTCACAGAGATAAAATGACCATAGCTCTGTTTACTCGAAACAGAGAAAGAGTTAATGAACTCTTGGGACGATACATGATGATGTATGTAGGTCCCCTGTCTACACATGCCAAGACTGGTTCTTTGTACTTCATTACATTCTCTGATGATCTCTTTAGATTCAGACATATGTTCCTGTTGAAATATATGTCAGAACCTTTTGAGATATTCACAGAATATGAATTAGAAGTAGATAACCAATACGGGTATAAGTATTATGTCCTTTGAAGAGATCAAGGAGGAGAATACTTGAGCACGGAAATCCTGGATTATTCTAAAAGGAGAATGAGATTCTCTCTCAGCATTACTCCTCCGTATACACCATAGCACGATGGTATATCGGGGCGGAGCAATAGCACCCTATATGATAAGGTGTGCTCTATGATGAGTACTACTGAGTTACCTATTTCTTTTTGGGAGTTATGCACTTGAGAAGCTGCATACCTATTGAAAGGGTTCAAATCAAATCAGTTGCCTACCACTTCATATGTGATATGGAAAGGGAAGAGCCCATATCTTAAGTTAGTTAAGATTTGGGGTTGTCCGGCCTATATCTAAAAGCAAAATCCGGACAAGCTCGAGGCAAGGTCTGTTATATAGAACTGGAAAGGTTCCAGCTATGCTAACTGCAGCAGATGATTTGATAAAACCAAAGGATTCAATTGTTTCCAACGAACCTCAGCCTCTCCGCCGATCTAGTAGGGTTCCTCACCCACCTGAGAGATACTTCGGTTTCTCTATGACAGTGCGAGCGAGGATTGCATCATGAGATGATGACCCAACTAGCTTCGACCTGGCCATCAGGAGTAAGACTCTGTGAGAATGGCTGGATGCTTAGCGATCTGAGATGGAATCCTTATACACCAACAAAGTATAGACTTTGGTTGCTTTATCTGAAGGGTTAAATCCCCATCAGGAGCAAGTATATCTTGAGAAGATTACTTGGTGTACTTGGAAAGGTTAAGACTTTCAAAGCTAGACTTGTTAAAAGTTTGCATCATTGACCAAGTGTGGATAATGATGAAACCTTTTTCCAGTGGCTATGCTTAAGTCCATCCAGATCCTACTTGTCACGGCTACATACCATGACTACGATATCTGGTGGTTGGGTGTCATGACAGCTTTTCTAAATGATGTTTTAGAAGAGGGAGTCTATAAGTACACAGCCAGAGGGCCTCGTAGACAGTGGGAGCAGCGGAAACGTGTGCAAGATGTTTTATGTGATAAAGCAGGCATCGCGGAGTTGGAACATCTGTTTTGATGGATAAGTCAAAGAGTTTGACATCATCAAAATGGTAGATGAACCTTGTATAAACAAAAAGGTAGTAGGGAGTATGGTGGCGATTCTCATAGAGTACATGGATGACATACTCTTGATAGGGAAATAGTTTCCTATGCTACGCTCGATCAATCTCCGCTTATCACAATGATTCTCCACATAGGATCAAAGTGATACCTACTAAATCCTGGGTTTTGGATCTATGAGATAGATCTAAATGGATGTTAGGATACTCACTAGTTGTAGTGAGATGGTATCGGTTGATCCTGGGGAAAATCACTGGAAGTGTTCTAGGGTGATAAAGACGACTGAATGTCAGTCACAGGCATTGTCTTTACCCTCTATCGAGGGACGGTATGTTGGAAGAGTTCCAAGCTAGATACCGTGATATACTAGACGATAAAGGCTGGATACATCGCTACTTAAGATGCTACCAAAGAGGCTGTCTGGGTGTATATTTGTTCATGAGATGAACTTAGTTCCTCCCATTGTGTGACAATGGAGTTGTGGCTTATGCCAAGGAACGCCGGTCCCATCAGTGATCCAGACATATTCTAAGGCAGTGTCACCTGATCATGGAGATGGTTGATCTCTAAGGGATCAAGGTTAGGAGAGTAGACTCAGAGGACAACACGGCGGATCCACTCACGAAGGCCTATTCCCAGAGAGAGACTTTTATGGGATGGTTGAGTATAAGATACTACAACCACTGCTACAGATGGCCCTAGTGCAAGTGGGAGATTGTTAGTTATATGTATGCCCTAGAGGCCATTACTGTACATTGGATGTATATTATAGTGGATGCTGGGACATATATAGGGAGGACTTTCTTGCTCGACATGATAGTATGCTATCTAGTTGAACTTTACCTTAACGTGTACACTGATTGTCTCTCTGTTACATGTTGGTAAAGCCCTTAGGATGTGTACTTGACTACCTGGACTATGATGCGGATCATACTAGTGAGGACATGGTAGTCCATAAGTACATCCTTCAAAGTCCCTAGTCGTGGGTATATCGAGACGGGGCATCGATATACCAGAGTAGACTAGCGTATACCTTCTCGACCCATACAGATGGGCGATGGATGATCCCATATCCATTGGTGTTTGACATCAGAGGAGATATACGGGTGCTCAGTAGAGACTGGGTACACTGGACGGACTCACCGAGAACTCCCAGATGGTATTATACCTTACGTCAGATGGCAGTTCTATGGTGACACTGGTACAGAGTAGTCTGTTGACCCGAGATCGTCATAGAGTCTTGTGTGGTTCCCACTGTGCTTTGATTTCCATCATACCACGTCCAAGAGGGCGTGCAAAACGGTGGTTTTTGGGTACAGTCCCGAGTCACATGGAGGCAATGAGCGATAGGAGGGGATTCGTCTCTCCCGGTATAGGGAGTTGATGTTGCACTGTGTTCGATTGGCTATAACCGGAAATCCCTGGCCAGGGTTGCTGAGATTTACTGGTAAGTGTTACCAGTAGTTTCTCGAACTGTTATAGACCTCATATCGACTCGACTTATCGAGCTATTGGGGTCTGACGTTTACCACCCCTAGGCGAGATATGCGACATATCAGACGATCAGACCGGACTGTACGGTAGTGTTACTGGTTGGATTCACAGGAGTATGAGCGGGCTTGCTCGTCAATCTTTTGATCGCTCAATACCCGGGTGGCCGTTACGTTTAGCAGACCGCTTGCGGCTTGTGGATGTTTGATATGATCATCATCCGCTGCCGGCGTATTGACGAGTCTTTAGAGTCCTACACAGAGTTTTCCTGGCTCAAGCGAAACGAAATAGAAGCGCATATAAGATATGTGTGGGACCGAGAATAATGCGTGTATGTGATACCGTATTCTATTCTCGCGATGAATGCATCGAATGGTTATATGCGATATAACCTAGTTATCGAATCAAGTATTGATTCGATAAGCCGATACATAGGATACTAGTCGGTTATATGTGATATGACCGGATCGTTAAATCAAGTGTTGATTTAATGATTTAATATATAATTATATATTTGATATATTACTTTGCATTAACTAGTATCGGTTCACTTTAAATGGATTTTCTCACTTGGTTTGTGCACATTGTATATGTGATATACTTTTGTACACAAGTTTGTATCATGTTTGATGATGCATGCTTACTTGGGTTTGTGTAAAGACTAAACCATGGTTATATGAATGGTTAGGGTTTTGTTTTCTTTTTGATTTATCTTATTTAGTTATTCATTTTCAAAATGATAAGCATAAAGGGAAAATGGTGGCTTAATTTGTTTTCTAGTTGAAGCTTCTTGAACATTTGACCAAAGTGACCATTTTGTCTCATGCTTAACCCTAACCACTGCATTTAACCCTAGTCTATTCTCTACACCTAACCAAGGTTAGGATATGATAAGTATTCATTTTATTATTTATTTTGGATAATACTTATGATATTCTTTCTTCTTCTTCATCTTCAACATTGAAGCAAGCTTGCCTCCATCAATGGCAACTTGTGAAAAAGAGTGAGAAATCCAATTCTAAAGTGAACCCACTTTCTATTTCTTCATCCTCTACCTCTTGCCAAGTAGTATAGGGTGTTTCCTTCACAAGTTTTCTTGACTTGGTGAAGGTGGAGCTTGATCTAGTGATGCCTCGACGTAGATCATCTTCGGCATCGTCGTCGATGACCTAGCCCGCTTTTTCTCCGATGAAGCCGATGCAAGAGTCATGGTTCGATTTGGACAGCGGAGGGGACTTCATCACGGAGCTATGGAGGTGGAGAACCGGATCTACAAAGGTTGTATTTCCGTACTCTTAGATAAAGTAGTTAACTAGTTGCTTTGTCGCCTAAATATCTAGCCAACGATCCGTATTAGGGCTTCTCGGCACCGTAATTCTTGAAATTGGCATGGTTGATGCCTTGTGAGACCTCATTAGTGTGCCTAGAAACCCTACATAGAGGCATTTCAAGATGGTTACATAATCGAGTTAAGTTTTTTTGTCTTCTAGAGGGTCCACCGTGTTACTTGCACATTTTTCCGAAAGATTTAAACCCGATAAAAATTCAACACTTGAAAGTTTTTCGTGCCGGGAAAAAGTGAGTTAATGATATCCGTTCGAACATTTTAATAGTTTCTAAATATCTGGAAAACATAACAAAATTAAATTTTCCGATCGAATCTACGATTACAAAATAAACCCCAGAACACTCAACACTTTAGTCAGATTAAAAGTACCCAGAAAAATACATATTCACCTACGGATATAACCATTGAAAAACAAGTCAACGACCTGTCTGTACGGCCGCGGTTCCGCAGCAGGAGTAAGGTATTGCCGCGGTTCCGCGGCTGTTTATACAGATCATTGACACGTGTTTCACAGAGATGCTTGTATTTTCCTGCTGGTATTTTAAAGCATTTTTAATTCTGAAAAATCACAGTTTTTGAAAAAAATCCAGAGAGGGATTTTATTTCGTCGTATCGGGTTCGATCGGAGTTTTAACTTCGTATACACGTCGCCTAATGCTCTAGCTAGGCTCTGATACCACTGTAGGATTCGTAGGCACTCTTGTGAAGGTTCATAAGGCATCAAACATGCCCGAATATAATTTTAGACGTGCCGAACAACCCAAAGCCGGGATCTTTGCTAGATTATTAGGGTTTAACATGCAAGTAAACATCTTTACTGCTAAGTGTGAGGGATTACAACCTTTGTAGTCCGCTCCTTCACTTCATAAGCTCCGAGTAGAAGTCCCTTCGCCACGATCCACGATCTCCCGGACTCAAGAGAGGCTCCACGACACGAACGATCCATGCTAGCTTGTAGTGTTCCGCTTCTCCGATGATCTACGTCGAAGTTGCTATAACTCAAGCTCTCTCACTCTAATGAGGTGAACACCCTTATCTAATGGGCTAGATTAGATGAGGATGATGGAGTAGTATTTATGCTTTCTTTTTATATCATAATCTCACATGAAATCATCACAAAAGGAATTTCTAGTAAGCTTTCTCAAAGCTAAAAAGAGAAAAAGATGATGAATGAAAAAGATAATCCTTTTGTGATGAATAATAGAAAAGTATATATGAATTAATAATGTAACCATAGTTTAGTATGACAAGGATAACCCTTGTAGAGAATAAACTAGAGCTAGGGTTTGGTTAGGTTAAGAATGAGTCATAGATAAATATCAAGCATAATATCTAACTCATGACAAAAAAGAAAGCTTCTAGAAGGTGCAAGAAGAAGCTAACCCTAATCAAACCCTAACCTTGTTTAATCTTCACTAAACTTGTTCCATTATTAATCATATCATGTCACGATAATATATATCACATATATATTATATATTTGCAACAAAAGAAAATAATACAATTAACATATATCGCATATATATCAATGTATTATCCGGTGAGAAAATGAAATAATAAAGCGAGCCAATATTAGATAATGTAATACAATATATCATATATATTATTATACATTAAATCATCGAATCAACATTTGATCCGACAATCCGGCTATATCGAATATAACCGACTAATATATCATGTACCGATTCATCGAATCAACACTTGATTCGATGACCCGGTTCATATCTAAATATCGCAAGAATATAATACGGTATCTCATATCGCATTATCCTCGGTCCTGCACATATCACATATGTGCCTCTACTCCGTTTTGCCTGAGCCAAGAAACCTCTGTGTAGGACTCTAAAGAATCGTCAATACGCCGGTAGCAGGTGATGATCATATCAAACACCCACAAGCTGCAAGCGGTCAGCTAAACGTAACAGCCACCCAGGTATTCAGCGATCAGAAGATCAACAAGCTAGCCTGTACGTTCTCCTGTGAATCCAATCATTAACACTCCCGTACAGTCCGGTCTCTTCGTCTGATATGTCGCATATCAAGTCTAGGGGTGATATACGTCAGACCCCAGTAACCGATAAGTCGTGTCGATGTGAGGCTCATAACAGGTCAAGAAACTACTGGTAACACTTACCAGTAAATCTCTATATCATCCCTGGCCAGGGAGTTCCAGTTATAGCCAATCGAACACAGCACAACATCAACTTCCTATACCGGGAGAGACGAATCCCCTCCTATCGCTCATTGCCTCCATGTGATTCGGGACTGCACCCAAAAGCCACCGTTTTGCACGCCCTCTTGGACATGGTAAGGTGGAAATCAAAGCACAGTGGGAATCACACAAGACTCTATGACGATCTCGGGTCTACAGACTACCCTGTACCAGTGTCACCGGAGAACTGCCATCTGACGTGTGGTATATCACCATCTGGGAGTTCTCGATGAGTCCGTCCAGTGTACCCAGTCTCCACTGAGCACCCGTACACCATCTCTGATGTCAAACACCGATGGATATGGTATCATCCATCGCCCATCATATGGGTCAAGATGCGTATACGCTAGTCTACTCTGGTGTATCGATACCCTGTCTCGATATACCCTCGACTAGGAACAGTTATAGGATGTACTCATCGACTACCGTGGCCCCACTAGTATGATCTCATCATAGTCCCAGTAGTCGAGTACATATCCTAAGGGCTTTATCAACATGTGAGAGAAAAACAGTAAACCAATACAAGTCAACATGTTAAGATAAAGGAAAACCAAATAGCATACTATCATGACGAGCAAGAAAGTCCTCTCTATATATATCCAAGCATCCATTATAATATACATCATATGTACAACAATGGCCTCTAGGGCATATACATAACTAAAAACACACCAATGGCTGTGGGATCAACCATCGCCCTCTAAGGGACAAGAAACGTACACACTAGTCTACTCTGGAATATCGATGCCATAGTCTCGATATTCCCTTGACTAGGAACTGATTAAAGGATGTACTTGTTGACCACCCTGGCCCTACTAGTATGATCTCATCATAATCCAGGCAGTTAAGTACATATCCTAAGGGCTTTATCAACATGTAAGAGACAGACAATATAAATACTAGTCTACATGTTAAGATAAAAGTAACCTGATAGCATACTATCATTTCGAGCAAGAAAGTCATATATGTGTGTGTGTGTGTGTGTGTGTGTGTGTCCAAGAATCCACTATATCATCAATAATGGCCTCTAGGGCATACATATTCCTAACAATCTCCCACTTGCATTAAGGCCAGTTATTGCGGTATCTCATACCCAACGTTCCCTGAAGTCTCTCGAATAGCATCTGGGGGTTGGCCTCGGTGAGTGGATCTGTTGTGTTATCCTCTGTATCAACTCTCCTGGCCTCGATCTCCTGGAGATCAACTATCTGCCTGATCAGGTGATACAGTCTACGAATATGTCTGGATCGCTGACGGGACCGGGGTTCCTAGGCCAAAGCCACAGCTCCATTGTCATCACAATACACAGGTATTGGATGCCCAATAGTAGGAACCTAGTTCATCTCATGAAATTTATTCATCTAGACAACCTCTTTGGCAGCATCGTTGGTAGTGATGTAATTAGCCTCTATCAACAAGTCTCCTACGGTATATAGCTTGGAGCCCTTCCAACATACCGTCCCTCCACTGAGGGTGAAGACAAAACCCGAGACTGACTTTCAGTCGTCCTTATCACTCTGGAAGCTCGAATCGGTAAAGGACTCCATCTGGAGTTCACCGTTACCATACACCAAGAACGTCTCTTTTGTCCTTCTCAAGCACTTAAGAATCTTCTTCAGCTGTCCAGTGGTTTTCCCAAAGATCTTTTCGATACTTATTCACTACACCTAGTGAGTAAACTACATCTGGTCTGGTACATAACATCGCATACATGATTAACCCTTCTGCCAAAGCATAGGGTATCCTTTGTATGCGAGCCCTCTTCAAATCAGTCTCGAGAGACATCTCTTTAGAGAGAGCGATTCCTGAACAAGCGGGTACATTGCCACGCTTAGAATCATCCATACTAAACCCCTATAGCAAGGTGTCTATGTACCTGGATTGGGACAATCCCAAATCCCTTTAGATCTATCTCTATAGATCTATATCCCCGGGATGTAGGAGACATCAGTTAGATCTTTCATGGAGAAACTGTGTGATAAGAGGTGCTTGACCGAGTGTAGCATAGGAACACCATTTCCTATCAAGAGCATGTCATCCGCATACAATGCGAGGAAGACAACCATACTCTCTACAACCTTCTTATTTATACATGGTTCATCTACCATTTTGATGAAGTCAAACTCTTTGACAGTTTCATTAAAACAGATGTTTCAACTCCGCGATGCTTGCTTTAACCCATAGATGGATTTAAGCAGCTTGCACATGCTTCCGCTGCTCCCACTGTCTACGAAGCCCTCTGACAGTGTCATATACACGCTCTCTTCTAAATCACCATTTAGAAAAGCGGTTTTGATGTGCAATCTGCCAGATATCGTAGTCATGATATGCGGCAATGGCAAGTAGGATCCTGATGGACTTAAGCTTAACAACAAGTCTAGCTTTGAAAGTCTCAACTTTTCCATCTGCACCAAATTATTTTTCTCAAAGATCCTCTTGTTCCCGATGGGTTTTACCCCTTCAGGAGCAACATGCAAAGTCAACACTTTGCTGGTGTACATGGATTCCATCTCAGATCGCATAGCATACAGCCATTGCACATAGTCTCCACTTGTGATGATCTGCTCGAAACTAGTTGCGTCATCATCTCCATGATGCAATCCTCGCTCCCACGGTCTATAAGAAAACCGTAGTATCTCTCTGGTGGATGAGGAACCCTACTAGATTTTCGGAGTGGCCGCGGTTCGTCGGGGACTATTGAATCCTCCGGTTCCACCAAATTGTCAGTTATAGTTTGCTTTGCTGGAACTTCTTCCAGTTCTACCTCATCTCCACTAATTTCTTCGACAAGAAATTCCTTTTCTAAAAAGGTGGCATGTCGAGAAAAAAAACATCTTTTGTTCCTCGGTGTGGTAGAAAATATACCCTCGCGAATGGTTGGGATATCCTACAAACTTGAACAGAACTGACCTTGCCTCGAGCTTGTCTGCATTTTGCTTTTCAACATAGGCCGGACAACCCCATATCTTAACTCGTTTAAGAGATGGTCTCTTCCCATTCTATATCTCATATAGAGTGGTAGGCAACAGATTTGATCGAAACCTTATTCAATAGGTATCCATCTTCTCAAGTGCATGTCCCTGAAAGGAAATAGGCAACTCCGCAGTACTCATCATAGAGCGCACCATATCTCATAGGGTGTGATTCCTCTACCCCGATATACCGTTGTACTGTGGTTTATACGAAGGAGTAAACTTAGAGAGAATCTCATTCTCTTTTAAATAGTCTCGGAATTCCGTGCTCCAGTATTCTCTTCCCCGATCATATCGAAGGACTTGAATACCTTTACCCATCTGGTTCCCAACTTCGTACTTATATTCCTTGAAATTCTCAAAAGATTCAGTTTTGTGTTTCAACAAGAACACACGTCCGTATCTTGAGAGAAAATCGGTGAATAAAATAAAGTACGCAGAACCATCCCTGGCATTTGTAGACATAGGACCGCATACATCACCGTGTATCTGTCCAAGAGTTCAGTAGCTCTTTCTCCGTTTCCAGTAAACGGAGATTTGGTCACCTAGTCTTTGAGACATGACTGGTAAGTTTTCATAAGATATAAATTCAAACGGATTCAAATAAGCATCCTTATAGAACTTCAGCTAGTGTTGTCTTATCGACATGAACAATGCCTCAAGAAGACATCGTTCATTTCTGAACTGTTCCTCTTGTGTGTGTTCTGTACGTTTAGAACTATAGTTTGATTCATAACGTGTACACTGTTATACAACATACCTTACCCAATCAACACTTGATTTAGGAAAATATTCACAATATTTATTGGTACGAAATAACAGTCGCTAAGAATCAATGTATTACCAGTAGGTAACACAAGGTGATATTTGCCAACTGCTTTGGCTGCAACAATTGCACCATTTCTACTACTAGAGACATATCACCCTTTCCCAGTTCTCCACCTATCTATAGCCCATGCAACAAATTACATGTGTGGGATCCTAATCCGATATCCAATACCCAGGACGTAGAGGTAACTGAGAAACAGTTCTTGGTTACGAACACAACCGAAGACAATGCATCAACATGCTTATTCTTCGTTTGGGTGGCGTGGGAATCCGAATATTCCCCTATTCCTTACTCAGACTTATGATAATCATAAGGTAGAGCGGAACCTAGCCCAGTATGATAAGTAGGTTATGTCAAAACAGCCATATTATTATCTTGATTAAGGCATTTCTTTGGTCACTGCCAGGAGAGAGAGAAGGATAATCACTTTGCGTGCGCTCTTTGCAAGATTAGATCGGTTATTATCTTATCTAATCAGGATGGCTCCCACTGTTTTTATCAAATCTTCCTTCAAACCATAAAAGGTAAGATTAACCGGGATTAATTACACCCTACAGGTTCTCCAATCGTTCGGCCAGGCAGGTATCGGTACTCCGAGGGAGGTTCCCCGTCCTATCGCACGGACCTAATTAAAATAAACCTGGTTTCCCTATAGGCATAACCCCGTTGACACCTTTCTAGACACTTACTTGATTAGCTAATTGTAAAGTGCAAAACTTTCCCAGGAGTAACTCTTACTCGCAGTAGGTATCGGGATCCAACTATCATATAGAAGGTATGCTATCTTATTGCAAATTTCAACACTTGAAATTCCCAATAATGTTTTTACCCTTAGCTTCCTATAACCTTGACGAAGGCCAACAAACCATAGGCCGCTAGTCAAGTTCAACCCGTTCATTTCTTGATTGAATTAAACCCACCGGCACGACCCTTGACGAAGGCCAACAAAGTCGCACGACTACAATCGCATCACATGCTGGCAGATAAGCACAAATCAGCTACCGCACACTACGCCTTGACGAAAGCCAACAAACGTAGCATGAATATTAAATAATACTTATCTGAAATGACGGAGGGCTACGCAGATTTTAAAGAAAACCATGAGCGTAACGAACTTGATATCGTTGTAGAATCTAGTGATTTTGAAAGAAGTGTTTTTGAGGTTTTTGCTAGTTTCGCTAAAGAGGTCACTCCCGATGAAGGGATCTCGGCACTTTCCTTATCGAATGAGGTGCTGGATATTCATGAATACCACTATGCAAAGTAAGAACTGGAGAAGCAATCAAAAACAAAACCGAGTGGGTTGTAGCATTTCCTAGTTTCACTAAAGAGGTCACTCCCGGTGAAGGGATCTTGGCTCTTTCCTCATCGAATGAGGTGCTGGATATTCATCAAGGAATACCACTATGCAAAGCAAAAACTAGAGCTACCCTTTTTGAAAATTTGATTGTACAACATCTTTTGGTTTCTTTCTTTTCATTAATCTTATTAATGAAGTCCCATCAATTAATGTTTCCTAAACATTACAAAAAATGAAACGAAAATAGAACGTACGCTTATGCCATATGCATTCGCCACTGGGCCCCGTCATGCACCATTAGGTTACTTAACTACCGGCAAAACGGGGGCTGGACTAGTGCGGGTGCAAAACATAAGCAACGTTTATTATATATCATATATATAATATTACATTCTTTTCACGCAGTTATATGATCAACATCACAGAATCAAGCAGCAGAAGCAACATATGAAATATTGGATATACTAGAATGTCCGTGTTTTAAATTTAGCCAATAATGTAAAACACGGATTCCACAGTCGTGATGAATAGCCAAACCCACATCCCTAGACCCTTATAATAGCGGCAAGTAACCCTGTAAATTCTAGAGTTAGGAGACCCGGTCTCAACTCCTTGAGATGGTCTCCCACTGGACTCTAGAACCCGGTTACTTGTGCTCCCCGCCTTGGGTCTACCTAATGCGGAAAAGTAAATAATATACAACAATGATGACATCATCCTCAACCCGGAAGTACCCCAATAAAAGAATATTACATATAGATTTTACATGAATTAAAATAAAAACCCTCATCTCACATAAAATCCCCCGGCTATTCATTCACGACGATCCAATAAATCATATCAACAACAACACATGATATCATATATCATCAACGTAAGAAAATGTGCGTATCTCTAAAACTCGTTGACATATAGCAACGAGATTGGGATACCCCACATATCACACTTACGGTCGCAGAATAGAAATTTAAAAGGCCACAATAATTAGATTTAATATCCTTAAACATCATAAACCCGGAATATCTCATATTCCGAATTTCATGCCTAACTTATAAAACTTGCATTTTAGTATCAAATTGAAAACACTTTTCAATTGGTTGTCGGATAATTCAACAAGATTCTCGACTTAGTGATCACGTACAATACGCAATTGCGATGGAGTTTTGATCCGAATCAAAACTTCGTGGCAGTCGATCAATTGAGACTAAACGGCTAGGTTTACAATATACTAATTAGTTTTCATAAAACTAATTAATCCGGATTCTAATAATTTTATCACACATCACAAAACTTGTAAAGTAACCGCGACATTAGAATTCTGCACGCAATTAGCAAACTAAACCAATTTTTCCAAGACATGAAAAATCCAGTGAGCTAAAGTTTCAAAACCAATCGTTTTAAGCCAATCCGGGAGTCGAAACGAACTCGAAACCTGCCCGAATCTTTGTGGGGGTGAAGATCCCAAAATTAACTATCGAATGGGGGGTCTAGAGGGGGTACCATACCCTTCGAAGCCACCACGAGGTGGCCAGGGGGTGAGGAAGACCCGAAACTGCCTAAGGTGGGGCAGTTTCGGGTCCCCACCGCCAAGACCACCTTGTGGTGGTCTTGGGGAGTGGGCCCAGCCATTCGGTCCCTCCTGGGGTGTCCCTGAGGTGCGCGCTCCACCCCGCGGCTTCTCGGTTCAAACCGTGAGCCCGTGGGGTGTGCAAACAACTCAAAACATCATTTTGGAAAACTATTTTATATGAAGTTTTTGCACGACAAAAACGATGGATTTCTAACGTCGCTACAAGTTAGCCTAATGTTCTAGCTTGGCTCCGATACCATGAAAGTCGACCTTAGCACCACCATGGGGTTCTGGAGGCATCAAGCATGCCAAATTCAAATTTTTATTAGGTGCTAAGTTAAATGTCACGACCCGAAAGTACGGAACGTGACCGGCACTTAGATTACGAAGCGTCTAGAGGCGCAACGTAACCTAAGTAAGCCGAAGCCCGGAAATCTAAACCATAAAAAGAAGAAGAAGTAAAGGAAAACACGTAGAAAAAAAGTTTAAAAGCAACATCCAATTTTCTCAAAAATTTCGGCAGAGTCTCCTTTGTAAAAACTGGCCCCAAACGGGTACAAACAAGAATAATATATATACAAACAATAAAAAGCATCCCCAAACAGGAGCTAGCTCTATGCCAAAAGGAGGAAACAACCACACCAATGCACAATATTATACAAAGCCGAAGGGCAAGGCTCAAAACTCAAAAGAAAACAAAACCACCAGATATTGTAATAATACAAGCGCGACTCTAAGGTCGAAATAAATAAATGGTCCAGTAAACTATCAAGTAATACAAGTTTGGTTGATGGAGCTTACTAGATACAAATGAAGTAATAACAGTACAACGGCGGTCCAGATACAAGTGAACCAACCTACCGTGCAAATCGCCCTGAATGAAAAGATGTGCCAGCAAGCTGCCAGGGAAACCTGTACATCGAACCTGTAATAAAATTTGGGACAACGGGGGTGAGTTGCCAACTCGTGAGTAGAATATATCTGCGAAAAGAAATCGAATGCACGACGTTGTCCTAGTTCATAATAATATACTAATATACTACTAGTCATCAAGTAAAGACAGAATAATAAGCTACGTGTAAGTGCAAATGCTCCGTGCTCGTGTCAGTGCCTCATATAGTATTATGTCATGTGAATGAGTATGCATGCACCATGAATGTGAAATAACCAATCCTGAAATCTAGATATATCTGTATAAGAATTCTTTAACTTTTATCATGGTAAAATGTGTATAGAAATCTGAAATATCAACGATGAAATCCATGAAAATCCGTGTCAAGCATCGATACAAAACATGTAAATCTCAAGTCTCAATACCTCATAATCTCATTATCTCATAGTCTCAATATCTCGGGCTCCGTCAATCCGGATCGGCCCATATCATCAAATCTCACGACAACGGTCGGTATCCTCCGGATATCCGCCGCGCCAGACATCACCGGTAGGTAGTCCTCCCCTGCCAGGCTCATCGTCTACAACTCGATCTTCTTACCCCGGGGTACCATACCGGACCCACCATGTACCCGAGACGGTTCATCCACTCCTCGAATCGGGTCTCGAAATCTAACAGAAAACATGAAATCTCATGGTGGACGACACATACATCACGAGAAAACCACATCTTATGTTTTAAAAAGAGAGGAGGAGAGAGAGAAGTTTTTATATATTCTTGCGGTTTCCCCAAAAATCCAGAAATCTCATAGAAATCCAAAATCCCAAAATCATGAGTAAGTATATGATAAGTGTCGGCATATGCCCCATAATACTGCATGATAACATGAAAATGCGAATGCATGAAATGTCTAAGTAATAAATACCATGTCTATACTAACACCGGAGAGTAATCACAATATTATATCGATCTAGCTGTTAGCTGATTGTATCAACAAAAGATAATATGATCTAAAGTGTATGTGACATAGCAATTACCGATGATGATGTGTGTGAGCCGGCAAATAAGTATGCGTGGAATATGCGCATCATCGGTAATGGTGCCGGTGTCCTAACAGGCAGAGTTTTATACTGATTATAGAAACATATGTATGAACATGCACATTATGATTACGGTATGAATGTAAAGACGGAAGTGTAATAACCACTCATCTGTGATATACAAGAATAACTACAACTATATGACTCGAGACTAAACTAGTGTCCATCAAACCTCCTAAGGAACTAAACCGAAGAAACTGGTCAATAAGAAATAAGAGTCCACCTAAGGTCTGAATCCATATCTTTAATAGTCGGCGATCCAGCCTCAATAGTGTCACGTACGAAGTACGACTTCCTCGAATCAAGAGTGCGAATCAATCATCACATCTATACCTCGTACGGTAAATCCATCGTACGGCATCCCAATATCGGGGTACGGTCAAGTATCACCTACGTGTCTCATTATTCATATAATATCATCATCAACACATGTCATGATCAAGGTGCTATACTGTAATCGCATACATCAATCATATATCATTACCATCATAAATATACATCATTAATTTATCCTCAGAAATATCACGTCATATGTATCATATTGTGATTAAGTCACACTTATATCATATCGTCATCAAGTCGCACCTATTTGATATCGACATCAAGTCACACCTAAATGATATCGACATCAGGTCACACCTATATGATGTCGTAATCAAGTCATACATATATCACATCGTGATCAGTCACAAGTTACAGTCCGGGTTCTATTTTAGAGTCCCATGTACCTCAATATCATCACCACCCATTATAATTTATGTATACCTGTTCATTATCTCATTTTCTAATGATCCGCTAACATTTTAATATGACTGTATAGCCAAGAATCACGGCATCAAGCCCAGTTATACTGTTTCATTCCCGTGTATCATATCACATCATTGTATCCCATATACGTATTGTATATATATATATATATATATATATATATACCTACACCTAGTCCTATATATATACACATACACGTATACACCACGTCGAGTTTCAGTGTGTGCGTGTGTGTATCTACCTGAAACCTACGAATCTCTTCCAAGGTATTCATCCTCTGATATGGTATTCCTAAATCAGTCTAGTCCAGCCTAGGGTCATTACTAGGGTCCTACTCACTAAGAATCTAGGGTCACATCTGGCTACCTAATGTCAATAAGTACTATTCATATTCTACGTTGCGGGGGTGCTAAACGCCATCCACCCGACTTCCTCCCGTAGATATACATCTACTCACCTGGTCCATGTCTGCCGAAAACGGTGTCGCCATCCTCTTCTTCATCGCCCGCAGTCCACGTGAGGGGTACCTATACGCAAACATATATAGTATCGTAAACTGAATCACGGACAAAAGTCAAAACGACGCACGGAACGCGCATAGGTTAAAACCTATGTCCCGTTCATGCAAAAGAACCAAATATCGCTCGTTATCGGCGTACAAACTCCGATTAACCGAGATAAACATCAACAAACAACTCGTAGTTTAAAACTCATTACTTATAATATAAAACATGATTTAATCCATCGAAACCCTAAAAATCGATCAAACAGTCCGATTTCGTAAAACCCGAAAACGCCAATTTACCGTTTTACTTCAAAACTTGATGTTTAAAAGAAACTAATGGTCGTAATACATATTAAATAGCATAACTAGATTATACAAACCACTACTATATTTTTATTACACAAATTTGTATTAATACAAAATTCCTAGTTTGCAACTTTTATCAATTTTCCACATCTTACAAGCAAAATTCCACAATTCCACAACAAAACTTGATTTTGCATGAATTAACTTTTCAAACTACAATTTATAATGATAATAATATAATGAAACCATAAATTAGATTTTAAATCTCATTTATTCAAGAATTTCCAAATTCTAGTTAGCAAAAATAGCATTTTTATTAGTATTTTTCAATTATCAATAGAAACTAGTTACCAATTTAAGTTTTTCATTCCACTAACAAGTTAATATCCTCATTAAAACCACAATCTAGTGTTACAAACATTAATTGGAATTTTATCTCACCAATATATACAATATATAGAAATCTAGTTTGCAAAATGGATTAATTTAAACAATTTTGGATAAACAATTTACAATATATCATCCATACAAGATTTTCCACTTCTAAAAATGTTAAACAAGTTATTATAACCCTACTTAATTAATAAAAGCCATAACTTAATTTTATAAAGCCTAACTTGAATTTTAAAACTTGTAGATAGAAATTATTTATTTAATCTAATTATGCTTAAATGAAACATCTAATAATAATAAATCAAAAGAAGAAAATTTATACCTCCACAACATGAAATCCAAACATGAAAATAAGCCTCCAAAATGAATGCTTTCCATCTCCAAAATCCATGTAAAGATGAGCAAAGAATAGAGGGTAGGAATTAATTAGGATTTTGTGGGTTTTTTATTGAATTTTTGATGAATTTTGATGATTTTTAATACAAAAATGATGGGGGGGAAATTTTGGGGCTGCCCATGGTGGTGAGGCCAGCCATGAGGTGAGGAAAAGAGAGGAGAGTGAGAAAAAGTGAAGAAAAGTGTAGAAGGTTTCACAAAAATATCACACAATTAAGTCTTTTCATGAATTTATTTAAAAATTCTTTATTTTCTTCACTCCATTTGACCTAGAATGGTCTAGAACCATTGTAAAATTTTGAAAATAAATTTTGCATGAAACACACTTGATTCTAATATGTAATGGTTCACTTTTGCTAATTAAACTCATTCAAATTTGTAATTTACACTAATTTAGTGTAAAAATAAAGCTTTTGTTAATCTTTAAAATAATTAATTTAAGAAAAATATTTAATTGAACTAAAAATTTATAAGTGGCTAAATAAACACCATTTACTAGTAATAACATAATTAAAATAGGTATTTTTAAATTTATAGTGAAAAATAATTACGGTTTACTTTTATGAAAACTACGTTTTACTTTACCGAAAATTATAAAATTCACTTAAACGATTTTATTTATTTAATTAATTATTTAATTATTTTTAAAATGTTACAATATTCCCCCCTTTAAGAAATTCGGTCCCCGAATTTAAATTAAAACTCCCCCCAATTACTAAAACATTCAGCCAAAACACTCAAATCGTCGGGGCTCCGAAATCATCAATACATAACTAAAATCAACTCCGTCAAGCATAACACAATCATTGGAGTTATGGCGAAAATAAAATACCAAAACCCAATACGAAAACCAACATATTATACATCAAAACTACAACTTATATATTGTGCGCATCATAGTAAAATCGTCCAAACATCTGGATAAAGAAGCATGCAAGAACCTCTTTTTGAAAATCGCCATGTGATGCACGTGCCACGGCATAAGTAGCGGACGTTTATTTTTAAAAAAATAGCTATATATATATATCTTTTATTTAACATACACGTCCCGCCTGCTTACCAAATCAATAGTAATGATTATAAAAGCATACTGCTTAAACTGAATTCAATCCCAATCACATTATAAAAATATCATGTGCGTCCGGTGCGCACTGAAATCGAAACCAAATACAGATACCACGAATACACACAAAAACAAACTAAGTGCAACAGGTGTGCACCAAAAACATCTGTCAAGTGCAACGGGCGTGCACGACTCAATATCAGGTGCATCTAATCTGCACAAAACCCCGATTTAGTGCATCTGGTGTGCACAAAATCGCATCAAGTGCGCCAAGTGTGCGCAAGAATCTCAATCAGGTGCACATGGTGCACGAAAACATACACCGAATATCAAAATCGAAATCACAGTACGAAAATATATGAAAACTCGGTCGAAGCATATGTCAAAATCATGTGTAACCATATGCACGAATTCAAATAAAAATCTCAAAATGTATAAAAACCAAATCAAGTGCACTGGATACGTACTAAACAACATCAATACCACTGATATATGAAATACAAATAGAATGTAATGAAGGTGCATATAAGAAATACCAATCGTAGAACAAAGTCCTCAAAATACCAAAATCCAATCAACGAAAATATGAAATTCAAATCACCAAATCACAATCGTAAACACTATCGTCAATGTGCGCCTCTTTTCCCCTTTCCTCTGGTGTCGACTGCTTCAAACTCGTCTCTTCATAGGTGTGCTGACTGCGCTACCAACGGCAATACTCATATCTAGAGTCTCCCACGTAGTCGATCCCTTCACCTGATATCCGGACTACATTAAACTTTTCGATCGATCCATCAAAATTCCATAATTCCCCAAGAGCTCACACTCAGGTACAGTTTAAAAAATATCCGGTACATACCCCAGCATCGATGGTCCAGCCGCAGAAGGGCAAACCTAAGCCTCACTAATGGCACCGTCGAACTGCCGTAAACCCTAAGGTTCAAGGGCGTTCTCGTGGTCATTATGTCGAGTTAGGGTTTCATTCTTCTAAAGGGTCCATCGAAATACCTGCATGTTATTCCGAATACTTTAAACTTGGGAAAATGGGTTTTTGACAATCGTTCGAATCCTTTAATTTCGTCTGGACGGCGTGTGAATACCCTTCTCCCGCACGCTAAACAATGCTTCAATCCTCAAGAATAACCGATACCCTAATGGTTATCGCATTCGAGCCGCAGCTCCTTCTGCCCGTGCGCCCGTGGTAACAGAAACCACCCTCCGATATCGACGAAGATAGATCAAAGGAACGAATGAAATGCGGTGCAAACAAATGTACATCCTAAGGCTGCTTAAGAATAGTAGCGTATCGTAAGTATGCCACGGATCATACCCACAGTACGTCACTCTACCTAAGTCGCCTACTCCATCAACCAAGGGTCACCCTAGACATATACAAGGTTAAACCTAGCGCTCTGATACCAACTTTGTCACGACCCGAAAGTACGGAACGTGACCGGCACTTAGATTACGAAGCGTCTAGAGGCGCAACGTAACCTAAGTAAGCCGAAGCCCAGAAATCTAAACCATAAAAAGAAGAAGAAGTAAAGGAAAACACGTAGAAAACAAGTTTAAAAGCAACATCCAATTTTCTCAAAAATTTCGGCAGAGTCTCCTTTGTAAAAACTGGCCCCAAACGGGTACAAACAAGAATAATATATATACAAACAATAAAAAGCATCCCCAAACAGGAGCTAGCTCTACGCCAAAAGGCGGAAACAACCACACCAATACACAATATTATACAACGCCGAAGGGCGAGGCTCAAAACTCAAAAGAAAACAAAACCACCAGATATCGTAATAATACAAGCGCGACTCTAAGGTCGAAATAAATAAATGGTCCAGTAAACTATCAAGTAATACAAGTTTAGTTGATGGAGCTTACTAGATACAAATGAAGTAATAACAGTACAACGGCGGTCCAGATATAAGTGAACCAACCTACCGTGCAAATCGCCCTGAATGAAAAGATGTGCCAGCAAGCTGCCAGGGAAACCTGTACATCAAACCTGTAATAAAATTTGGCACAACGGGGGTGAGTTGCCAACTCGTGAGTAGAATATATCTGCGAAAAGAAATCGAATGCACGATACTATCCTAGGTCATAATAATATACTAATATACTACTAGTCATCAAGTAAAGGAAGAATAATAAGCTACGTGTAAGTGCAAATGCTCCGTGCTCGTGTCAGTGCCTCATATAGTATTATGTCATGTGAATGAGTATGCATGCACCATGAATGTGAAATAACCAATCCTGAAATCTAGATATATCTGTATAAGAAATCTTTAACTTTTATCATGGTAAAATGTGTATAGAAATCTGAAATATCAACGATGAAATCCATGGAAATCCGTGTCAAGTATCGACACAAAACATGTAAATCTCAAGTCTCAATACCTCATAATCTCATTATCTCATAGTCTCAATATCTCGGGCTCCGTCAGTCCGGATCGGCCCATATCATCAAATCTCACGAAAACGGTCGGTATCCTCCGGATATCCGCCGCGCCAGACATCACCGGTGGGTAGTCCTCCCCTGCCAGGCTCATCGTCTACAACTCGATCTTCTTGCCCCGGGGTACCATACCGGGCCCACCATGTACCCGAGACGGTTCATCCACTCCTCGAATCGGGTCTCGAAATCCAACAGAAAATATAAAATCTCATGGTGGACGACACATACATCACGAGAAAACCGCATCTTATGTTTTTAAAAGAGAGGAGGAGAGAGAGAAGTTTTTATATATTCTTGCGGTTTCCCCCGAAAACCAGAAATCTCATAGAAATCCAAAATCTCAAAATCATGAGTAAGTATATGATAAGTGTCGGCATATGCCCCATAATACTACATGATAACATGAAAATGCGAATGCATGAAATGTCTAAATAATAAATACCATGTCTCTACTAACACCGGAGAGTAATCACAATATTATATCGATCTAGCTGTTAGCTGATTGTATCAACAAAAGATAATATGATCTAAAGTGTACGTGACATAGCAATTAATGATGATGATGTGTGTGAGCCGGCAAATAAGTGTGCGTGGAATATGCGCATCATCAGTAATGGTGCCGGTGTCCTAACAGGCAGAGTTTTATACTGATTATAGAAACATATATATGAACATGAACATTATGATTACGGTATGAATGTAAAGATGGAAGTGTAATAACCACTCATCTGTGATATACAAGAATAACTAAAACTATATGACTCGAGACTAAACTAGTGTCCATCAAACCTCCTAAGGAACTAAACCTAAGAAACTGGTCAATAAGAAATAAGAGTCCACCTAAGGTCTGAATCCATATCTTTAATAGTCGGCGATCCAGCCTCAATAGCGTCATGTACGAAGTACGACTTCCTCGAATCAAGAGTGCGGATCAATCATCACATCTATACCTCGTACGGTAAATCCATCGTACGGCATCCCAATATCGGGGTACGGTCAAGTATCACCTACGTGTCTCATTATTCGTATAATATCATCATCAACACATGCCATGATCAAGGTGTTATACTGTGATCGCATACATCAATCATATATCATTAATTTATCCTTAGAAATATCATGTCATATGTATCATATTATGATTAAGTCACACTTATATCATATCGTCATCAAGTCACACCTATTTGATATCGACATCAAGTCACACCTAAATGATATCGACATCAGGTCACACCTATATGATGTCTAATCAAGTCATACATATATCACATCGTGATCAGTCACAAGTTACAGTCCGGGTTCTATTTTAGAGTCCCATGTACCTCAATATCATCACCACCCATTTTAATTTATGTATACCTGTTCATTATTTCATTTTCTAATGATTCGCTAACATTTTAATACGACTGTATAGCCAAGAATCACGGCATCAAGCCCAGTTATACTGTTTCATTCCCATCATTGTATCCCATATACGTGTTGTATGTATGTATGTATATATATATATATATATATATATATATATACCTACACCTGGTCCTATATATATACACATACACGTATACACCACGTCGAGTTTCAGTGTGTGCGTGTGTGTATCTACCTGAAACCTACGAATCTCTTCCAAGGTATTCATCCTCTGGTATGGTCTTCCTAAATCAGTCTAGTCCAGCCTAGGGTCATTACTAGGGTCCTACTCACTAAGAATCTAGGGTCACATCTGGCTACCTAATGTCAATAAGTACTATTCATATTCTACGATGCGGGGGTGCTAAACGCCATCCACCAGACTTCCCCCCGTAGATATACATCTACTCACCTGGTCCATGTCTGCCGAAAACGGTGTCGCCATCCTCTTCTTCATCGCCCGCAGTCCACGTGAGGGGTACCTATACGCAAACATATATAGTATCGTAAACTGAATCACGGACAAAAGTCAAAACGACGCACGGAACGCGCATAGGTTAAAACCTATGTCCCGTTCACGCAAAAGAACCAAATATCGCTCGATATCGGCGTACAAACTCCGATTAATCGAGATAAACATTAACAAACAACTCGTAGTTTAAAACTCATTACTTATAATATAAAACATGATTTAATCCATCGAAACCCTAAAAATCGATCAAACAGTCCGATTTCGTAAAACCCGAAAACGCCAATTTACCGTTTTACTTCAAAACTTGATATTTAAAAGAAACTAATGGTCGTAATACATATTAAATAGCATAACTAGATTATACAAACTACTACTATATTTTTATTACACAAATTTGTATTAATACAAAATTCCTAGTTTGCTACTTTTATCAATTTTCCACATCTTACAAGCAAAATTCCACAATTCCACAACAAAACTTGATTTTGCATGAATTAACTTTTCAAACTACAATTTATAATGATAATAATATAATGAAACCATAAATTAGATTTTAAATCTCATTTATTCAAGAATTTCCAAATTCTAGTTAGCAAAAATAGCATTTTTATTAGTATTTTTCAATTATCAATAGAAACTAGTTACCAATTTAAGTTTTTCATTCTACTAACAAGTTAATATCCTCATTAAAACCACAATCTAGTGTTACAAATATTAATTGGAATTTTATCTCACTAATATATACAATATATAGAAATCTAGTTTGCAAAATGGATTAATTTAAACAATTTTGGATAAGCAATTTACAATATATCATCCATACAAGATTTTCCACTTCTAAAAATGTTAAACTAGTTATTATAACCCTACTTAATTAATAAAAACCATAACTTAATTTTATAAATCCTAACTTGAATTTTAAAACTTGTAGATAGAAATTATTTATTAAATCTAATTATGCTTAAATGAAATATCTAATAACAATAAATCAAAAGAAGAAGATTTATACCTCCACAACATGAAATCCAAACATGAAAATAAGCCTCCAAAATGAATGCTTTCCATCTCCAAAATCCATGTAAAGATGAGCAAAGAATAGAGGGTAGGAATTAATTAGGATTTTGTGGGTTTTTTTATTGAATTTTTGATGAATTTTGATGATTTTTAATACAAAACTGATGGGGGGGAAATTTTGGGGCTGCCCATGGTGGTGAGGCCGGTCATGAAGTGAGGAAAAGAGAGGAGAGTGAGAAAAGGTGAAGAAAAGTGTAGATGGTTTCACAAAAATATCACACAATTAAGTCTTTTCATGAATTTATTTAAAAATTCTTTATTTTCTTCACTCCATTTGACCTAGAATGGTCTAGAACTATTATAAAATTTTGAAAATAAATTTTGCATGAAACACACTTGATTATAATATGTAATGGTTCACTTTTTCTAATTAAACTCATTCAAATTTGTAATTTACACTAATTTAGTGTAAAAATAAAGCTTATGTTAATCTTTAAAATAATTAATTTAAGAAAAATATTTAATTAAACTAAAAATTTATAAGTGGCTAAATAAACACCATTTACTAGTAATAACATAATTAAAATAGGTATTTTTAAATTTATAGTGAAAAATAATTACGGTTTAGTTTTATGAAAACTACGTTTTATTTTACCGAAAATTATAAAATTCACTTAAACGATTTTATTTATTTAATTAATTATTTAATTATTTTTAAAATGTTACATTAAACTAACAAGATTTTTAGTAGATTATTAGGGGTTTGCCTTTGTGATGTGATTAGCTAAAAAGAAGAAAAGAGCATACAACCTTTGTAGTTCGAGTCCTTCTCTTCAATTGCTCCGGGTTGAAGTCCATGCGACTCTACTAGGCTCCTCTTCGAGTTAAACGAACCTCCTTCGTGCCAAAGACGATCCACCCAAAATCCACAAGCTCAAACTAACCCTTCATTAATCTCATTAATGAAGTCAATACTCCAAAACAAATTGCTAATCCAATGTGTGATTGTGAAGTAGGGGTTTAATTTGCTTACTAGGGTTTTCACAAGTTCAATGATTCACATTACATGTGAGGGTTTGAACTTGGAAGTGAGGTGAAGAAAATTGTAGGGAGCAAGAGGAAGCAAGAGCTAAAAAAATGGCTTAAGGCATGAAGAATGAAAATCATGAGAGTAAACTCAAAATGGCTCTCTCTTTCCTCACTTATTCAAGCATGAAATAAAATTGCAATTCTAAATTGTAACCATGCTTGAATAGTGAGTCAAGACTATATACAAATAATAAAACCCATGCCTTGCCCATTCCACAAATATCTCCACAATTTACACCTCATTTTTCTATTTTCTAAAAATAGAAAAACATGCAATGCTTCATATAATAATATATATATATTTATATATATCAAATATACATTCATATATATATATATAAAGCAATTAGTGAGCTAATGATAACAGTTAAGATATAATTATATCACATATAATATATATCACATTATTAAATCAACACTTGATCTAATAATCCGGTTATAACATATATAACCGACTAATATCATTTATCTGCTTATCACATTATCAAATCAACACTTGACTCGATAATCTGGTTATATCATATATAACCTAACTGATAACAGATAACTGCCAGATTACAATACGGTATCACATACTCATATTTAATCAGACCCACGCACATATAAACATATGTGCCCTACTTCGTTTCGTTCGAACCAGGAAACTTCTGTGTGGGACTCTAAAGACTCGTCAATACGCCAGCAGTAGGTGATGATCACATCAATCACCTACAAGCCGTCAGCTGTACTTGCTGGACGTAACGGCTACCCGGGTATTGAGCGATATGAAGATCAACAAGCAAGCTCATCCATACTCTCCATGAAGCCTATCAGTAACACTACCATACAGTCCGGTCTCTTCGTCTGATATATCGCATATCATGTCTAGGGATGGTAAATGTCAGACCCCAGTAACGTGATAAGTCATGCCGATGTCTGGCCTATAACGGTTTGAGAAACTACTGATAACACTTATCAGTAAATATCATAAATAGCCCTGGCCATGGACTTCCAGTTATAGCCAATCGAGCATAGCGCAACATCAACCCCCAATACCGGGAGAGACGAAACCCCTCCTATCGCTCATTGCCTCCATGCGACTCGGGACTGTACCCAAAATCCACCTGTTTGCACGTCTCCTTTGAGCGTGGTAGGGAGGAAATCAAAGCACAGTGGGAGCCGTACAAGACTCTATGACGATGTCGGGTCTACAGACTAACCTGTACCAGTGTCACCAGAGGACTGCTATCTGATGATAGGTATACTGGCATATAGGAGTCCTCGGAGAGTCCTGTTCGGTGTACCCATTCTCCAGTACAATCTTTGATGTCACACACCAATGGTTGTAGGATCAACCATCGCCCTCTAAGGGACAAGAAACGTACACACTAATCTACTCTGGTATATCGATGCCCTAGTCTCAATATTCCCTCGACTAGGAACTGATTAAAGGATGTACTTGTTGACCACCCTGGCTCCACTAGTATGATCTCATCATAATCCTGGCAGTCAAGTACATATCCTAAGGGCTTTATCAACATGTAAGAGACAGACAGAATAAATACTAGTCTACATATTAAGATAAAGGTAACCTGATAGCATACTATCATGTCGAGCAAGAAAGTCCTCTATATATATGTCCAAGCATCCACTATATCATCAATAATAGCCTCTAGGGCAAACATATTCCTAACATTATAGTGGCATGATATGAGATCAATATCGATGTGATATGAGATCGATAAATACGATATAAGTTGAGATAGATGTGTTATGAGATCGATAAGATATGTTGTATGAGACCTTAGATCCATACATTGTTGATGAATAGGACGATAGGATCCCTATTCTGTTTGTTGGCCCCATACAAGTTATACCGGATGATTGATCCGCGCTCATGATTTGAAGATGATGATCGAGGATATTGCCATATCGGATACTATGAGGCAGGATCGCCGACGTAAAGATGCCTAAACGGAAACCTCAAAGGACGCTACGGATTTTCAAATGGTGTCTTTTCCTTAAAAACACCGTAGCCCCCACTTTCAAAACAATGATTCGTATCTTTTAAAACTGACCGTATGGTTCATGTGTAGATATATATACCTGTTGATTATTCATGTTTGTGTGGGATTATCCCTCATGACTTACGTACCAGGATCCCGGTATTTATTGTTATATGATATCATCTGTTAGTACACCTGCACAATTACCGATGATGCGCATGTTACACTCACACCGATTTGCCGGCTCACACACATTCATCAATAGTAATTGCCATACCACTTGCATAGTAGAACTGCCATATCATGATATTATTCATAACCGTAAAGTACATTCATTGTTCAGTACTATCACTTGACATGCTTGCATGATATACTTGATATGCTCATATTATTGTTCTATGTTTGAATATATCGTACTTTATGGTTATATGCATTGAGATGTACTTTTCATGAGATTTCTGGATTTGAGAACCACGGTTATATTTCAAAGGAAATTGTGTATTGTTTTAAAAATGCGGTTTCTCTTGATATGATATTTCGTATCCACCAAGAGTTTTCTCGGTTCTGAGCTATGTGATACCCGACTCGAGGTAGGGAGGAACCGTTTGTGGGTATATGGTGGACCCGGTATGGTACTCCGGAGCAAAAAGACTCGTAGAGTTAGGCGGTGAGCCCAACGGAGGGAGCACTACCCACCGGTGATAGTTTGGACCCGACGGAAATCCATGGAAATCCGTGTCAAGTATCGACACAAAACATGTAAATCTCAAGTCTCAATACCTCATAATCTCATTATCTCATAGTCTCAATATCTCGGGCTCCGTCAGTCCGGATCGGCCCATATCATCAAATCTCACGAAAACGGTCGGTATCCTCCGGATATCCGCCGCGCCAGACATCACCGGTGGGTAGTCCTCCCCTGCCAGGCTCATCGTCTACAACTCGATCTTCTTGCCCCGGGGTGCCATACCGGGCCCACCATGTACCCGAGACGGTTCATCCACTCCTCGAATCGGGTCTCAAAATCCAACAGAAAATATAAAATCTCATGGTGGACGACACATACATCACGAGAAAACCGCATCTTATGTTTTAAAACGAGAGGAGGAGAGAGAGAAGTTTTTATATATTCTTGCGGTTTCCCCCGAAAACCAGAAATCTCATAGAAATCCAAAATCTCAAAATCATGAGTAAGTATATGATAAGTGTCGGCATATGCCCCATAATACTACATGATAACATGAAAATGCGAATGCATGAAATGTCTAAGTAATAAATACCATGTCTCTACTAACACCGGAGAGTAATCACAATATTATATCGATCTAGCTGTTAGCTGATTGTATCAACAAAAGATAATATGATCTAAAGTGTACGTGACATAGCAATTAATGATGATGATGTGTGTGAGCCGGCAAATAAGTGTGCGTGGAATATGCGCATCATCGGTAATGTTGCCGGTGTCCTAACAGGCAGAGTTTTATACTGATTATAGAAACATATGTATGAACATGAACATTATGATTACAGTATATATGTAAAGACGGAAGTGTAATAACCACTCTTCTGTGATATACAAGAATAACTAAAACTATATGACTCGAGACTAAACTAGTGTCCATCAAACCTCCTAAGGAACTAAACCTAAGAAACTGGTCAATAAGAAATAAGAGTCCACCTAAGGTCTGAATCCATATCTTTAATAGTCGGCGATCCAGCCTCAATAGCGTCATGTACGAAGTACGACTTCCTCGAATCAAGAGTGCGGATCAATCATCACATCTATACCTCGTACGGTAAATCCATCGTACGGCATCCCAATATCGGGGTACGATCAAGTATCACCTACGTGTCTCATTATTCGTATAATATCATCATCAACACATGCCATGATCAAGGTGTTATACTGTAATCGCATACATCAATCATATATCATTAATTTATCCTTAGAAATATCATGTCATATGTATCATATTATGATTAAGTCACACTTATATCATATCGTCATCAAGTCACACCTATTTGATATCGACATCAAGTCACACCTAAATGATATCGACATCAGGTCATACCTATATGATGTCTAATCAAGTCATACATATATCACATCGTGATCAGTCACAAGTTACAGTCCGGGTTCTATTTTAGAGTCCCATGTACCTCAATATCATCACCACCCATTTTAATTTATGTATACCTGTTCATTATTTCATTTTCTAATGATTCGCTAACATTTTAATACGACTGTATAGCCAAGAATCACGGCATCAAGCCCAGTTATACTGTTTCATTCCCATCATTGTATCCCATATACGTGTTGTATGTATGTATGTATATATATATATATATATATATATATACCTACACCTAGTCCTATATATATACACATACACGTATACACCACGTCGAGTTTCAGTGTGTGCGTGTGTGTATCTACCTGAAACCTACGAATCTCTTCCAAGGTATTCATCCTCTGGTATGGTCTTCCTAAATCAGTCTAGTCCAGCCTAGGGTCATTACTAGGGTCCTACTCACTAAGAATCTAGGGTCACATCTGGCTACCTAATGTCAATAAGTACTATTCATATTCTACGATGCGGGGGTGCTAAACGCCATCCACCAGACTTCCCTTCGTAGATATACATCTACTCACCTGGTCCATGTCTGCCGAAAACGGTGTCGCCATCCTCTTCTTCATCGCCCGCAGTCCACGTGAGGGGTACCTATACGCAAACATATATAGTATCGTAAACTGAATCACGGACAAAAGTCAAAACGACGCACGGAACGCGCATAGGTTAAAACCTATGTCCCGTTCACGCAAAAGAACCAAATATCGCTCGATATCGGCGTACAAACTCCGATTAATCGAGATAAACATTAACAAACAACTCGTAGTTTAAAACTCATTACTTATAATATAAAACATGATTTAATCCATCGAAACCCTAAAAATCGATAAAACAGTCCGATTTCGTAAAACCCGAAAACGCCAATTTACCGTTTTACTTCAAAACTTGATATTTAAAAGAAACTAATGGTCGTAATACATATTAAATAGCATAACTAGATTATACAAATGTTGCGTGATTTAAGTGCCGATCATGAGCTAAATTATGGGTCATGACAAAGTTAGTATCAGAGCATTAGGTTTAACCTTGGTTCAAGTTTAGGCTTGACCTTACGGAACTTAGATTTTACTAAGGGGGTATTAGACCCGAACTTTCGTCACGTAGGTTGACCTTGGTTGATGGAGTAGGTAGCTTGAGTAGAGTGACGTACCGTGTGTATGTTCCGCGGCATACTTACGATATGCTACTCCGCTTAAGTGACCTTAGGATGTACATTCTTGAGATTCTTGATTTTATTCATTCCTATGATCATACTCCTATTGATTTCATTCTTTCCTATAATCATATTTCCGTTTCGGACCTATCGATTCCTTTCGTTTCTTTGATCTATCTTCATCGATACCAGCTTGAGGTTCCCGTCACCAAGGTTTGAGCGTAGAGAGAGCTGCTGCTAAAGATGCGGTCAGAGTGGGCTCGTCACAGACGAGGGCTGACCATGATGTTTTCTGGTGACATAGGGACACAGCGATATAGTGTTTGTGTTGAGATCTCTGGTTTTGTGGCAAGTGTTCGGATCTGTACTGGATGATCGGGCCATTAATTGTGACTACCAGATTGAGAGGACTGTCGACGTACAGCCGACCCCAGAGGTCGTGATGTTGTCTACCGTGCAGACAGATGACCCGGCTGTTGCTGAGATTGATGGGATGTCGCCTTCAGAGTTTATAAGCTAAAACCACTGGAGCTGTCAGACAGAGATGTGACGGAAGGCAGTTATTCCATCTTGAATATAGCAACGAAGATGATTCGTCTGATTTGATCCACCGACGCAGGCTCAGTTAAATTGAAGAATCCCAGTTTGAAGGGTCTTACTCAGATCTAAAGTTGATCGAGAACGGACAAATGAAGCGCATTCCTCCGATAAATTAGATGAGTTGCCGAAGATGTTTTCGTCTAGATATCTTCCACAAAGTGGCGAAGATACCCGAGTTCATATTTCGAGTCCTTGTGAGAGACTCCGGATTGACTGTAGCAGAGAACGAATTGTTGTACTTACCCAGCAAGTTATAACGTCGAAGTGGATGATAATGAAGACAGATGGAACAAAAGGTTCGTGCGAGATGTTAACGGGCTGTTGTTACTCCCTATTGATGCCAGAGGATTGATGTGTATGTAGAGGCGCTGGATACGGCCGAATTCCAGAGGGAAGCCATGCTGAGGACGCAGCTGTCCGGAAATGAGAAAAGGATTTAAGTAAAGAGTGCTAACCTTCGTATAGTTTGGTATGGGTGAGATCGGAAGAGACCTAAGCAGGTTCTTTCCAGGACACCGCAGTAATAAAGATTTGCACCTAGGATCAGTTGTACCGCGCATTATCAGAGGGCCAGATGCCGCCATCAGTAACGTGCCGTTGCGAGTGGTCATGTTGATTGGCCAAGCGATGATCAGAAGAGTGCCAGAGCAGAACTGTTCCGTTATTACACCTAATCGGGCCGATGAGCAGAAAGATTATGGGATTGGTAATCTACAGAGAAGGCAAGGACTTAGAGACCGAAGACTCCAGACCGTAAGCAGGAGGCAAGCGGATGTTCTTGCTCTGCCAACTTGGGTGCACCGGCATTTTTCAATATTGAAGGAGGTGTACCTCAATGTCATTTATTGCGATTTACGTTTTTTGATCCGAGTATCACACTTTTATCGCTTGGACTTTGAGTTTCGATGATTGGGTTTCATGGTATTATGTTTTCATGCACCATAGCTGCACATACTAGATATTTTCATCTATGCACAGTCATTGCACTTGATTTATGTTTTATACACCGTTACATTGGTTTGTGATTTGTGCATATCTATTGCACTTGATATCGATTTTGTGCCTTGGCTGCACATGTGTATGATTTCGTGGATTTCGATATAGTCGATTTGATTTCGTGCATGTTGTATGCACCTGACTTTGACTTATGCACTCGGTATAGCTCACATGTGCTTGCAGTACATTGATACGTGTTTTGTGCACACAGTTATGATTTTATACTCCTTGGCATGCTCTGTATTGTTTTTGTGCGTATTTGAGATATTGATGAGTTTTCGGGCACATAGTGCACCTGAGATTATGTTTTTGCGCATTTGTTGCACTAGATCTTTTTTTTTGTGCACCGTTACACTTGACGTTCGTTTTCATGCGCTTTACTGCACTAGATGTTATTGTACGGACCTGACGCACTTGATTTGGAATTTCGCGCATATTGGGTGCATGGTACTGCACTAGATGCAATTGATGTTTTTTCCGTGCACTCTAGATGCACTTGATGTTTTTTCCGTGCACACCCGTTGCACTTGACAGATACTTTCATGCACACCCGTTGCACTTAGTTTGGCTTTTGTGCACATTCATGGCACTTGTATTTGGCTTTGATTTATGTGCGCACCAGATGCAAGTGATGTTGGATTACGCCTTTTGAGGCTGATTTTTCCTCTTGAGCATCATATTTTCATGTTGGGCACTATATTATATAGTAGCCAAGAAGGACTGATTTGAGGACAGTACCTGAGTATTTTTCCATGCATAAAAAGTTTACCAAGAGGTTTTCAAAAAAGGAGCTACAGTCTTACTACTTCCTACGTGTCCGTGAGTGACACGAACTTTTACGAAGAGAACCTTTTGGAATATTTCAAAAAGGTGGAACGTATATTTTGAGCAAAATATATATAGATATATTTATTACTTTACAAATGAGCATCCGCCACTTATGCCATGAGTTACGCATCACACGGCGATTCAGAAATGATTTTGCATGTGTTTTGTCCAGCTTTTGAAATGGTTTTTACAAGGATGGGTACTATATATGTATTATGATTTTGACTATAGTATATTTGAGAATGGCATTGGAATTCGAGATTTGTACCTCTTTTATAACTCCAGTGATTGCGTGTACTTGACGGAGTTTGATTTTGAGTTTCACGCTCGTTTTCATGCGCACACGATACGCTGTGGTATTTCTGAGTATTCCGTGATTTCGAAGCCCCGTTGTTTTGGACTGATTATCAAAATGTTTTAGTACTTGGGGGTTTAAATTTAAATTAGGGGATCGAATTTATTTAAGAGGGGAAGATTGTAACATTTCAGAAAATATAAAATATTATTTTTGGAATTTAAATATTAAAATAATATGTTTCGCGAAAACTATTCGATTTGCGAATTGGGGTTTTCGTAAAATGGTATAATTATATACCAATATTTGGAAAGTAATTGGAGATTAAAATGATTTATTAATTAAAGAGATATTTATCGGATTTGGGCATTTTTATAATTAATTATATGCAAGTTTATACTAAATTTGATTAGTACACTACTAATCACGATTAAGCCAAATTCTTATTTTTACATATCCATGGCTAATGCACCATGGCATGTAGCATTTTGTTGCATGTTTGTTGATTTGTATTTGTGGTATTGGTTTTTATGTATTTGTGAGAAAGAGAAAAGAAAAGAAAAGAAAAGAAAAGAAAAAGAGATGGCATGATTGAGGAAAGAGAGAGGGGACAACATGATGAGGCTTGAGGCATGGGTATGTGAGAGAAAGAGAGAGAGGGGGTGTAAGGCTCCTACAACCCTTGACCATCCTCAATCATTTTCTTCAACTCTTTCTTCATCTTCTCCTTCACTTCCTCCAGCTTCTCTACCTCCATGAAACCACCTCAAATCTTCGTCAAAACCCGATGCAACCTTTATTAAATATGATCCCCACCTCATCTTACACCCCATAGCAAGTTCAAGATTGGATTTTGAAGACTTTGGACAACCCAAGAATTTTCTTGAGTTGCCAAATGAGATAATCTCTACACCTTTAGTTAAGTAATTAGCTTTCATACCTTCCTAGTATGGTTTAGAGTTAATATTATGTGGATTGGTGATGTTAGAATTTTCCAAGAAGAGGTTTAGGAGTTTTATGAATTGTGAAGGTGCATTTGAGGTGTAGTAGGTGTTTTTCATGACTCTAATGATGTTTACTGGCCTAGACCAGAGTATAGAAACCAATACACGAACTTAGAATTTGTCCCGTATCGGTTTTGTGGAGTTTTGGGGATTTACAGGAAATCTGGAGCAACTTGGGATGTTAGTAAGAAAAACAAACAACTACATTGACTTGGTTAGACCGCTAGAAGACCACCACACAAAAACGAGACCAAAACTACAAGGTGAGGCCGGCGAGGACGGTTACTGTAGCATTTTGGCCGGCAAAGTTTTGGCTTCTGGCGATAGGATTTTGCCTGTAGCTCACACTCCTCATAACCTAGCTACTGTATTGTTAGTTTTGTCCCTATCTATCTGTACAAGAATTTAGGAGCTTTTTGAGTTGGGTTTGATGATGTTTTCCGATATTTGAAACTTGGATCTATGAAATTCATGATGAGATTTGGTCATTGGACGTTTGTACGTCAACGACGAGGGTTATTTGGTTGTTTTTGCATGCATAAGCTATAGGTTCTAACCTATAAGCAATTCATGTGCCGTATCGGTTTTCGGACTTTATTTTAATAGCGTTACGATATAAGTTGACTTGTAGGTACCTTCGCGTGGACTTCCGAGACGACGAAGCACATCAATTTCGAATATGCAAGGAGATTAGCAAGTGAGTAGATTTATATCTATGGAGGAAGTCGGGTGGATGGCGTATATCACCCCCGCAACCATTGATATGGATAAGTGATATATAAACTATAGTTTGGAGAAAACCTATGTATAAACTCATGGATATGATCAAAAGATTTAGTATGAAATGATATGATAGATAAGGATGACTCGGATTGATATATGAGGATGTGAATCGTGATATATATGTAACTGAAAGAGGACAAGTATAAGATTTATAGTGGCATGATATGAGATCGATATCGATATGACATGAGATCGATAAATACGATATAGGTTGAGATATATGTGTTATGAGATTGATAAGTTATGCTGTACGAGACCTTAGATCCATACCTTGTTGATGAATAGGATGATAGGATCCCTATTTTGTTTGTTGACCCCGTACGATGGATTACCGTACGCGATGAGTTATACCGAATGATTGATCTGCGCTCCTTATTTGAGGATGATGATCGAGGATATTGCCATATCGGATGCTATGAGGCAGGATCGCCGACGTAAAGATGCCACATGATCCATACTTATTTCCAAAACCGACGAATCGTATGCATCTTTAAACGGAAACCTCAAGGGACGCTACGGATTTTCAAATGGTGTCTTTTGCTTAAAAACACCGTAGCCCCCACTTTCAAAACAACGATTTGTATCTTTTAAAACTGACCGTATGGTTCACGTGCAGACATATATGTTGGGTTAACCTAGCACCTCATGAAGAGATTGGAAGCATCACATGTACCAAAGATTAAAAATTTAGGGTGCTAAGTGAATACACAAAGAATCAATCCTAGAAAAATTAGGGTTTCATAAACAACACTTCATCACAAGAAAGAAATGCTAGGGTTTTGAGAGTACAACCTTTGTAGCTCCCTACGCTAGACTCCTTGGCCACTTGAGGGTTGGAGGAGGGTTCGCTTGAAGTCTCCTAGTGTCCACGACGATCCATTCGAAGCTCCTAGTCCAAGCTTGCAACTTCACTTTTCAAAAGAAGAAATGAAGATAACACTCTAAACAAGCGGGCTAAACTTGTGTAGAATGATGTTGTGGTTCTTATTCTCACTTCAAAATCCAATCTTGTTATGTAATTTGCTCACTACAAAAGTGTAGAGAGCAAGTGAAGAAGGAGGAAGAAGATGATGGCTTTTTGAGAAGAAGATAAGATCAACTCATAAAAGAAAAATAGAAAATATATTAATATATATTTTCCACTTCTCATATCAAACCATGGTTAAGATATTATTGAATTTGAGTTAAAAACACAAAAGGAAAAGTAATCCATGGTCAAGTGGTGGGTGAGAATGGTTAGGTCAAGAAGAGTGTAGAAAGCATCCATGAATTATCCTTTTCTTTTCTTTTGTTTTTAAATCAAATGCAATAATAATTCATATATAAATCAAACCATGGTGTGGGTCTTATATTGCCACCATTTTCATGTATGTACAACCATGAAGGATGCATGTATGTATGTATGTGTATATGCACATCCATATGTGCATGAATCTATAAAGAAAGCATACATGCATGCATGCATCCATCAAACACAAGAAAGGATTTCAAGTGAGAAGCTAATGGTTAAATGATAAATCAACACTTGATTTATCAATCCGGTCATATCACATACGACCCCACCAAAAACAAGCCGCCCGATCAATATACGGTATCCTATACGCGCATTTTAACCGGGTCCATGTGCATATCGCATACGCGCACCACAACATTTCGCCTGGACTAGGAAACTCTATTGTGGGACTCTAAGACTCGTCAATACGCCGGCAGTGGGTGATGATCATATCAAGCACCCCCAAGCCGCAAGCGGTCAGTTAAACGTAACGGCCACCCGGGTATTGAGCGATCAGAAGAAAACAAGCGAACCTGCTGATTGTTAGAGTTCGTGCGTGTTCAAGTTCTAGTTTAAATACCGCAATCAAGACGGTTTCTCTTGTAGCTAGCCGGTTGAGTACGGGTCGTCCGCAGGGAGATGGGAGTCTTTTTCTATGTGCTTTAACGAGTTAAGTCCGGTTTTTCAGATTTTGTTTGTAGTTATCTAAGTGTTGAGTTGATATTTAAAGAGAGCATGTTAGGGTTAGGATTAGGTTAGTTTGAGTTAGGAGTCTCCACATCTTTCGTTGCCCCTCTTAATATCGGTGTTACGGTAATCGGCAACAACGGGGATTAGCACGAGTAGGAAGGACTTTGCGAGTATAAGCTAGGCTTTCCAACGCATAAGTCTTCCTTTTGGTGCTTGTCCGTCCGTTCTTGGCTCTTAGCCATAACCTCCGGTTAATTCAACCACAACCGGTCTCACTACGGAATCACCGCTATCATGTAGGATAGGGTGCCGTAAGGAGCGGATTGTGGTTCAATTAACGGGAGTCGATTTAAGCTGTTGGGCAAGGAAAGAGTGAGAGAGATTTCCTTCTCTCAAACTTCCCTTATCCTACCCTAACAAGTATTAACTACTCACACATCATGATAAGGAAAAACAAAACAAAACAAAAGAGGAAGATAGAAAGAAGGAGATTAGAAGAATACGACTAACTATTTGCGACCTCACCTTGGCGAGGATCGAGCGTAAGTATCATTGTCGTATGAATGATAAAGAAAAAAAGAGAAGAAAGAAACAACAAGGAAATAACAACAACTACTTAACGAATTAAAATTACAACAATTAACAAAGTAAAGAGACAAGCATGATAATAAATGGTTCTTCTTTATTCATCACTCTTCACTCAAAAGCTCACTACAAGTTTAATGGAGAAGAGGAAGAAGAACAACACTAAACCTAGGCAAAAATGAAAATACAAGAATGGACCCTTTCCTTCACAAAGTTCTGGGCTATTTATAGGCCAAAAAATGAAAACCTAGGGCAACCACCAGAACACCTGTACAATGACCAAAATACCCCCCAAAACCCTGCGCATGCGGCGCCAGTACGGCCGCGGATCCGCGGCCTAGACCCCCCTTTGGCCGCGGATCCGCGGCCCTTTGGAGGAATTGGGGCTTCTGCTTTTTTGGGCTTTCCTGGTTTGCTGTGTACATTATTCTGGCATATGTATTTTATCAATTTGGCTCCACGATTTTTCCAGAATTTCTGTTGAGGGAAAGGTGGACTTTTTGTCAAGATTTGGCATGATTGCCTCGAGCTCCGCGTAGATCTCTTGGAACTTGTTGTTGCCATTGAGCCTTGTGCATGAAGGTGACATTGATTTGACATTTTGTCTTCCTAAACTGGTATCTGGCAACATACGGATGAAGAGCGGAGACCGTGTTTTATCTGTGGTTGGCAGGAACCCGGATTTTGTCGTGTTTTTCATGAATTTCACCGTTTTTAGAACCGAGAACCTGTATCCTGCAATTGACTAGCAAACACGGCTCAAGAGTATCTACCGATATGCAATGTGATAAAAATTGGACGGTATGAAAATGCAAAAATCTGATATGAACAAATACCCCCAAACTTATCATTTGCTCGTTCCGAGCAAAGTCCATTTATTCACAAAAAATTTCCTAACCTCACTTTCGCAGGGAACGCGATTGCACTGAGCATGTGCAACAAGCCGTTAAACCTCTAGGTGTCCCTAGTAGGAGGAGTGTTGTCTCCTGAGGGTTTTCAGCGGATACTACCCACAAAATCCGGTCAAGTTGGTTTTGTAAAATAACTAAGCTTCAAACCCTAAAGTTTTGTTTTAGAAAATAACAATTCTATAATCCTAAGTCTAGACCATCGAACCTTTATTTTTCACACCTCGCTTCTTATTTAACTACAGATTTTACATGTCTTTACGTGCAGTGCAAATAGTGTCGTTAAGTTCCTGAAAGGTCGAATAAAGTCATCATGTCGCACAATAAAGCCCAGATAACAATTTAAAAAGGATCACATAAGTTTTATAAAGAGTTAAGCATTTTTCAAGTTTCGTTTTCCAGTAAGGTTTCAACTTCAGAATTTCTATCTTCCATAACAGGAAACTAAGTCGTATTTTTCACTCCACCTTTTTCTTGTTTTCATTTCATACACACCTCTGTGAACGTGCAATAGTCTTTATCATAGAATAAAACCTTCATATCTCCGCTAAAATTTTTATAAAAGCCTGTCTTTTATCAAGATTATTCTCACACAAAGAACCGTTAGGAATTTTAATTCGGAGAGAACACTTGCTTGACTTTGTTTTAAGACTGGACTTTCTAGGCTTCTTAGCGAGCTTTGGGCCAATGCACCCAAACCAGTTGGTTTTAGGGCATTAGGTGTAGAAACACCCCAGCGGACTTAATTACTCAAGTTACCCAGGTCCAAAAACAAAAGACAGTTTGGCGTGAAAATCAGATGATTTAATACAAACGGAGATATAACCGGCAGTTCAATTATTTTTTTGGATAAAAGACGTGTTTAGTGGGTTTGGTGTGTAATCATTCCAATCAAGTTTCCGATGGGTTATTTTTCAGACTTAGCTCCAATTACGGTATCAATAACATTCCTTCATATTCGCTTTACTTCATAAACTATTCTTGACATTATTTATTTCAGAACAAACCTATTTGATCCTCAGAAAATCATTTATCTGTTTAAAAGTTTAAACATGAAAGACTTGTCATCTAATTCCCAAAATCTTACGACACGTGTAGTGTGATGTAAAGACGTATATCAGCTATAGTTAACTTCAAAGGAGAGTTATCTTTCAGGTTTTCAAAATCCAAACATAAGATTTAGTTATTCCTATTTTTTCAAACAAAAACCGTCGAATGTTGAATCAGAGTTCTTTCACAAGCTAACTTGACAGAAAAGTTTTTATATTTTTAGAAAATTTTCAAATTTTTTATGGATTTTATGGATTTTAATATGCAGATGCAAAATATACATATGAATGCGAAGGTAAGAAATGCGTACCGAGTGTACCCCCAAACTTAAACTGGACAGTGTCCTCACTGTCGTAGCATGAAGAGATCATATGAAGGGTCAAAATTGTCGGTTAGTGATACACAAATTTTTATTTGTTTTTGTTTTTAAAGAAAAGAAAAAGAATATACACAAATATATACAAAATGGTTTGCACATACCCCCAAACTTATTTGGAACAGTGTCCACTGTTCTTGGCTGGATAACCGAAGTTTGGAGGTAGGCAGAGGAAGATCATTCAGGGTAAACCGGCTCCTGCAAGAACAGGAGCTCCTCTGTTGGTTCAGCGCTAAGGTACGGTTTGCATCGGTGTCCGTTTACTTTGAAAAGTGAACCGTCCTTTGGATTCTCCAAATCCACAGCGCCCTGCGGATACACATTCCGCACAAAATACGGCCCTTTCCAGCGAGATCTGAGCTTTCCAGGATGGAAGTGAAGTCGGGTGTCGTAAAGCAATACCTGCTGACCAGGTACGAAGGTTTTGCGCAAAAGGTGTTTATCGTGAAACACCTTCGTTCGGTTCTTAACAACAACCGCGTTATCGTAAGCCTCATCCCTAAGCTCATTCAGTTCGTTCAACTGCAGCTTCCGATGGCTGCCCGCATCCTCAAGAGACAGATTCAGCTCTTTTATCGCCCAAAATGCGCGATGCTCTATTTCGACAGGAAGGTGGCAGGCTTTTTCGTACACAAGCCGATAGGGAGACATGCCAAGGTCGGTCTTATAAGCGGTTCTAAATGCCCAAAGGGCATCAGTGAGTTTCAGAGACCAATCCTTACGGTTCTTGGAAACCGTCTTCTCCAGAATCTGCTTGATTTGCCGATTTGAAACTTCGGCCTGCCCGCAGGTTTGGGGGTGGTAGGGCGTAGAAAGCTTATGATTAATGGAGTATTTCCGCATCAAGGCTTCGAAAGTTTTATTGCAGAAATGACTTCCATTGTCGCTAATGATCGCTCGGGGGTGCCCAAACCGGGAAAAAATGTTTTCTTTAAGGAACCTAACGACAACCTTGTTGTCGTTAGTTCGGCTGGGCACAGCCTCGACCCATTTAGAGACGTAATCAACAGCTAGAAGGATGTACAAGCTCCCGAAAGAGCTGGGAAACGGCCCCATGAAATCTATCCCCCAAACATCGAAAATCTCCACAACCAAGATCGGTTGGAGCGGCATCTCGTTCCTCCGGGATATCCGGCCCATGTGTTGGCACCGGGAGCAAGTCTTGCAATAGTCGTGAGCGTCTTTGAAAAGTTGTGGCCAGTAGAAACCACATTGCAAGATCTTCTCAGCTGTCTTTCTGGGCCCAAAATGCCTGCCACACGCTTGATCGTGGCAAAATGACAGCACACTCTTGAATTCCTCATCAGGGACACACCGACGAATAATCTGGTCGGGACAGTACTTGAACAAGTAGGGTTCGTCCCAGTAAAAGTGTTTTACTTGGGATAAGAAGCGAAGTCTGTCCTGACCTGACCATTCGGTCGGTAGTAATCCCGTGGCCAAATAGTTCACAATATCTGCGAACCAGGGTTCGCACGATACTGTCAAGAGCTGTTCATCCGGGAAAACGTCGTTGATCGGAATTGGAAGCGAAGGCGAAGAAGGAAGTCGTGAGAGATGGTCGGCAACTACGTTTTCATATCCTCGTTTGTCCTTAATGACAAGGTCAAACTCTTGAAGCAAGAGGATCCAACGTATTAACCGAGACTTGGCATCTTTCTTCGCAAAAAGATGGCGCAGAGCAGAATGGTCAGTGTAAACAATGACTAGAGAGCCGATGAGGTAGGGCCTGAACTTTTCTAAAGCAAATACAACAGCCAAGAATTCCTTCTCAGTTGTTGTATAATTGAGTTGGGCGTCGTTCAGGGTTCGGCTCGCGTAATAGATTACGTGCGGCATCTTGTTGATGTGCTGTCCAAGGACAGCACCGATGGCAAAGTCGGATGCATCGCACATAATCTCAAATGGGTGCGTCCAGTCAGGTGAAGAAAGAACGGGAGCAGAAGTGAGTGAGCGTTTCAGTGACTCGAATGCAGTCACACAGCTCGAGTTGAAGTCGAAAGGCGTGTCCTTGGCCAGCAAAAGTGTCAAGGGCCTAGCAATCTTGCTAAAGTCCTTGATAAACCGTCTATAGAAACCGGCATGGCCAAGGAAGGCTCGGATATCTCTGACGCATCGGGGAGGAGGCAGATTGGAAATGACCTCAATCTTTGCTTTGTCAACCTCTATGCCATTTTGCGAGATGATATGTCCTAAGACAATACCTTCACGCACCATGAAGTGGCATTTCTCCCAGTTCAAAGTAAGATTCTTGTCCTTACATCGGGTAAGGACAGCATCAAGATGCAGCAAACACTCGTCAAAGGAGTCGCCGAAGATGGAGAAGTCATCCATGAAAAGCTCCAGAAATTTTTCTACCATGTCAGAGAAAATTCCCATCATACACCGCTGGAAGGTAGTGGGCGCATTGCATAACCCAAAGGGCATGCGTCGATATGCAAACGTGCCGAAAGGACAAGTGAAAGTGGTCTTGTCCTGGTCTTTTTCGGCGATGGGAATTTGATTATAGCCGGAGTAGCCATCAAGAAAGCAGTAGTACTCGTGTCCGGCCAATCGTTCAAGCATCTGGTCAATGAAAGGTAGCGGAAAGTGGTCTTTCCGCGTTGCGGCGTTGAGTTTTCTGTAATCAATGCAAACTCGCCACCCAGTTTGGGTGCGAGTAGGGATTAACTCGTTCGCCTCGTTGGTTATGACCGTGATGCCCGACTTCTTGGGGACAACGTGAATGGGGCTAACCCACTGGCTATCAGAAATAGGGTAAATGATACCACTATCTAGACATTTGACGATCTCCTTCTTCACAGCCTCCTTCATGACTGGATTAAGATGTCTTTGTGGATCCCGGGCTGGTTTGGCATCATCCATCAGATGAATGTGATGCTCCACGATCAGGGGACTAATCCCCTTGATGTCCGCCATGGACCAGCTAAAAGCTTGCCTGTTGCTGTGCAAGACCGCGAGAAGGGCTTTCTCTTGCTCGGGAGCTAGAGAAGCCGAGATGATGACATGGAGGGTCTCGTTCTCACCTAAGTAAGCGTACTTAAGGTGAGACAGCAAAGACTTGAGTTCGAGCGTTGGAGGTAAAACGATGGAAGGCAAGATCGGTGCAAAGGTCTCGAACTCAAAGGACTCCAGCAAAGGTTCAAAACGAGTGTAGGCAACCGAGTCGGATGGTTCAGGTAACTCATCCGGAAAGTCGAAGGATTCAAACTCGGGTTGTGCGCGGCTAAGATCGTTCGTGAACGTGAAACACTCGTAGTCGTTGTCGGGCGCAGAAACAGCAGCAGGTTCGAAGAGAAACGCACTAGTGGCGTCAAGATTATCGTGTTCAAACAGAAACTCCTCGAATTCACACTCTTCGGGGGTGATCTCCTGGATCGAGCAGACGTCCAGTATATGAGCATTAGGTTCGGCGGGCTGATTCCCCAACCTAAAAATGTTGAGTTCAATCGTCATATTTCCAAAAGAGAGGTTCATCGAACCATTGCGACAATTGATCACAGCATTTGAGGTTGCGAGAAATGGGCGACCGAGTATCACCGGAATTTGATTCTGGGGGTTAGCTACAGGCTGTGTATCTAATACAATGAAGTCAACGGGGAATATGAAGTCCCCGACTCTTATCAACACATCCTCTAGCTCACCCCTAGGATGGGTGATCGATCGGTCGGCCATTTGGAGAGTGCAGTGTGTGGGTTTCAACTCTCCGACGCCTAATTGCTCGTATACTGAATACGGAAGCAGGTTAACACTGGCACCAAGATCTAATAGTGCACGGTTGATGTTCTTATCCCCAATAGTAATTGAAATCGTAGGACAGCCAGGGTCCTTCCGTTTTTGTGGTAAAGATTGGGTAAGGGCATCACTCACAGCACTAGCCAAGAAAACTTTCTTGGGTACCTGAGACTTCCTCTTTTTCGTGCACAAGTCCTTTAAGATTTTCGCGTAAGACGGGACTTGTTGGACAGCATCTAAAAGAGGAATGTTAATGTTAACTTGCTTAAATAACTCCAAAATCTTCTCTATTTGAGGATTTTGTTTATTAGATCTCAACCGGTTTGGAAATGGGACATTTTGAAAATTGGTTGAGTCTAATGCTGGAGGAGGAGATTGTGGAGTTGGAACGGATCCCAGAATAGGTGTTTTCATGGAGTGAGAAGTGGGTCCGTTCAGAGAATAAGATGAAGGAGAAGAAGAAGAAGGAGAAGAAGAAGAAGAAGCGGTGGCCGGGGTGTCATCGTTGATCCGTTTGCCAATGTTGTTTTGCAGCATCCTCCCCGATCTCAGTGTAGTCACGGCACTCACATTATGGTTTTGTTGTTCAAGAGCAACATGTGCATTATGTGGGTGACCGGGATTTGGAAGTGGCTGGGACGGGAGCTTCCCCTTCTCTCGCTCGCTCAAGGCCGCGTTCAGCTGTGCAATCTGGGCCTCGATGGTCTTGATGCTTTGCCCGTGTGCGGCAGTGTGTTGCACTAAAGATTGAATCGAAGACTGGATGTTGGCGGTGGATTGAGTCGATTGTTTAACAAACGCCTCCAGACTTCGCTCGAGCGAGGAAACCTTATCGTTGTTTGACGGAACAAAGTTGTTTGGTGGAAAAGAGTTGTTGGATGCAAAGTTGTTCGTCTGGTTTTGGAAAGGCTGGGGTTGGAAGGGCTGCTGATATTGGTGTTGAGTTTGTTGCTGCGCTTGTTGTTGCGGCGGAGGGGCCCTTTGGAAATTGTTTCCCTGGAATTGATTCTGATTCTGATTCCAGGCGAAATTGGGGTGGTTCCTCCAACCGGGATTATAGGTGGAAGAGTATGGATCATTCCTCGGTCTTTGCTGGAAGGCAGCATTAACCTGATCCTGTCCTTGCGGGGGTGGATTGTAAGGACACTCTTCGGTCAAGTGAGAAGGATCGGAACAGCAAGCGCAGATGGTACGAAGGGGGAGAACAGGGGCAGGAGTAGGAGCAGAAAATTTGCTCTCTATCGCTTCAAGCTTTCTTGTTATTGCAGCCATTTCAGCTTTCATCGCAATAGAGACGTCAAGTTGGTGGATTCCTACCCTAGACTGACCGGTAGAAGTGGAGGTAGAAGAAGAAGAAGTCGGTCTGGTGCTCTCCCACTGTAGCGTCTGCTCCGCAAGGTCGTCAAAGAATTGTCACGCTTCCTCGTCAAATTTGGATAGGAAGTGGCCCTGACAGATGGTTTCCAGCAACTGCTTCGTTGCTGGGTTCAGTCCCTCGTATAAGGTTTGGCAGAGTTGCCATTTCTCTATACCGTGGTGAGGAAACTGAACAAGAAGGTCTTTGTACCGGTCAAAGCACTTCCAGAAGGGTTCAGAAGGAAGCTGGGAGAATTGGTTGATTTCATTTCGAATTCTTGCGGTCTTATGATTTGGATAGAATTTTTTCAGAAACGCTTTAACAAACTCGTCCCAGCTGGTGATTGAGTGGGAAGCGGTGCTATACAGCCATTTTTCAGCGAGGTCGCATAAAGTGAACGGAATGACCCGTAGACGTATAGTATCGTCCGACAGCTGGGTTGTTTTCATCATGGCACAGACGTTTTGAAATTTATTGATGAAGATATAGGCATCTTCAGATTCAAGCCCATGAAAACGTGGAAGCATGTTGATGAAATGTGGCTTAATTTCAAAGTTGTCCCCATTGGCCGGAGGAAGAGAAAGGCAGGTGGGAAGTGCAGAACGGGTGGGGTAGAAACGATCCTGGAGCGCGATTCGCTGCGGCGCTACAACAGGCGGAGGTGGTGGGAGATTGGTCTCCGTAGGAGGTGGAGCCAATCCAGCGGTGGTCAAAGAGATGTTCGGGTTAAATCCCGACATCGCGGAAGAAGAGGTTGGTGAAGGTGAAGGTGAAGATGTATGAACAGAATTCCGGTCAACGTCGGAGTTGGCCGGCAAAGGAAGGGGTGAAAGAGGAGTGGACGGAGTATCGACTTCGGAGTCGATCGCGTAGTCGGTCGCGACTAACGTAACGCGGACTAGACGGGCGCTAGTGTCCCGAGTCCAAGCGGACATACACTAAACGAGTTTAGTATAGTCAAAGCGGAGAAGGTGAGGGTAAGAAAACGTCAATGGAGAAAGGCGATGGGTGGTGGGTGAAAATGGATTTGGCGACAAAAGGGCATGTTTTTATAAAAGTTTTGTGATTTTTTTTTTCTTTTTTTTTTTTAGAAAGATTTTTACAGAAATATGTACGGAAATACGGCTTAAGCAATCACAAACAAGATATGCACAATCACACCTAGATCTAGGGTAACCTAGGTCTACTAGACCTGCTCCTGAACTTGATTGTCGAAATTAAACAGTGTCGAGAAACAGGCTTAAAAATACACTGATCACGAGGCCAGGTAAGTGCAGAGATAAGGGGAGGTTGTCCAACGCTTTTGCGAAGTTCCTTAATTAAATAACCCTTTCTCTTTCGGCGGTTGCGCCTTTAACACTTTCCTAGACACCCCGTAAACAATATACGGTTAAGCGAGGTTCTAAACAAGGTTTATCTTCTCCTAATGAGCGCGAAGTCCTTAGGGCTGAAGTCTAGTATTTTTTAATTTACAATGGACAATGCATATGCTTTAGTGATTTTTGGGGTCCTGGGAAGGGTGATGAAATCCCCACCCAATCTGGATTGGTTTCAAGCCCCTTAAGTCCGTATTAAAGAAATGCAAAGCAGTAACAAATCAACTGCAAACAATTTTTATTTTCGGCGCAAAGAATCCTGCACAAGAACAGTTTATTGGAAGGGGGAGAAGAATTTACGCAAAGAGGGCTGCAGAAAACACAATTCAGTGGAGTTCAGAGGAGAGGGGAGAAGCAGAGGGACTTACAGAGAGAAACTGAGGGCCTGAAGCCAACAGATGGCCGCGTTTCCGCGGCCAAACGCATGCAATAGCCGCGGATCCGCGGCTATATGGAGGTATTGGGCCTTGAAAATTTTTGTAGGTGCTGTTCTGGGTCTCCTCTGCTTGTCTGGATGTGTGGAATTCTGATGTGCTCACTGTATCTGCTCCAGATTTTGACAGTAGGCCGTATGCTTCGTTTTTTTGTCCGTCGCGGTGTAGCCGCGAAATGTGGGTCTATCTTCCCACGTCTTTGGCACTGTACTTGAACTCCGTATTTTCAACGTCTTGGCCACTGAACTCGATCCTTGTATTTTCCTGCACACTTGCACAAAAGCTAATCAAAAATAACAAGATGATTTTTTTTACAAAGTGTATATTTTTTTTTTCGGTTGTTTTTATATTCACAAATTAACCCGAAATTACACAAGGAAATAAACTACCGTCTCCCCGGCAACGGCGCCATTTGATTGTTAGAGTTCGTGCGTGTTCAAGTTCTAGTTTAAATACCGCAATCAAGACGGTTTCGCTTGTAGCTAGCCGGTTGAGTACGGGTCGTCCGCAGGGAGATGGGAGTCTTTTTCTATGTGCTTTAACGAGTTAAGTCCGGTTTTTCAGATTTTGTTTGTAGTTATCTAAGTGTTGAGTTGATATTTAAAGAGAGCATGTTAGGGTTAGGATTAGGTTAGTTTGAGTTAGGAGTCTCCACATCTTTCGTTGCCCCTCTTAATATCGGTGTTACGGTAATCAGCAACAACGGGGATTAGCACGACTAGGAAGGACTTTGCGAGTATAAGCTAGGCTTTCCAACGCATAAGTCTTCCTTTTGGTGCTTGTCCGTCCGTTCTTGGCTCTTAGCCATAACCTCCGGTTAATTCAACCACAACCGGTCTCACTACGGAATCACCGCTATCATGTAGGATAGGGTGCCGTAAGGAGCGGATTGTGGTTCAATTAACGGGAGTCGATTTAAGCTGTTGGGTAAGGAAAGAGTGAGAGAGATTTCCTTCTCTCAAACTTCCCTTATCCTACCCTAACAAGTATTAACTACTCACACATCATGATAAGGAAAAACAAAACAAAACAAAAGAGGAAGATAGAAAGAAGGAGATTAGAAGAATACGACTAACTATTTGCGACCTCACCTTGGCGAGGATCGAGCGTAAGTATCATTGTCGTATGAATGATAAAGAAAAAAAGAGAAGAAAGAAACAACAAGGAAATAACAACAACTACTTAACGAATTAAAATTACAACAATTAACAAAGTAAAGAGACAAGCATGATAATAAATGGTTCTTCTTTATTCATCACTCTTCACTCAAAAGCTCACTACAAGTTTAATAGAGAAGAGGAAGAAGAACAACACTAAACCTAGGCAAAAATGAAAATACAAGAATGGACCCTTTCCTTCACAAAGTTCTGGGCTATTTATAGGCCAAAAAATGAAAACCTAGGGCAACCACCAGAACACCTGTACAATGACCAAAATACCCCCTAAAACCCTGCGCATGCGGCGCCAGTACGGCCGCGGATCCGCGGCCTAGACCCCTCTTTGGCCGCGGATCCGCGGCCCTTTGGAGGAATTGGGGCTTCTGCTTTTTTGGGCTTTCCTGGTTTGCTGTGTACATTATTCTGGCATATGTATTTTATCAATTTGGCTCCACGATTTTTCCAGAATTTCTGTTGAGGGAAAGGTGGACTTTTTGTCAAGATTTGGCATGATTGCCTCGAGCTCCGCGTAGATCTCTTGGAACTTGTTGTTGCCATTGAGCCTTGTGCATGAAGGTGACATTGATTTGACATTTTGTCTTCCTAAACTGGTATCTGGCAACATACGGATGAAGAGCGGAGACCGTGTTTTATCTGTGGTTGGCAGGAACCCGGATTTTGTCGTGTTTTTCATGAATTTCACCGTTTTTAGAACCGAGAACCTGTATCCTGCAATTGACTAGCAAACACGGCTCAAGAGTATCTACCGATATGCAATGTGATAAAAATTGGGCGGTATGAAAATGCAAAAATCTGATATGAACAAGTACCCCCAAACTTATCATTTGCTCATTCCAAGGATCAGGGTGCGGTACTTTCCAATCGAAACGAGGGTGAAAACTATACAACGAGTAGGGGTGAACAGTCAGGGATCTCAACCGAAAATAATTGGATATAAACAATAAACAAGCATCAAGCAAACCAATAATCAAAAAGGTTTACGAATTCAGAAGATTTATTTCATTCAAGAAAATTTGAAACAAGACATTCTCAAAGACGAAAAGTGACCCTAAACTATACACATTTTATTTGGCCAGAAAGACAACATCCAAGAAATTCCGTCAGTCGCGGTTGTGGAGATTCAGTAGGTTGCGGTAGGCTTGCGCACTCAGGTAGGGACGTCCATTTCCATATCGCCTCGCAGGTATCTCTATTGGAAGTCCTTCCACCACAGGATCTTGATCTTCTGGTTCTTCTTCCTCGGATGGAGCTTCTTCATCGAGGTCCGATTCCATGTGATTATCTCCTTCTGGATTTTCTTCCACGGGGTTTTCCTCAACTGGATTTTCTTCTACCGGGCCCTCATCGGGATCTTCTTCTATCTGGTCTTCCTCTACAGGGTTCTCTTCGGGATCTTCTTCCTCTTCATCAGAATCAATTATCATGTCGAACTCTGGGGCGGCTGCTCCTTCGCCCTCTGGAACGTGGTTTCCGAGATTGGCTTGGGGACCGTTGACCTCATCATCGGAACTCGTCGGTATGTGATCTAAGGAAACGCATGACTGTGCATCCTCGTCTAGATGCGGCGCTTCTGCAGGGTGGGCCATGGCCTGAAAAGAGAAGTCATGATTAGACAGTGGAATACATCAAGGAAAGCTCAGGGTACGAAATATAGGAAAATATGCGGTTGCAGGAACTGAAAGATCAGAATAAAAATACTGTGATAATGAATAGAATTTGACATAGAGAAAGCATGAGAATGATACATATATTATGATTCAAATTTTATTTCATTCAACTAAAAGTTCGACGGATACAAAGGTTCAAATGGAAGGAAATGTTTATAAGAGTATGACAACATAATACTGAAATTGGAAAACATAAAATTCTTCTTTGACTGCCAGAACGCTGCATCATCGTTACGCGAGTTAAATCCTGTGTTGGATCCGCCTTATGGTCGAAGTTCAAACTACGCGATGATCCTCACTTGGTAGAAGTGGGGAGTGTGAATGAGTTTCCTCCTTGTAGTTCTTTCCTTTCTGGGCAACCGTTGATGATGTGTTCGTTGGAACCGCATATCAGACATTTTCCTTGGGCGCGGCGACAATCCCTCTGAAGGTGTCCTGGCCTCTTACAATATCTACAGCAAGGGTTCTTCTGATGCTTCTGTTGACGCTTCATCTTCTTCTCCTTCCCTCGTCCAATAGGGATCCCTTTATGATAGGAGACTCCTGCTGGTGCCTGCTTCACCTGTCTTCTCAGTCCTTCAGCCAACAAGTCATTTGTTCGCTCCTGGGCTTCCTTTAGACCTTGCAGTACGCTCAGAATCTCAACAGTCTGATTCTGAGGAGTGGAGATAGAGGAAGAGTCGTTGGAAGACATGATCCTAAAACAATGATTTTAAGGATGATATAAGTCACAAGATATACGAGTCAAAACGTAATATGGATAGGACAAAGATTCAAGAATATTAGAGGTGATGAATCTATTACAAGTGAAGAATCAACGGTATGATTTTAAGTAAACCATAGCGAATAGATAGCTGAACACACGATGTGAATATGGGTCAAGAATATCAAGCTTACAACCTAGACTGAAGGGTGTCTTATATTGCCAAACTATACACGGAAAACTGCAATCCCAAACAATGCAAAACCTGGCTCTGATACCAACTAAACCATGTCACGCCCCGCTTCCCAAAATACGGAATACGAAGGGTAGACAAGGCCAGCCATGCTCCTACGGTCAAGGAAATGTCCTGCCGTAGTCACACTTCGGCTTCTAGTTTATCATGGTAAACAGTAAATGATGCGCAGGTAATGAGAAATGCAGTAACTGAAAGATACAATAATATAAACTGACCTGAAGAGGAACAAACGAAAGTAACTCGGAATAGCAAGTCAAGAAGTCTGTGATGCACGTCTAGTTCTGATCCAGGCTAAATCTTCTCCTCACACTGAGCATGCATACTCAGGTCGTCAGAGCGACACAGTAGCAATATAATATATATATAATCAAGCAACAGTTCTAACAGTGGTAGAAGATATGAATCACAGTAAATCAATGACAGCATGTATATGAATGTGCAGTAATCAACGCAGCGGAACAGTAAAGCAGTATAACGATATGTCACGTATGTCAACACAGTATAAAAGTAATATGAATGCCAGTATCCCTATCAGTCTCTAAGTCCCACTGTACAGGTCACTAAGCCTATCGTCAGTCCAAGTGTGAGAGTCAACCACTCGCGAGTGTCCTCCACCCAAGGGTAGAACCCAAGGGCAAGGGACCAGGGGCCCAACATGTAACAAGAATATCACGGTGTATATATCACGTACCCTGTAAATCTCCATATAACTCCCTAAATATAAGCCGGCATGGGACTCCCGAGATTCTGTTGAACTCACACTTAAACTACCCCACACCCCGTGGTCTACATCAAACGCTAACCATAACCCTAAATACTAATCGATCCGTGACAAGTCTGCGCGAGAACTGGAGGCAGGACCTCCATCAAGCACGTCCCGACTAATACCTAAGATAAATGGCAGTGTCGGATGCCTTATCTGTGACACCCGTGCAAGCGCTTCCATAAGTGTCCCATACCACTTATAGTCACACGTACACGCATCCCACAGACGTCGATAATGCAATAGAACAATAGGGTCACTAATTGTGTACAAGTACGTATCACTTTCACTTAAATACGGATACACGAACAATGACGTACTTGCCACAATCATCGCTAAAATCTAACACTGGGTGAATGCACGATATCACTAGGTTATCACCACAACGATATAGGTATGATATGATGCATGAACAGTATATAAGCATGATCAAGATGTTATGAAACAGTATTCTATCACTTGCACGATTTATCTTGAAACGCACTTATGTAATTTAGCGAAACGATAAACAGGTAATATTTAGCATGTTCAGTTGTCCATCCATCGAATTTAGATTCAAGCCAATCGGGTTCCAGGATAACTAGTTATAACCATTTCATTTTAAGCGCTCGCGGCTGGAAATCCGGTTTCAGAATCAGAAGTCCATTTCGCAACGCATTTTAATCCCAATTGGGATCAGATTTTAGCGACTCTACAGTTGGATGAATTCTAGGGTTTTCAGTAAGGTTTTCAACGCAATAGACGGATTGTCAGTCGCATCTGTACGTTAGGAGTTATACAATGTTTAAGAATAATATGTCAGTTCTGATTCTGTTGGGACTGTTATGCGCCCCGATCTTCTACATTACAAATTAAATATCAAACGGTAACAAAACAGAATGAAATCAATTGTGTTGTCTAGATAACAGATTTATCTATAATAAACAGTGGAGTTCCGCAACTTAAAAGTTAAGGAAATCCTGTGGTACCCAATACGGAACAGCAAGCAAAGACTGGAGTCGCTCTGGACTGCAGTCCACAGTCGCACTCCGATCCGAAAATCATCATAGTTTAAATACAGAAATGTCTGGAAATTGGTATAGGGTTAAAGTTCATCGAGTCAGATTCGATTTGAGCCCTCGAACGTACCATTCTACTATGTATATGATTTATGGTGAATTTAACGGTTTTCAGGTGCAATAAAATTTCAGTTTTACGATTTAAATTGGGGGTAGTCGTTTTGGTCATAAACGATCAAATTTTCCAGCGAAATTTACACAGTAGGTCCACGGCAATACGGGCCAAGCAATGATATCCAATTCCGTCAAATGTGATAATAATCTTCTAAGAGGACAAGCATCGAACAGTTTTGTTGTAATTTTAAGATAAGGCAAAACATGGAATATATATACGATTTTGATTTGTAAACTAATAATAAATAGCATGTGGCAAGTGGGGACTTGCCTGGAGACGTTGGGGCACACGGTAGCGAGGTACAGTACGGGCGCGTTACGAGTTATCACCGCGACGGTACGGCTCCGGGTGAGCACGGGGTGTCTGCGGTGGTCGCAACTCTCGATGATGGGCTGCTTGTGTGGTGGTGGCCGGAAGGTGGAATGTTGGCCACAGAGAGAGAGAGAGAATTGCTGAGAAAGAGAGAGAGAAAGAGATTTAGAGAGAGAGACAGGGAAATAGAGAGTGAGAGTGAGATGCAGAGTGAGCAAGAGTGGAAGAGTGACAGAGACAGAGAGAGAGAAGAGAAGAGCAGAGAGTGAGAGAAGAGAAGAGCAGAGAGAGGGGGAAAAGCCTGAGAAAGAGAGGGAGAGAGAGATCACAGAGGGAGGGAGAGAGAGGGAAGAGAGAGAGTCGAGGGCTGAGAGAGAGACAAGAGGGAGGGGAGAAGGTGAGTGACGGCGAAGACGATGATAAGGGTTCAGGGCGACGACGAGAGCGACGGGGGTTGCTCACGGTGGTGGAGGAGAGCCGGCGGTTGTGGGGTTTGCAGCGCGCGCGAGAGGGAAAGGTGGTTGGTGATGGTGGTCGCCGTCGATGACGATGGTGCAAGGCGGTGGTCGGCTCAGGGGAAAAAATGGGCTCTTGAGTTGGGTTGATGGAGATGGGGCGATTTGCTATGGGGCTGGAGGGTGTGTTGCCGGGGTCAGATGGCGGGAGTCGCGGTGCGCGTGGGAAAACGGTCGCGAGGGAAGCTCGGGCGTGCGTCGTGGGTGTAACGCGGGCGTGGGCGACGGCGAAGGAAGTGGGTTGCGAGTGATGGAGAGCAGGAAAAGCGGGGAAGGAGCCGTTGGGGTGAAGCGGGTCGGGTCGATGAAGCGGGCGCTGAAGGCTGAAGCGAAGCGGGCCAGAGAAAATAGAGGGAGAAATGGAAATAGAGAGTGTGGGCCGGGCCATAGAAATAAAGAAGGAAATTAAATAAAGGAATTAAGGGAGTGGGCCGGCGAGAATGGGCCAAAGAAATAAAAGAATCCACAGAACAGAGGCTGGGCCGGGGTTAAGGGAAAAGAATATGTTTATAAAAAAAATAAATGTAATGGGCTGCTGGGCTAAGGAAATAGGGGAAAAATAATTGGTGTAATTAGATGTGAGCTGGGCGGAGTTTAAGGAATAAGTCAAAGAAAATAATGGAGTTCTGGGCTCGGGAAAAATAAGAAATTTTAAGAGAAAAGAGAGAGTGAGCTTGGGGATAAGGAAAAGTATATACTAGGGTTTAGGTTTTAATGATGAAGGGAAATGGGATTTAGAAGAAATAAATTTATAAATAAATTAAATAAAATTACAAATAAGAATAAATAGAATTCTAGGGTAATAATTTACAGATTTTAGTATAAAAGGGACTGGGTATTACAAGCTTAGTCTGTTGACCCGAGATCGTCATAGAGTCTTGTGTATCTCCCACTGTGGTTTGATTTCCACCCTACCACGGCTCTACTGAGGCGTGCAAACAGGTATTTTTGGGTTACAGTCCCGTGTCACATGGAGGCAATGAGCGATATGAAGGGATTCGTCTCTCCCGGTATTGGGGGTTGATGTTGCGCTATGCTCGACTGGCCATAACTGGAAATCCCTGACCAGGGTTGATGTGATTTATTGGTAGTGTTATCGGTAGTTTCATGCTCTTTATGGACCTTACTTCGGCATGACTTATCAAGCTACTGGGGTCTGACGTTTACCACCCCTAAGCGAGATATGCGACATATCAGACGAACAGACCGGACCGTGCGGTAAGAGTTACTGATTGGATTCGCAGGAGTGTGAGCAGGCTTGCTCGTTGATCTTCTGATGGCTCAATACCCGGGTGGCCGTTACGTTTAGAAGACCGCTTGCGGCTTGTGGGTGTTTGATATGATCACCACCTACTGCCGGCGTATTGATGAGTCTTTAGAATCTTACACAGAGGTTTCCTGGCTCAGGCAAAACGAAATAGGAGCACGTATGTGATATGTGCAGGACCGAGAATAATACCAGTATGTGATACTGTATTCTATTCTCGCGATTTGTATCATCGGTCGGTTATATGCGATATAACCGGGTTACCGAATCAAGTGCTGATTCGATATATTGATACACTGGATATTAGTCGGTTATATGCGATATGACCGGATCATTAAATCAATTGTTGATTTAATGATTTAATGTATAATTATATATTTGATATATTACTTTATATTAACTAGTATTGGTTCACTTAAGATTGCTTTTTGCTAAACTTATAGTTTAGTTAGCTTAATATTTCGTTTAAGTAGTGTTTAGGGATAACCTTGTGTTTTGAGGGGGAGTTTTGGGTAAAATAGGGTTATTATGGTTTAATTAACTTGATTAGGTATTATATGTGCTGTGGAAGCCTAGTTGTATCACTGGATTTTACTAAAACACCTTAAAAATTCCAATTTGAGTTTTAATATGGTTTTTAAACAAGTTTTGTGATACGAGTGACCTGCTATGTCTGTGAGCATGTTTTTGTGTGGCAAACACATACAGAATAGTGTACAAGGTAGCTAGGGTGTTGGGTTGAAGTTCGAGCCCGTTCCACCACCAAAAATCCGGCGACAACCCTTATTTTTCCGGCGTCGCCGGCCCCCTATTGATTTGGGTGTTGTTGCTGATATGAGTGGTGTCTGTAGGATTTTGTCTGTTGGTGAAATCTGGGATTATAATTTTAGTAAGCAAACTTATACACTAGGCTAGAAATTGTGCTAGGATCATAGTGTAGGAACCTAGGCCCATTCCACCGGTTTTGGGCCGGTACGACACCCATAGCCGCCGGCCCAATTTTGAGGAAATGTGTTGGATTTTAGCAGGTAACTGTCTGTAGGTATTCTGAAGGGTTTGGTCTTGTTTGATTTTCTTGTTTTTGCTCCAGATTAAATCTGGGACCGTTTACCTATTTTTAGCGTAGCGGGACTTGCGCGACATGTACGATGCGTGTTGAGTTGGTTTGCTGTGTGTCACAGCGTGTCGCTGTGTGCCACAGCGTGTCGCGTTGGGTTTTGGCGTATGCACACACGTTACGTATACGCGCGCGTTTAGTTCGCGATGCGAGCTCTCGTTTGATTTCGATATCGTGTTTTGCGAGATATTTGCTTGTGTGGATTTTCCTTGTGTGAATTCTAAGTTCGCAGGCGGGTACGTCGGACGCCGTAAAGAAGGGGAAGCAGGTGGTCGGCTATGTGTAGCACGCGACCAGGTGAGTAGATTTAACAACTACGGGGAAATTGCCCGTATGGCGTTAAGCGTCAGGGCGTGATAGGATATTTAGTCGTAGATGTTCATATGGACTATTGTAGCATACCTTCTTGTTGCATATAGAATTGGTAGTATATAACACTGCACTGTCACTAACGGGTAAAGCTGCACGAGCACTATTTGTATGATACACTCACACCGTTAGTGATTACCATGACACTTGCACTATAGGATTGCTACGAATTACATATCGTTTGATTGCCGCATCATTGATGATTGTCATGACTCACTGTATATTCATACCAGTGCACATTCATATTCGCGTATATATCCATTTGCACATCCATACCTACATACATACATATGTTACATACATGGATGGTATTGATTTGATTTCATGAGGAATAGGGACCGCATGAGATATTTTCAAAACTGGATTCTTTTTAAAAGAGCGGTTTTTCCTTTTTCACTCTTAGTGTCATACGACACATTGCATGGATTTACGCATTGAGTTTGGATTTATGGAATTTCTGGATTTGAGAACCGTGGTATTATTTTAAGAAAATACGCGTTTTAAAACCCGGTTTCTCTTGATATGATATTTCAGTGCGTCCACCATAAGTTTTCTCGGTTCCAGAGAGCTTGTGTGAGTATACCCGATTCGAGGAGTGGTAGGCACCGATTGCGGGTACATGGTGGACCCGGTATGGTTCCCCGGGGCAAGAAGACTCGTATTGCTAGACTGTGAGCCCGACGGAGGGACTACTACCTACCGATGATTGGTTGAGCCTGGCGGTTATTCGGAGGATACTGACCGGAGCTGAGAGATGGATACGGGCCGACCTGTACTGACGGGGCCCGATACTTGAGGATTTGCGTGTCGATGCTAGATACCATGATTTCATGATATTTTCGTGTGCCGATACTAGGCACTCACGATTCTATGAGATTTATAGGATTTGAGGGCCGATGAGGATGACGACGCCTGAGTTTTACTGGGATTTGGATGTATTGATGGACACCGATTATTTTCCACGTTGACCTTTCGTGTAGATGTTATTTATTCCCATGCTCAGCATTCAGTATTATACATCTCATCCTGTATCTGTAGTACCTGATAGAGTACACATGCTATGCACGATTATTGCATACCCTGCTTATCATATAGAGATGTTATTAGATTGCATTTGCTATGCACGATTATTGCATACCCTGCTTATCATATAGAGATGTTATTAGATTGCATTTGCTATGCACGATTATTGCATACCCTGCTTATCATATAGAGATGTTATTAGATCGCACTTGTTGCATAATTATTGCTCATATAGCTCATCATATAGATGTTATCTGTTGGCATAGGTTAGAGTAGCGCAGCACGTGCATACTCGCGATTACCTTTATATGTTATCTACTATTCACGAGTTGGCAACTCACCCCCGTTGTGCCACAGTGTTTGCAGGTTGCCCCCCAGCGTAGTCGCGGCAGGCTGCTTTCTTGCATCTTTTGATACAGATACCACTGCAGTTGGCGTGTTAGCCCTTTGCTGATAGGTAGGTTTTTGTGCGGTATCTGTTTATTTTCCAGTTATATATATTGCTGTATCTAGTACTCTCCATCTACTTTCATGTATTGACTTAGAGACCAGTTGTGAGGACGATGTATATTATTTTGTATTCTGGTGTCGAGCTCGTTGTGAGCTGACTTTAATTATGCAGTTTTATATTTCATGTTGTCTTCACTTATCTTTGTCCATTCTTCGCTACGGCGTCGTATATTTTTATCATGGTGATTGTTTCCGCCGTTCGGCGTGATTGCTCCCATTTGGGATGCTTTATTTTTATTGTATATCATTTTACTCATATATTGTCTTGTACCCGATTTCGGGGCTAGTTTTTACAAAGGAAATGCTGCCAAAATTTTTAAGATAATAACTTGAATTTTAAGGAATTCTATTAAATTACTTAAGGTTTTCTAAACGTTTTAACAAATGTTTCTATTAAATGTTTTAAACACTCAATACTTTTATTGGTTTTGATTTCTGGGTTTCGGCTTACTTAGTCGGGTTACGCCTGTAAACGTTACGTGGTTAAGTGCCGGTCACGGGCCAAACTTTGGGTCGTGACAAAGTTGGTATCAGAGCGTAGGTTTTACCTTCGGAGTGTAGGATAACCCTGGTATAATGGAGTAGGTAGCTGAAGCAGAGTGGCGTAGCGTGTGTATGTTCCGCGGCATACTCACAACACGGTACTCCGCCTAAGCGACCTTAGGACTTATTGATTGGAAATTCCTTCATGATTGTATACATCCGTGTGATTCGATTTTCGTATCCTCATCGAATCCTACTTCCTTTTCAGCCATTATGCCGCCAAAGACTACGAGGGCGCAGAGAGCGGCCGCGAGGGCCGAGATTCGAGTTGACTCGTCCGAGACGAGGACTGATCCGGGTAGTACACCCGTTGTACCAGGGCAGTCTGTTCCACCTCCGACAGACCAGATCGCTAGACTAGTGGCAGAGATGCAGGACTTGCGCCAGACGATGAGCTCATTGGTTGAGACCGTTCGAACGCAGCGACAGGAGGTTGTCACCCCTGTTACCCAGTTGTTCCTTGCGATCAGCATGCAGCATTCCGTCACCTACATAGCACCAGTAGATGCAGCCCCAGTTTACGAGACACGTCTTCCAGAGACTTTGAGAGTTCCGGAACAGTGGAGGAATCGTACTGGTGTACCAACCCAGAGACAGAGGCTTAGTCGTCGAGACAGATTTCGTGACCGTTGCGGGAGTAGCAGAGGCTTAGGACGAGGACAGTCGTTCGGCTCTCATCCCCAGGAGGGTCAGCAGTCAGTGCATGGATGTTTTCGATGCGAAAGCCTTCAACACTTCGTCAGACATTGTTCCTTAGCACCACGTCAGGGTCATATTCTGAGACGTCATGGACGCGGAGGGTTCGCTCAGAGGGGTCAGTCTAGCAGAGGAGGAGTTCGGCCTGTTGCGAGTAGAGGGCAGACACGAGAGTTTGCTTCTACTCATCGGGACGCGAGGGCATCCAATGCAGAGTTTTCAGGTATCCTTAATTCGTATGTTCTTTTGATGTATGTGTTTGTTTTCACACTTATGCCGTGGTTGAGACGAGAGTCGTGTTAAGTAGATCAGTCGTTTGTTGTGTTAACTTCTGTCAGCGATTCTTTTGTTGCGCGACACGTAATTCGATCGTGTGCCAATCGGATAAGAGATAGAGATTCGTCTGTCGTTTTGATCTTTCTAGAGATGTTGAATTTGGCGTTCTCCTGGGCACGGACTGGTTAGCTACGTGCTAGGCGTTTGTGGACTACCGTGAGGAAACAGTCAGGTTTTGTTTTCCCCGGCGAGTCAGTTCTTGTTATGCGGGTGGGTAGTTGTACCGTCTCTCACAGCTTGAATTCAGCCCTTTTTGCTAGTCGGCTTTTGAGGAGATGTCGTGGATTCTTGGCGTTCATTCGTGATACCGTGGACACAGTTGGTTTGTTGGACCGGTTTTCTTTCATGCTAGAGTTTCCGACGTTGTTCCAGATGAGCCGGCGGAGCTTAAGGAGCTTAAGGATCTACTGCAGAGTTGTTTGTTGGGGGGAGTTTCGTGCGTCTGAGTGTTTCGCATTAGGAAGCTCCTATTTCTGTTCGCCAAGGAGAAAGGCGACAAATTGAGATTGTGTATTGATGGATCGTCAATTGAACCGTCTTACGGTGCGGATAGGTATCCTTTACCTCGCCTTGATGATTTCTTCGATCAGCTTCAGAATGCGAGACATTTTCTAAGTTTGTTTGGGATCAGGTCATCATTGTTGCGGGTTCGGAGTGATGACATTCCGAAGACTGCCTTGTGCGTGCTACGGGCTTTGTGTGTATTGGTGTGTCATTGGATTCACCAATGCCCTAGCAGCATTCGTAGATGTGATGAACCGGATTTCTTCAAGCCGTTTCTCGGCCAGTTATTGTTGTGTTATTTACGACATTCTGGTCTATTTAATGTGTCTTGAAGGGCAGGAGTATCACTTAAGGATTTGTTTTGCAGATACTGGGAGAGCCCCAGCGGTTTGCTAGATTCTCGGAGTGTTCCTTCAGGCTTGTTTGTGTTGACTCCTAGGTCTTGTAGTTACGGGAGACGGTTTTGTATGGTTCCGAGGAAGATCGTGGCCGTACAGCTTAAGCCCAAACTTGTGAGCAGGACGGAGGTCCGCAGATTTTTGGGCTTAGCAGGTTTTTACCGCCGTTTTGTGCAGGATTGCTAGCGTAGTGCTGCACCGTTGACTGAATTGACCGGAATGGAGGTTTCTTTTCTTTGGACTGAGGCATGTGTGCGGAGTTTCGGTAGTTGAAGATTCGGTTAACAACTGCATCAGTTCTTTCTTTGCTTTTTGGTTCGGGCGACTTTGTGGTTTAACTGTGATGTTTCGTGATTGGGGCTCAAGTGTGTACTGAGGTGACACTATGGAGTTATCGCTTTTGCTTCCCTACATTTGGAGGAAGTACGAGAAGGATATCCCACTCATGATCTAGAGATGGCCGCGGTGGTTTTGCGTTAGAGATTTGGAGACACTACTTGTTCGAGAGTCATGTCAGATTTTCACGGACCACCAGAGCTTAATGCACATCTTCCTGCAGTGGATTTTGATTGTTGTGATAGTCCTCTGCAGATTTACAGTTCTTGTGCGATCATTGAGTACAGCTTAAGTTCGTCTCTACTGAGGGGATAGCTTGCTCATGTCCGCGCCCGACCACTTTTCTTTAATCGCTTTCGCGAGACACTGCCCGCCGACGCTCGTTCGTCAGAGATACTTGAGCCTATTCGACTGGGTAATGATTCGAAGTCCTTGATTTATGACAAGGGTGTGCTAAGTTTAGGGACGCGTTGGTGTACCTGATATTATTGGATAGAGACGTGAAATCCTAGAGCAGGCACATCGGTCAACTCTCTGTACTCATTCAAGTTCCACCAACATTTAACATGACTTGTGAGATAGTTACGGGTGGGCAGGGATGTAAAGAGAAGTCTTGGGTTCGTTTCAAGGTGTCTGTCTTGTTGTGTGCTTGGGTTGAGCAACTGAGACCGGCTGGAGAGTTGCAACCTTTAACGTTCCGAAGTGGGAATGGGAGCAGGTCTCCACGAATTTCGTTATGGTGTCTACCCAGGTTTAGTCAGGGTGTGACTCCATTCGGATGCTTGTCGTCTGGTTATACTCAGTTTGCTCAGTTGTTCTTTGTTAAGTTTGTGCGTACGTATTAATTGTTATCGGCAGTTGGGGATCGTCACTCGCCATTGTTAGGGTTCTCCTTCGATAGCTGTTATCAGGAGACACTCCAATTGGCAACCTTTAGGTTTAGGGGTTAGGTCGTGTCGATCACCAGTCTGTTTTTCTGACTCTGTGTTGTAGGATTTTTGGACCCCAGCTAGTCTAGAGACTTCGGAGATGATCCGGTTGTTTTAGGTCAGGATGAGAATTGTCCATTTCGGACAGAGGTCATATGCCGACCGAGATGGTCGCAGATTCGAGTCCGCAGTGGCAGATCATGTATTCCTACGGATTTTTCCGATAAATGACGTGTTGAGTTTTGGGAAGCTTATCCCAAGATTGTAGGTCTTTTTAAAATCCTTAAAGCGAGTTAGTTTTGTTGCCTTTAATTTGGCACTTTCGCCCAGATTATTGAGCATTCACCCCGTATCTTTTTGTGTCGATACTTTGCAATTACCTTCATGACCTTTCTCACATGATTCAGCACCAGACCATTTAGCTCGAGCGCGATCTTTCGTTCACCAAGCAGCCAGTCGTGATATTGGACCGGCGGGTGAAGAAGCTTCGATCGAAGGTCTTGCCGTCAGTGAAGGTGCTATGGCGCAACCCGAATGGTGAAGAGATCACTTGGGAGGCCGAGGGCGAGATGCGGAAGAAATTCCCTCATCTCTTTGAAGGTATGCATAGCTTTATATTTTTAAATTCGGGGACGAATTTCTTTAAGGGGGGAAGATTGTAACACCTTAGGATGTGATTAATGGCTAATTATATTTTGATAAATTGTTTTTAATAAAAAGTTTACCAAATTGATTTTCAAATATTTTATCAAAATTAATGAATATTTTATTAGAATTTCTTTAGGCTTGCACATACATGTGCATGTAAACTAGGGTTAAAATTGGGGTTAGACCATGATTAGCAACCATGGTGAACTAAGCATTTTATTAAGCCCATTTGAAATTCTAATTAAGTGTTTTAGGGTTAATTGTTTATTTTTTTAAATGGGAATGGTTTGAATTTTGTTGACTTGGTGAGAGAGAGAGAGAGAGAATGGCATCATGGCCTTGCCCATGTCTACATTTAATGAAGAGAGAGATAGAGAGGGGTTGACTCATCAAGCTCTCATTATTTATTTTTTTGCTTTTGTTAACTCTTTTCTCACTTCTCTCTCTCACTCATACACACACACACTCTTGCACTCAGCAGCAGCAGCAGAAGTGGCAGCAGCATCAGCAACACCCAGCAGCAGCAATAACAGCAGCAACAAGAGGCAGCAGCAGCAGCAACAGAAGCAGTAGCAGCATTGGCTCCAGCAGCATCAGCAGCAGCTCTTTCTCTTCCTCTTCTACTCCCTCTCCTTGCATCCTAGGACCTAGTGGGGGTATAATCTCTAAACTCAACTTCCTTTTGGCTAAACTTATAGTTTAGTTAGCTTAATATTTCGTTTAAGTAGTGTTTAGGGATAACCTTGTGTTTTGAGGGGGAGTTTTGGGTAAAATGGGGTTATTATGGTTTAATTAACTTGATTAGGTGTTATATGTGCTGTGGAAGCCTAGTTGTATCACTGGATTTTACTAAAACACCTTAAAAATTCCAATTTGAGTTTTAATACGGTTTTTAAACAAGTTTTGTGATACGAGTGACCTGCTATGTCTGTGAGCATGTTTTTATGTGGCAAATACATACAGAATAGTGTACAGGGTAGCTAGGGTGTTGGGTTGAAGTTCGAACCCGTTCCACCACCAAAAATCCGGCGACAACCCTTATTTTTCCGGCGTCGCCGGCCCCCTATTGATTTGGGTGTTGTTGCTGATATGAGTGGTGTCTGTAGGATTTTGTCTGTTGGTGAAATCTGGGATTATAATTTTAGTAAGCAAACTTATACGCTAGGCTAGAAATTATGCTAGGATCATAGTGTAGGAACCTGGGCCCATTCCACCGGTTTTGGGCCGGTACGACACCCATAGCCGCCGGCCCAATTTTGAGGAAATGTGTTGGATTTTGGCAGGTAGCTGTCTGTAAATATTATGAAGGGTTTGGTCTTGTTTGATTTTCTTGTTTTTGCTCCAGATTAAATCTGGGACCGTTTACCTATTTTTAGCGTAGCGGGACTTGCGCGACACGTACGATGCGTGTTGAGTTGGTTTGCTGTATGTCACACCGTGTCGCTGTGTGCCACAGCGTGTCGCGTTGGATTTTGGCGTATGCACACACGTTACGTATACACGCACGTTTAGTTCACGACGCGAGCTCTCGTTTGATTTCGATATCGCGTTTTGCGAGATATTTGCTAATGTGGATTTTCCTTGTGTGAATTCTAGGCTCGCAGGCGGATACGTCGGATGCTGCAAAGAAGGGGAAGCAGGTGATCGGCTACGTGTAGCACGCGACCAGGTGAGTAGATTTAACATCTACGGGGAAATCACCCGTATGGCGTTAAGCGTTGGGACGTGATAGGATATTTAGTCGTAGATGTTCATATGGACTATTGTAGCATACTGATTGATCTTAAAAACTATCTATAACCGCAATCAAGAACGGCGTCGCAATGCAGCTAGCCAGTGAGTACGGGTCGGTCCACAGAGATGTTGTGAATCTCCTAATCGCTCTTACGAGTTAATTCCGAAGGGTGTTCGGATTGATTTATTAAATCTAAAAACTAAATCTATCTATACTAAGATTACCTAGATCTAAGTCTTGCTAGGGTTAGGTTTAGGAATGGTTTGGAAATATAAATAAATCTCAACGCTTTTTATACCCAAATGAAGATCTATGAGGAGTTATGGTAATTATCAATAAAGGGGATTAGATCCATTCGGAAAGGTGTTCCTTCCTCTAGGTTCTTGTCCTTCCTTTAGAGATCCTTACCCTAACCTCTATGGAAAACACACGCAACCGGGCCTTTATACTACGGTATCACAGCTACCTCGAGGGATAGGGTGCCGTAGGGCGCGGTGTGTGCGTGTATGCATGGAGTCCTATTGATTATATGTGATGGGTAAGAAAGGGATGAGAGGCCTCATCTCTCAAAAGCCTTCCCTAAAGCTAACATCTAAGGCAAGGAATTAAAATCTAAACTAGAGCAATTAAATAAAACTACTTACAGATGGCTCTCTCCAAACATCAACGCAGGGTTGTCAGATCTGAATTCATGAAATGAAAAGAGGCACCGATGCTCTCCAAAAGAATTCTAAAATTTATTAATGAAGGGAGGCATAGCTTTTACAATGATTTAGAGTTCCTATTTATAAAGGATAGGAAACCCTAGGTTACAATTGATCCGCATGTCTACATTTACCAAATTACCCCCAGGAAGACCAGTCAAAGCCGCACAAAATATTGGTACAAAAATATCCATCTCTGGGCTTGATATGGCCGTGGAACCGCGGCCTGGGTAGGGGTTGGGCCGCGGTTCCGCGGCCCAACTATGATGTCAGCTGATGAATTTTTCTGGGCTTTTTCTTGATTCTTTAGGCTTCCTATTTATTCAGGTCTTTTCTCCATTTGGCTTTTGGGTTTTCTCCAGATCTTCCAGTGAATACTTGCAGTGGACTTTAACCGTTCGCTTTGCTATTTTGGACCTTGCGTTGCCTTGTACATTGTGAAATGTTCTTCGTCAAGGCTTGACTAGGATCCTTCTATTTGTTGGTCAAAAGTCTCTCTTTTGTACCATCTTTTGTCTTTTTCACTGTTTGCGCTCCAAGAACCTGTAACCTGTAATATGTAGCAGACATGCGTCAAAAGCATCTGTTTATTTATAAAACGAATAAGAATGGGGAATATAATAATGCAATATTATGGTATGAACAAATACCCCCAAACTTATCTTTTGCTCGTCCTCGAGCAAACTTATTATTTTTTTTATTCTCGATAAAACCTAACCGCACTTTCGCAGGGAAACGCGATTGCACTGAGCTCGTGTAACAAGCCGTTAAACCTCTAGGTGTCCCTAGTAGGAGGAGTGTTGTCTCTTGAGGGTTTTCAGCGGATACTACCCACAAAATCCTATCAATTTGGCTTTTCGACTTTTGTTCTCCAATTAGGTTTTCTAACAAGGAATTCTATTATCGTCGACTCGTAAATTATCCACCCATATTCTTCACACTTCCTTATCATTTAACTTAAGATTATATATGTTCTGCAGACTTACTTAGCTTTCGGCATCTCTTAAGTTTTCCTTCTAGGGTTCCATCTCCACTTAGGAATTTTTTATCAACTCTACTAAAGATACAAGTTCTATTCTTCACTCCTTTTTGTCATCTAAATCCCAACCACATACCTCTACGTGTGTGTATAAATCACCCCTACACTTGGAAATTCAAATCAAGCAATAATACCCTTGTCCGTTGTCCAAAGCACTTATTAATTTTGAATTTTTAATTGAATTTTGCTTACACATCTTGAGGTACCAACAACCGATTACAAGATGCGTTTGCACTTTAAAGCGTACTTCCTAGTCTTGCAACACCCAAGACTTTAGCAGTGACTCCCAAACCAGTTGGTCTAAGGCACTAGGTGATGAAGCACCCTCGCTAAATATTTTTCTATTTTTTAGCCTTAAGTAATCACAAAAACCAGTGTTCATTTTTTTTCCTCTTTATTCACTTTTTTTTCTTTTATTTTCATTGTACTAAGGACTTTAGACAACAGCATTTCAAGGTCTCCTCTACTATTCCATGTTTCAAGGTGCGTGTTTGTGCAATTTGTAGGGTATACATTTTCAGAATCTAGACTTAAGCTGGGAATTATTTTTCAAACTTATACTCTAATAAAAATATCAATACTTTTCCATTGTTTCGACTTAGCCCAAGAAATGAACTCAAAATTTGCCTATTTCTAAATAAACTACAAAGACATATACTTTCTACCGTTAAACTTTAAGAGAGATTATTTTTAGGATTTTTAATTTACTAAGTCTAAGATATAGTTGTTCCTAACTAGTTAACCTATCTGTCAAACTTAAGTCAAATAAAGCCAAAATTGAATACAATAATTTTTATAGTTTTTTCAAAATTTGTCAATTTTTATGGGTTTTAAAAAAAGTATGCAAATGCAAAAAATATACACATGAATGCGAAGGAAGAAGACGTACCGAGCATACCCCCAAACTTAAACTTGACAGTGTCCTCACTGTCATGCTACACCAAGAGGGTCAAAACGCCGGCACTCCCCTGTTTATTTATTTATTATTATTATTTTTTTAATGTTTTGAATTTTTTTATATATTTTTTATAGAAAAAGAAAACAAAAATATATATACATATATACAACAAGGTTCCCCCCAAACTTAAGCTTGGCCTTACACAAGCCAAAGGTTAGCACCAACCATTCAAAAATCTTATCGTGGTAATGGCCGAGTTGGTGAAAGAATGGGGTGGAAAGAAAAGAGATGAGAAGCACACGAGACCGTGTGGAAAGAAGAGTGGAATATGGTCTCGGTGGAGGAGAAGAATGACGGAAAAGAGAAAGAAGTGGAGTACGATCTTGAGGGCGTAAATCGAGTGAATAAATTAGCGCAATTTGTGATGACCGATGTGTTAAAAGCGATTGTGCTAACCTATCAACCCGTCGAGAAATGGGGTCAAATCCCTCAAGATTCGCAAGAAAACATGGGTACGCCGAACTTGGTATTGGAGATGAAAGCGTAACGGTCTCTTGTACGGTCGGAACGATAGGAAGGATGAAAGGGAGTGAATTAGGGATAGTCTCATTCTCACCGTAGTAAACTGTCTCGAACTTGAAACATTCCATCAATGGTTCGAAACGACTGTAAGCAACCGAGTCTGATGGTTCAACTAACTCATCTGAAAATTCAAAGGACTCAAACTCGGGCGGTGAGTCATCAACATCGTCCGAAAAAGTGAAACACTCGTAAGTGTTATCGGCTGTGAGAACTGTGTCAGATTCAAAGAAAAATTGTTCAAGCTCACAGTCTTCAAGCGCGATCTTTTGCGTGGTCGGAACGACGGAAAGGAGAGAGGGTGATTTAGTTAAAGGTTCAAGAGGATGAATTGGAAAATCCGACACATCAAACAAAAATGGTTCAACCTCAATATTATCCTCAATATTCTCCTCATTACTATCCTCATAATTCTCCTCAATATTTAACTCATCCATGCCATTATCATCAAAACCAAGACGCATATGAAGTTCGGGAGAAACATTTAATGACTCGGGATGATGAATTGGACATAAAATTTCAATCAAATCGACAGGTTCATCATCCGAAATATTCCCGGTGTCTATATCCTCAATCAAGTGAAAATCTGTTTTTTCTGACACCTCATCAAAAGCATGGATATTTATTACTTTCGGTTCTAGAGTGGAGGTGTAAAGATCGAAAGGATTAAGTGTGGTTTCACTCGAAAGGGGTTCTTCACAATTTGGCAAATCAAGCACTACAAAATCACACAACTCATCATTTTGGACACATGTTTGACAATTGGAGTTGTTGGATTCAATTGGGTATTGGTAGGTTTGATTTGGAAATCCTCTCACATTCTCACTCTGTCCAACTGCCTCCTTATACATTGAAAAATTTGGAGATTGTAACCCTTCGAAAATCGTTTAGGCAGTTTTTCGATAATCGGCTAATTTTTCGGCTTTTTCCGTAAAAAGTCAAATTAGGTATTTTTCATTGTAGACCTAATTATACAAAATTTAGATAAGATATTACTATAATTTTGTCACTAAAATGTCACCTATAATTATCTAGTTAAATAAAAAAAATTCGTAATTAATTATTTTTTTTATTATTTTAAGCCTTTTTAAAATACATTAAATTAGGGATAAATACAAATTTAATTAGGTAAATTTCATAATTAGGAATCTTTATAAGCTAAAATATGGTGTTAATAAAATTATAACATGGCTTGCAAACTTTTAGCTTTTTGGTGAGAAAATTATGAAAAAAATGATGAAAAAAGGGTTTTTTTGTAAAAAGGTTGATATGAAAGCATGAAATGATATCATATGATGTTGTAATGACCTAGAAACTTCTCAAAAATTCCCACACCCCTCTCCCCACCTGCTGGCTGACCCCTCACCTGCAGTTTTTCCCCACTTCCTCACTTGATTTTGCTTCATTTTCTTGCAAAAAATTCATAAAAATTCATAAATTTCTTCTCCATTCAAACCAAAACCCTAATCCTTTCTCTCTCAACCCAAATTAGTTCAAAAACATGATGAAAGGAGGCTTCTTGGTGACTTGATCAAGCTAGGGTTCAAGCTTGAGAGGTGAAAATTCTAAACTAGTTGCTAACTTGTAGTTTATATATGCTAGAATCTAATTTTGAAGTATTGATTTAGTGTAAATCCTTGTTCATGAAAAATCAAGAATGGGTTTTGATGTTGAGTTAGGGTTTGAAACATGGTTATCAAAATTAAGTTAGGGTTTTGGTTGTCTAATTGATTAGAATGGTAAATTGTGAAATGATATGCTTGCTAAATCGACAAATTACGATGTTTGTATCGAATCGGCTAGAAAATCGCTTACTAGATTTTTGTAGAAATTAGAATGCGACCGTAATGCGTTATGTTAGCGATATAATTAGCTTCGTATAGGACTATTAGAATGCGCGAACGCGGGGTTTCGTCTAGTCGGGTTGTAGTTTTGTCGATTTTCCCGAAATGACGATTTTAGTTAAAGGATTGCGATTTTCGTGCGTTTTTCCGCGCACTGAGTGCATGCTATGATTAATTTGAGAGCGTGGATAATTGTATGTTATGACTTGCATTGTGTTAGGTTTTGTAATCTTATGCTTGATATTGTGCAAATATAGGATCGGTCGGGGAAACTTCGGATACGGCGCGAAAAGGCAAAGCGGTGGCCGGATCAGATTAGCGGGGATTTCAGGTGAGTAGATGTATTCATCTATGGGGGAATCGTCCGAATGGCGCGATGCGCCCCCCCTAGTTAGGATTTCCTTATCCCTTGCAAGATTCATATTGTTAGTTAACTTATCCATTCATGTACACTGCATACCCTAATAGCGAACAGTATATTAGATTGCATGGACATTCATCCATACTTATGCGATATCACTTTGTAGGACACGAACACCATTACCATTGGCATCTGTAGCACGCGCACTATTCATGTGACACACACGCCTTTGGTAATTGCCATGCCACGTGCACGATAGAACCTGTTTATCTTAATATCGTCACCTGCATTCATACTTGATATATGAAACTGCATCGCATGCACATATCTCGCATCATCATCATATTTACATAGAACTCTAGCCAAAATTCACATCATACACATTGATATCATAGACATTTATCATATATATAACATGTGGACATTATGATTTTCTTGAGGATTTCAGTTTTGCTGCGATTTCTGGATTTTTGGGGAAAACCGCAAGAATTTAACAAAAGCTTATATTTATCATTTTTAAAACAAAGTTGCGGTTTTCTCGTAATGTATGTGTCGTCCACCATGAGTTTTCATGTTTTCTGTTGGATTTCGAGACCCGATTCGAGGAGTGGATGAACCGTCTTGGGTACATGGTGGGCCCGGTATGGTATCCCAGGGCAAAAAGATCGAGTTGTAGACGATGAGCCTGGCAGGGGAAGACTACCTACCGGTGATGTCTGGCGCGGCGAATATCCGGAGGATACCGACCATTGTCGTGAGATTTATGATATGGGCTGATCCGGACTGACGGAGCCCGATATTGAGACAGATATGATTCCTTTTTGGTGTCGATGCTTGACACGGGTTTTCAGATGATTTCTTGATGATATTTAGCTATTATACAGATATTCATGTTCTAAAGTTAAGAATTCAATAACCTTAGCATTTAAAACACTTAAAGACTTAATAATGACATTGCATACCTGTGCATGCATACTAGAGATATTATAGCACATATGGACATGCATGTTGTGGTGCATTGCGTGCATTCCTACGATTGCCTTATTAGATGTTATATTTACTCACGAGCTGGCAACTCACCCCCGTTGTGCCACAGTGTCTTGCAGGTCGGACCCGTCAGTCTTGTAGCGGCGGGCTATCTCGTCATCAGTTCCTTTTGCTCAGACTCGCGACATCGCCCGTAGGTGGGTTGCGAGTATACTTTATTTCTTTTTGCTTTATCATTGTATCTAGTATTCTCCATCTACCACTTGTATTGTATATGCGACCTAGTGATGAGAATGCGAGATATGTATATTCGTGGTTTCTTTTGGGTCGAGCTCACTTGAGCCGACGTGTGTTTTCTGGTATTTTGCATTTCTTTTATGCTCTTTTTCTTGATATTACTATTATATTGCATGTGGTTGTGATCCGCCTTGGGCGAAGAGCTAGCTCCCGCTTGGGGATGCCATTTTTATGATTACAGGTTTATTATCTTGTTGTACCCATTTTGGGGGATAGAAAATACAGGGGAGACTCTGCCGAAATTTTCAGAAATTTATGATGTATTTAAAAAGGGATTCTTTGCAACTTAATTGATTTAAAAACCGTTTTCATTTAAGGTTTTCCTTCACTCTCTTTTGATTTCGGTTTAGATTCTTTTGGGCTTTGGCTGACTTAGGTTACGGTACGCCTTTAGACGTCTCGTAATCTAAGTGCCAGTCACGTTCCGTACCTTCGGGTCGTGACAAAGTTGGTATCAGAGCGTAGGTTTTACCTTTCTGAGTGTAGGACGACCTTGGTAGATGGAGTAGGTGACTTAAGCAGAGTGGCGTACCGTGGGTATGATCCGCGGCATACTTACGATACGGTACTCCGCCTAAGTAACCTTAGGACATAATTGCTTGTATTTCCTTTCTTGATTCCTTGCATTCCTTGATTCAATTGCAATGTCCTTATCAGTCCTGTTTCTTATTCCAGCTTCGATACCGCCAAAGACTACGAGAGCTCAGCGGGCTACCGCTAGGGATGAGATTCGAGCGGGCTCGTCTGAGGCGAGGATCGAGCGGGAGGATACGCCTACCCCTTAGGATCCTACTGATCCGCCTTATCCTGACCGTATTGCCAGACTAGAGGCCGGTATCCAAGAGTTGCGGCAGATGATGGGATCTCTAGTTGAGTCCAGCCGGGCACAGAGATCCGAGGACGTTCCTTCCACCGCACAGACCACGATCGTACCTGCTGCATAGATGGTCACTCCTGCTGCTACTACGGAGACTATCCCTGTTTCACTACAGGAGTTCATGAGATTGAGACCTCCAGCTTTTACCGGTACAGATGCGACAGAGGACCCACAGGCATTTCTTGATAGGATGGCTCGGATTTGCCGTTCGTTGAGGTGTTCTGAGGATAGATTGGTGGAGTTTGCGAGTTTTCGTCTGGAGGGTCTTGCCCAGACATGGTACGACTCAGTAGAGAGAGGCCGAGCTGCAGGTCTGCCTTCTATGACCTGGGATGAGTTTACAGCTGCATTTCTTGCCCGTTTTCTTCCGGAGAGTGTCCGAGATGCTCGAGCCCGCAGTTTTGAGTCTTTGCGCAAGACTCCTGGGATGACAGTGTCGGAGTATGATATACAGTTTACCCAGTTGTCTCGATATGCTCCGTACCTAGTAGACACAGAAGAGAAGAGAATAAAGAGGTTCGTGCGAGGGCTTGATACACAGCTATTCCTTGCCATCGGCATCCAGCACTTTGATACATACGCAGCCGCGATGGATGCAGCCTTACTTTTGGAGGAGCGTATTTCTGAGACTCCGGTCGTTTCTGGGCCGAAGAGGATCCGTACTGATACGCCAGCTCAGCGGCAGATGGGCAGACACCGTGATAGATTATTTCCGGGAGATGGTGGAGGCAGAGGATTGAGACGAGGTCAGTTATTTGGTTCATATCCACAGACCCAGCAGTCGTCTCCAGGATGTTTTCGGTGTGGGAGTCAGTATCACCGTGTCAGAGACTGTACCATGGGACGTCCGGGCGCAGCGACAGTCCCGCATGTGACTTTACCACCTTCACCACCTTCGCAGAGAGCTTTACTTCCTACTCCTGATGATGCTTCACGCCAGCCAGATGCTTCTAGAGGCCGTGGGCGTGGCGGTCCGGTTCAGAGAGGACGAGGCGACAGAGGCAGAGGCAGAGGCCGAGGTAGAGGCAGAGGACAGCCAGCTATTAGTGGTGGACAGGCCCGAGTGTTCGCATTGACTCCTCAGGATGCACAGGCATCCAATGCCGTCGTGACAGGTACTCTACCAGTATGTTCCTTTAATGCACGGGTATTATTTGATCCAGGCTCTACACATTCCTATGTATCCACGTATTTTGCACCGGGGTTGGGCCGAGAGTCTTCTCCGTTAGATCAGCCGCTTGTCGTTATTACCCCGGTAGGCGAGTCTTTTGTTGCCCGTTTTGTGTATCGATTGTGTTCCGTTCGTATCGGGGAGAGAGATTCTTCAGTAGATTTGATTCTCCTCGATATGCTCGACTTTGACGTTCTTCTTGGTATGGACTGGCCAGCCACCTGTTATGCATCCGTGGACTGCCGTGAGAAAGCAGTCAAATTCAGTTTTCCTGGTGAGCCGGTTCTTATTATTCAGGGAGATCGTAGCGCTACCCTCCCCAGCTTGATTTCTTCTCTTCGCGCTGGTCAGCTCTTGAGAAAAGGGTGTCAGGGATTCTTAGCTTATGTTTGTGATACTAGCTCCACAGAGGTTCCGTTGGACCAGGTCCCTGTTGTGAGAGAGTTTCCTGATGTATTCCCTGACGAGCTGCCTGGTCTGCCACCAGAGCGCGAGATTGAGTTCTGTATTGACTTGATCCCCGGCACGGGGCCTATCTCTATACCGCCTTATCGGATGGCCCCGGCGGAGCTAAGAGAGCTAAAGGATCAGTTACAGGACTTGCTGGACAAAGGGCTTATCCGACCGAGTGTGTCATCTTGGGGTGCTCCCGTCTTGTTTGTTAAGAAGAAGGACGGAAGTATGCGTTTATGCATTGATTATCGTCAGCTGAACCGGGTTACTGTGCGGAACAGATATCCCCTACCCCGCATTGATGACTTATTTGATCAGCTCCAGGGTGCAGGGTTTTTCTCGAAGGTTGATTTACGGTCAGGTTATCACCAGTTGCTGGTTCGGAAGGAGGATATTCCGAAGACCGCTTTCCGTACTCGATATGGTCATTACGAGTTCTTGGTGATGTCGTTCGGGCTCACCAATGCCCCGGCAGCATTTATGGATCTGATGACCGCGTATTCAGGCCGTATCTCGATCAGTTCATCATTGTGTTCATTGACGACATCTTGGTTTATTCTCGGAGCCGGGAGGAGCATGAGCAGCACTTACGTATCACATTGCAGACTTTGAGGGAGCATCAGCTGTTCGCCAAATTCTCCAAGTGCGCATTCTGGCTAGACAGTGTCGAGTTCTTGGGTCATGTGGTGACGAGAGATGGTATTTGTGTGGACCCGAAGAAGATCGAGGCAGTTCAGCGTTGGCCTAGACCAGTATCAGTTACAGAGGTTCGCAGCTTTCTAGGTCTAGCCGGCTATTATCGACGTTTTGTCCAGGATTTCTCCCGCATTGCTGCACCTTTGACCGGGTTGACCCGGAAGGGGGTTCCTTTTGATTGGACCCAGGCATGTGAGGATAGTTTCCAGCAGTTGAAGACTCGTCTGACTACTGCACCAGTGTTAGCATTGCCTTCAGGATCAGGCGGGTTCGTGGTATATTGTGATGCTTCTAGAGTGGGGCTAGGATGTGTGTTGATGCAGCACGACAGAGTTATCGCGTATGCTTCTCGGCAGCTGAGGAAACACGAGCAGAACTACCCCACCCATGATTTAGAGATGGTTGCAGTGGTATTTGCACTTAAGATCTGGAGACATTACCTATACGGTGAGTCATGCCAGATATTCACTGACCACAAGAGTTTGAAGTATATCTTCCAGCAGCGAGATTTGAACCTGAGACAGCGCCGTTGGATGGAGTTGGTGAAGGATTATGACTGCGAGATTTTATACCATCCGGGCAAGGCGAATGTGGTGGCAGATGCTTTGAGTAGGAGGCCCGGAGGTAGCTTATCTTGTTTGAGCGCAGTACAGATGCAGTCGACGGCGGATTGGCAGGTTCTATGTGATAGCAGAGTGCAGTTCGAGTTCACTCCTACAGGGGGACAGCTAGCCCATTTCAGAGCACGCCCACAGTTACTTGACCGTATCCGCGAGGCACAGTCCGGCGATGCCCGTATCTTAGAGATTATTGAGCAGATTCGGCAGGGCAGAGTTTCTGAGTTCGTGATTGATGATCAGGGGATACTTCGATTTGGGACTCAACTGTGTGTGCCAGATTCAGAGGGACTGAGGCGTGATATCCTCGAGGAGGCACATAGATCAGTATACAGCGTGCATCCAGGTTCCACCAAGATGTACCGTGATTTGAGAGAGGTTTACTGGTGGGACGGGATGAAGAAGGATATTACAGACTTTGTGTCGAGATGCCTGACTTGTCAGCAAGTCAAGGCCGAGCACCAGAGGCCAGCCGGCGAGTTACAGCCTTTGCCCATCCCTGAGTGGAAGTGGGAGCAGGTCTCCATGGACTTCGTTGTGGGTCTACCCAGGACCAGTCGAGGGTATGACTCTATTTGGGTGATTGTGGATCGACTGACGAAAGCGGCTCACTTTCTGCCAGTAAAGACCACTTTTGGATTTTCTCAGTACGCCCAGGTTTATATTGATGAGATAGTGCGACTGCATGGTGTTCCGACTTGCATCGTGTCCGACCGTGGCACCCAGTTTACCAGCCGATTGTGGCAGAAACTCCAGGAAGCTTTGGGCACCCGATTGAGTTTTAGCACAGCCTTCCATCCTCAGACTGACGGTCAGTCGGAGCGTACGATTCAGACTCTTGAGGACATGCTCAGAGCTTGTGTTTTAGATTTCGATGGTAGCTGGGATCGTCATTTGCCTTTGATCGAGTTTTCCTACAATAATAGCTTCCAGGAGACGATTCAGATGGCACCTTTCGAGGCTTTATATGGGAGGAGATGTCGATCGCCTGTATGTTGGACAGAGCTCAGGGAGAGCAGTATTTTGGGGCCGCAGATTGTACAGGAGACGACCGAGAAGATACAGTTGATTCGGGACAGGATGAGAGCGGCACAGAGCAGGCAGAAATCATATGCTGACAGGCGTCGTCGCCGACTCGAGTTCGCTGTTGGCGATCATGTTTTCCTGAAGATCTCTCCGATGAAAGGTGTGATGAGATTTGGGCGGAAAGGGAAACTGAGTCCTAGATATGTTGGTCCTTTCGAGATCCTAGAGCGTGTTGGTCCAGTCGCTTATCGGTTAGCTCTTCCGCCCAGCTTCCCCGATGTTCATCCCGTATTCCATGTCTCGATGCTCCGCAAGTACCTTCATGATCCTTCCCAGATGATTCAGCACCAGACGATCCAGCTAGAGCGTGATCTTTCTTTCACCGAGCAGCCGGTGGTCATTTTGGATCGGCAGGTGAAGAAATTAAGGTCGAAGGTTATACCGTCCGTCAAGGTCCTTTGGCGTGGCCCGAACAGCGAGGAGGTCACCTGGGAGACCGAGGTCGAGATGAGGAAGAGATATCCCCATCTTTTTGAAGGTACGCGTAGTTAAATTTTAAATTCGGGGACCGAATTTCTTTAAGGGGGGAAGATTGTAACCCTTCGAAAATCGTTTAGGCAGTTTTTCGATAATCGGCTAATTTTTCGTCTTTTTCCGTAAAAAGTCAAATTAGGTATTTTTCATTGTAGACCTAATTATACAAAATTTAGATAAGATATTACTATAATTTTGTCACTAAAATGTCACTTATAATTATCTAGTTAAATAAAAAAAAATCGTAATTAATTATTTTTTTATTATTTTAAGCCTTTTTAAAATACATTAAATTAGGGATAAATACAAATTTAATTAGGTAAATTTCATAATTAGGAATCTTTATAAGCTAAAATATGGTGTTAATAAAATTATAACATGGCTTGCAAACTTTTAGCTTTTTGGTGAGAAAATTATGAAAAAAATGATGAAAAAAAGGGTTTTTTTTGTAAAAAGGTTGATATGAAAGCATGAAATGATATCATATGATGTTGTAATGACCTAGAAACTTCTCAAAAATTCCCACACCCCTCTCCCCACCTGCTGGCCGACCCCTCACCTGCAGTTTTTCCCCACTTCCTCACTTGATTTTGCTTCATTTTCTTGCAAAAAATTCATAAAAATTCACAAATTTCTTTCTCCATTCAAACCAAAACCCTAATCCTTTCTCTCTCAACCCAAATTAGTTCAAAAACATGATGAAAGGAGGCTTCTTGGTGACTTGATCAAGCTAGGGTTCAAGCTTGAGAGGTGAAAATTCTAAACTAGTTGCTAACTTGTAGTTTATATATGCTAGAATCTAATTTTGAAGTATTGATTTAGTGTAAATCCTTGTTCATGAAAAATCAAGAATGGGTTTTGATGTTGAGTTAGGGTTTGAAACATGGTTATCAAAATTAAGTTAGGGTTTTGGTTGTCTAATTGATTAGAATGGTAAATTGTGAAATGATATGCTTGCTAAATCGACAAATTACGATGTTTGTATCGAATCGGCTAGAAAATCGCTTACTAGATTTTTGTAGAAATTAGAATGCGACCGTAATGCGTTATGTTAGCGATATAATTAGCTTCGTATAGGACTATTAGAATGCGCGAACGCGGGGTTTCGTCTAGTCGGGTTGTAGTTTTGTCGATTTTCCCGAAATGACGATTTTAGTTAAAGGATTGCGATTTTCGTGCGTTTTTCCGCGCACTGAGTGCATGCTATGATTAATTTGAGAGCGTGGATAATTGTATGTTGTGACTTGCATTGTGTTAGGTTTTGTAATCTTATGCTTGATATTGTGCAAATATAGGATCGGTCGGGGAAACTTCGGATACGGCGCGAAAAGGCAAAGCGGTGGCCGGATCAGATTAGCGGGGATTTCAGGTGAGTAGATGTATTCATCTATGGGGGAATCGTCCGAATGGCGCGATGCGCCCCCCTAGTTAGGATTTCCTTATCCTTTGCAAGATTCATATTGTTAGTTAGCTTATCCATTCATGTACACTGCATACCCTAATAGCGAACAGTATATTAGATTGCATGGACATTCATCCATACTTATGCGATATCACTTTGTAGGACACGAACACCATTACCATTGGCATCTGTAGCACGCGCACTATTCATGTGACACACACGCCTTTGGTAATTGCCATGCCACGTGCACGATAGAACCTGTTTATCTTAATATCGTCACCTGCATTCATACTTGATATATGAAACTGCATCGCATGCACATATCTCGCATCATCATCATATTTACATAGAACTCTAGCCAAAATTCACATCATACGCATTGATATCATAGACATTTATCATATATATAACATGTGGACATTATGATTTTCTTGAGGATTTCAGTTTTGCTGCGATTTCTGGATTTTTGGGGAAAACCGCAAGAATTTAACAAAAGCTTATATTTATCATTTTTAAAACAAAGTTGCGGTTTTCTCGTGATGTATGTATCGTCCACCATGAGTTTTCATGTTTTCTGTTGGATTTCGAGACCCGATTCGAGGAGTGGATGAACCGTCTCGGGTACATGGTGGGCCCGGTATGGTACCCCGGGGCAAGAAGATCGAGTTGTAGACGATGAGCCTGGCAGGGGAAGACTACCTACCGGTGATGTCTGGCGCGGCGGATATCCGGAGGATACCGACCGTTGTCGTGAGATTTATGATATGGGCCGATCCGGACTGACGGAGCCCGATATTGAGACAGATATGATTCCTTTTTGGTGTCGATGCTTGACACGGGTTTTCAGATGATTTCTTGATGATATTTAGCTATTATACAGATATTCATGTTCTAAAGTTAAGAATTCAATAACCTTAGCATTTAAAACACTTAAAGACTTAATAATGACATTGCATACCTGTGCATGCATACTAGAGATATTATAGCACATATGGACATGCATGTTGTGGTGCATTGCGTGCATTCCTACGATTGCCTTATTAGATATTATATTTACTCACGAGCTGGCAACTCACCCCCGTTGTGCCACAGTGTCTTGCAGGTCGGACCCGTCAGTCTTGTAGTGGCGGGCTATCTCGTCATCAGTTCCTTTTGCTCAGACTCGCGACATCGCCCGTAGGTGGGTTGCGAGTATACTTTATTTCTTTTTGCTTTATCATTGTATCTAGTATTCTCCATCTACCACTTGTATTGTATATGCGACCTAGTGATGAGAATGAGAGATATGTATATTCGTGGTTTCTTTTGGGTCGAGCTCACTTGAGCCGACGTGTGTTTTCTGGTATTTTGCATTTCTTTTATGCTCTTTTTCTTGATATTACTATTATATTGCATGTGGTTGTGATCCGCCTTGGGCGAAGAGCTAGCTCCCGCTTGGGGATGCCATTTTTATGATTACAGGTTTATTATCTTGTTGTACCCATTTTGGGGGATAGAAAATACAGGGGAGACTCTGCCGAAATTTTCAGAAATTTATGATGTATTTAAAAAGGGATTCTTTGCAACTTAATTGATTTAAAAACCGTTTTCATTTAAGGTTTTCCTTCACTCTCTTTTGATTTCGGTTTAGATTCTTTTGGGCTTTGGCTGACTTAGGTTACGGTACGCCTTTAGACGTCTCGTAATCTAAGTGCCAGTCACGTTCCGTACCTTCGGGTCGTGACAGAGCTAGCGGGGAACTAGCTACCGGTTCAGCAGGTTGCATAAGGGCGGCCATGGACGCTTCCACATTCCTAGTCATTTTGTTTGTTGCTAAGATATAAGCCTCCAACGACTCTTCCAAACTAGACTTGGGTGGTAAGGGGGTTTCGGTAAAAGATTCGAAATTGTTTGCATATGTGAAACTCCCAAAAGGCTGTGTAGAAACAGTGTCTATTGACGGTGGGAAAGTCGGGTAGGACTGGTAGGAAGTGGGTGGTTGGACAGGGGTAGGGTCAACATGTGGATAAAAAGGTGAATAGTCTTGTGGATCCCTAGAACTAGATGAGTGGAGAGGGGTGAAAGATCGGCTACAAGATTGAGCAATATGCTCAGCAATGGACATCGGTTTAAGAGTTACAGCAGGACTTGAAAAAGTGGTATCAACATATGAAGGTGGTAAAGGTTGACTTGGTTGACACAAAGTGGTTTGCAAAGTCGAACTGTTTCTCCTAGACGCTTCTATTTGATCTTTCAAAGAAATTTTAGGCACGGAGGGATCTTCCTTGAATCGACCAAAACAATTAACGTACGAGGCAAAGTTAGGTTCGGGATACCAAAGTTTGGTAAGAGATTTATGATGTGGGGTACCCATGATGTAAGAAGGAGAAGAGAAAGAAGGTTGGGGTGCACGGATTTCTTAGCGACAAAAGTTGCAAGTCTTTTTTTATAAAAATTTTCTTCGCTTTTTTTTTATTTGTAACTATTTGCAAAAAGATTTTCGATAAAGGGCTAAGACACACTTTCAACCAGAAATGCACAATCAGGCCTAGATCTAGGGTCACCTAGGTCAGCTAGACAGCTCCTAACTGTTCCAAAGGGCTAGAAATAGGATCTCAAACCGTCTCTTCACCGCCAATTGCGACCAGGTAAGTGCCAGGTAAGTGGGAAGGAACCACAGTAGTGGGCCTAATTAAAAACCACTAGCCTTGACACACTTACCTAGTCACCGCAAAGTCAGGTTAGGATAAACGGCCGATGCCTATAACTAGTCCTCTGTCCTATTGAGCTCGAAGTCCTTAGGGCTGAGTCTAGTATTTTTTAATTAAAGATTTGGTCAATGCAAATGCCTTATGTGATTTCTGGGGTCCTGGGAAGGGTGATGAAATCTCCACCCAATCTGAATTGGTCAAAAGCCCCTTAAAGTCAGTTTTAAAGATATGCAAAACAGAAAAATCACTTGCAATCAAATCTTTTTATTTTATGCGCGGCGCAAAGAATCCTGCACAAAATTTGTTATTGAGAAGGGGGAAGATTTTTTTAAGCGCAAAGAATCCTGCAGGAGATTTGACAAAAGATATATTTTAGGTTGCAGAGGGGAGAAAAAGGAAACAAACAGTGAAAATTTTGCGCGATTTTGTCACAGAAGGACCGCTGTTTAGCGGCAAAAACCCCTTTATGGCCGCGGTTTAGCGGTGGGAATGGCGGCGCGGATCTCCAGAAAAATTATGGTGTTCTGTTGTTCCAGCCCCTTTCTGTTCTGATGTATCTTTTTCTGTTTCGCTTTCTGTAGATTTCCAGATCCGAATATGTGTGCAAATCCTGCAAAATTCAAACAAGAATACCCTTCCAAAAATAACAGATAATATATTTTTATATTTTTTTTTGTGATTTTTCAGATTTTTATGATTTTTTAGTTTAGATTAACTCGAAATTGCAAAAAGGAAATAACACGCCATCCCCGGCAATGGCGCCATTTGATTGATCTCAAAAACTATCTATAACCGCAATCAAGAACGGCGTCGCAATGCAGCTAGCCGGTGAGTACGGGTCGGTCCACAGGGATGTTGTGAATCTCCTAATCGCTCTTACGAGTTAATTCCGAAGGGTGTTCGGATTGATTTATTAAATCTAAAAACTAATCTATCTTTACTAAGATTACCTAGATCTAAGTCTTGCTAGGGTTAGATTTAGGAATGGTTTGGAAATGTAAATAAATCTCAACGCTTTCTATACCCAAATAAAGATCTATGAGGAGTTATGGTAATTATCAATAAAGGGGATTAGATCCATTTGGGAATGTGTTCCTTCCTCTAGGTTCTTGTCCTTCCTTTAGAGATCCTTACCCCAACCTCCATGGAAAACACGCACAACCGGGCCTTTATACTACGGTATTACCGCTACCTCGAGGGATAGGGTGCCGTAGGGCGCAGTGTGTGCGTGTATGCATGGAGTCCTATTGATTATATGTGATGGGTAAGAAAGGGATGAGAGGCCTCATCTCTTAAAAGCCTTCCCTAAAGCTAACATCTAAGGCAAGGAATTAAAATATAAACTAGAGCAATTAAATAAAACTACTTACAGATGGCTCTCTCCAAATATCAACGCAGGGTTGTCAGATCTGAATTCATGAAATGAAAAGAGGCACCGATGCTCTCCAAAAGAATTCTAAAATTTATTAATGAAGGGAGGCATAGCTTTTACAATGATTTAGAGTTCCTATTTATAAAGGATAGGAAACCCTAGGTTACAATTGATCCGCATGTCTACATTTACCAAATTACCCCCATGAAGACCAGTCAAAGCCGCACAAAATATTGGTACAAAAATATTCATCTCTGGGCTTGATATGGTCGCGGAACCGCGGCCTGGGTAGGGGTTGGGCCACGGTTCCGCGGCCCAACTATGATGTTAGCTGATGAATTTTTCTGGGCTTTTTCTTGATTCTTTGGGCTTCCTGTTTATTCAGGTCTTTTCTCCATTTGGCTTTTGTGTTTTCTCCAGATCTTCCAGTGAATACTTGCAGTGGACTTTAGCCGTTCGCTTTGATATTTTGGACCTTATGTTGCCTTGTGCATTGTGAACTGTTCTTCGTCTAGGCTTGACTAGGATCCTTCTATTTGTTGGTCAAAAGTCTCTCTTTTGTACTATCTTTTGTATTTTTCACTGTTTTCGCTCCAAGAACCTGTAACCTGTAATATGTAGCAGACATGCGTCAAAAGCACCTGTTTATTTATAAAACGAATAAGAATGGGGAATATAATAATGCAATATTATGGTATGAACACATACCTTCTTGTTGCATATAGAATTGGTAGTATATAACACTGCACTGTCACTAACGGGTAAAGCTGCACGAGCACTATTTGTATGATACACTCATATCGTTAGTGATTGCCATGACACTTGCACTATAGGATTGCTACGAATTACATATCGTTTGATTGCCGCATCATTGATGATTGTCATGACTCACTATATATTCATACCAGTGCACATATATATTGATATCTTCATACCTGCGCACATGCACACTGTATATGCACACCAGTGCACACATATATTGATATCTTCATACCTGCGCACATGCACACTGTATATTCACACCAGTTCACACATATATTGATATCTTCATACCTGCGCACATGCACACTGTATATTCACACCAGTGCACACATATATTGATATCTTCATACATGCGCACATGCACACTGTATATTCATACCAGTGCACATTCATATTCGCGTATATATCCATTTGCATATCCATACCTACATACATACATATGTTACATACATGGATGATATTGATTTGATTTCATGAGGAATAGGGACCGCATGAGATATTTTCAAAACTGGATTTTTTTTAAAAGAGCGGTTTTTCCTTTTTCACTCTTAGTGTCATACGACACATTGCATAGATTTACGCATTGAGTTTGGATTTATGGAATTTCTGGATTTGAGAACCGTGGTATTATTTTAAGAAAATACGCACTGTTTAAAAAACCCGGTTTCTCTTGATATGATATTTCAGTGCGTCCACCATGAGTTTTCTCGGTTCCAGAGAGCTTGTGTGAGTATATCCGATTCGAGGAGCGGTAGGCACCGACTGCGGGTACATGGTGGACCCGGTATGGTACCTCGGGGCAAGAAGACTCGTATTGCTAGACGGTGAGCCCGACAGAGGGACTATTACCTATCAGTGATTGGTTGAGCCTGGCGGTTATCCGGAGGATACTGACCAAAGCTGAGAGATGGATACGGGCCGACCCGTACTGACGGGGCCCGATACTTGAGGATTTGCGTGTCGATGCTAGACATGATGATTTCATGATATTTTCGTGTGCCGATGCTAGGCACTCACGATTCTATGAGATTTACAGGATTTGAGGGCCGATGAGGATGACGACGCCTGAGTTTTACTGGAATTTGGGTGTATTGATGGACACCGATTATTTTCCACGTTGACCTTCCGTGTAGATGTTATTTATTCCCATACTCAGCATTCAGTATTATACATCTCATCCTGTATCTGTAGTACCTGATAGAGTACACATGCTATGCACGATTATTGCATACCCTGCTTATCAAATAGAGATGTTATTAGATTGCATTTGCTATGCACGATTATTGCATACCCTGCTTATCATATAGAGATATTATTAGATTGCATTTGCTATGCACGATTATTGCATACCCTGCTTATCATATAGAGATGTTATTAGATTGCATTTGCTATGCACGATTATTGCATACCCTGCTTATCATATAGAGATGTTATTAGATCGCACTTGTTGCATGATTATTGCTCATATAGCTCATCATATAGATGTTATCTGTTGGCATAGGTTAGAGTAGCGCAGCATGTGCATACTCGTGATTACCTTTATATGTTATCTACTATTCACGAGTTGGCAACTCACCCCCGTTGTGCCACAGTGTTTGCAGGTTGCCCCCCAGCGTAGTCGCGGCAGGTTGCTTTCTTACATCTTTTGATACAGATACCACTGCAGTTGGCGTGTTAGCCCTTTGCTGATAGGTGGGTTTTTGTGCGGTATCTGTTTATTTTCCAGTTGTATATATTGTTGTATCTAGTACTCTCCATCTACTTTCATGTATTGACTTAGAGACCAGTTGTGAGAACGATGTATATTATTTTATACTCTGGTGTCGAGCTCGTCGTGAGCCGACTTTAATTATGCAGTTTTATATTTCATGTTGTCTTCACTTATCTTTATTCATTCTTCGCTACGGCGTCGTATATTTTTATCATGGTGATTGTTTCCGCCGTTCGGCGTGATTGCTTCTATTTGGGATGCTTTATTTTTATTGTATATCATTTTACTCATATATTGTCTTGTACCCGATTTCGGGGCTAGTTTTTAAAATGGAAATGTTGCCAAAATTTTTAAGATAATAACTTGAACTTTAAGGAATTCTATTAAATTACTTAAGGTTTTCTAAACCTTTTAACAAATGTTTCTATTAAATGTTTTAAACACTCAATAGTTTTACTGGTTTTGATTTCTGGGTTTCGGCGTACTTAGTCGCGTTACGCCTGTAGACGTTACGTGGTTAAGTGCCGGTCACGGGCCAAAGTTTGGGTCGTGACAGAATTGGAAGCAATTTTGAAGTGTACCCAATGAAAATCAATGGACGTACTTTCAAAATGCGTCCATTGATAAAATTAATTGACACCTAATGATTCATATTATTTTGCTATATTTAATGGACGGTGCATTTTGAAAGTGCGTCCAGTGCATTTAATGGACGCAAGTGCGTCCAGTGCATTTGTAATGGGCGCAATTACCCCTTAAATTTTTTTTAATTGAAGCAAGCACCTGCACCGAGATGACGTTGATGTGGTGCCTAGCCGGCAGAAAGTGTAATATGTTTTGAAAATGATTTGTTTTAAAAATTATTATTTTAATATGATTTAATATAAAAAATTGTACTCGATGAAATCGAAATTTTTGAGAGTTACAAGTTTCCTTCCAATTGAAACAGAGATACAAGTTTCCTTTGAAACCGTCAATCTCCAAAAGATCTCATCATTTTGGGAGATCTAAAGAAATTTGTAAATCTTTTTGTGAATAAATTATCATAGCGAGAGATAGAGGGATCTAGAGAGAAAGGGATCGTCGGCGGCGATGGCGACGAAAAAGCAAGAGGGCGGCTCTTCGGCACCCGCTGCTCGCCGAGATCCATACGAGGTGCTTTGCGTATCGAGAGATTCTTCAGATCAAGAGATCAAATCTGCCTACAGGAAACTCGCTCTCAAGTAAAATCTCTCTATAGCTCTTTGATTTTTGATAGAATTTTATGTCCTTTGTTACGATCTTATGGTGTGATTCTTTCTTGAGAAATGGAGCAAGCTATAAATTTAAAGCTAGTTTCTTGAGAAATTGGGAAGATGGTGAAGTTTGTTATTTTATGAGAGATATATTTGTAAAATCCCATAAAATTACAACACTTATTGATGTTAGCATTGTGTGTAATTCTTGAATTTTATTGCACTTTCAATTAACGATGCGGCAACAACTGGTCAAACGATTATAAAAGCTAATTTGTTTTTGGAAGAATGCAATGGATCGAAATAATAATAAACTTTAGAAGGAGATGGAAGAATGCAATTTGTAGGGGTGTTTTCTTTTGACTTTGCAGGGCTTAGTCAAGTGTGGATTTAATTGGAATTTGAATATTTTATGTATTCAAAACTAGTAAACTACCTAATCAAGTGGTATATAAAACATAAAACAAAAGTCTAAACTCTAGCGAAACTAAATAGCACCCTTACATCAAACAAAGCTATTGACTGGTGATTTATTAACTACAGGTGCAAAAAAGATAATGAAGCAACGTTAGTGACTAGATAATGATAAAAATAAAGTGATATACATATGTTAAATTTCCCTTCATTCTCTTCATAGCATATTCAATGGTTTAACCAACTGTGCTTAGCTCAGTTGGTACCGATTTCATCTTCAATGTGAAAGGTCTCAAGTTCGATCCCCAAAGGGGGTTGATTTAAAAAAAAAATTCAATGGTTTTATGGTTATATGTATAGTCCAATAGAATGCATCTAGTTATGCTTTGATGTGGGTATAATAAAGCAAAGTAATATGTGAATGTCTAGACAGATATTATTCTCAATGCCACTCAAACTTTATTATCTTTTTTTCTAGCCAATTCTTATTTTCTCCAATTGTCAAGTCACATCATCATCGCTTGATATTTTGAATATTTTTGATCTTGATGTAGATAGAATGAAGCAAATTATTAAGGTGATATAAATAAACCTTCACTCAAATTCAATGATGTGTTCCTCCAATTAATTCTTATTTTTTTGTCACGTCGTTGTCAGTCACTTGATTTTCTTCAAATTAATGACCCATCTTTCCAAATCTATGGTTAATGTTATTTGGATGATCCTAAAGATTCTATAAAGAGAAAAATAAGCTTCCTTTTTCTCTTGATATTTCTCTTGATATTTCCATTTAAATGGTCTAATACGTCCGCAGCGCAAGGCGCTCGCCTGAGGCACGTGCCCGGATGTGCGACGTGCACAAATTTGTAATGAATAAGAACCACATAAAATTTCCACTTAAAATTTTAACCTGAGATTCAAAAATCGAACATCAATAACTGAAAAGGAAGCAGAGAAGGGAAAGAAGAGAAGCCATACCTAATTTTATATTTTGGGCTGCTCTCAGGTTACTTTAACCAAGAAGAAGAGAACTTATAACTTGAGAAGAAGCGCAGAACCCGAGAAGAAGATGGAGAGACCCTAGCCGCCGCCGCCGAACTCGAGGAGCTCTCGGAGAGCCGATGATGAACTTAAAGAACCCTAGCCGATGACGAGCATGTAAACAAGAGAAACCTTAGCTCTCTCGGCTGCTCTTGAATTAGTCTCGGGTTACTGTTTCCCAATTGCCACTTAATTTATATTTTGGGTTCGGATTTGTTAAGAAAAATGAATATCCAAACCTATTCAACCCGTTTACCTAAAACTAGCCACTTAAAATAAGGCATGTGCCTCATGCAGTGTTCTAAAAAGCGGCCTAGACGGCAGCTTAGGCAGAAGCGGTGCGAAGCCGTTCTGCTTTAGTCCTTAACGGCTCGATTAAGCGGTTTAAGCACTTAATAAGCGCTTATGCTGGCTTATCCTGCTTAAGCGGACGCTTAAGCAGGCCCAACACTTAATGAAAGATAAGTTGTCATTTTAAAGCATCATGAGTCAAGTTTGTTTTCTTTTCAATCCATTCCTGACCCATACCCATACTTAATAAATGTTAAGCGCTAAAATATTCATCCCGCTTTACATAGACCTAGCCTACTTAATGGAATAAAATTTAGTCATTTTTGAAGTATCATGGGTCTTGTTTATTCTCTTTTCACTATATATGATCCAAACCCATACTTAATGAAATAAAAGTTAATTAATTTTGTTCCCTTTTTCTAAATATTTTTTGAATTATATAAGCTCAAAATCCATTTTTGCTCACTTTTATTATTAAAATATCAATATGTTACTGCTTATTATACCGAATTATCAATATATTTCTGTTTATACTGCTGAAATTTCAATATATTGTTTTCTACTCTGAAATGTCAATATACCGCTGAAATTTCAATATGTATATATATTAAATATAATTTTAACCAGAATTTAAAAAACCGCCTAGGCACTAGGCTGTACCCCAACTGCTCAGCTCCGTCTAGCGCTTTTTACAACCTTGCTTTAGTGTTTGTTTGAGGATAGCACAATATGCTTAGTGTTACAATAAAAATTCTCCTATGTTATTTGAGTAGGATGTTGAACAATGATCTTGACTATTCATATATTGAGTTCATGCAGATTTAAAAGTAGGGATTGGTCTGTAGTCAGTGGTACAACATCAATAAAGTTCTACATGTATCACCATCTTCTTCTTGCAGATTTGTGATTTTTTTATACAAAAAAATTAGCGATCTGAACATTGAATGCGAGTCCATGTAAAACATTATTCAAGTTATACCAGTCAAGATGCATATATTCATTTTCCTTTGTAGTGTTACGACACTCAAAAGTCAAAAGCAAGTCAGACATATTATCTAAATCTTAATTGACATGTCCTAGGCCTACCAGTAGTCTGTTCTAATGGCAAATTTCATTAGATGTGTAACTGTAGTCTTATTATGCCTCCTTGTGCGTGGACGATATGCTTTGACAAGACCGCTAGATTGAGAAATGGGTGAATGAAGGTAGACTATAAAAGAGCTGGCAAGGAAGTAGAAATTGCTAAAAATTGTATGGGGGATAAGTTCAGATATAATCTCTTAGTTTACACTGAATACTTGAAAGGAACATTATGAGCATAGTCAAAGATAGTCCCTCTCAATTTTATTTAATTCAGAACATCAGTTATTGTCACAAATAGTTTAGGAAGTCTGCCTTCATGTCTTGTGGAGATATTAGAAATTCCAGGCTTGTATCGTTGTGTACATGTGACCTGTTTAGTCAATTGTCAATGTAAGTGCTGATTTATTGTTTGTCATTTGCATTATCTGCACCATTCTTCTATTACTTTCACCAACTTCAGAAGTTAGCTAAAACAAAACATAATATCACGTAGCTTATATATGAGTTATATTATTGTCTGCGTGCATCATTAGCTTCTAGTGATTGCTATTTGATTACATCATGTAAGATCTTGTTTATAATTCGCGATTGGTTATTATTCAGCAGAGCCTATTTCATTTAGCGGTAATAATAAACATCTCGTACATTCCATAAGCCTATCAAATAAAGTTAAAGATGTCTTAAGAGTAATCCAACCTTCTAGCCTATCAAATAGGTGTCAAATCTATAAAGCACTTTCATAAATAAGGAAAACACTTCATGATACACAATACAGATATGACAAATCTTAAAGAAACTAAGATATCTATGGAGTGGGAAACACGGTCATGGACATGCTGACATGGTAAATCCCCAAAAACTGGAAACATGATGAGTAGACACCACCAGAGCAGAATACGTTCCATAAGTATGTCATGATGACTACATTTAGTTATTTGTTTACTACAATAACATGTTTGTATATGAAAATGATTTCATGCAGGTTATGACATTTTATAAGCAACAAGTCATGGTTTTCGTCTTCTTCGCTTCCCATCATCAAGCTTTATTCCTCTATTATAAGAAAGCTTATCCAATATGGTATTTTAAATTAAAGAATAATATAACTCGATGCGTGCAATGCAAGTCATAGAAAAGAATTCCTTAGATATCTGTTTGTAAAGTGTCCCAATATTGTAAAACCATGACATTTTTTGGGAAGTGTCCTTTGTTCGAAGTTCCTTATGACACCCCTTAAAATATTAGGGAAATGATTTTAAATCTCAATCTAGTGACATGAGTCAGTGACAATTAGCAGCAAAGCATTGCTGATGTTGAACTTGAATTAGTTTACACTTTGATGTGTGGTTTGGGCATATGGCTCATTTTCAATTTTCACAGGTTAAGTTGTTGCCTCTTGTTGACACATCAGTATTTTTATAGTTATCTTATTTTTATATCCTACATTGTTGACACATCAGCATGTTTTAGACGCACATTTTCTACATGGCAAATACGTGATTTCTCTTGCATACAGGTATCACCCTGATAAAAATGCCAGCAACCCTGAAGCTTCGGAACGCTTCAAAGAAGTTGCATATTCATATAGCATCCTGTCTGATCCTCAGAAAAGAAGCCAATATGATACTGCTGGATTTGAGGTGAATGCCTTTTTGATAGTTTGGGCTCTGAAAAAGCTTTGCACAACTTCAGTAATTGAGTGTTCAAAAATTTATTGCAAATACTATAAAATATTACAAACATATTCCTACAATTCCTAGCACTAATATAACATGTTTAGATTGGCCCTTCTTGAGAATTCATTAACAAATCTTAATAGTGACATTTGACGTGTTTTCTTCTAGGCTTAATTCCAAAAAACTACCAAATACTTTGACCTAATTATGAGAAACCAAATTCTTGTTAAATACACAAGAAACCACCACCAAACTTTCAAAAACTACATGAAACTACCATAAAACTTTCAAAAACAATGAAAATCTACATAAATAAGGCGCCACATCAGCAATAATTGCAAGAAACTACCAAAAAATGACAAAGCATGGCAGTTTCTCATAATATTGAAAGAATTTGGTAGTTTTTCATAACTGAGGCAAATAATTTGGTAGTTTTTTTTTGGAATTTAGCCTTTCTTCTATTGCTCAACCTATTATGATCGGAAGCATAAGGTAAAATTATTATGAACCCATGATCTATAAAATTTGTATGTACGCTATCTATAAGGTCCTTGAAAATGGTCTAGGTATATTGGTTCTTCTAAATGTTAATAAAATGTTCTTGATGTCAAAGTCGATGCAGAAATGTACTATTTACATGTGAGATGGTATTGCAATTACGTTTGGAAGTGCATTTCCAGATATCCTTTATTTCCTACACATCAACCAGTACATTCTATCTGTAGGCAAATTTGAACTCATGACAACATGTTATAGGTGGTATATTTGTTAGGGTTCTGTATAAGAATTTTATCTAGACTTGATTTAATTTTCCACAAATCACTAGTACTTCTTGACCTAGTGTAAGCCTTCACCGTCCCTTTCATGTTTCGAAAATAGAAAATCGGGGACATATCAATGATGTGTTTGGACTATGTCAAAATTTTGTGAGTATTTTTCTATTACTTTATGTTGAACAAGGCTCAGTGTCTGGCATGCATTATCGTTTTCTTAAATCAGTCACTGCTTTAACATGCCCAACAGTAGTATGTTAAACAAGGATTCATGTCTTACAACTGGGAATTGGATTTTTGCTCTACATTGAAGTGTCAGTGCTTTTAGCTTGTGGTTAAATCCATTTTAAGCCGTAATCAAATAACATGCTAGAGTTGAAGTTAGATATCTGCTATGTTTTTTTCAAATTAATTGTTCGGACTAAAGTCCTTTAGGTGCCAAGGTTGGGAAGTTTCGTACAAATAATTTAGGCAGCAGCAGGTGTGAAATAAACCATATGATCTATTAATAAAATAAATGAGGGACTATGCCTATTGTCTTACAAAGGAAATTAAGTGCTAGGAACAGTAGGGTAAGAGTTTAGCAAACAAATATTGAGGCGATTTAAAGCTTTTATTTGTTTATTCAAGAGTGGGCGGAATCGAGAAACTAATTACCCCCTAGTTCTGGATAGAATGTTTTGTTCTTATTTTTAACTTTGAATGAAAAGGCAGGTAATGGATATTTTTCGTTCTTTGATCATGGGATAGATATTTCTACATTCTACATATTTTCATTTTGGGCTGTGAGTTTTATTTTGTCTGTTTGTTTTGTTGGGCAGAAAGAATAGTGGGTCCTAATTGATTAGGTTGGAAGCTTAGGGTGGCTATTTTCAGGGGCGGATGCTAGTGAAAAAACGCTCATCATCCAGAAGAAAGGTTTTATTAAATATTGAACAACATGATACATAAAACTATCATACAATTAAAATAAATAAAATTATTATACAATTGAAATCGAATTGCATGAATTCAAGGAGTGATATCCATATCGGATGTATCCACATTAGATTCTTTCGGATTCATCGAGGATACTTGCAAAACTCTTTTGGTCGTCCTAAAACTTATAACATGTTCTATATTTATCGAGCTTGTATGAATAACTAAAACATCAATTATCTATACATCAACAATAACGAATTATTATATAAGAATACAATATATAGTTTAAATTTGCAAATATGATATGTTCTTGTTATTATGTGTATATAATTATACAATGATAATGTAGTGTATCCTAGTGAATTGTATCATTAGCTTTTGATGCAAATTCATGACTTCTATACGTATCTTGTCGTGTAGTCACAACCAACCTGTGCTTCTTAGGCCACCCCCTCTTTCTGACCTTTGTTATGTCCAGATTATCGGATTCTATACAAGAAACTGTGAAATGTATAATTAACTTGACCGTCCTTCGTTAATGAGGACCTCAATAAGCTAACTAGTAATATTTACCTTAGTAGTTAAAATTGTTTGTCCTCAGACAAAGGTGATTTGTAAATTGTATATTTAGCTTATATAGACAGTATAAATAAATATACATCGACACTCTTGTGATGCATATAATTCATTTTGTGGTTTGTTAAACTTTAAAGTTTATTTAAAGTTGAGTGAGTGATTGACTTTTTATAGATACATATGGGGTTTTGATATAAGTGGGTTCCAACAATAAGACTCAAGCCTCGTTGAGATTTGGCCTATCTTATATCTTACACTCATGTGTTTCTTTTGTTGTTTCCAATGTGGGACTATCTTTAAAGTCTCATCATTTGGTTTTTTACTTTCAACACCCCCCCTTATGTGCAACCATAATTTGGAGGATCGAGTCATTGGCTCTGATATCATGTTAAAATTTAAAGTTTATTTAAAATTGAGGGAGTGATGGGCTTTTATAGGTACACATGGGCGTTTGATATAAGTGGGTTCCAACAATAAGACTCAAGCCTTGTTGAGATTTGACTCATCTTTATCTTATATCCATGCGTTTCTTTTGTTGTTTCCAATGTGAGATTATCTTTAAAGGCCTATCATTTGGTTTTTTACTTTCAACATGGTTGATGCATAGTATACTCTACTGCGTTGAAAGATGAAGTTGTGCATTTTGTTCATTAAATTTTTTTATTGATTATTTTATTTACTTTTATTTTGTATATGACGATGACCTTGAGGACCTAAGGTATTATGATTAGATTATGATTCCAATGGTTATCACACCGTGTTCTTGAGGATTTAAGGGAATCTGGTGGTCTCTGAATATAGAACAAAGACATGAAGGCTATAATTTAAACTTGTAGAGCTATATTGGATTGAGCCATTTGGGAGCCATAAGGCCATGGATCTTATGGTGGGGCAAAGATTTGTGCACCTCTTTTACCATTATGCGAGAGGGAAATAGATTCCTACGCCTTTTTAAGTTCTTGGAATTTTCAAAACAAAATGATTTTGACAGCAAGAGCGTGTTTTAGGGGTTTGTGTGTATTTTGGGTCACAGATAACTCTTAAAAAGATGACCTTGCCTTGCTAACCTATCCTTATTTGATAGTTTGACCATTGGCTGCAGTATGTATGTTTATGAACATTGAAGGCAAACATAGTCTAATACGATATCTATTGATATGTGTCATACAAAGAACTTGATATGGTTTGTAGTCTAAGTGGGACATGTATAAGACCTATGCAATATAATGAACTAGAAATGAAGTCCATGCTTAACGCGTGAGATTAAAGCTGATCATATATTTATGAAATTAACTGAAACGAGAAAAATAATATACATTCACTTTATCGAAAAAGAAGAAGATACCACTCACTTTGACTAATCACAAATACAAAAGTAAAAGTATTACTATTTCAAAATCAAAATCCTTCACTAAAAGAATATATCATATATGTTTTAACACATCTATAAGAATGCCAAGATCGAATAATTAGGGTTTAGGTATATTATAAAACATCCCTATAAAAATCATGATACAATAGAGAGGTAACTATAAGAGTTCATTTGAAAAATATGTGTATTCCACATATGATATTCTTAAAATTAACCGTCCAATTTTATGAAAAGAAAAATCAATGCTCTAACTTTTAAAGAAAATTGTTTGAATTTCATATAAAAAGTTTACTAAATAAGAAAAAATGTATTATCTTTGATTAAATTTCAATTGACCATCAAAGTGGAAAGCACTAAGAAGTAAGGTTATTGAATGCTGTATGCGCCACCATGCGGTTGATCGGTGCAAACCGCATATATTTCATATGCGCTGCATATGCGTTGTGGCTTTGTTGGAAGAGAAAATGAGGGAATAATAAAAGAAAGGTTATAAAGATAGAAATTAATGCAATGGCAAGAAAAAACTTAAAACTATATTGTGTATGCTATTGAAAATTGAGATACCTTGATAAACATGCATTCCTAAGAAAAGAAGTAAACCATTAAAGAAGGCCAGCAAAAAGAAAGAGGAGAGGAGTTATAAAAATCTAGGGGGTCATTCAACTTTAATTGGTAATATAGCAGGTCCGATACAGGACTTGGTCTGTACAAACTAAGTTTCAATCTTGATCACATAAAACAATGCCCGATAGACATTTTTAGTTTTGAGAATGGTTTTCATCTACATAATGAACCATGCAGCTCAATTATATGAGCCGCGAGGATGCGGCCGCATACAGCATATGCAGGCGCATAAGCGTTGCATAAAATGTATTTTATAACATAGATGGCTCCTACCTGAGCCTAGCAGAGAATAAGGATTCATGTAGCCCACTCAACTAGGACAGGTTTGGTTTATGGTTAGAGGCATCGTAAGTATTATATTTTTTATAATATGCTTCATCAATCACATCAGTTTTAATTCTGTTTCTACAAGCATTTTCTATCCGCATTTCTTTTGCAGTACATATCAACGAGAGATCATTTCTTTTGCATTGTGTATAGGAAATACCATGCTATATATTAAGAAGAATCAAATATGCATTGCCAAGGTTCAGCATGTGCTATATGATAACACTATGAAAACTAGCCTCCGTTAGGAAATTGAAGCATGCTGTAATGTATTATGGTCCATGGCCAAATGCCAACTGCTCACAGTGACATGCACGATACAGGCTACCAAATCTGCAAACTGCTTTGACAAAATTAGCAACTGTTTATTGATTGCGGTGATTGGTTGAGTAATTCTATAAATTACTATACAGTGTTCGCAGCACCTATTATAGACTGCATATTGGTCCTATTTTCCGAAGGAATTTACAATATTTTGGTTTATCACTAGGAAGTTTATGTTGGTTCATAATTATACAAGTTCAAGTAACTTGGGTTGCTGGTAGCTGTGGAGAAAGGATTCTCTGATGTAGTGATTAATCATTTAATAACAGTATGCTGGCAGTAAGATAGATTTTCATATCGTTACATACAAGCTGATATCCAAGCACTTAGTTAACTCTTAGCTATGCCATTTGATTCAAGCAGTCATTTAATATGATCTGCTAACTCATACTGTTGGAATGTTTATTTAATGTACAAAATACTTAGCATGAATTCACGATGTATCCTGTGCTAGGCTTTAGACAGTGAAGGCCTGGATCTGGAGATTGACTTATCTAACTTGGGTACTGTCAATACAATGTTCGTAGCATTGTTCAGGTGATATGAAGTGAAGCTTTAAAAGCCTTTAATTATCATTTGCTTTATGTTGTCCTAGAAGTTTACATCTGATTCATTGATATCTTTAGTAAGCTGGGTGTTCCACTAAAGACAACTGTTTCTGCTACTGTTCTTGAAGAAGCTCTCAATGGAACCGTCACAGTCAGACCTCTTCCTCTCGGTTCATCTTTCACCGGAAAGGTACTTGTTTTGGAACAATGCTGTGTTCTTCTCTCTTTTCTCTGACCACTCTCTTCCTGATTTAGGTTGAGAAACAGAATGCTCATTTTTATGGTGTAACAATCCATGACGAACAAGCTCAGGCAGGACTAGTAGTTAGAGTCACTTCTGCGGCCCAAAGTAAATTCAAGGTTAATATAGTAAAACTGTAGAAGTATTTGTTATCATAGACATAGGCATCAAAGCAGTTTATTGTTGATCTAATGTTTTCTTTGTTAACAGGCTTGTCACTCTTAAGTTGCAATTCTCAATCTACCTATTTCTTTCTAGTCTTCTCTAAAGCTAGAGGTATAATCTAAATTATTGTTTTTCCAATTGCCAGCTTCTTTACTTTGAACAAGAGGCAACTGGAGGTTATGGCTTAGCTTTACAGGTAGAACTATCTTTTGGTTCTGTTTCATTCAATGATTGTCTTCTCAAATTCTAAGAAGTTTACAATCGCATTTGAAAATTATTCTATGTATCTATCTCTGCTGTCTCCATACATGTTCTCAATATAAATTATACATGTTTGCTAACGCCTTTGTCTTAGATTTCTCTGTATGTTAACCTTGATCACTTTTCAAGACATAGACATATATAAAGGCATAGTTCTCTATGTATTCATTGGGTTGATAACTTGATACCATTTTGAAGTCCTCGCATGTTGTGCGTGCTTTTGTCAGTCTAAATCTAGGATTTTTCTCAGCGGCATTTGTAAATCCGCCTTTTTAATGCATACCTGGTTTAAATCTAGACTTTTTCTCGGCGGCTTTATTCTCTTGTTTGATGCTTGCCTGCCCAAAATCTAGTTTTTTTTTCAGCGGCATATTTTTAATGTGTTTTTTAAAGGCATTTCTGGTAGGATCTGTCTGAATATCTCCATTACCACCAGACACGGAAGTTGTAGTGAAGGTTGAGGGATATATTTTTGTTTATACTTGACATTTCAATATAGTTTCTTTTCATGTACTTCCTGGAGCATTAGAAGTTAGGGTTGATATATTCATTCACCTTTAACGAGCATCTATACCCAAAAATTTGAATATGCACTGCCAATAATCTTTTATAAACTCTAACTTGTGGGTTTCTGATTACTGTACCAAAGTCATAAATTCTACTATCTAGTCTTCGTAAATTGCTTAAACCATCATTTCTGCAGATGACTGTTGCAGTATGTTCCTAATCCCAAATTTTTTTTCTCCCCTATTATGTGAGCTGCCCATTAAAAGATTGTGAAACATATTCTCCATTATGTTCCTAATAATTTACTTGTCTCATTCTGAATGACTACTTTGCATGTTAAGTTCAGTAGGTGAGCTGATCTCTGTAACTGGGACATAAATTTAAATTTCCATGTCATCTTATTCTAGCAGGTTATATCATGCTGCTGTAATAGCTACTGTAATGATCCTCACAAGTCAGTATTCATCTAATATCTAGTTTTATATGTCACACTTCAGGAAGATAGTGAAAAGACAGGGAAAGTTACATCTGCAGGGATGTATTTCTTGCATTTTCAAGTTTATCGTATGGATTCAACATTAAATACAGTATGTGGGTTCTGTTATTTCGTATTATTGTCCTAAATTTCTCTTATATCTTATGGCTATGGGTCTAACATTATGGAAGCGTTAAGAAGTTCAATTCTAATGTTGCAGTTAGCAATGGCAAAAGACCCTGATAATGCTTTCTTCAAAAGGTTGGATGGTCTCCAGCCTTGTGAGGTCTCTGAATTAAAACCTGGTACCCACATTTTTGCAGTTTATGGTAAGTTCTTCCCTGTTTAATTCTCCATCTATTTTTGCTACTCAAAAGGTCACAGTGCTTTATAAGAAATTTCATTTGTTTCCTTTTGAAACTTTCCCTAGGTGATAATTTTTTCAAGCCTGCTACGTATACTATTGAGGCTATGTGTGCTAGTTCATTTAACGATACAACTGAGAAGCTAAAGGAAATTGAGGCTCAAATATTAGAAAAGAGAAGTGACTTGCGCCAGTTTGAAACAGAATACAGAAAAGTATGGATTTTTCTTCCTAGTGCCATTAGCAGCATACGGTAAACCTGTAAATTGCTTGCTATTGTTTGTGCAGGCATTGGCACGCTACAACGAAGTGGTTGCCAAACTTAACCAAGAAAAGCAATCTGTATGTCTCTTTTCATCTTAATTATATAAAAAGCGTTACAGTTGCTATAATTAATATTTAGCTGTTATAAAGTAACTTTTGCAATTTAACCAAAACTGTTAATGACATTCTAGTACTTTTCTTTAGTTTCAATATGCGCTACTTTAGTTTAGCATCTTGCAGTTTTTAGTCTAGCCTTGCTAATATGTGGAGGCCCTATACCTGCAGAAGGTTAGCTGATAGTATCTTATTTGTGGAGGCAGACTTTGCAGCCGTCTAGTTTTTATTTTGGTAAATGCATGCTGTAGTGGTGTATAAATATATAAATGCCAACATGACAATGTTCGCATAAATTTCAAAATGGAATTTTGAAATGTGGAATTTATCATTTAAAATCAAGATAGATGCACTACAAATGTTATATATCGTGTTAAACGAGTCTCTAAATGTATCTTCACCAACACACCATGGAAATACAGTATATACACTCTAAATGTATCTTCACCAACACACTATGGAAATACAGTATATACACTCGCAAGTTCCACTAAAGCATTATTGGTAAAGCTTCTTCCTGATAAGTAAAAGGCCTGGGTTCATATCCCACTTGGTAATGGGTTTTTCGTATTACGTTTATTAATGGTACTAGGTTTACTAATGGGTTAATGGGTTCATTGATAATTTAAGGGGTTTATTATAGGTTATTGGGGGTTTTACGGTTAGTTTAAACACCATTAATGCGACTTTAGATATCATTAGTTACAAATAAAATCGACATATTATCATAGTTACTTTAAATGTTTACATAAAAAAATTGGCTGAAATGCTGAAACCCCCATCATTTTTGCATGAAAAACAGGAAACCCCCATAAACTCATAAAACATACCCAAAAAACTCTAATGGTGTTAATTTTCCATCCATAAGACTTTTTATGCCAAAAATATCCCTCTAATAAATTTTATTGACTAAACTAACATTTTCTTTTCCTTTTCTTTTTCTTTTCTAAATTCATACTTTCTTGAATCCATGCTCACTCTTAATGTGGAGGAGAAGAGAAAATAAACAAAGATTTGAATTAGAGATTTTTTTTGGGGATAAGAAAAACAAGTTTTGAGGGAAAAAGAAGAATTTAGAGTAGGGAGAATAATTGGAAAAGAAGGGCTTGAAGGGCATTATGGTACACGAAAAAATTGATGGTGTTAAATTTTTGGCGAAGTGGTTGTTTTTCAAGTTTGGGGTGTCTCCTGCTTTTCGGGCTGAAGTAATGGGGGTTTCCTGCATTTTGGCCAAAAAATTTCCTAATTCTTAACCATCTTCTCAGACGATATAAAATTTGATATTATGTTCCAATGCGGCTGATACGACTGAGATTGTGGATTCCAATCCTAAAAGTAATCATCCAACGCCGAGATCTTAAAACCTTCCATTAAACATTTCGACATGTAATTTGCAAATTTCCTGGTATTCTTGGCTATATAATGGTACACATGTACCCTAGTAGTTTGTGCACACACACGTTCATACTTAAATAATGCTTTGTTGTTCCTGGCCATCAACTAGAAATTCATTCAGTTTCCAGAAATACCTATTAGACCATTAAACTCATGTCATTTTCGTAAAAACGTCCCTACGATAAAAAGGCCACGCAACCTTTAAATCGTGTCGACATGGATGTATCTGGTTTGATCTTTATACAAATAAAATGACATTTTCCACCGTAGATACGCTAGTAGAAAAATATGCTTTAACGAGCGAGCATTACTGAGGGTCAAATTTCCCTTGGCAATTTTCAACATTGCCGAGGAAAACTTCCCTCTTGGTATTGCTTTCTCGGTAATGATTACATTGCCGAGGGGAAAACTACCTTGGTAAGGAAAAAAATATAAACATTTTTTCTTTAAGAAAGTTCCGCCTAAAATTTGGGCATGTCTAAAAAATTTGGGCATGGCCCAAACCCTCTCTTGCTCTTCTTCTCTCCTCACTCAATGTGATATTTGTTTAATCCCTTAAAAATCCTGCGGTCTCTCTTAAAAAAGGCCAAGACGTCGCTAACCTCTCGCTCGATTGCTTCCTTACCGAGTCTCTCTCACATAACACAGTGACTTCCATCCCCGCACATGCCCTCTCTTTCTCTCTCATCATCATCACTGTATGTTTCTCGACGTAGATCTGATGCTTATCCATTGATTTTGTGTGTTTATTGTCAGTATTAGGAGGCTTCTTGCGTTCATTGCTGCTGCTCAAGTTTCGTTCTGGTCTAAGATATACGGCCATCTTTTTTAAATCAAGGGTTTGTCAAGAGTTTGTGGACTTATGAATAGTTTGAGTTTAAGATTATTTTATATTTACTTGATAACCGAAATTTCATAATTGAAATATGAAAGGTCATAACTGAAATTTTATGCTATGATTTTTGGTTAATTTTATACTACTTTTGATGGATTAGTAAAATTTCACATGCACTTATATGTAGGTTAATTTTATTCTTATTTTCAACAAATCTATGATCCATAATATGATTTTGTAATTATTCACATGCGCTCATTATGATACAAAACTATAAATAGACTTTAAAGTTTTCTTGGTTTCAGATGAGGATAGTTTCGCACAAGTCATTCTAATATACCTAGAAAAAATAGATTTAAAGATAATTGTTATGAAGAAGGGATACTTGTTTTCGTAGAATATGCTTAAACCATATCCGAAAGATATTTTGTTGCAAGAATTGTAACAATAAATGGATGTCGGAAGGGGAGGAAGTACACGCACGCCTTAGTTGTGGCTAGTTTTCATGAGGATTATACATATTAGGATATGCATGGTGCAAGAAAGCTTGATGAAGTTCAATTACCTAATGTGGAAACTCCGTCAGTTGAAGGGCGGATAGATGCTACAAACACAATGTTGAAAGATATATTATTCCTGAATTGTATGGATGATAATAATGGTTACGAAGATAATATAAAAAAATGTTGGGATTTGAAGGGTTAGATCAGATAATAAAACTAATAGAAGCTAAAGAAGAAGATCTGTGTGATGGCTGTATAGAATTTAACAGATTGTCATATATGGTCATATAAGGTGAGGTTTTTCATCTTTAAAGTAAGAGAGGCCCGACACTCTTTTAGAAATGCTTTTTGATCTGTTGCAGAGAGTAATTTCTAAAAGCGAAGATAGTATTCCTAAAATTCATTATGAGACCAAGAAGATACTTGCAACATTAGGTCTTGATTATGAGATCGATGCGTGTTCCAATGATTTCAT